>CM076578.1:1928249076-1928938853 GCA_034641835.2 Pinus albicaulis | reverse complement strand
AATGAGAACATGGAGTAACGGTGAAGAGGCGAAGTAATGGGTAATAAAAATGATGGTAATTGGAATTCTATGAAATGATGGCATATAATTTCGATATTCCCCCCCAACTATGGCTAAAATGATGTCTTTAAGTGTGCGGAGATTGTGGTCATAATAAACGAAATATTCTCTTTAAACCATAGTTTAATTGTACTTACATATAAAATTTCAATACCTTATGTTTACCTTTGATTTGTAGTTCGAAAAATATAGTGCTTGTTTATGATGGCTCAATAGTCATGGAAGAACTTTAGAATCTTTTTGAAACATGAGGGAGATCATATTAGAGGTCTGTTTAATCATAGGAAAAAGCAGTGAACGGATAGGATTAACACAAGGAATAAGAGAAGTGAAAATGAAAGAACTGAAGAAGATGATTTCATGACAGAAAATGTTGCATAGTCATGTTTTTGGAGAAATAAATGGTGTTTCAACAACGGGAAAAATGGGTGAAATGCTGCTGAAAAGTGGTGTTTCAACAATGGAAAAATAGGGAAAGTGTTCTTGAGGAGTGATGTTTTAGCAGTGGGAAAATGGGGAAAATATTTGTTGAGGAATGGTATGAAAAATAGGGAAGATATTTGTTGAAGAATGGTGTTTCAACAATGGGAAAAATAGGGAAAATGATATGAAAAAGGGAAAAAGGAATGAAGGGAATGAATGATGAAATGTTACTGGAGGATGGGGAAATGAGTTGAAGTGAGGGAAGCAATGCTTCTCAAAATGAAGCTTGGATCTTCTTGTGGTGAAATTGTCCTTCCTTGGTAAGCCTTTCCTTAATCAAGAATCTGAAAAATAATCATTTATAACATGCCAGCCCTTGACAGGGGTTATTAGTTTAAGAAATCTAATCTAATACTAAAAATAAAATGTAGAAAAAAAATCAAATGCAGTGAGGAGCAGAAGGCTCCCTAAAAAGAGATAGTGTGCATCTGCCATAAAAGTGGCCTTAAAATCTTTTTTGGAAATAGGGCGCTGGTACCGACGAAGCCGATGACCATTTACTAATAGTGGTGTTTTAGAGTCATCAATTGTTAAGAGCCTTACTGTTCCATTGGGAAAAACAGTATCTATTTCGTAAGGTCCCAGCCATATTGTACATAGTTTCCCTTGAAAATTTTCAAACCGAGAATCATACAATAAGGCCCAATTACCTTTTTGGAACTGCTTATGCTTGATGAGTTTATCATGCCACTTTGTTCTTTGTTGTTGGATCATATGTGTATGATGAATGACATCTAATATTTTTTCATCCAATTCATGAAGCTCCTGCAACCTAGCTGCCTGTGCATCAGTCAAATCAAGGTTAACAACTAAAGCAGTCCTTAAGGTTTTAATTTCAAATTCAACAGGAAAAACAACTCTTTTATCATAAACCAATTCGTAGGGGGGAAATCTTGTAATATTTCTCCAAGTAGTTCTATAAGCCCATAGCGCTTCAGGGAGCCTTTGAGACCAATCCTTCCGGTTGTCCTTCACCGTTTTTGTTAGAATGGCTTCTATTACTTTGTTTGTACTCTCCACCTGCCCATTGGTTTGGGGGTGGTATGGTGTAGTCATTCTATGATGAATGTGATATTTCTGAAGGGTGGCTTTGAAACCATGAGAAGTGAAAGGTGGTCCTCCATCTGTAACTAGCTCTCTAGGGACTCCAAATCTAACAGATATTTCTTCAAATAGAAAATCTAGGACAACTTCTTCATTAGCTCTAAGGAGTGCTTTAGCCTCCACCCATTTAGTCATGTAATTTCTGTAGACTAATATATATACTCTTTGGTTGGATGGAGAATTAATGGGTCCTATAAATTCTAAGGCCCGTCTTTCAAATGGTTCAAGTATTACCTGGGGGTTTAATGGAAATTCATCTCTATGATTAGGTTGACCCATTCTTTGACAACTATCACAAGCCGAACATATTTCTTTGCATATTTAAAGAGTGAGGGCCAATAATAACCCATCCTAAGAATTTTATGTGCCATTCTCTTATCAGCAAAATGCCCTCCACAAGGGCCATCATGACAAGCTTTTCGTATATCATAAGCCTCATCTTCTCTAATGCATCTTCGGATTTCATGATCAAGTCCTGTGTAGAAAAGACACCCACTTATCCAGCTATACCGAGCACTTTTTTGAATGAATTTTCTTTTCTCTCGATTTGATAGGTGTGATGGTAACTTCCCTGCAACCAGATAATTGGCAATGTCTGCATACCATGGTGAGTGAGCAGATACTGCAAATAAATATTCATCAGGAAAGGAATCATCTACTGGAGTATTATCATCAGCTTTCAACCGAGAAAGGAAATCAACAACAACATTTTCTTTACCTGGTCGATCTAAAAATTGTAATATCGAACTCTTGTAATAAAAATAACCATCTGGTGACTCGAGCATTTGTGAAAAATTTGTTCATTAAATACTTAATAGCTGAGTGGTCAGTATGGAAAAAAGTAGAGTAACCAGTAATATAATGTCGAAATTTATTGATGGCATAAATTACTGCTAAAAATTCCTTTTCAGTAACTGTGTAATTAAGCTCAGCAGGAGTCATACTCTTACTAATAAAGTAGATAACATAAGGAAGATGGTTTTCCTCTTATCCCAAGACAACTCCAATTGCAGTATCCGAAGCATAAGAGCATATATGAAAGGGAAGTGCCCAATCAGGTCCCCTTAAAATAGGATTTGTAGATAATTGATGCTTGAGTTCAACAAATGCTTCCTGGCAAAGATTAGTCCACTTAAATTCAGCATTTTTCATAAGCAACAAAAACAAAGGAGAAGCTATTGTGGAATTTTTTTTAATAAATCTCCTGTAATATCCTGCATGCCCTAAAAAAATTCTCACATCTGTTTCTGTTTTTGGAATAGGAAGGTTCTGAATGACTTGTATTTTGGATGGATCTACCTGAATTCATTGAGATGAAATAAAATTTCCAAGCACTACTCCTTCACTCATCATCATATGACATTTTTCGGTGCTTAAGGAGAGGTGAGCTTGTATACATCGTTTAAGTACTTTCTCAAGGTTCTGTAATGCATCTTCAAAAGAAACACCATAAGGGGTAAAGTCATCCATAAATATTTCCATAGAGTCATTGAGCATATCAGAAAAAATTCCTATAACTGCTCTTTGAAAGGTTGCTGGTGCATTACAAAGTCCAAATGGGAGAAATCTATAGGCAAAAGTTCCCCAAGGGCTGGTAAAAGTGGTCTTATCTTGGTATTGGGGTGCAATTCTGATTTGGTTATACCCACTAAACCCATCTAAAAAGGAGAATAATTTCTTTCCTAACAAACTATCCAACACCTTATCAATGAATGGTAAAGGAAACTGATCCTTTTGAGTGGCTTTGCTTAAGGCTCTATAATCTACACACACTCTCCATTTCACGTTTTTCTTTGGAACTATTACCAATGGGGAGACCCATTCACTGTCAGAAATAGGATATATAAACCCTGCATTAAGCAATTTTTGAAGTTCCTCTTTGACAATTTCTCTTAAATTAGGGTTCATTCGTCGTTGGGGTTGACAGACTGGTTGACAACCTTCCTTAATATAGATATGGTGAGTACATAATTTAGGAGAGATTCCCTTCATGCATGTATAGTCCCATGCAAATGCTTCCTTATTTTCAAGCAGTAGATTCATTAATTTCTGTGTTTCAGCAACTGTCAAGTCGGGATTTATGTTCAATGTTTTTCCAGGTTCGATTTATACTGTTATAATTTTAGAAGAGATGGTGGTTGATGTTTGAGGTAGATCTTCAGATTTAAGATTTTCCTAGGTATCTGTTTTCAAAAGTGCAGCCAGCTGATTATGTGTTTCAGGAGTCACAGAGGAGGGTTCACAAACAAAATTATTAATTATCTCATCCTCAGTGGTATCTTTAAGACTTAAGGCTTGTCCGATAGTCAAAATAGGTTGAATAGCGTGATCATCATAGTCCATCCATACCGAGTTCTCATTATTAATCATGGGTGTAGCGTAAGGGTAGAGAGTAAGCTGCTTAGTTTCATATCCATTGGAAATTGTCATTGAACCAGATCTGCAGCTGATAAAGGCATCGACTGTAGCTAACTAGGGCCTTCCCAGAATTAAAGGATGTCCCCCCAACTTTGTTTTAGTCTGTAACACCACAAAGTCAGTCGGGTAATTCCAAGACTCAACTGAGATGACTAGGTCTTCAATAACTCCTTCTAGTTTGATTGTAGAACAGTCAGCTAATTCTAGAATGGTTGATGTATCTCTGATCACGTTCTTTAGCTGTAACAATTGTGAAGTTTCAAGAGTCATAATGTTTATAGCAGTACCTAAATCTACCAGAACTTGAGGGATTATTGTTTTACCAATTTGGACTGTCACAGTAGGATGGCCGGGGTCACCATATTTAACTGGAGGTGCTTTACTGGACATTAATGCAGACAGATCACCCATAACATGGACTGTAAGGGGATCTTTAGTTTTCCTATCGGGTTTCTTAACACAAATATCTCTCATCGTTCTGGCATAAATTGGTACATCTCTTAGTGCCTGTAAAAGTGGAATTTTAACATACAGATTCTGCAATTCCCCTAGCAGATTAAAATCAGGTGGCTCAGGTGTTCTAGTTAAAACTAAATGCTCAGGGAATGGTGGTTCTGCTATTTCAGCACCCTTATTAGAGGGTGGTTGTACCTCTTTATGTGAATCACATTTTTCAATTTCTTCTTTATCAGAATCGGAAGAGGTAACATCATCGATAATGGGTTCAACTATTTTCCTAGATCATAAATGAATGTCATTACATTGTGCAGGGAAAACAGGAAGTATAGGCTGGTTCTGAATATCAATTACTTGCACAACTTTATTTGGGTTAGGGTTTGGTTGTACAGGTATCTGGGGTCTCATCGTTTGATTTTTTGGTGGAGCACCTGATGGTAGAGGAAGTGGTTGCTGAAATTGAGGAAATTGATTCGGAAAAGGGAGTTGTTGACCCCTCCAATTCGAATTCCACTAGTTAAAGTAAGATTGTTGTTGCGGAGGCCAAGGAGTCCACATTGCAGGGTCTACAAAGGGAGGCTTTGCTTTTTGCATGGGTGGGTAATTCATTTTATTGAAGGGAGGGTATTTCATTTGGTTAAAGGGAGGGTCATTTGCTTGACTAAAAGAAGGATAATTGTTCCAACGATTAGAAGATGTAAATGGCATATTAGAGTTCATACCTTGTCCTCGTGGTTTCCATTGCCTTCTCTGTGTCAGTAGATAGACTGCTTCAACTTCTTCTTCGGTTGGTTGCAATGCTACTTTTATTATTGGTAAAGAAGGGCATTGTTGTGTTTCATGATCTTTCTCACAAAGGGTGCAAATTGGCACCTTGTCTAATGGGCATTCCTTTAGTGGGTGTTTATCTCTGTATTTTTGGAAAAAGACAGCCAAATCTACTTCTGCTTCTGCTTGTTTCTTCTTAACCTGCAGGGTTTCAATCTGTGAAGAAAAAGAACTTAACAGTTCAGTTTTAAATTCCTCAAGTAAATTACCTATTTCGGCTCTTGTTGCTCCTCCACTGGCTAATTTCTGAACTCTTGAATATGTGGTATCCCTGCTGTTTGATCTATTCCTTGCAGCTCCTCTTGAACATATTTAACAGAGGTTAACAATTTCATCATATGATTCTTTAGATATGTCCCCTTTACCAAGCATATTTAGCATATCTAAACAATCATCCCTCACCCCTTTCAGTAATATTGTTTTAATAATATCATTACTTACATCGAGATGATTGGATCTTTGCAGGTTTTATTGTAGTCTTTCCACAAAGTCCTCCAGGTTCTCGTCCTCCTTTTGTATCATCTTAAATAGTTCCTCTCTTTTTTCTCTTGTCCGACAGTAGTCTTGATATTTAAGTAGAAACTTTTGTTTCATCTATTCCCATGTTGTGATTACATGGCCTCCAAGACTCATGAACCACCTTTGTGCATTTCCTTTTAGTGTTGCTAGGAATAGCTTCAGTTTTGAGCATTAGTAACATAATCATAACTTTTGCATAATCTATCAAACTCGAAAAGAAATTCGTGAGGATCTTCAGAAGATAAACCATGGAAGTTAGGTAAGGCTGAAAGTGGGATATTCTTCATGGGAGTTTCTCCTCTAGGGAGATCACCAATAGGGAATCCCAGGGTAGAGAAAGAATTCTCATCCTTTCCCTCTCTTTCGAGATCTACTTGTCCTCCGCTGAAGAATCCATCATTATTCCCCTCCATTGCTTGTTCTCCTACTGCACTTGCTTGATCCTCAATGTTTTCTACTGGCTCCTCAATGTTTTCTACTGGTTCTTCAACATTTTCTGCTAGCTCCTCAACGTTTTCTACTGGTTCTTCAAATCTTTCTACTTACTTTTCAACGCTTTCTACTGGCTCTGTTGGCTCCTCAAAATTTTCTGGACACACAATTTCTTCTATTTCGTAGTTCGATTGAGGGGAGTGTTGAGGCTTTGGCCTTCGAGAGCTTATCGTCTACGAATATTAAGCTTTTGATACGATCTCGTCAAGAAAAGTCTTTCTTCCTCCTTTTCCTTTGCCCTTGCCACCTTTAGGGTTAGTTTTCTTATGTGTTCCACGTCCTCTCATGCAATCTGCACATCTAAAAGAAAAACATCAATGCTTTTGAAATCTATAATTGCCTTCCCTGGAAATGGCACCAAAATGTTGGTCACTTTAATTGCTTATTAATTTAAACAATCAAGTGCTACATAAATTGTCAACCCAGGGAAGTCTGTTTATTTCAAAAGCAATCACACACTGTATATGCTCAATCTCAATTGCAATGAAATGTTGTAGTAAAAATTACACTAATCACACCTTGCTTCAAACAATCTGAAGCTCTACTTGAGTTACAGCAAAGACAATCTTTCTATTGCAGACAATCACTAGAAGAATGCTGGATTACATTAAAAAGATAACAATCTATGAAAAGAAATCAATCTACAGAAGAAAAGATCAATTATGCTATAACAGAGAACAGGACCCTATTCCCCAAGTAGGAATCTTCAACACCTATTTTTGATTACCACGCTTTCACAAACTCATTCTGTAAACGAGATTACCAATTCAAATAATCCACAATTACCTAATAATGAATTGTATGAAAACAATGCAACAATTAATGGAAACAGAGTTTCAGCAATAAATCACACAGTTCCAATACTGCATAAATGATTTCAGCAAACAGAGTTTAACAAGGCATAAATGAAAAAGAACAGTTAAGAAACTATGGAAATAAATGGGTGAATCTTGTGAGGAAGTTGGGCCCTATCCTTCTCACAAGATTCCCCAGAAGAAGGAATTAAAATGAAATGCTCAGAGCAAGCTTTTATTCATCTGTCGAAAGTAACATATTAGAAAGGATTCACGTTCCTTCTCTGTTCAAAATAAACCTCCTGTAGTCTCTCATTGTCTCTATTGCTGATATCTCCTATTTTTAAAGAGGAGACATCTATTACAATTGATTACATATATAAATCCTATTTTTAATCCAATCTAATCTTCAATACTGAAATAGGACCTTTCTGTTCTTCCATAGCAAAATGCTGTTACAATGGTTACGATAGTATTGGCTTCAAGGTGCAATTTTTAAGGCCAGTGTAACAACTTCCTTACTTATCTTTCCTATTTCTATCGTGCCTGAAATACTTCTTCAAAATCGCAAATCACGGGCTGTTTCAACAACGGGATTTGCGTATTATCTTGATTGTTTCAGCAACGTGGTCTTCAGACAGCCATGATGGATTAACTTTAGTCTTCAAATGGTTTCAACAACGTGGTTCAAACAGTCATGATAGATTAACTGCAGTCTTCAAACTTTTTCAGCAACTATATATTTTCGATTAATTATTAAATATGAAAGTAATGTAAAATTACATGTAAAACAAGTTAAACATAGTAAAGAGAAGAATGTTATATACCTTTTGGAAGAATGGATGAAAGTGATAATATAGGCTTTAAATATGGACTGGAAAAGAATGGAATGGTAGAAAAATGTATGGTCAAAAAGGTACATTATGGGGTCCTAACATTTCCTAAGCCAGAAAGACAAAATTCTTTAAGCTTATGCTTTGTTTTGGTGGAATAGTTATAGTTTGTTTCATCTTCTTCTTAGTATAAAAGAATTCATATTTATTATGCTCTCTTCTCAAAACCTAGTGGTCTAGATCACTCCATCAAGATATCCTTTTATGCTGAACTACTTACCTACCTTGCTCCATCATATCCCTGCAATTTTGATCCTTGTTTGCTCTGACCTAGTTCCTTCCTTGACTTATTCACCATCCAGAACCTTAAAATTCAATCAATCAAAGCCCTGTACTACTATACCTAGCCTAATATCTCATTGATCCAGCCATATTGGTCGATATCCATTGGAGAGATCCCTCTCCTACCTAGTAGGACTAATTACTTGGAAAATATTGGTTTATGTTTACCTTTGTTGGTCTCTTCTGAGCCTCGGATATACAATGGAGTGATAACATCTTGATGACCATACTAGGGAATGAAGTGACAGATCTTCCCCAGGAAAGCACAAAAGGATTAGATCTAATTACTGGTGGTGGACAACGATCAGACACACTAAGGCTGAAATCATGCACTTGGCGACTCTACATCAATTTTGAAATCAAATGCAAAGTCTCCACTGGAGGATGAACCTTTCAAAGAAATATGAAAGGACAACATGGGAATATCAAGTATTCAACTTGAACTTTCATTCAAGACATCTGTTATAGCATCATTTTTCACCCTCATGTGATTCATGATTGTCTCTATGGCCTTGGGCACCCATTCCCACAGACTTGAACAAAATTCATAAAAAACAGTTCCCATGTGTATGCCTGTGAATTCCTCTCGCATGGTGCGAAACCATGTAATTTTTTCACATTCCATTAAAATTATTGAAAATATATAAAAAAAAATTCCCTATTTTCGGGCTGGGTTGATGGTTACTCCAGTAGTTCAACCACTCCAGCACGTGGCCAACTGTTTCTAACTGATTGAAACTACTTTGAGGGAGTATAAAAGCCCCTCATGTGCATGGCCTAAGGGAGAGAGAAATTTTGTAGACATTATACTCTGTTGGAATCCCAATTCAAGTTTGAATTCCCGTGCCTCCTGCACTTTCCCAGATTTATACAGGAAACCCTTGTTTCCTGGAGATACCTCATCCCATGAGGAGATTTTGAGGGGATGAGTTTTCAAAGGGACCTAGTTTAGGCGCGGGCGACATCTGATCCAACACGGGAGCCACTTTTGAAGATCGTGGAAGGATTAAGGTGATCTCTCCACTTTTTATTTTTGTACATGCTATTCGTAATAATGAAGAACCATCTTGTTCGTGAACTTATGTGTTAATGTCTATTTGAATATGTGAAAAGATTGATTATTAAGCATTTATTAAGATTGATTATTAAGCATTTATTAACACATAAGTTCAGGAACAAGAAGGTTCTTCATTATTACGAACAGCATGTACAGAAATAAAAACTGGAGAGATCACCTGAATCCTTCCATGATCTTCGAATAGACCGTCGTTCAGATCCGTCCCGCCCTTGCCTCGCTAAGATACTTTGAAGACTTGTGCACTCGAGATGGCATATAAATGGATGAAAATCTCCAGGAAACAAGGGTTTCCTGTATAAATCTGGGAAAGTGCAGGAGGCACGGGAATTCAGACCTGAATTGGGATTCCAACAGAGTATAATATCTATAAATTTCTCTCTCCCTTAGGCCATGCACATGAGGGGCTTTTATACTCCCTCAAAGTAGTTTCAATCAGTTGGAAACAGTTGGCCATGTACTGGGGTCGTTGAACTACTGGAGTAACCATCAACCCAGCCTGAAAATAGGGAATTTTTATATATATTTTTTATGATTTTAATGGAATACGCGGAAAATTACATGTGGACTTGCGTATACATGCGGAAAAGTCTGGGCATACCCGCGTATGGGATTTTTAACACTGTTTTTTATTAATTTTGTTCAAGTCTGTGGGAATGGGTGCCCAAGGCCATAGAGACAATCATGAATCACATGAGGGTGAAAAATGATGCTATAACAACATCATGTGCTTTATTATGAAATATTTCTTCTCTTTTCCTGAGAATGTCTAGAAAATTTTCCAAAGTATATTGTGTTTGAGAAAAGGTCATGGACCTCCATTGGATTCCTTTCCTTTGAAGGTTGTAAATTCAAATTCCACGTACGCCTTTGATCTTGGTCCATAACCTTTTTATGAATCTTATGATGACCGTCTTCAACTTGATGAACCTCAATATATCAAGACTAATCCTATAGCTTTTTTACATACTCCTACATCTTGTAAAATTCCAGATAGATACAGACCACTCATCTTACCTCCTATAATCCATGATTTACCTGCAAATTATTACAAATATATGGCCATGTTTGATGAAGAATATGGTAACATCACTGCTAAGAAACACATTTAATGTTTTGAAAAATTTCTCGACCATTTTTAGGTTGATGAAGATGATGTTAGTATCACGATATTTTCTTTATCTTTTCAAGGAAAAGCTAAATAATGGTTCAAAAGCTTGCCAGTTACAAGAATTGTTGATTTCCATTAGTTTTTGAAAGTCCTGCTTGATAAATGGGTGATCAAGAGGAATCCTTTTATGATTTTATAAGAATATCATCATTTTAAAAGGAAACTAGGATAAACAGTGCAAAACTTTTCAGTTAATTTCAATCAAGTATAACATTAAATCCCTGCTAATATAAAAATGCCTCTTGGTTTAGTCCTCTTACACTACCCATATGCCTTTGATCCAGAATTGGAATTTTTATTGAGAGAAAGGGATATTAAAATACTCGAATAAATGAAGGATAGTGCAATAACTGTGGAAGCTAATTTTCTGGTCAAAAGATTAAAATTGAAAGTAGAAGAAAGAGAGAAAATAGAGCAGGAATACTTGAAAATTTAGAAGCGAAGCTCAAGATTTTGGTAAGTACAGTAGAGGAAATGATGAAAAATACCACCATGAGAAATGAATTTTCTGTTCAATATCACCATGTCCCATTTATTGCGGAAGACGAAGAGGTTGTTGGCCCTAAGCACTTTCCTGCTAATCCCAGCTACCATAGATCAAAAGTGATTTTTTTTTGTATTCATTTATTAACAATCATGAAAATGGATTTGTGGATCAATCACTGGAGGAGAAATCTATTGATATAAGAAACTGGTTTGTGGGAGGAGGAAGTTCAGTTACAAAAACAAAAACACAATAATCAGTCTATGCATATCAGTTATGACAGTAATGAAGATGATCCACAAAATTTTAAAGTAATGGAAGGATCTTTGCCTTTATGTTTTGCTTCATTTCAATTTCTGAGAGAAAAATTTTCCAAGACTAGAAATTAACAGTATTTTAGTTTTGATGTTGAGGTTGAGGAAGATAAGGAATTTCTTGAGCAAGTTGTTAATGAGAAACCTTCTCCTGAAATGGTTGAGGAAATCATTTGCAACATAGAAGCCTCCTTAGCTCTAGATTTTCAGCCACCGAGTTCCATTAAATTTCAAATTGCAGATGAAGGCTTCGAAGTAGAAACATATGATCAAATGATGCAAGATGATTCTGTACCATTATGTTTTGAATAATTTTAGATTTTGAAGGAAAATTTGCGTAATGTCTGTAAGGAAAAGGATGAGCAGACTGTAGAAAGTCATGCAGTCTCATCGGAACCAATAGAAAATAGCTTGCAACAGTCTTTTCAAGTATTTCATGACCCAATATCTAGTGTGTTAGATGATATCTGTAGTCAAAGTCCTTCTTCATTAATTGGTTATGAGCTTCAAAGCATATATGATAAAACTTTGACCTCGCAGCCAATTTCATTGTCTTGTTCAACAAGAGTCTCATTACAAAGCATATACAGAGATTTGTAGTCATATCAGGAGAGTAATGAAGAATATTCTTTTTTTTTTTTTATCAGTAAGAAAAATTAGTCATTCACGAGTTTCAGGATATTTTTGTCAACTTATTGCATTCATCAAGGGAGGAAAGCATGGATGTTTGGAAAATTTTAAAATCAAGGCATGAAGACTACCTAAAGCAAAGCAGTAACGTATTATATGGGCTAATATGTATTCCTATGAAGATCCTTTTGCAGCATCCTTGAGGTCAGTTGGTGGGCTCATGCTTTTTAATTTCATAAAGATTTAATCTCTTGACAATTTTTCATGGGAGTTTCCTTTAAGTAGTTTTCCCTTTTTTCTCATGAGCAAGAACTTGTAGAGAATTCAACAAGAAGCTAGAATGATAACATGGTTGCATTGGTTGTTCCATTTCACTTGATCAGGTTATGAATGGATTAGTTAGAGTAGGTGTGTTGAATAAGTTCAATTCTGAGAATATTTTTTAGTAGTATATTCCAGTAAAGTTTGCAGTTAGTCTATAGTTCAGGTTATCAATTTTATTTCTGAGTGAGTCAGTTTATTATATCGAGCTTTCAGCATTCATTTTGGCTTTCAAATTTTGACCCCATTCTCAATGGGTAGGCTACTTGGTCTACGGTGTTCTTGACACCTCCAAGGAGTTTTCATCCTCCAACTGGAGCCAATGTTAGTGTCAATTTTTGCATCTTGCCACCGGTTATCAAAAACAATATTTTCATATCATAGTAGGGTACCATTCTGAATTTTTTTTCATTTCCATTAGGTCATCATGAAAAAAAATGGTCATTGGAGGTAGCGAAAGGTCAAACCTCACTCTTTTCAAAAATTTCATTACTTGATGGCTCATTTCACCACTTTGCTAAGTGTACACCAGTCATGAGTTGTTTTGGGCCACTAAATTTTCATTATTATTACCAATTTCTAACGTTTATTTCATCCTTTTATACCATTTTTTATCACATTATTTATCATAATTTATCATTTAATTCCATTTTATATTAATTTATGCTCTTATAGATAAGTAATACATATTCTCCTTTATTTTTAATAAATTGATAATTATTATGAATGATTTTGTCAAATATGGTTTATTAATCTATTATAACAACACTCACACTTTTAGCCTCCAAGATCTCTTCTAGATTGGAAATTTGATCTCCAACTATTCCAACTCAAAAATTTGCTAGGATAAATAGTGATGGTTTTGCATTGGCGATTTCGGATAAATGAAGATACATCCTAAAAATTTGAGACATAGGTTTTTTGTATAACGGACCAATTGACCAGTTTTCCAAAATTCGGTTTGGATTGATAGAAACATAAGGTTCTCTGAAGGTGATTTTCTCACATTTGTTGTTGTGGCCGTTTTCCAAATTCTTCCAATTGCAATACCAGATTTGACTTGTTCCAACTGAGTCATGATATTTCAGATCTGATCTGGCTGATCAATTTGTTGTATACAATCTCCAATTGTAATGCTAAATCATTTCGTAATCAAGTTAGGTTTAATTTCCCTTTTCTCTTTGTGTATTTAAATTAAAACAGAGATCGAAGAGGGGGAGAAAAGGGTAATGAATAGATGATTTTTTTTTGGATGAACGAATCAACAATTGTTGAAGACGAGATGAATAATTGTTGAACATGAGACAAAGCCAAGAGCTTCATTCTGATGTAATTATTTATCTCATATATTTCAAAGGAGGAAGTTATACGTTGAGTTCTACATTTGTTACTTGTAATTTGATCTGAATTATTTCTCAAGGCAAGATTGAGTCTTAGGTAGTGTTGAGGAGGTAAATCCCCTCTGCGGACAGAGGTGATCCCTACTAGCCCAGCAGGGGTCTAGCAACAAACAAACAATGTCATGACGCAGGTTCCTAATTACGAATGAAAAGGCTGGAGATAGGAGCCTACCTGGATTCCAACGCTAGGATCTGAAGAAGAAGCGTCCCCGTTCCTCAAGCTCGGCAGATCACAATCCCTCCACGATCTCCGCGGATGAACACTTGCACATGGAAGAAACGAACAGATACAAGCATAGAAACCAGCATATGTAACTAAACGTCAGTCAGAAAGGACATTACTCGCATTAACATGATGGAAAACAGAGTGGAACCATAATCATATTCATCTATTAAATAACCAGCGAAGAAAGATTACAACCAAGTTCTGACGTCGCGGTCTCCTTCGGACGGGTCTCCAGTAGTCCACGTCTCACAAAGCTCGCCAAGGAAAGGGAAAACCTCTCCAGAGTCTCGTGACAATGGTCTCCTTACTTGAGTCAGCCTTAAGGGAAAGAGAGGGTGCTTTACAACACAAAGGCTCTTGGGAATACGGAGTTTCAGAGCTTAGGCACTTCAAGACTAGCTTGCCATTGATTTGAGCAAGCTTTTATAGATGGGGAAGGAGGAGTTGGGATCCCTATTATTATGGGATTGGCCCTATCACCAAGGAAGGTTCCATGGGAGGTGGAAAAACCACTTCCCTCCATAGAACTCCCGCAGCCAACCTCCCAACTCAAGATAGGTGATGGTTTGTGAATTTGTTAGAACTCAACTTCCGCCATCCTTATTTAAAAAACAACTCCCAAATTGGGTGGCGCGACTGCGGCTCTATGACAGAGCGCCAAGTGGCGCGACCCCTTTGCAGTAATTTCTCCATTGGCGCGAGGACTGAACTGCTTGCCCGCGCCAATGCCAAAAGGGTTGTTTTTCATGACTTTTGCAAGGAGATGTCTCAAGGGCAAATGAAGCTCATGTTCAGAGGGATGCATTGATGATGATTTCAAGGCATGACAATGTCCACAGGTCACAGAATGGGTCCTCCATTGTGCGGGATGGGGGATGGTAAGGATGGTGACAAATTACTGTGTAACAGATGCCCCCTAAAGTATGAGGCCCGAGAGGGAGGGGGGTGAAATGCTTTACGAGAACATGTCCAACTGAAGGCCCGCCGTCGGAAAACCTGCGCAGAAAGATACAACTGATATCTCAAGTACATGATGTAAAAGTGGTATGGGCGCAGCCATCCGAAATAGAGTATGTTATAATCCGGATCCAGGGTATGGGCGCAGCCATCCAACTAAGATCAAACCAATAGACTCAGGTATGGTCGCAGCCATCCAATCAATGAGTCATGTACATGACGATAATAATCCACAATCGCAACCTGGATTACAACAGACACAATCCAGGGTCTTGCGCTCCATCTTGACCCAACAGAGTACAAGTTCAAGCATGTGAATATGTGAGCTGAAGTCGAACATGCAAGAACATCGTCGGATTACCATTCAATGATGAAAACTGTTAACCGACGCGAGAGAAACCACCAATAATGACAATGGTCCTCAAGGTACTACAGGTACAATCTACGGCGTGCGAATGACTGAGTTGACGTCGAACACCCGCAGAATCACTCGATCGGAGGCCAATGATGTAAACCTCTCGTCGAATGCGACGAACCTGCCATTGATGCATGCAGGCTCCAAGGTACCATAAGGAGTCTCTAGACCAACTTCCTGGATAATGAGCTGATGTCGACAGGAAGTGACCTTGATCGACGGTGGGCCATAATGATTCCCACATCATCGACACGAGATAGAGGAACATGATGTTTTGTTGTGAATCAGGATCGTATGAGAAACAGAGGAAGGTTGATATTTGCAGAGGCCAACTTCTCTTGAACACATGAACGGCATGACAGTGGACTTGGCAGTATTTGACATCAACGGATCAGAGGTCATGGTGACGAGGCAGTGAACAGATGAGAGGTCAAAAGAGATTACCCAAACCCATGGAGGCAAAGTGAAGAAACGAGATGAGATGTCCCCAACCCGACACGAATGCAGACAAGTGCCATGTTCAAGAGCGACATACTGCCGACGACAACGACGATGGTTCCATTTTTCCCCCACCATTTCTGACGAGTACCCCAATTATTTTTAATAACAAGCTTGAAGGGGATAACATATGCTTGTGATATAAGTCCGCCCTTCGGGCGAATCCATCCTAGTGCATTTAACGAGTCCTAGGAAGGAGAAACTCGGAGAACGTCATTTCGACGAAATCCAATGTCATCAGGGTTTAACGAGTCTGACAAAGGAAGAACTCGGCGTCTTTTCATTTTTAGAGAGTTTGAAAAGACAGCGGAAAAGAAAACTCCACAGGTCCCTTTTCGTAAATAGTTCCCCAGATCCGAAAAGGTAGAAAACAATATCAGGGAAAACCTCCTAGTCGCGATAGGCTAGGGTATTCCTTTTTCGTAATCGATCCAGCCCAGCCCGAAAAAGGGTTAAACTTATACTGGGTGAATGTAATTATTGACCATTTTGCAGATCGAAACGACAAGGGCCTCGGCGATCTTTTCACATTTAGAGAGTCAGAAAAGAGCTGAAAGATGACTCCAGAGTGACTTTTTCGTGTATTTACCGAGTCCGAAAAAGTATAAAATACAACTCGTGTCCATCTTTTTGAGTCGCAAAACCTGCTGCTGCACATACCAAGCAAGCGTAAAATCCATTTTCGACATAATATATGCAAACATTTGATAAAAATAACTTTTAAAACTCATTTTAATGTCGAAAAAGTTATAAATATGTCTAATTGGTAAAAATAAAATTACTTTTACTATTTACCTTGGTAGAAAACAACAGTGGTCCATTTGGAGCAGAAACTTTCGTCGACGATTGCGACCAATCCAGGCAACCATTCAGCTTCTCGTCTGTCACAGGTAAGAGGCGCTCCTTTGCTCTACATTTTCATTCATTTTTTAATGATTTTCCCTTAAAAATCAGTCTTGCATGGGCATTTTTAAAATTTTAGGGCCGGGCCCATTGGCGCGGGTATCGGGCACGGACCCGCGCCAATGAGCTCTTTTTACTAAAGGGCTCGCGCCACATGGCGCGACTGTTAGCAAAATAGCCGCGGCAGCGGCCGAACCTAAATTTCCGCCCAAAATTTCGACTTTTAAACCAAATTTCTTGAAATTTGAAGCTCACTAAAGATCTAATCAGGGGTTTTTGACCATGTGAATGCAGATAATCACTCAAAATGGCAATCGAATGGAAGGAACGAGAGCACGGAGACGAGGATGAACAGGCCATGCAAAGGCAAGCTTGCATGAATGCACTTAGAAACTGTGGATTGAAGAAGTTATTCCTCACGCCATGTTTACGAGCTCAGCCCGAGCTCCTCCAATATCTAATCAGCATCTGGGATGAAAATGAACAAGTGTTCAGGTTACGAGACCAGGTGTTAGAATTGGAGGTCACTGATGTTTATTTCATTACCGGATTGTCCCACAGAGGTCCAATCCCTGTATTGACCGGAAGCAGACTATCCGGGGAAAATATGGAACAGGTAATGGCACGGGTGTGCCGAGGGGCACAAACAGGATCAGGAAGCAAGAAGGTGGATATCTCCACCATCCCAGACCTGGCACTGAGAGTAGTTCTCCACACCATTACGCGGGCTGCTGGATCGTAGGCTCCGCACGAGGCTACGAAGACCCAACTCCTGTTGGCCTCAGAATGCATGGGTCCCCTACTGTTCAACTGGGCAGAAGCAGTAACTATCAATATGAAAAGGCAGCTCACAAAGTGCAAACAGGGGAAACTGAAACAGTTCGGGTATGGTTCCATCTTGGTATCGTTCATTCTGGAACGCATACCAATCTTCCAGGGCCAAGGGGCCGCAGTGGCGAGTCCGATACCACGAGAGCCACGAATGGCTCGCTGGGCAGCACTGATGCCCAGATCTGGAGGTGGCCAACAGATGTCCTGGAGGCTAGAGTTCTTTAGGTGGCTACGGCGCCAACTGATCATCATGGAAGATTGGCCCTATTCAGGAACTGACTTTACCGGGGACCCAGATCTCCCACTACCAGAAGGAGATGACTGGGACGAGGAGCTGGGTAAGACCTCATATTTTGATTTTATGTTTATATGTTTTTTTTTTTTTTGTTAATACACATTCGTCTTAACACCATTATGTATGCATGCAGATGTAGGACCTGAGAGACCAGCCGGGATGTCTCCTATCTCCCGGAGGACACAACTCGCCCCTGAGATCCAGGGGGAAGGTACCGGAGGAGAAGAACTGATCCAGAACCTCGAGGGGATTGCCCATGGGATCCCAGACTATGCCCGACTATCAGACGTACCGATGGCATACCAGCGCCACACGGTGGGAGTTCCGAACCGGATCCACCGAATCCTGAGGCGCCTAGTGCGTGCAGTGACGTGCTATCATGAGCACCATGCGGATTAGTCCTTTAGGGTTTATGCCACACCTATTTTTTGAGAGACACAGTGTCTCAGGATGTATTAAGACAATTATGTGTATATTTTTTGAGTTTTATGTGACACACTCTATGTAAACATTTCGATATCTATATATATACATATCTATTTTTGGATGAGTCTTTTCTTTACATGTGATGATGATTATAAATTGCGCAAATGTCTGTCTAATACCAAATTTGCTACTGCATCTGTTAATGTATTCAAATGTCTAGGTATATGATGATATGTAATATAGTCGAAATTCCTTTCCAGTAATCGAATACGCAAATACAGACGTAAAATGTACGGGTTCCTTACCGAATAGTGTCCGTTCAGCTGTAACACTACAAGTTGTGAATCCAGGTACACGAGCAATTCACGGATACCAAGGTTTACTGCCTCGGTTAACAATTCCAACACGGCACTATATTCCGCGATATTGTTCGTGGTACGTCCTAAACACACACCTTGCAGGTCAATCAACTCACCAGCAGGATCGTAGATTACCCAGGCTGCGGAAGACAGATTCCTGGTACTGCCGGAGGTACCATCCGCGAAACCAAAAAATGGATGAATAGACATCTGCACAACCAGGAAGACCCGATCAGCAGAAAGATGTTTACAAAGCACACCACACTATGCACACAAATGACAATCACACACCTATGTACACACACCACACCAAGAAATCACTTCAGGCGTAGTACTTTTTAAGGTACAACCCATTCCTAGGCTGCGCCAGTGGAACTCCTTCGTAATCTATAAGCTCGTAGGCCCCATTTTTCAAAACGCGTTTTACTATATAGGGACCGTGCCACATAGGCTGGAGTTTACCGGCTCCAAGCTTATCATGTGCCTGATCGTACAAGAGAACGAGGTCTCCTTCAATGAAAGAACGAGGGGAAACAGTTTGATCAAAATGAGTTTTGACCCTCTTCTTTTGTGCTTCGATGATCAAAGCAGCCAGTCGACGGGTTTCATCCAATCGTTCGAGATACAGAAGACGTTCTTCCTCAGGGGAGGTATCCGGTAATAGCTCCATAGCTAATTTAAGCGAAGGAATTTCGCATTCAACCGGCAGAGTAGCTTCCAGGCCATACACCAATTGAAAAGGTGTGAACCCGGTTGCACTCTTAGCAGATGTTCGGTATGCCCAGAGAGCTGAGAACAGTTGGAGATGCCAACTGGATTTATGAATCCCAACTGTTCGCTGAAGCATGGTGACCAAGACCTTGTTCACCGCTTCAACCTGACCATTCGCTTGAGGGTAGTATGGTGTTGAGCTGTCGTGACGCAAACCCAACGTTGAAGTCAGCTCCGTCATCATATAATCACGGAAATGAGTACCATGATCAGTGACGATGGCTTGAGGAACCCCGAATCGTGCGATAACATGGTTGAATATAAATGAAGCAGCCGTTTTCCCGTCAGCAGCTAGTGTAGGCATCGCCTCGGCCCACTTAGTGAAGTAGTCGATGGCGACAATGATATCTGCATGCCCCCCGGCCGAGTGAGGGTCACACGTCATAAAATCCACACCCCATTTCGCAAAAGGGCCGACGGTAATAACGGGATGCAAAGGCAATGGCGGCGCGCGCATCTTGCGCTGAAAAATCTGGCACGGATGGCATTTACGGACTGCAGTGATACAATCCTTGAATATGGAAGGCCAGAAATAACCTGCCCGCAGAATCTTCTGGGCAGTAGCATATCCGGACATGTGTCCGCCACATGCGCCACTGTGGCAGTCATTCAAGACTTTCTCAGCCTCTTCCAAGGTAAGGCATCGTCGGAGCACCGAATCTACTCCAATACGATATAAGGTATCTCCTACGATACGGTAGGGTTGGGACTGGTGCCGAATCCGACGGCGGGCAGTTTTATCCAACTCAGACCGAAATGTCGCGGTCTGAAGATACACTATAATGTCACCGTACCAAGGATCACGAGTATCGATAAGAAATAGCGTTTCGTCCGGTATATGATCTTCTGAGTGTGAAGGAACAGAGTCTGTAGGGAGAGAACATATCAAATCCGCGAAGACCAGTGATTTAGTTGACTTGGCAGTGGTGAAATCCAAGTCAAACTCCTCTAGGATCACGATCCATTTGGAGTACTTGCCCCCTAGTAATTGTCTAGAAAGAATATACGTCATAGGGTTGCAGTCTGAAACCAGTGTTATCGTGCGCAAAAGGATGTAATGGTGAAAGCGTTGTACGGCATGTACTGCTGCTAAGGCCAACTTCTCGACATGTGCATAACGCGTTTCGGGGTCGAGAAGGTTCCGAGACAGGTAATAAACGACATGTTCGTCACCGTTCTCGTCATCCTGCACCAGGACCATGGCGATGGTGCTTAATGCGGCGGCTCGATACAAAGTAAAGTCGCAGTGGTAGTCTGGAGGACGAAGCAGCGGAGCATTGACTAGCAATGTCTTTAGCTTCTCAAAGGATTCCTGAGCAATTTCGTCCCAGTGAAAGGGAACATTCTGCTTTAACAAACGAGTGAATCCTTTGGCCACCTCGGCATAATTTGGGATAAAGCGCCTAAGAAAATTCGCTTTCCCTTGTAGACTCTGCAACTGATACAGAGAGGAGGGTGACGGGAGATTTACAATGGCCTCAACCTTTAGGGGGTCAAGGCGAATTCCGTCTTTCGAGACTATAAAGCCTAAAAGACGGCCATAATCAATGCAGAAAACACACTTATGAGGGTTGAGCCTGATATTGTAGCGTCTGCAACGAAGGAATATCTGGCGGAGATGCTCAGGATGGTCCTCTCGCTTACCCGAATGGGCTGGCAAGTCGTCCAGATAAGGCTGGACAATATGGCGAATATCGTGAAAAGCGTAGGACATCGCACGCTGAAATGTGGCACCAGCGTTTTTAAAGCCGAACGGGAGTTTTTTGTACGCGAAAGTGCCCCACGGACAGATGAATGTGGTCTTATGTTGATCCTCAGGTGCAATATTGATTTGGTTATAGCCTGAGAAACCGTCCATTAAGGAGTAGATCTCACTCCCGGCACATTCGTCGATGATCTGATCGATGAACGGAGTGGGATAATTATCCTTAGGACAGGCGCGATTGATATCGCGATAATCGACACAGACTCGAATTGTACCCTGCTTTTTATCAACAGGGACGATATTGGACACCCATTCTGTAAGGGGGATAGGATAAATAAAACCCGCGTTCAAAAGTTTTGCAACTTCTGCCTTGATGGCGGTGGCTTTCCGAGGATGCATGGGACGTAAGCGTTGGCGCACGGGTTTCGCACCTGGGTAGGTTGGAATCTCGTGCACGACAATACTCGGATCAATTCCCGGCATTTCCTCGTAAGACCACGCGAAAACATCTCTGAATTCTTTGAAAAGCTCAGTATAGACTTGAATCTCCTTAGGAGAACAAGTCACACCCACATGAATGTTCTCAACAATCCCCGGTTTAACGGAGATGTCGATTGGAACAGTTTGAGTAATGTTACTCAGATTACCCTCCAAAAAGACCTCGTGCATTAAGATCGGTGTTTGAAGAGGAGGGGAAGGAACCTGAGTAGCATAACGCTCTAGACAATCAGTCATTGCCCCCAAGATGGGCATAAACGAGGAGCGATGATGTCCATCGCCCCAAGGCAGCTCCTCAAGAGACATAGTTTCAATGATAGCCTCATCTGAAGGAAAAGTCTCTCTAAGAGGATCAGGCGAATCAGCCTGACCAAGCCAGGGGGATTGTGAGTAGACGTCAAGAGCCATGCTCATCGGAGCATGCTGAGGAGGTGGAGGATCCGATGCGGCAACAATCTCACAGTAGCTGATCTCTACTGGCGTCAAAGGCATGGATTCTCCAAACTCATATACCTGCTCAGGTGTAGGAATAAGCCAGGGGTCATCAGTCCTGGACAACATGTTGACTTGAGCGGTATTCGGTGGCGGTGCGGGGAATATACCCATGAGAACCGGGTCTTTGAAAAGACCAGGTCCTATGCTGTCTGGGGGATTCGGAATTTGATCCACGTATGGCACGTTGTTCTCAGAGCTAGAGGTGAAAAATGACAACTGATCTACCGTGACAATCTTTCCCTCATGGGGGAACTTAATGAATCGAAAGACAGTAGACGGCACGCAGAGCATGGCATGGGTCCAGCTGCGGCCAAGAAGTATATTGTAGTTGAGTTTCGCGTCAACCACTTCCACTTCCACGTTGACAGTTTTTCCTTGTAATGTGATCGCAAGACTCTCAAGAACTCCCAGGGGTTTAGACTCCCGACCATCAAATGCCTCAAGGGCATTGGGAGATGACGACAAGGCTGGAGAGCCAATGGCCTTCCAGCAGGCGGAGGACATAACGCAAGTAGATGCACCCTCATCTACGACGGCCCTATGAATGTTGAGACCGTTAATCCCGACTTGAATGACCAAAGCGATTTGATGTGGAAGCCGGGGAGTAAAGTTCTCCAGATAAAAGGTGAGAAGGCTCGAATCGGCGGGATCGATACCACCGATGGCAGACAGTAAAGCCTTCCGTTGTGAAGGACAACTTTGAAGAACCTCAAGTGCAGACATGGCACATGGCGCCTGTGCCAGATCCTCAATGATACTGTAATGTTGAGCGGCACGAGCATTTGGATTGTAAGAGGATCTCCGAAGAACACCCTTGGGAGGTGGCTTCACAATGGGTTCGAGAGTCGGCTTCTCGATTTCCAACGGACCAGAAACAGGTGGGGGAGGCGGCCCTTCCGCAACTGCCTTCCCGGGTGCCTGCTGCTGACTGTTGTAGTCCTTCGATCGCGTAGCGATAGTGATAGGTGCATTAGTCTTCATCATGAAAACTTGAGACCCAAACGGTGCAGATGGTGACGCCTGTTCGACCATCTGGGTCTGCTGAGATGGAAATGGCTCTTTTAAAACAGCCGGAGTCCCCTTTGAGCCTTTAAGAAGTTGACTAACCTCGGACCGTCGTGGACAATCCTTAGTGTAATGGTCACCTTCACAGATGAGGCAAGGAAATTTCGGCTTACGTTGTGAGCCATCCTCAGTTCGAGATTTAGATTCCGGTTTTGGGGCATCAGATTTTGATTTGCCTTTGCCCTTCTTCTTCCCCTTGGAGGATTTGTCCGTAGGATTGGCCTGGATGGCATTCACCTCCGCGGTTTTACCAGAATCAGATGAGGGGGAATTAGCAGAGGTATTGTTGGAAGAATTAGCCTTCTGCTTCCCGTTCGAAGACTTCTTCAAATTTTGAGAAACGGAACCAATGACACCATCCACCGTAGGGGTAGGCGGGGCCTTTGTGGCTCCGGGCCGTGGAGCATCAGGCAAGATGTCATAAAGCGTGCCAGATTGCGAATAAACAAGATCCAGGTACTGAGCACGCGCGATAGCTTGTTCCTCCGTCACACACTCTCCCATCGTGATATCTTGAGCGATTTTATTGATAAAAGAGGTGGTGAACCAGTGAGTCAAAATCTGATCAGGTATGTGAAACTTGATCAGCCGACGACGGCGCTGCCACTCATGGATGTGATCCGAGATGTGAGCGGCTGAGTCCTGCTTCAGAGAAGACAGGAGGTGCGTCCCGGCCTCATACCGGACCGGTAACTGGAAATGCGTGAGGAAAGCCATAGCTAACGAGTTGAAATCCTGAAAAATACCACGGGATAGCTCTATGTACCACTTAGCAGCAGCCCCTGTTAAAGTACGCTGGAAAAGACGCAGACGAATCGAATCGTCGGTCCAAGAGTTAGACGAGCACCAGAGGTGATACGTCATCACATGCGCCTGGGGCTCTTCTCCAGCTTTGCCCTCAAACTTTGGACAGTCACCTGGTATCTTGGTGGGAACCGGAGGCCAATATGGATTATGAGCAATCGGATCATTGGTCAACTTCGAGACGTCCGGTAGTTCCAAGGTAGCCAGGAACGGCAATGGAGGGTTAACTACCATGCCAGTCCCAGGATAAGGTCCGGTACCTGCGTTCCACGATGGTTGTGAATATCCCTGCCCCCATGGGTTCTGTCCCTGAGGATTCTGACCGTAGGGGGCATAGTTCGTATAACCAGACTGATTTGGCTGCTGGTAACCATAGTGTGGGGCTTGATAACCAGGGTTCGGGCCCTGATTAGGTGTTTGCCCTGTATAAGCAACATTTGGATTTGGCTGCTGAGCGTAGGTAGAACCGGGTGGAGGAGGATGATACTGAGAGCCTCCAGAGTGGTTATAGTTCGGTTGAGACTGACCATGAGGATAATAACCACTCTGAGGATGGGTAGGCTGCTGATAAGTGGAACCCTGTGGAGCCTGGTAGGTAGGGCGCAGCTGTTGATTTGGCTGTGGCATTGAATGAACATGCTGTTGAGCAGAGTGAACGGAATGAGAGGGCTGCCCTGAATGAACAGGTTGACCCGAGTGAGGGGGCTGGCCTGAATGACCAGGCTGGCCCAGGTGACCAGGAGGTGTTGGTTTCGCAAGCTGACCTGGTTGTAAGTGAGCCCCAGGTTGTGCCGAATGGGTCGGCTGGCCTAGAGGCGGAACACCGGGCTGTACCGGATGAGCCGGTTGCCCTGGTGGAGGAACAGGACCAGGTGCTTGCTGGAAACCAGTTTGACCTGAAGCAGAACCATAGGGTGGTCCTGGCTGATATGCAACGTTAGAAACAACAGGATACTGCGGTTGCATTGGTAAAGACGACTGAATTTTCCCCCCAGGACCGTAGGCCTGTCCCGGTTGATACCCTAGCTGAGGTTGAGCAGGTTGACCAGCAGGGCTATAATATGGTCCTTGCGGATTGTATGATGGCCCTTGCTGGCCCGCAGAGTAGCCTTGATTGGGCTGTCCCTGTGGGTCATACAAATAGCCAGGTTGGCCCGCAGGTTGGCCCTGAAAGGGTTGTCCCTGTGGGTTGTAAGCCTGGTTGTATGGTAAACCTTGAGCATATAAATAAGCCTCAGGAGCAGGAAGGCGCAAAACCTCCCCATGCTCGTCAAACTGACCTGGGAACATATACACGGGAGTGCCATCCTGTGCATAGTGCGAAAAGAAGGATCGATAAGGATCTCGGGGAACTTGTCCAGCTCCGGCGTTCGGCTGCCGTAAAAACAACCGATACTCCTCCGGAGAGATATTCTCCGGTATAGCAGTAGCTAGGTAAATGTCTTCAGGAGTTGGCCCAGCCCTGGTAGCAGATGCTGAGACAATAGCAGAAGAGGCAGCCACACAAACAGTGGGCCGAACGGGAACAGAAGTGACGGGCGTCGAAGGGGACACCCCGGGTGTAGTGGTAGTTGGTCTCGACGCGGGAGATGATATCCCCATAGAGGCAGCAGCTGAAATGTTCTGACCCAGAGATCTGTATCCCTGTGGTAAAGATGGACTGGTTGACGATGTGGTAGCCAGCTCGGAACCGTCTCCCTCAAACAATCTACGAGGGATGCGCTGATAGTCATCAGACCCCGGAATTTCCTCACCAGAATCACTCATGGTCGATCCTGCCGTTAAATCACGCAGAAGACGACGAGGACTAGGAGGAAAAACAGCAACAAACGGTGAACCCGATGTAAGAGAAAGGAAATCAGCTCCTAATCTCAATTCAGACACAGGGTCCGAAAAGGGCCAATTGAACTCAACTGGTCCTCCAAAGGGTTGCTCGGCGAGAACCGGTCCCCCGTCAGGAAACTCGGAAACAACAGGCTGATGTGGTTCAACAGAAGGCTCAGAAGCTTCTGAAAAATCGTCCGTGTAAGGACTACCAGTAGACGAAACCGATGGTTCCGCCACCGTGGCAAAAGACTAGAAGAAAAGAGCAAACACACACACGGGCTGAAAATGAGTTAAGACACACGATCAAAACGGTCAACAAGCAATGTCTAAATAGGTGTGAAATCGTGGGCGATTAATTTTACCACATTGGAAAGTAAGAAATTCTACCGTTTCATGTTTCAAGAGTCGAGAAACGATAAAAAAATGACTCTATCTCTTTCAGAGTTGACACAAGCATGAAAGGACAAGCGCTTGACGGTCTTTTCAAGTTTAGGGAGTCAGAAAAGACCAAATGACTACTCAGGAAAAACTAGGCACAAAGGGTGTACCAAATATCCGTGAACTGCAATATACACCTTGGTTTCAAAAATGAAACAAAAATCGACCAAGGACTTTCCGTACGTGCAGGTAGTCTCCCCGAATGCTGTGTTCGGTGTATCACGGGTATAGGGCGGCAGACTCGGCTTCCTGTGGATAAAGGATTGAAAACCTATAGGGGTCTCCCTTTATATACGCGACGGTACGGGGAGCACAAGTTCGTACTAGCGCTGTCTAAAGCCAACAGGCGAACGACAGCTGCTAGGTTTAACGACGCCGGAACACGTCTCTAGCCTAGACCTTCTAAATATGTTTCGTTAAGTTCCAATGCTGCCTTAGGTTAATTGAATAAATTTTACAGTTGATCTTCAATTAAGTTTCAATTTCCAGGCCCTATCGTATGTAGTGTCTCCTAAATGCAAAGCTATATGCCACAATGCAACATTTCTTTCGATGAAAACTAATTAGAGAAGAGGTGAGAGCTTTTATACAAACGAAATGAACGGAAACCAAACAATGAGCTCTATAATGCAACTAATGCAATTGACAACTTTTCATTCAAAACACTAATCACTAGCGATATGGAAAAGATCACAATTTGCACTAATTACCAAAAGCAAAAGAGATTTTTTTTTTTTTTTTTTCAATGTTTAATGGCTAATATGAACTAATCAAACTTGAAAATGAATGGAGCAACTTGAGAAACGATATCCGAGAGAGTGAAACAAACACATTCCACTCAACAACACAAGCAATCAGATCCCCAAATCGACCAAAGTCTCTCAAAGCGAAGAAAAGACTCAAAAGCTTCCAATGGACCGTGTGATCCAAGTCCAAAGCAAGACCAAATGAGTTTCGAATGAAGAAATGAACAATCACCCAAAAATCGCAATGAAACAATGGACAACTACTCAGAGAATGTGGAGAATCACTCAGAAAGTTGACAGGACAATCCAAACACCAAAACTCCCAAGGAGGGCTCGATACACCAAGCCACTAGATGACCTAGGGCTTAAAACGTGAAATCGGTAGATAGAAGCAAACAACCAAAGGACAGAGGTGAATTCCGAGCCAAACAAGACTCCAACACACTCAGGCAGTCGGGAAATCAAGAAGAAAAACACTGATCAACTTCAGAGAGCTCAAAAATGAGAAAACTCAAAAAACTTACAGGGGTGGCGCGACTGTGAGAGTGAAACTGGCGCCAGAAGGCTATTGGCGCGGGTTGTACAAAGGCAACATGCGCCAAGTGGCGCGACTGTCGGGTTAAAAACTGCGCCAGTCGAGTTCCTCAGCAAAAAATGAAAAATAAGCTACTCCAGAAACAGACCAATGCAAGCTAAGCAATCCAGGAAGCAAAAACACACAAAAAATCCAACCCAGAAGGTTCATCAAGCAAGGACAAACAAGATACAAACGGCAAGGCAAGACAAAGACTCCAAGTCGTTCAGTCCGTAAACCAAACCGGAGATTGACTGAAGTAGCGTTGATCTACTCCGCTAATGCAAGGCAGAAGCGTTTCGAAGGCTATCTGGCTGTACTTCAGGCTCCGTCTAAAGTTTACAAATCAAACAACAAGCTGGATCCCCAGTGGAGTCGCCAATTTGTTGAGGAGGTAAATCCCCTCTGCGGACAGAGGCGATCCCTACTAGCCCAGCAGGGGTCTAGCAACAAACAAACAATGTTATGACGCAAGTTCCTAATTACGAATGAAAAGGCTGGAGATAGGAGCCTACCTGGATTCCAACGCTAGGATCTGAAGAAGAAGCGTCCCCGTTCCTCAGCCTTGGCAGATCACAATCCCTCCACGATCTCCGCGGATGAACACCTGCACATGGAAGAAACGAACAGATACAAGCATAGAAACCAACATACGTAACTAAACGTCAGTCAGAAAGGACGTTACTCACATTAACATGATGGAAAACGAAGTGGAACCATAATCATAATCATCTATTTAATAACCAGCGAAGAGAGATTACAACCAAGTTCTGACGTCGCGGTCTCCTTCGGACGGGTCTCCAGTCGTCCACGTCTCGCAAAGCTCGCCAAGGAAAGGGAAAACCTCTCCAGAGTCTCGTGACAATGGTCTCCTTACTTGAGTCAGCCTTAAGGGAGAGAAATGATTCTTTACAACACAAAGGCTCTTGGGAATATGGAGATTCAGAGCTTAAGCACTTCAAGACTCGCCTGCCATGGATTTGGGCAGGCTTTTATAGATGGGGAAGGAGGAGTTGGGATCCCTATTATTATGGGATTGGCCCTATCACCAAGGAAGGTTCCATGGGAGGTGGCAAAACCACTTCCCTCCATAGAACTCCCGTAGCCAACTTCTCAACTCAAGATAGGTGATGGTTTATGAATTTGTTAGAACTCAACTCCCGCCATCCTTATTTAAAAAACAACTCCCAAATTGGGTGGCGCGACTACGGCTCTATGACAGAGCGCCAAGTGGCGCGACTGCTTTGCAGTAATTTCTCCATTGGCGCGATTTCTGAACTGACTGCCCGCGCCAATGCCAAAAGGGTTGTTTTTCATGACTTTTGCAAGAAGATGTCTCAAGGGAAAATGAAGCTCATGTTCAGAGGGATGCATTGATGATAATTTCAAGGCATGACAATTTGCTGTGTCACGCGTAATGGGTCCTCCATTGTATGGGAGATGGGGGATGGTAAGGACGGTGACAAATCATCGTGTAACAGAAGTTGGGCCCACTACCTTGGACAAGGTGTTGCCTTGAACATCTCAAGTAGTTTAGTCGTGTGCTTGTTTATTATAATTTCAATTATTTTTCTTTAAAGCATATTTCCTTTATTTAAAAGTAATTTGTTGTCTGCTGCATTTTCCATATTTGTTGTTTCCTGCAATTTCTAGATTTCATTTAATTTATTGTCCTAGATTAACATTTGAATTATGTCGGGTGAGATAGGTTAAACTTTCAATTCAGAAATGTGTGGTTTAATTTAGTATTGATTCAAGTCGTGTGATTAGCATAATTATTTTCCTATCATTTACTTTCTGTTTTTGAGATTTAGTATTGTTTTTCAATTCTTGCATTGTATTTCTTTTCGAATGAGCTTGATAGTGTAGAACATAATCATGTAGAACCAGTGTTAGCTGTTGGTATTTTCTATGCATATATTTTTCCAATTTCCTTAAATAAAAATACTTTCTTGTTGTGCTATACAACACCCCTCATTTATTTTAATAAATGGGGACCCTTTAGAAAAAAATAGGAAATCTATTTTTAGCTTTAAAAACAAAAACTTAGGAAATAAAAGTTTTTCTTTTTGAGTTTTCCACTTTATTCCTTTAGCGCATCACAAAATACATAGCTTACAACTTAAAAAAACTTACAATACACTAAGTTACACGGGCTGCAAAATGCGCTAACCTTTTTCGAAGTTATGTTTTAAAAACTTGCAAACACTTCAATTATCGTTATACTCTCTTTATCGCATCACACCTTATTTAGAACAACCAAATCATAAATAAATTAGATATAAGTGTGATTGCACAGACTCGATGAGCCAAAAAAGCAACAAAAATAAATCTCTAAAGTATTATTAAGCGTGGTCGCTTGACTTTTAATGCACAATTCGCATTCCACATGACTTAACCGAAAACAAATTCATTATTGCATAAAAGTTGCGATGTGCAATTTGCACACATCACATTTCGCAACATTTATGGGTAAACATCACAAATGGTACAAGTTATATATGACGATATGCGAACTAAATGACATTTAATTACTCAAGCATGCGAAATGAATTATGTCATATCAAACCGAAATTCGAGATCTAACGACTTAAAGTTGATTGATAGATATTTCTTGTGAAGGTGTAAGAGATTTTATTTTGAAGTAATTATCAATGTTTGATATCATATTTCATAGATTCATATATATTTTTGCATAATTTTAAATAAGTTAATGATGGGTTTATCTCTTTGTTCCATACATTTCTAATGATTGTTTTGTATACTTGAAATCAAGAAACCAACTAACGGAACGAAGAAGAAAGGGACGAAAAAAAAGGTGAAGCTATTGCTCAAATAGTATCTACTGAAGATTCATACATGGCCCCCTTATTTTTAGATACCACCTGCAAAAAGGAATATGGTATTTTTTCATGGGAATCAATGTATCAGTTTTTCGAAAATGAAAAGCCAATAGTGACAGATAAAGTTTGTAGGTTTTAACCCTATACATAAATTATCTACAACCGAATCTTAAACCATAAAATAAGCAATAGTGAGAGCATAAAAACATAAAACAGATAAGCACAGATATTTTCCCCTGGATCCCAAATCGGGATGACCAGCTTGATTTTTTATTATATTCCTTCTAGTGTTATAACACATATATATATACATGCCAAAACATACATAAAACCTGATCCAATAACCCTGGATTACAACATAACCGTAGTTCCCTTGATCAGATCTACAAAATACCAGGGGAAAAAACCATCATGCCCCAAAACCATGTGCAAACCCATGCAAAAAACCATGGGCGGGTCCGCCCACCAAAAAATAAGGTCCAATTTTTTTTTCTCGGGGTGCTGCCCCGGACCCTGACAAGGGGGACTACCGCCCCCCCTGTGATCCCCCTGCGCATGACTAGTCATGGAAAGAATATAACACATACCCAACATTCTCCCACTTGTTGTTTTATTTCCGCAGGGGGCCACATGAGAGCTTATTCATTAGCCTAGTTATGTAACACCCAGTGTTTCTCTACACCAAGAGAACTTCTGAGTGCTCACAGACTTTGTCAATGCATCTGCAACATTCTTCAAGGTGTCCATTTTTATCAGCAACACCTTTTTAGCCTCAACCATATCTCTCACAAAGTGATATTGAACATCAATGTGCTTTGTATTTGAATGATAAGCAGGGTTCTTAGCCAAGAAAAGAAACTTAATATCACAGCCTATCACATGCTTACCGCACCAACCCCATACTTGAACACACCAAGGAATCCAAACGGCTTCCTTGCTCGCATGAGTGGATGCTATGTATTTTTTCTCCCTCCGTAGGCCGAAAGAGCCACTACAAACTGTCTTTTACTCATCCAACTGATTGCACCTCCAAATAGGCTAAACACATACCCACTTGTAGATCTTCTTTGGTCCAGATCTCCAGCCCAGTCTGCATCAAAAAAACCATGAATGTATAACACTCTTTCCAATCCTGGTCTTCCCTAGTAGCTCAATCCATAATAAATAGTGCCACGCAAATATCTGAAAACAGGCTTCACCATTGTCCAATGCTCCTTCCTTGGGTTTGACATAAACCTGCTTAATACTCCCACTGCATGTGAAATGTCTGGTCTAGTAAAAACCATTGCATACATCAGGATACCCACTGCACTTGCATATGGAACACGGGACATATCCTCCTCTTCTTCTTGTGTCTTGGGAGACTATTCTGCAAACAACTTTACACCTACATGAATCGGAACATTCACCAGTTTACTATCCTGCATATTGAACCTCTGCAATATAGTCTCGACATACTTCCTCTGGTTTAACTAGAGCTTCCTCTTTGCCCAATCTCTCTTAATTTTCATGCTCAAAATATAGTTTGCAGCACCAAGATCCTTCATGTCAAATTTGGAGAAAAATTGGGTCTTCAAATCTTGGATAATTTCTTTGTCATTTCCAATCAACAACATATCATCCACATACAAGACCCAATAAATAACACGGCCACCAATTAATTTAAAATAAAAACAGTGATCCTCCTTACTTCTGGTGAAGCCAAGTCCCCGTATATAGGTATCAAATTTCTGATACCACATCTTTGCTCACTATTTTAACCCATACAGGGACTTCTTTAACCTGCATACCATTTCTTTCTTCCCCTTCACCATAAAGCCTTCAGGTTGTTTCATTTAGATCTCCCACTCAAAACCTTATTCTTGTTTCTATTCTGGGACCATATTGTTTCCCGAACAATCTTACAGGTATCTTTCTCGAACACTATTTTTACACCTGAATCATCCATTTTTCTTACAGAAATCAGATTTCTGGCCAATGTTGGAATTTTCAGAACACCAGGAAGTGTTCTAATCCTTCCACCTTGCAGCTTCAGCTTAACTTTTCCACGGCTGACGATTCTGACCTTCCTATGATCACCTAAGAAGACATCACCACCATCATATTTATCATACTCGCAGAACCACTCCCTATGGGGAGTGAAGTGAAAGGATGCACCCAAGTCAATCAAACATGACTCATGATATACATGTGTATTTGAAGAAGAAGCCAAATACACATCCCCACCTTCATTCGAGGTGGTTTTTGCCTCTGCAGAAGGAGCATCATTAGATCTGTTTCCTTTCTCAAGAGCTTTAGATATGCAGTCCTTTTTGTAGTGCCCTTCCTTTCAGCATTTACAACGGACCTTTACAAACTTTCTAGGAGATTTAGATCTTCTACTCAAAACATTATTCTTGTTTATGTTCTGGGACCTTCCTCTAATAGATAAGGCATCTCCATTTTGATCCTCCATATTTCTCTGTCTCATTTCCTCTGACAGCAAGGCTGAGACAATTTCATCAAAATTCAAGGTAGTTGTATTGCTGCCTATTGCAATAACGAGACTATCCCACGAGTCTGGTAGAGAACACAACAAACTGATGCACTTATCTTCATCTGAGATTTTAATATCAACAGATGACAATTGACTTACCATAGTATTGAAGGCGTTCAGATGCTTTGTCATTGAGTCTCCATCCTTCATCCTCAGGTTATATAGCTTTTTCCACAAGAGAAATTTATTGACTAGAGACTTAGATTGGTACAAAGTCCCAAGTTTGTTCCACAAATTCTTTGTCGTAGCTTCCCTAGATACATTAGACAATATCAAATGTGAGAAACACAACTGCATTGTGCTCTTCGCCTTCCGATCCAACTTCTTCCAGTATTCATCTGACATTGCCGTTGGTTTAGTACCTGGATCTACCGCGATCCATTGGTCTTTATCAACTAGCAGATCATCCATATTGAGCTTCCACAACTCAAAACTCTAACCATTAAATTTCTCAATCTCTATCTTTCCACTGCTCACCATCTTCTTTTACCACAAGAATCAATCCCGCAGATCTCCCACTGAATAGGGTCTACCACAAGCTCGAGCAAAAAACCCTCAGCAGGAAAGGCGTCCCCTTGAAGCTGAAGTAGCTCTGACACCAGATGTAGGTTTTAACCCTGCACATAAATTATCTACAAACGAATCTTAAAACATAAAATAAACAATAGCAAGAGCATAAAAACATAAAATAGATAAACACAAAGATTTTCCCCTAGATCCAGAATTGGGACGACCATCTTGATTTTTCATTATATTCCTTTTAGTGTTACAACACATATATATACATGATGAATCATACATAAACCCCAATCCATTAACCCTATATTAGAACATAACCGTAGTTCCCTTAACTAGATCTACAAAATACTAGGGGCCAAAAACCATCGTACCTGAAAACCATGTGCAAACCCATGCACAAAACCATGGGCAGGTTCGCCCACCGAAAAATAAGGTCCAAATTTTTTTTCCCGGGGTGCTGCCACCCCCCCTGCTATGCCTGGCACAACGTACAAGTGGGATTTTCGCCCCCCCCCCCCGTGACCCCACTGCGCGTGACTAGTCGTGCAAAGAATATAACATATATCCAACAAATTTGATTCAGTTGAATTATCTGTTTCTTCAGGTCCAGCTAATTTTGACGTTGCATGTTCATTCGTCCACAAGGTAGACACAAGACCAAAAATTCTCCCTTACATAGACATGGTTAAGTGGGTAATTGACCATTTAAACATAGATGACAGGATATTCAAAGATTCAAACAGAGAAAACATAGGGTCTTTCAGGGCAAAATATTTACAAGCAATATTCCATCTACACTACCCACAAGAGAAATATGACAAGGCTTTTCTACAAATTTTTAGAGCAGAGCATCCAGATCTCATGAAAGTCATCAAAGAATGGAAGGAAGACCAGGGAAGGTTGAAGCGAGATAAACTCAGTACATACCCAATTGCCCAAATGCCTTCGCCTTATTGTTATGTTATCGATATGTTCTGTAGATTATTTCTCAAACTTGATACCACTAGGTTTTCAGTAGAATGGGTTCCCTTGATTGACACAATCGTCAATTACTCAATTCTAAATTTGGAAAATATCCTATCTGACAGTTTAGCCAAACACATTAGAGAATATAGGAATAAAAGTAATGTTTCATCTAGAGAAATACCTCCCTTTATATGTCTGCCTATGTCATGGATGCCATCTGCTTTTCTTCTAGTTTTCCTACTATAGGATGGAAATGGACTACCCAAGACCCTACCCCAATCCACATTTACCACAAAGACCTTTGGGATTCAGACTTTCACCTGCATTTTTATAAAAAAAATTATGGAGTCATGTTTCCTATGCATGAAATGATATTCAATAAAAAGACCCCTAGGGTTTCTGAAGAGGCTAGCACAGATATTATTTCTGTGGATAGGTGGTTTGCATAGGATAATTTTACATATGTCAGAGTATTCAAGAGATATGCTTCTCCCCATCTCCTACCATATTATATTTCTGATAAGTTGCTCGCACGAGAGATAGCCTACCATCTTGTTAATGGTATCATAAATAGATGAAATATGCTAAGAAGGTTGTTTGGCCTAATTTCTTTGTATAGTGCGGCACTTTTGCACTTTTTTATATTGGCCATACCTACAAGGAGGTTTCCAAGACTAATCTATTGAAAGTGGTAGTAATTCCAAAGAGGCTATACGATCCAAATGATGTAATTAAAAATTACACTACAAAGCTCAAAATGAAGCCTTTTGTAAAGGAAATAGATGGATTTGATGATCTCTTCCAAGGTATGGAAAATTTTTCAGATATAATCAAGTTTGCATCCAGCCAACTGAGCCACGATGATTTGGAAGCATTCCAAATATATAGAAATAAGAGAGTGGAGATAATTCCTCTCAACTTGGTAACTATTGAAGATGTCAACAAACCTACTCCAAGTATCAGTTTGGATAATGAAGCAAAAGACATGTCTGAGGATGAATCAGGTCAATCAGAGCATCAATCTCACAATTCGTATCACTTTGAAATGAATCTGAATCTAGAAAGGATAGCCTAGAAAAAATAATTTATCAGGTAATCCAAGACACACTAGATTATTCTAAAAGGTCACAACCAAAGAATTTTAGTAATGAATGCTAGGATTTTTCTGAAGTAATAAAAACTCCTAAAGCTAATCCCAATATTGATCAAGTAACTAGTTTTCAAACACCTGAAAATTCCCAGAAGATAGTGTAAAATGTTAATCCAATACAATAAGTTCTAGAGACACATGATCGAGAGATCATACCGACCTACTCTACAGAACAAATAGTTTTACAAGTTGAAGAAATTCCTTCACTTGACCTCTTCTACAGTCCTAGCTATAAGGTTGTAGTTAAGAGGAAAAAAAGGAGAAGAACTAATGAAATAGTCTCAAACCTCACAGATGAATCAGTTGACGTACTATGGAAGGATTCATTAGATGATCCTATAGAACATCTAACTAAATTATCACAGTATGCAGGGGAATATGCTACTGCCACTGTTGATAAAGAAATTGAAGTTAGAGTGTTGGTGAGGCAAAAGGAAGCCAGAGCACAAGAAATAGAGAGGCTGTTAAATGAAGAAAAATCCAACTCCAGTGAGAAAATCAAAGCAAAGATGGCCCAATTTCAAAAGAATTTCGAGAGTCTAATACTGCAGCATCAAGCAGAAATCAATGACAAACAAGCACAGCTAGAAGCAGCAATGACTAGGTTATAGAACCAACTGAAATTAGAGAAATTTATAAAGGAAGCATTGGATGTAAATGATCAGTTAAAGAAAGAACAGGAAGTATTTTTCATCAAGCTTATATTATTGACTCTTATTGTGATTCAAATAAAATACTGATCCAGCAAACAGCTATCCAGAAACTTGAATGTGAAAGAATAAAAAATAAAATCAACGAACACATTCAATCACAAGCATCAGACCTAGGAAAGGAAGCTTATCTACCTCAGGTGGATACGTTTCATAAGGAGATCTTATTAAAATATTGGGAAGCTCAAATCAAGCGTGCAGAGAAATCAGTAGTGAAAACATCAAAATTATCAAATGAAATTATTGAATCTATATGTGAACAGTTGGTGAAAGAAGAACTTCTTAAAGAGTACACATTTGAAGTGTTCTCAGAAGTAAAACAGCTAGAAACACTATGGAAACATAAGGCAGACACATAGGATGAAGTAATTAAAAAGGTAAATAAGTTTGATCAAGAAAATTATTGGAATTTAATGGTCAAACCTTATGATCCGTATCAGATTCTGAAATCCTTAACATATTCAACAAAAATATCATAGCCAATACTTTCAAACGCAGTATTCAAGGGACAGGTCAGATCAAAGATTTCGCAACCAACTCAACTCAAGCCCATGATAGATATTTTTCAACTTCATGACCAAATCCAGAAGAAAAGGTGGAATTCATAAATCAAAATTGTTATTTTAGTTTCTTATATTTTAGTTTAAGTTAGTCTTACAAGGATGGTTGTTTGAAACCTCCTCTATTATTTTGTAATAATCTATCTTAGAACATAGTTAGTTTAGTATTTAAACCCCTCTCATGCTTTTAGAGAAGGGTCCAGAAATTTGTCAAAAAATTTGCAAAGAATGCACTATTATAAGTTTGTGAATGCTTTGATGAATTAATGGAATACATATGTTATCTTTTGATAATTAAAGTTGTTTAACTGTTGTTGCGCTACTATACTCTTTAAATTGTTTTAAAGTGAGAAGGAGCAAATAAATTACTTATAGTTTACATGAGTAGAACTTCTTACATATGGTACTTTTATTCACTTGTATTAAGTCTTACTTTATAGATTGGCAGTCATCTTTTATTGTATTATATATTTTAAATGTTATTATAGATGAATGTTACATGCACTTCTGTTCTACTATTTTTTTGTAGTTTCTTATTGAATGTATAATCATACGTTCCGTAATGACGTGCTGTTTGCGATGGAGTTCCTCAATCTCGTCCTGGAGATCATTGTTGGTCTTCAAACGTGCCAAGCGCTCTGCAGGCACCAAGGTGGGCAGCGTGGCTTTGACCTGCTCAAAAGCTTCTTCATTCTGCCATAAGTCCTGATTGATTTTACGAAGGAGCGGATCGCGCTAGACCTAAGTCGAGAGTTGCATGGATGACTCTAGCAACTGGGTGCCTTGAGAAATCTACCCTGAAATAATGTTCGTTGCTTCGGATACTAGTGTAGCGCATTGGTCTCGTACTTCCAGAGGCGTTTCAGGCTGCAATTTGGCCTGTAAGTCAGTTATTTTCTGCTCTAGCTGCGTCTTGACGATGTGCATTTCCATCCTAGATGCTTTCAGTGCTGCAACCAATTTTTCCACTTTAGCTTGAGGCGTCAATGCGGCCAAGATCTCATTTGTAACCTTTGTGCAGAGCTAGTGGATCATTGTTTCGAGCTCCGCTTATTGTGAAATGATGAGGAGCAAGTCTGCGCCCTACTACACAATGGTCTGCACGGCTGTACCAAGCTATTGGTGTATTTTCTGGTCACAATGGTTAATCTCCTAGAATACAACATTGTGGAGGCCTTGTAAGGCTTCGTGGGGTAGCTTAGCCAAGTCCAAATGGATCCATATTCCTACATGGATCTAAGTTCCTATTAGGGCAGCCCTAGGTACAAAACATAGACAACTTTATTCCGTAGCTAGCTCTGTACTGCTAGTTACTGAAGGAGTCCGTGCCTAGCCGACGCTGGTCTACAACGTGTTAGGTCTCTGTAGTTTGCAAGATTGGAAAGTACAAACGCTGCAGAGCCTACATCAAAACCACTTTGGAATCTGAGGATCTAGCCATCCTAGATTCAGAGAGGGATCTCACTATATGTGTGATTTCAATTATATGATATTTAAGGCTTATGATATGATATTAGGCTACTTATGAAGAATAAGGTTTTGTTTGTTTGGTTGGGATGAATATCATCAAAATGAAGGAAGTCTTTTGAAGGGTAAAGTTGTGAGTAGGTTGAAAATGTTTCAGCTGATAAGATAGGTAAGAAACAATGTCAATCCATTGGGCTATGGAGTCATAAAGGATTTAATTGGACAACAAGTTTCAAGAGTGGTCTATGGGGCAAGTCATCTAGGTCAATAGATCTCTTTAAGTTGATTTATGGAATTAAACATTAAGAAATGGTGAAATAAGTAAACATATAAGAAAACAAAGAGCAGCTTAAGATCAAGTAAGGACTTTTAACCTAGCCTACTTTCAACATACTCAAAGGAAAGACACAAAGCAATCTAAGATTAGGTAAGTACTTTTAAACCAGTTTGCTTTTGATATACTTCTAAAGGAAAACATTTAAAAACAAAGAATAGCTTAAGATCAAGTAAAGACTTTTAACTTAGTCTGATTTCAGCATATTCTCAAAGGAAAACATTTATGATGAGCATAAAAAGTTGTCTAAGATAAGGTAAGTACTTTTAAACTAGCCTGCTTTTGACATACTTTTAGGGGAACTTTTCAAAGCAACTGTTGGAGAAGAAACTAGAGGACAGGGCTAACCATAGACTTCCCTAGTTCAAATTTATTTAGCAGAATTTTCAAGAACATTCAAAGACAATATCTCAAGTTTTACTCAGCAAGACAAGGGCTAACCAACATTCCTTGACTGATCACACTCTATTGAATTATCCTCAAATACACAATAAGTAGAAAACATAAAGGATAAAAAATTATCAGTGAGATATAGGGTACTTTAGAAGTAAATCCTAATCTATATTTTCTGTTCTTTATCAGAGAAGGACAGTATGGAAAACATGAGAAAAATAACAATTTACAATAAGAAAAACATCAACATTGACATATACTAGGATCCCATAAATCAACTTGTATTCGATGTTCAAACCAGTTACAATCTTCAAGTCCAGTGGGCCTTTATAGCTTCGGACTTGTCATCTCAACCTATCTTTATTCTATTACAAAACAGAGCTTCAACAACTTCAATGCTATTTACACTCAATGAGTATTCAAAGACCAACCTCTATACTGTCTTTTACAGGAGTATTTATAGAAGAATGATGAGGTGGAGTGAAAGAAGGGTTCATTTATTCAATTAATGCAGAGTAATTGCTTCTCGGCCTTTGAAGGGTGAAATGGAGAATTTATCTGATGTTTTAACTATGCCAATTGATTTATTACATTAAAGTTTATCACCTTCAGTCATTTTTGTTGACTTTTGGGGCTCTTGGTAGGGTGGCAATAAATTCTGAGCTGTCTTTAGAAATATCTCTGATTGTGCAATTAATTTGTAGTCTTTTGAGGGAAATAAAAACTGTAGGTGGCATTATGAGGAGTCATAGCCTCAATGACGTGGCATTTGAAGGAATTATTCGATGATTTGTCTGTACTGGTGGCTTTAAACATTGTTTAGGCCCTAATTCTTGCTTTAAGGCCTTTAAAATCACTTTCGGAGTCTTTAAAACTTATATGTTGGTTGTGTTCATTGATTTGGCTTTGTCATCTGCCCCTTAACTGTGTTTAACACTAAAACAGTAGGATTAAGCTTTTAATTTTTCAAACTTGTGCATTAACCCTTTTAACTTTGATTGTTTGCTGGCTTTTTCTTTATTTGATCTGTCTGAACTGTTTATCTTTAAACCTGTTTTAACCTTAAAACCATAGGATTTGAACCTTTCAACCTTCGATCTTTCTCGCCGAAACTTCTTCAATCTTTTAATCTTTAGCCTTTACTGTCTTTTCCTTTATCACTATGGACAAGGGGTTTTCGCTTTAAAAACCTTGATAAAAACCTACAACAAACAACAAAAAAATGTTATAAAAACCTACGATGGAAGGGTTTGATTGCTTAGGAGGTTGATGGAGCAGAGGAGCGGTGCAGAGGGGGGAATATGCAGGTGGAAGACGTTTCATGATGACAATAGGTGAAAATCCGGTTTAAAATGGCATTTGGCGCGAATTCGGGCAAAGCGAGTTTGGAAATAACGTGAATGGTTTTCGTGTTCAATTCAAGTGGTAAGTGGTTTTAGAAAAATCAAATTCGATCCAATTGTATTGCGCTGCTCGACCCTTTGCAATATCGTCGGTATCGCATGATTTTTGTTTGTTAAACACCAGGTAGCAAAATCGCGAAATATGCGATGTCAACCGTCGGATGAGGAGGAATAGATCTGATTGTGAAAACTGGGGCGCGATAGAAATTTGCACGGCAGGCGTTGTAGTGGGGGACAGGTGTCAGGGCGTGATTTGAAGAGAGGATCGGGTAGTGGAATGGTGGGTCCTTAGGGAAGGTTTGATGTTGGGATGAACGAGGACCATTGATTCAAAACAAATCAATGGTGGAGATTTGACTATAGCGGTGTAAGGGTATAACTGAATCGGAAGATGGGGGAAGCGAAGGAAAAAGCGATGACCGTCAGATCTATAAGATCGACAGTCATCATTGCTCAGGAAGAAAGCATAACACAAGGAATTTTCAAAAGAAAAATGAACTTTTTACAAAGGGTGCGGGGGTTAAACAATAGTTGAGAGGAGTGGCTAGGGATAAGGTAGGGGTATGGTCCGGTGGAAGAACGAGTGACCAGGAGCAAAAGGAAAGGAGTTTGGGGTATAATATTAGGTGCTTGGTTATAGCGCTCAGTTCATATGATGGAAAGGGCAGAAAGACTTAAGCCCTCAGGGGCCTAAAGGTTAAAAAGGGGCGGAAAAAGTGTTTTTTAGAGGTGTTATGCATTTTTTTTTTAAGTCCCGACAGTTATAAGGGAGGGTTATTAAACCATAACAAAGGGTTTTATGGCCATAAGAGGGGATTTTTATGAAGTGAAAGGAAATTTTGAAGGCGTTTTAGGATAATAAAGAGGAAAGGGGGCATTTTATGAAAATTTGGAGGGAATAAAATGATAAAAATGGTTTTTAGGAACAATTTTCTTTGGGAACAACAGGTTTTCTTGGTAGATTTTTTGAAGGGAATAGCATTAGGGAACAACAGACTTCAAGAATGAGTAATTTTCTATGAAAATGATCTCTTGAAGACCCAAGGCCCGTTTTAACCATCATTTTCTTATGAAATTTTTTACTGATGGCTAATAGTGGCTCCAATTGGGGATGGAAGCTCCTTGGAGGTGTCAAGAACTTCAGAATTTGATCTCTGGGATATAAAACTATGCCTTTATCCATTGAAAAACTTTCTTATATGATCCTGCTGCTTTAGAAAAGATGATCAGTATTTCATATCAGCAAACAAATTTCTCCCAAACTTTCTACCTACACAACCTACTTTTCCTAGAATTTTTTCTTCATAAGGTGCATTTGGACTTACAAACCTTAAACATCAACATTTTATTCTTTTGAAACAGGAAAAACTAATCTAAAGCTACCCTTATTTCTTCCATGAGTTCAGATTAGACTATTGAACTCATAAATTCTCTACCTAAGCTACTATCTGCCGGGATTAGACTGTCTGACAGATTTTATTCTCTATCTTCTAAAACAGAAATTTAAACATGGTCAAATCAGGATTAGATTGTCTGATTTGTTGTGGGACTATGGCATAAAAACAAGTTGCACATAGAATTTATTTGCAGCGATTTAAAACAAAACTGTGAAGGCTTAATAACTGAAAAATAAAATACAACCTTCATTCTCTCTTTAGCTCTGCTTTTGATATTTTTAGAGTTGTCTTCGTCTTTTCCTGGTTCAGATTTTGAGCATATTAGAACCAATTCTTCATCAATCTAACAGGTTCAGGATTTAGGCTTGTTTGAATCAATGTTTTTTTTTTTTTTTAATCCTAATATATTCTACTGATAAGCCAAGATTACACAGTTTGGCAAATTTTCTTCACTAACCTATCAGCAGAAAATTAAAATCTATCTTAGTCATGGTTAGGCTGTATGACTAAAATAATAGTCCTGTTTTTGGCAATGGCATTTAAGCTTGCACACTTTCAAAATTTTCCTTTCTTTTTGGTATGGGGCTGTACCTTTCTTGTTTTATTTCTGCCCTCTTTTCTCTTTTCTATTGTTTTTGTGTTTTTCTCTTTTTTCAATTTAAAAAAGCAGTGATATATACAATGAAAATAAAACTCTGAAACTAAAATAAATCAGCTAACATAAATAATGTTTGAGTATACTGCCATTGATAGGACCTCCAAAAAATTTAGCTCCATTTGATTCTTGAAGAAAGAATGCATTGTTCCCAATAGCAGATTGAATGAGATAAGGGCCTTGCCATAAATTATCAAACTTTCCATGTTTGCCCTTATCTTCTCTCCTTGAATCCCATTTTAAGACTTTATCACCAATTTTAAAATCACTTGCCTTGGTTCTTTTGTCAAACAACTTCTTGATTTTTTCTTGTAGATGTTGTGCTCTGATGTATACTTCCTCTCTGGTTTGTTGTAAATGTATAGTCTGGTTTATTCTCCTTGTCATATCATCATCTTCAGACTGTACTTCTTGTATCAGCTTCATTACTGGCACTCCTAAACTGGTTGGAAAAATTGAATCAGTTCCATAAACTAGCTGGTAGGGAGACATTCCAATAGATTTTTTAATGGTTAGTTTCTCTGCCCATAAAGCATGTACTAGCTTATTGTGCCATGATTTCTTGTTATCTTCTAGCAACTTCTTGATAATGTTTACCAAGATTTTATTTGAAGATTCTTCCAACCCATTACCTTGAGGGTAATAAGCTGTAGAATGATCCAATATAATCTGGTATTTATGACAGAATTCCACCATCATTTTAAATCCAAATGCAACAACATTGTCAGTTATGATCTTCCTAGGTCTCCCAAATCTGGACAGTGTATGGTTTTCAAGGAATGAAATGATGACTGAATCTGTGGCATTCCTAGATGGGATGGCTTCTATCCACTTGGTAAAATAGTCTGTTGTTGTGAGAATCCATTTATGTTGGGCAGATGAAGTGGAATGGATTTCCCCAATGAAGTCTAGACCCTACTGCTGAAAAGGAGCTTCAACAGTGATTGGTTGCAGAGGTAAAGGAAGCAGTTTTCTTTTGCCTTCAAAATTTTGGCATTTATGACAGGCAGTAATCATTTTGCGGACATCTTGAAAGAGAGTGGGCCAGTAGTAACCAGCTCTAAGGATTTTATTAGCAGTTGACTTCCAGTAGAGGTGGCCTCCACATTCTCCTTCATGAAACTCATGCTTGATCTTTTCTGCATCATTCTCAGGCAAACATTTAAGCAATAATCCACTAGAATTTTTCCAATATAAACATTTATCCAAAATGCAGTAATTTACAGCTTTTAACTTTAAAAATATTTCCTTTGTTTTAGATAAACCAGGAGGGACATTAAGATTGAGCAAAACATACAAAATATCATCATACCAAGATGAATTCAGAAAATGATCTTCAATGATGGGAGTGGGAAGCTACTCCTGTTCATCTAATGCATTAAACATGTTTATATCAAGAGCTTCAAAGTTGGATTCACCCATACATTTTGCTAGTCCTTGACATTTTATAAGCTTAGTGGGTTTAATTTCTAAGTCATACTCTAAAATCACAGCAATCCACTTCCCTCTTTTTCCATCTGGATCTTGGGTCAATATGTCTTTTACAACTGAATGAGGCACAAATGCTATGGTGTGGGAATGTAAAATGTAAACTCTGAAGTCCTTCAAGGCTTTGACCAAGGCAAAGGCTTGTTTTTCCATTATATTGTACTTCAAAGGTGCATCTATTAATGCCTTGCTGAAAAATGCAATGGGCTGCTCTTGTCCATTCAAGTTTCTCTGTAATAGGACAACAGCTACTGTGTGTTCTGATGCAAATGAAAAAATGAAGAAATCTTTTGTAAAATCAGGACTGATGAGAACTGGTGTTTTGGTAAGTGATTTTTTTACCAGCTCAAATTATTTCTTTCCTTTTAAGGTCCATTTAACTCTTTCTTCTCTTTTAAGTATGTTTGTCATGTTTCTAAGGAGTTCAGCTAGATTGGGTATGAACCTTCTCAAGAAATTAATCTTTCCAATGAAGGATTGAAGTTCCTTGATGTTTCTAGGATGGTTGATTTGTAATATACCATCAATTCTCTTTGGATCTATCCTTATTCCTTCTTCTGATATGATATGCCCAAGAATTTTTCCTTCTTGGAGACCAAACAAAGTTTTCTTTGGATTCAAGGATAGTCCAAATTTTCTGCATTTCTCAAAGACTTTTCTCAAGTTTATCACGGGTTCTTCATCTGTTTTAGAATAAACAGTTATGTCATCCAAGTAAATCACTATGAAGTAACCTATTTCTTCTGAGAATGCAATATCCATGGCTCTCTGAAATGTGGCACCAGAATTCATTAAACCAAAGGGAATTTTCAAATACATGAAAGTACCCCAAGGTGTAGTAAAGGTTGTTTTAAGTTGATCATCAGGATGTACCAATATTTGATTGTAACCTGAGAAGCCATCTAGCAAAGAAATTCTTCTAGAACCAACTACCTTCTGTAAGATATGATCCATTTTGGGTAAGGGATAATTGTCTTTTAATGAGGCTTTGTTTAAGATTCTAAAATCAATGCAAAGCCTTATTTCTCTTGTTTTCTTCCTAACAGATACAAGATTAGACACCCACTCTGAGTATCTAACAGGGACTATAATTCCAGCATCATATATTTTCCTAATTTTTTTCTCTACCAGAGGTAATTGAATAGGCTTGATTCAGCGCAATTTTTGTTTAAAAGGTTTTTGGTTTTCTTTGAGGGGTATCTTATGCTGAATTATTTCTGTATCGTATGATTTCAGATCTTCATAGCTCCATGCAAAAACATCAAAAAAATCTTTAAACAGCTTAATGTATTTCAGTTTGATATGAGCTGGCAGGGTTTTAGACAATTTGATTATTTTGGGCTTTTCTTTACTGCCTATGTTTCATTCTTCCACTTCAGTTTCTATGGGTTCTAGTTTTGGCTTCTTGGCCACATCATTCAAATCAAATAATTCCTCTAAAGGGACCAGTCCTTTTGGAAAGATTTGGTCTTTAGATTGCAACACTTCTAAGTCTTGATCTTCTAAATCTGTGCTAATTTTTGTTATCTGTTTGGGTTCATTTGTTAACAAATTTATTTCAGCAATCTCTGGAGAATTTATTTCTTTAGTAAGTGGATTTTCTTCAGCAAGACAGTCTTCATCATAATCTGAATCTGAGTTTGGTGTTTCAAATTCATTTTTGGACTGTAGGAAGTCTTCTATTTGTTTATCTCCATTGAAAAATTGCCAATATATTTCATTCTCTAGGACAGTGGTCTAAATTTGACTTGGGTGGTGCATTGCTTGGTTTCATAAGGTGCTAGACAAGTTCTAGCAGCAAAGGCTAAACCATTGGCAAGCACATTTTGGTTTCTTGGGACAAAGATAAGTTGAAATTCATCAAATGTTTTTAATAAATCCATGGCATCATCTCTATAGGCTTTAAGTCTGGGATGTTTAGCACTGCACTCCACATTTATTTGCCTAATAATCAACTCTGAATCCCCATGGAGTTTTATTCTTTTGGCCCTTAGTTTTTTCAATAAATGATGGCCTAAAAGGAGAGCTTCATACTCAGCTATGTTGTTTGTACATTGAAAGTTTAATCTATAGGAATGCCCCTCAGCATGATTGTTTTCAGTGTTTTGTATCCATATGCCTGCTCCTGCATCAGTTTTAGTGCAAGACCCATCAAAATTCATGTTCCAAAGAGGACTATTTTTAGATTTATCATTAATTTCATTGCTGTCCTCTCTGTCTTCTTCATCATTCTATTCTGTACAAGGGTCTGTGTTAGGTCCTTTTTTGATTTTTTCTTCGAGATTTTCAATTTGTTGAAGATTCATCTTTTGATTTTTTTGATTGGTACTATTTTTATGACTATTTTGGACCTCAATACCCTTAATCTGTTTGCTGGAAATTTCTAAATCAGAAAACTAGCTTTTAGTTTTCTCCTTAAATTCCTCTTCATCATTTGCTGTCACTATGTTCGGATGTGTAGTGACCACTACATTGGATGATGTTTCATTGACTAACTCTTGCTCATTATAAATATCATCATTGTAAAGAATGAATGATTCAAGGTCAGTGTGTATGGAATAGAGAGGAGAATTCTCTGGTCTTTCTTGGTTACTCACCATGTATTTCATGTGTGTTTACCTATAGAGTCTTCTAGGTTGACTGAAGACATGGATGGTGGCACAAATCATATCCATTTGCATAGTACCTTGTAGCTTAGCACCCCATGACCTTGAAAGGAGCATGGCATATTTGGGGGGTATATCAGCCACTACAATGTCCATCACTAAGCTCCTGGCTGGTATTTGGGCTAAGTTAACACACAAATCCTTTATTAGGCCTAGGCATCTTACCCTACTTGAATCAAAGGAATATAAATCTTTGTAGGGTTTAGTTACCTCTAAGCCTAATCTTTCCATTATTACCTTGGGAATGAGGTTGTGTGATGCTCCAGAATCAAGCATGGCATTATGAAAAATATTATCATGGATGTTCAAACTGATGTAAAATGGAGGGGTAGTTCCTTCTTGAAATTTTCCTTCACTTTTTGGTCCAAAAATGAGCTTTGGAGTATCATCATTTAAGTTAACTGTGTCATGAACATATTATATTTTCAAAGATTTCAGAATTTGACCTCTATATACATTTTGAGTGACTAACTCAGTAAGTGGGACATAGATTTTGATTTTGGAAATTTCATTCTCTAGGCTAAAAGGAATCTGAGTTTTTAAACTGTTTGATTTAGCCTTGTTAGTCACTCCTTGTTCAGAAAAATTAGCTTGCTGATTTCTAGTATTTATAACAGTTAAAATGGCCTTTTCAGGAGCATTAGCTGAGATGCTAGTGCTGTTGGGGTTAACATTCTATTTTTCATTGTCTTTGGTGTTTTTCCCTTTGTTTGAATCAGAATTTACAGCCAGTGTTTTATGAATTCCTGTTGTCTTTTTGGGAACATTTTCAGGGCTGTTTTTGGCAGATTTATTAGAGGTTTTGTTTCTGGGAGTTTCTTGATTCTTTTTACTTCTCAGGTCATATTGTTTAGGTGATCCTATGATGGATTTTTTATAGTCTTGTTCATAATAATCAGTTTCTGTTCTTCTATCATCATAGGGTGTATATAGACCTTGTCTTATTTCGTGGAGGAAATCAAAATCCTCATTGTTTACTCCCAACATGTTTATGTTGTCATCCTCTGTTTGTTCATTTGATTCTTCATCCTCATTTACATAATTTTCTTGGAAAGGAGGTCTGCTCTGTTGATCATCCTCTCTTTGTCTGTTTTTAGGTTGATTTCTCCTAAAGTTCTGATTCTGATTTTGAGATTCATTTCTGTTCTGGGGAGCTGATTGATTTTCTCTAGATTGTGCTCTCTCAAGTATGCTCATATTCTTCATCATTTCCTCCATCATTATCTCCATTTCTGAGCTAGATGTGGAATGTGTAGTTTCCTCCCTAAATGATACTTTCTTTTCATTCCTCACTCTAGCTCTTTTCTCAATCAGATTAACTTCCACAGAAAGAGCTCCCTTCTGCATGTCTTCCAAAGTCAAGGGATCTCTTTCTCTTAGCTTATATGCCATTTCAGGATCAAATCCTTCAGGAAATTTGGCTAAAGTTGAGCCTTCTGGAGGTTTCAAATATGGTGGTAGTGCATTATAAACATTATTGAATTTGGTGAAATAATTTTGAACACTTTCCCCAGTGTTTCTCTTGAGGTTGTTGTAATCTGAAAGAATTTGGAGAGGTTTTTTTCTGACTTCCCATTTGTTTAGGAATGATTGATGGAGAGTTTGGAGGTCATTAATACTATGAGGGGTTATGCCTTTGAACCACTTTCTTGCTTCTCCCCCTAAGCTTTGAGCAAACAACCTGAGTTTGACAGTTTCATCATCAATTTCATTTCTATCAAAATAGTCATTCATCTCGTCCACATGTTGTAAAGCAGTAGTAGCACCATTGGCATCATATAATGGAATCTTGGATTGATATTCTTGTGGCATATTGACTAAAGGTAAAGGAAGGACTAGGGGAGCATACCATGTTACCATTTGTGGATAAAATGGGGGGTTTACAGGTGGAGGATGTAAGATAGGAGGTGGTTGATGGAATGGAGTAGTTTGAACAATGGGCGTATGGATAACAGAAGTGGATGGACCAGCAAGAGACTGTTGAGATGATCTAGGATGAGAAAAACCAAAGTTATGAATGAAATGAAGGTCAGGTGGCATGGTTTCCCTACTACTAGGATATTCACCACTATGAAGCGGTGAGTGTGGAGACTCAAAGTATATCTGATCTATATCATCAAGTGACCTAGTTCTGAATGGGTTTCTTAAGTCAATTTGTGAATCTTGTAGAGTTGTAAGGTTTTCGGTAACAAAATTAGCTCTATAGACTGGTCTGACAATAGTTTTATTCTTAGATTTAGGAGATCTCCTAAGTATACTTTCTGGATTATCAACGGTCTTAGGGGGATTTGGGTCAGGAAAGGCTCTAGTATAAATTCTTCTAGAAGCCACTATGTTGTGTTTTCAGATCCAATAATAAGAAAAGTTCAACCAAATATGAAAATCTTTAATAGGCCAACTGATCTTTAATAAGAAAACTTAATCCTCAAAGTTTCCTTAACTAAGTTTGTATGATGTTATGATATAATGGGTTTCCCAATGGAGTCTTTAGGTCAATTCAGAAATGTGGAGTCACCAGGTGGAAATTTCTAGCTTTGGAAGGTAAAATGTTTTATGGTCCACCACCACTAATAGGTCTGAATACCAATCTGAAATGTTTTGGGTTTTCTAAGTTTTTTTTACAGTTCTTTGGGTTATGAGAGTGTCCTATATCTATTTCAACACTTAGCTACAGTGATGAGACAAACAGAGTTTACTCTGTGGCTTACTTAGCTGATTTCTCCAAGGTTTGATAAGGGTCTCTTATAATCCTAAGAAGTACTTAGATTTATCATGATCACCAATATGCTTGGTAGTGCTTGAAGAAAGATGATTTTACTTAAGTAAATACTAAGTATTTTTTTTGAAGCACTTTTACTCAGAAGATCCCCAGTATAGTCGCCACTCTATTAGGTCTCCGTAGTTTGTAAGATTGGCAAGTACAAATGCTGTAGAACCTACATCAAAACCACTTTGGAATCTGAGGATCTATCCATCCTAGATTCAGAGAGGGATGTCTCTATATATGTGTTTTCAAAGATATGATCTTTAAGGCTTATGATATGATATTAGGCTAGTTATGAAGAACAAGGTTTTGTTTGTTTGGTTGGGATGAATATCATCAAAATGAAGGAAATATTTTGAAGGGTAAAGTTCGAAAATGTTTCAGTTGATAAGATAGGTAAGAAACAGTGTCAATCCATTGGGCTATGGAGTCATAAAGGATTTAATTGGACAACAAGTTTCAAGAATGGTCTATGGGGCAAGTCATCTAGGTCAATAGATCTCTTTAAGTTGTTTTATGGAATGAAACATTAATAAATAGTGAAAGACGTAAACATATAAGAAAACAAAGAGCAGCTTAAGATCAAGTAAGGAATTTTAACCTAGCCTGCTTTCAACATACTCAAAGGAAAAACACAAAGCAATCTAAGATCAGGTAAGTACTTGTAAACTAGCCTGCTTTTGATATACTTCTAAAGGAAAACATTTAAAAGCAAAGAATAGCTTAAGATCAAGTAAAGACTTTTAACTTAGCCTACTTTTAGCATATTCTCAAAGGAAAAAATTTATGATGAACATAAAAAGTAGTCTAAGATCATGTAAGTACTTTTAAACTAGCCTGCTTTTGACATACTTTTAAGGGAACTTTTCAAAGCAACCGTTGGAGAAGAAACTAGAGGACAGGGCTAACCATAGACTTCCCTAGTTCAACTTTATTTAGCAGACTTTTCAAGAACATTCAAAGACAATATCTTAAGTTTTACACAGCAAGACAAGGGATAACCAAAATTACTTGACTGATCACACTCTATTGAATTATCCTCAAATACACAATAAGCAGAAAACATAAAGGATAAATATTTATCAGTGAGATTTAGGGTACTTTAGAAGTAAATCCTAATCTATATTTGCTGTTCTTTATCAGAGAAAATGGACAGTATGAAAAACATGAGAAAAATAAAAATTTACAATAAGAAAAACATCACCATTGACATAGACCAGGATCCCATAAATCAGCTTGTATCTGATGTTCAAATCAGTTACAATCTTCAAGTCCAGTGGGTCTTTACAACTTCAGACTTGTCATCTCAACCTCTCTTTCTTCTATTACAAAACATAGCTTCAGCAGCTTCAAAGCTATTTACACTGAATGAGTATTCAAAGACCAACCTATATACTATCTTCTATAGGAGTATTTATAGAAGAATGAGCAGGTGGAGTGAAAGAAGGGTTCATTTATTCAATTAATGCAGAGTAATTGCTTCTCGACCTTTGAAGGGCCAAATGGAGAAGTTATCTGATGTTTTAACTCTGCCAATTGATTTATTACATTAAATTTTATCAACTTCAGTCATTTTTTTTTACTTTGGGGGCTCTTGGTAGGCTGGCAATAAATTCTGAGCTGTCTTTAGAAATATCTCTGATTATGCAATTAATTTGTAGTCTTTTGAGGGAAATAAAAACTGTAGGTGGCATTATGAGGAGTCATAGCCTCAATGATATGGCATTTGAAGGCCTTCTTCATTGATTTATCTGTCCTGGTGGCTTTAAACACTGTTTAGGCCCTAATTCTTGCTTTAAGGCCTTTAAAATCACTTTCAGAGTATTTAAAACTTATATGCTAATTGTGTTCAGTGATTTGGCTTTGTCATCTACCCTTTAACTATGTTTTAACACTAAAACAGTAGGATTAAGCTTTTAATTTTTCAAATTTGTCCATTAACCCTTTTAAATTTGACTGTTTGCTGGCTTTTGCTTTATTTGGTCTGCCTGAACTGTTTATCTTTAAACCTGTTTTAACCTTAAAACCATAGGATTTGAACCTTTCAACCTTCGATCTTTTGCACCGGAACTTATTCAATCTTTTAATCTTTAGCCTTTACTCTCTTTTCCTTTATCACTGTGGACAAGGGTTTTTCTCTTTAAAAACCATGATATAAACCTGCAACAAACAACAAAAAAATGTTATAAAAACTTGCGATGGAGGGGTTTGATTTCTTAGGAGACTGACGGAGTGGAGGAGCGGTGCAGTGGGGGGAATATGTAGGTGGAAGAGGTTTCCTGAAGACAATAGGTGAAAATCTGGTTTAAAATGACATTTGGCACGAATTTGGGCAAAGCGGGTTTGGAAATACCACGAATGGTTTTCACGTTCAATTCAAGTGGTAAGTGGTTTTCGACAAATCAAATGTGATCCAATTGTATCGTGCCGCGTGGCCCTTTGCAATACCACCGGTATCGCGTGATTTTTGTTTGTTAAAATATGGATAGCAAAATCGCGCGATATGCGATGTCAACCGTCGGATGAGGAGGAATAGATCTGACGGTGAGGACCAGGGTGCGATAGAAAGTTGCACGATGGGTGTTGTAGTGGGGGACAGGTGTCAGGGTGTGATTTGAAGAGAGGACTGGGTAGTGGAATGATGGGTCTAGAGGGAAGGTCTGATGTTGGGATGAACGAGGACCGTTAATTCAAAACAAATCAACGGTGGAGATTTGACTATAGGGGTGTAAGGGTATAATCGAATCGGGAGATTGGGGAATCAGAGGAAAAAGCGATGACTGTCAGATCTATAAGATCGACGGTCATCGTTTTTCGGGAAGAAATAATAGCACGGGGAATTTTCAAAATAAAAATGAACTTTTTAGAAAGGGCGCGGGGTTAAACAATAGTTGAGAGGAGGGGCTAGGGATAAGGTAGGGGTATGGTCCAGTGGAGGAACGAGTGACCAGGAGCAGAAGGAAAGGGGTTTAGGGTATAAGATTAGGCATTTGGTTATAGCACTCAGTTGATATGATGGAAACGGTAGAAAGACTTAAGCCCTCGAGGGCCTAAAGGCTAAAAAGGGGCGGAAAAGGGTTTTTTAGAGGTTTTATGCATTTTTTTGAAGTCCCGATAGTTAGGGTTATTAAACCATAACAAAGGGTTTTATGGCCATAAGAGGGGATTTTTATGAAGTGAAAGGAAATTTTGAAGGCTTTTTAGGATAATAAAGAGGAAAGGGGGCATTTTACAAAAATTTGGAGGGAAATAAATGATAAAAATGGGTTTTTAGGAACATATTTCTTTGGGAACAACATGGTTTCTTGGTGGATTTTTTGAAGGGAACAACATTAGGGAACAACACTGTTAGGGAACAACAGACTTCAAGAATGAGTAATTTTTTATGAAAATGATCTCTTGAAGACTCAAGGCCTGTTTTAGCCATCATTTTATTATGAAAAAATTTACTGATGGCTAACACAGCGTATTTATTTTTAACTGAAGGGCGCGAAGCTCAGCCTCGATGGTGTTGAGCGCAGCCTTCTGCTGTTCTTATATGGGTGGCCACTTATCTTTTTTAGCCATTGTAACTACGTCCGTGATTTTCTCGAGGTCACCGTTATTTAGTGTGACCGTCGCATCATATTGCTTGCGGTGGGCTTGCTGTTTCTTTCAGGGCCCTGTTGCAAGCTCACTTGACCGCTTCGTACCATGGGGGGGGTGGTATCTCTGTCATACCCTACGAGAGTCTCGGTTGTGGTGGTCTGTGGCGGTCGTGTATCCTTTTCCATGGCTATGTCTGAGCCCTTCTGGCTAGGCTTTTTTGGTCTCCCCATGGGTGGCTGTGAAGCCTATTTTCCAGGCAAGGGGCCATAGCATGATCATCAAGTCAATTTCTTCATCTTCTACCATATACAGAAGTGTGGTCCATGTATTATTTTTGAGGCTGCGGATCTGAATATGTTGCATGGTGACTTGGAATGCTGCAACACTTTTGTATTTTTTATATACCGTCGGGGACAACCGGGATCGGGAATTTATGGCTGCTGCCACGTTGCTCTGGAAGAGGACCTAGAAATTTTTTTTATCCTCGACATGTTGTGCATCCTTAGAGTCCCATAAATGAGCATACGAAGCTCTTTCACACAACCCTGGGGGGAGCTCGGGGAGGACCGACTCCTCAGGGGTGTCCCAGGTGACCATCTCTATAAGGAGTAATAACCATGAATAGAAAAAGGACGTCCCCTACTCCTGAGATTCGCAGACATTAGCCAGAAATTCATCGCATAAATATTGAGCCCAATTGAAGGAGACTCCCTTCGCACACCGGCTGGCTAAGCGAATAACATAGGCGGGGATGGTCGCAACCTGGCACTTCCGCATTAGCTTGCAGGCTAAGAGCCTAGTACCCATCTGTATAGCAGGATCATTGATTGTCTGGATCACAAAGCCTTGCTTATTTCAACTCACTTTGTAGGTCTTTCGCACAAAGGTAGTGGTATCTGCTTCATACTTCTTTCCTACCTGCTCCAGAGGGTACGACCCTTGCATAGGAAGGTCTGTAATCTTGTGGATCAACACAACATCAATAGGGACTCTGTCCCGAATCCATAAGCAACCATCGTCAATTAAGGCAAGAAACTACCGAGCCAACCAATCTGCGACATTGTAATGGCCAAAATGGGGCATCCGTAGCAGATTCAAGAGTCTAGACCCGGCCAAGCCACATACCCATTGCTGAGGAACCACCGTGACTCCATCATTTGCACGGATTGTATTGAAGTACAATGCGGGGGCAAACTCAAGAAGGGTTTTAGAGTCTGCCAAGTTGTGATTATCAAACTTTACCTCATGGAGTCTTCCACAAGGATCACTGAGGACAGGGAATTCTCCTGGGGTTAGGGGGGTTTGCAGATAGATGACTAGGCCATCCAAGTTCCTTGGCATTCACGTGGATGATCTACGTGGGCGAACGAAGGGAGGTAACCAATTGATCAGATTGGTAGGCAAAGCACCTTCCTGCGCATCTTGATTCAGAGGCGATGTCGGTGGGGACCTGGAGTGCCTCGGAGAAGTCCTAGGCTTCCTGGTAGTCCATCTGGTAGCTTTCCAGGATTTTCATGAGCCTTGTGCTTTCTCTTTCCCTTTCCTTGTGACCAACGTAGAGGGAACTTCTTCTAGTTCAGAATCAACCTCCATTATCTCCTCAATGTCAGGCCCTGTCGGGGTTGAAGGTTCGGCAGGGTTAGTGGCCATCATCCTTGCGTGAAAAATGAATCCAAGCCCTGGGTGACTACTATAAAATGGAGCAAGTTGACCAAACATGAGAAGGATAGTGCAGATATGGGAAATCTGATTGCTCAAGTTCTTTCGAGAGAAGAATGATGAGTGCAAGCTATGCAAGTGAGACGGAACCTCCGGCGGAACTATCTTGCTCCTTCTATAATACCCACAATCATGCAACGGTAATGTAAAATTTACCTGAGATGTATCCCCCAGTAAACTGTAAAAAATCCCCAAAATTTGCTTCATTAAATGTGCGGAGGCTACTCCTTTTAACGGTAACTTTTTCCTTTTACCAACTGTCACCGTTCCAACGACTAGTTTTCACATCCCCTGTGTCCTTGGCCTATCTTCTTCGCTAGGGTCAATTATCTGCATTTTCTGTGCAGCCTCCCCCAACACAAGCTTGCTTCCTAGGTAACTTATGACCAAAGACAGTTTCTTGACATTTGTTATCTCAAGATAACCTTACCTTCCGTGTAAGTGAGGTTTTAAGAGGAGCTATAGTCAGAGCATATTTCCGAACAAACCTCCTGTTATAACCTACGTGTGTATGGATTAAACGCAAATATTTTTTTGTTGTAGGGGCTGCCGGATAGATGAAAGCTCTGCTTTCTGTACCTATAGCCAGTGTAGGGTGCCTTTTAATTCTACTTGTCTTTGGCTGAATCAATTTGGTGCCCGTGCACGGCCTTGAGCCAGAAGTGGCTTGTGGGTCAACTTGTCCTTCTTTTGGGGCTAGGCCGCAGTAGTCAATTATTCCTGGCTCCTTTGGTTCCCACGTTGGTAGTTCAAAGTAAGGTAGGTCCCTTACCTCTGAGGAAATGCAGGGGAAGTCTTTTGTGACTCGAAGACAACGCAACGCAGAGACATCATGTAACTGGTTTTGCCAATTCTCTATCTCCTCATCAGAATCATAGAAGCACTCATTATCCTCCTCCCAGCAAAGTACTTCAACCACTGTTGGGTTGACCGCGTCCCACGCAGTTAAATTATAGATATGGTCCACATCCTCATCCTTAGGTACTGGTTCAGTGTAACATTTACCTTTCGCAGGGTCTAATGGTACTATCACCCTTGTGCCATTATTTTCAAGCACCATGCTTCTCTTTTTTAAGTTAATGATACTGCCCATGTCGATGGCCCAATCCAATCCTAGTAGCGCAGGGTAGGGGTCTACATCTTCTACGATCTGAATGACTTCAAAGTCAGCTCATACCTTGACCCCTGCGATATCTACCATAATCCCTGATAGCCTCCCTAAAGGTACGATCTTCTGTTGATTAGCCATGTGTAGCTGAATAGTAGACCATTCCAACTTTGGTTCTCCCATTCGTTTCCAAGCATGTTTAGGTAATACATTTGCATTTGATCCTAGATCCAAAATAACTCGATCCATCTCGTAATCGCCGATCTGTGCCGTCAGTCGCATCTCCTCCCCCCCAGTGCGTTTCTTATATCTGTATATTTTGTGCACATCCCTAATATGCGGGGACATGGTATGGTGTCTTGCACAACTATCTATTCACTAGTATATTTGGCGGAAATTCCAACACTTTTGTCGTATTGTCGGAAATTTCCCCAAATTTTATCAAATTTTCAAATCTTGCCACCAACCGTCGCTATATCGACGTTTAGGGACATCATCGCTTTTGCGACGTTTATGAATGTCGTCGGACATGCGACGTTCTAAACTATTCATCGGAAGAGCGATGTTTGTGGGACATAACGTCGAAAATGCGACATCTTTAAAATATGTGTTGGTATTGCGATGGTTTGGAGCAAACGTCGCAAGACCGACGTTTTGTTCCAAATCGTCGCAATACCGACACATATTTTAGAAACGTCACATTTCTGACTTTTCTAAAATAGGCATCGGTAGCCAAACCTTACCATACATTTTGACATATGCCATCGGATTTGATAATATAAGTGCCATACCATTATATCCAAAGTTTAATTGGAATGTGCCTCCAATAAATCACATATTCGCACTTTGCAATAGCTAACACCACCATTGTAATGTTTTTCGACTGTATGGTATACTTTGGAATATGATTTGCCACCATAATTAAACCTTGGAAGTTTGGGAATATATTAATATATTAATATATATAATATGTGGAATTATATAATAAGGTTTGGATTAAATACGAATATATATATATATATATATAATGCAAATTTTAATTTAAAATGCAAATTACATTAATATAATTTTTCTCATTAATATATAAATATAAATTTATTTTTACATATAATGTTATAATATAGTTTCAAAATAAACATCACATTCAAATATATTTTTTAAATAGAGCTTTAACTTACTTTTATATATAATAAAATAGAATAAAAATTTTGAAAAATAATATCTAAAATTATTATAGAATTCACACTGCATTTCAAATATATTAACAATTATATTTTAAATATATTTTTTTATATAGTTTTGAAATAAGTTATTGGATTGGTGAATAAAGTTAATTACATTTGAATTTTGTCTAATTTCTTTTTTGGTAAATTAATTTCATAAGGTTCACAAATCTCAAGTCAAATTTAAACCAGCTAAACAAAAACTCTAATAATCTCATGAAAATCATCTAAAAAATTATTGAAATATCAAACTTGGCAGTAAACAAATATGGGTTTAGTTAGTTTTATGAGGATCATGTTGGAATTTATGTTGTTAATTTACATAGAACACCACTTTTTTTGTATAATATTTTTAGTTTCTATTTTTTTATCTTTATCTTCACGATTCTAATATGTTAAGTTTTTTTTTAGACCACATACATTTTAATTATATAAATTTATACATTTATAAAGAGTTATAATAGAAGCATAATAGTTCAATAAAATATAAAAGTTAAATAGTTGGGGTGGCAGGAGGGGGAGGGGGACAGATTCTCCTAAATCCCGATGGAATATGAAAAATAAAGTACTTATGGGGGCTAGTCCAAAGAATGAAGAATCTCACATAAATGTATGGGCTTCTTCCAGGTCTTCAATTGGCTAATGATCAAGATGTCTCTAAGTTAGCGATCTCGGGGGATTCCCTTATCATGATTCAACACCTTCAAAAAGGTTTTCTCCTAAAGAACAAAAAATTATCTTCTCCTTAGAAAAATAAATAGTACCCTAAAATCATTCTCTTAAAAGGCTTATTACCACATTTTAAGAAGCCAAAACAAAGAGGCAGATACACAAACGAATCAAGCCTTCCTTCTTGAAGGAAGTGGGTTGGTATGAGATCAATGACATGTTAGGTTGGAAAGGTATTCCATGAATAATTCCACTCAATATAATTGTCCATCTCTCTTGTTTTGCTAGTTGGATATATGCACCATGAGAATTATTTTTTGAAGATTTCCAAAGCCCTCCTTTCTATGCCCCCCCTATCTCCTCCTATATATGCACATATTCACATCACACATAACATTTGGTGTCAGGATCTCATCATTAAGGTTGAGGTGGTGGTTTGTGGGGGTGTTGGCCACACGCCCATTTACCCCTCACATGTGGAATCTTATGAAGTTGGACAACCCTTAATTCCCTCCTTTGCCTTTGTACCAAGTTCAATGATGGATACATGGTGGGGAGAGTTAATGAATTTTGTGGTTGATTCGATCCCTCAGGAATGGGAGTTCACTAGTCTAAAGGTGGAATTCATGGTTGGTGTTAATATGATAAGGCAGAAAGCATCAGTTCAAGGGTGTGCCCTTGAGAGTCAAGACAACCCTTCTGCTAGTTGGTGGGCTCTCCACACCTTTGTAAACTCCATCGATGCTGAGAATTGTTTCAATATTATGTGTCTCTTGCTCAATGTTGTGAACATTAATGTCTCGCTCATCTCATGCAAAGCGAAAACATGGGGAATTCTCTTGTGTTTTCTTGGCTCAGTTTCCTCCTATGCAGTAAGAAGTTGGGAATATTTCCCCTCCAGGTTGTCAATGGATTTTCGTAAATCTCAAGAAGTCGAGTTGGATTTTTTTCCAATGGGTGTTGAATTTCTCATCTTCAAATTTCAAGCTTCTTCACCACCCTGTGCGCATCCTACAACCTTTTCCATGGAAATAGGTGTTACTATGTTGAGGGCATCATCACTAGTGTAGCTTCATGCATCCTAAGTCTTGCACAATTTTCATACTCACAATTTCCGCTGCATAAATACTAACTTCTTTGGTACCCTTAGTTCTATTCTGTTTTTTTTTCTTAGTTGGACAACTCCCTTCCTTTCTTCCAGCTTGTCTCTTTCCATGTTCTGATAAATTTTGGGTCTCCTCCTTATGTAGGCAGCTCCCCTAGCTCAAACCTATCCCCCTCTACTTCCAAGCTATTTTGTCTCCCTATTTGTGGTATCAAATCACACTTTGTATCTAATTTTGTGTTCCAACACTCGATTTCTATCCCTTATGGGTCCATGTTCCAATAAATTTTGGGTCTCTTCCCTGTGTAGGTGTTGGAAATATGATGCAGAGTGTTGTCCTTGATGGCAACCCACTAAATGAAGATGAAGACATGCGACTGTTGACATGTGTTGTCCTTGATGGCAAACCACCTGATGAAGTTATTCTTGACTTGATGGACTTGTTAAATGATGTAAATCTGAAGTGATATGATGTTTGTTGATGATATGATGTTGAGTGTTGTACTTGAAAGGCAACCCTCTTGAGGAAGATAATGACAACTCACTTGATGAAGTTGTGCTTGATAGAATATGTTCTTGATGAAGTAAATCTGATGTATCTGCAGTGAGAACAGAAGGGAATGAAGAAAGGATTTCAGAATGTACTCAAAAAGAGTATGTCTCTTTGTATACGCGGATTGGCCTAGGGGAAGTCGCGTATGCACGCGGAAAGGAACGTTCCAAGTCGCGTATGGGCAAAAGCGCTCAAAAGTGCAAACGCAAGGGTAACCTGTGGTATTGTTATAGTATTGGGTAATGATCCGCCTAATTGACCAGTCCGGTGGTTTTGGGCTTATATGGTATTATTTTGGTCCATGGTATTGAAAAAGGGGCTCATGAGTATTGAAAAAGGATAATCATATAAAGGAGAAAATTCATTGTACAACATAGGTGTGGGTGCAAGATGTCTGAGCTTGAATGAATACTTCTCTCTGAAGTAGATATGAATGGAAGAGTTACACTTGAAGAAAAATCTGAAGGTATGATGCACCAATGATGAAGAAGGGGATCTAAATCTGAAATGCACTTGTATTTGCTAGATCTGATTATGGAAGGCCTAGATCTGTGATGAGGCGAACATCTAGGCGAACATCTGTCTGAAGTAAAGGGTTGAATCTGAACCGAATATCTGTTCTGAAGAAATATGCTGCTCCATAATGATTGAAGATCTATACGCTACTTCGACGCGGAGGAAGCGCGTATATACGCGCTTCAAATACAGTGCGCGCATGCGCAATGAAATATACACCGAGGTATACGCTGGTTTGTGTGGACGGAAGCGCGTATATACGCGACATCAGTAAAGGGAAAGCGCGTATGCAAACTAGGGTTTGTTGAAGCAAGGGGTATGAAATATCTAATCTGTTCTACTGTGTTTCTGCTATCTGATCTGTGTTGATATGTATCTGTTGGTGATGTTTGTTTGTGCTTAAAAGTATGGAAAGGGTCCAGTATGAAAATATGATGAAATGTGGCCTCGGTGTTGTGTTCTATTGAAGTTGTTGGATCTGGGTAGAAATTGATGAAACGGGTCCAAGTTGGTGTCGAGGGTTGTAGCCTTTCGGCCGTGGGGTTGTAGCTCCTCTCCGTGTGAGTGAGGCTGGTAAACGAGATCAAGGGGTCGTAGCTCCCTTCCAAGAGAGGCTGGTAAACGAGTCAGGGGGTTGGAGCTCCCTTCCAGGAGAGGTTGGTAAACGAGCGCAGGTGGGTGCCTGCGTGCTGGTAGGAGTCTGCACCAGCACATATGTTGTAAGATGTTTTCTCTATAATAAAATATTGAAGGCTGAGCAACTGCAGCGGTGGTTTTCTCCCGTCTTGGGTTTCCACCTAAAAATCCCGGTGTTCATGTGTGATGCTTTGTGTGATGGTTTATTCTGTTCTTACTGCACATGTTTACTGCTTATTGAATATCTGATGAATAAATGATGGAATGGTTTAAGTGAAGATTTAATGACATATCTAAATCTCTGTGTATACGCTAGTTTCATAAATGGGATCCGCGTATATACGCTGGTTTACTGAAGTAAAGTAGCGTATGGGTTTTAAGGAATGAAAAAAGTAAAAAGTTTGAATATGCAGTAAATACTGATTCACCCCCCCCTCTCAGTATTTTTCCCAACAATTGGTATCAGAGCTGGTCCTTGTGCAGAAGCTTGATCGCTTAAAGGAGATCCGTCGCAATGGGAAGTCAAGAAGGAGTAATGTCTATAAAGCCACCTCTATTCAATGGAAGCAATCTGATCTTCTGGAAGGTACGTACAAAAGCTTATCTGCAAAGTCTTGGTGCAGATGTATGGGAAATCGTGGAAGAAGGTTATCAATACCCGGCAAGTATTCCTACTGATGCAGCTGAAAGAAAGAAGTATGAAATCAATGCCAAAGAAGTGAATGTCTTATTGGGAAGCATGTCTGAATCAGAATTTGCTAAAGTGATGCAGCTACATTCAGCAAAAGAAATATGGGACAAAATCATTCTAAGCTATGAAGGAGACACAAAGGTAAAAGTGCAAAACTCCAAACTCTTAGAATTGAATATGAAAATTTGAAGATGCATAGTGATGAGAGTGTTGCCAGTTTCTTTCTTCGTCTGGATGATATTGTAAATTGAATGAGAAATTTGGGTGAAAACATAGCTGATACTACTCTGGTGGAAAAGGTCTTAAGATCATTGACTTCAAAATTTGACTCTAAAGTTTCAGCTATTGAAGAAAGGCAAGATTTGCAAACTCTTACTATTGTTCAATTACATGGTACTCTGACTGCTTTTGCAATGAGACAAGGAGGCCCTTCTCAAGTAAGAGAAGCTGCTTTTAAGGCATCTACTAAAGGGAAGGAAAAGGAAGTTGTCAAAGATTCCAGCTATATATCTGATGAAGAAGAAGCAAATTTCGTGAGAAAGCTCCAACTAGGTACTGGAAGATTCAAAGGCAAGCTTCCCTTCAAATGTTTTGAGTGTGGAAAAGTTGGTCATTATGCTGCTAAATGTCCTTATAAAGAAAAGCATGGTAAAGGGAAACAATTTGAAAAGAGAAAGAGTTATTATGCAAAAGAAGATGATGATGAAGTGTCCAGTGAAGATGAAGAAGATTCTGACCAAGATCCGAAAGTGCTCATGGCTAAGAAGCAAAAGAAGAAGGTTACTCGAGGAAAGGAGATATCTCAGAAATCATGTATAGCAAAAATTGAAGAAGATGAAACAGATTCTGACGAAGATCTACAAGCACTCATGGCAAAGAAGAAAAAGGAGAAGGCCACTTGCAATACTCTTCTTTGTGCAAACAATAGTAAAGATAGTGAAAGTAAAGTTGTGGATCTAGAAGAAGCTCTCAAGATTAAAGTTGAAGAACTACAAAGTTCATACAATAAGCAAGAAACTATCTACAAAGAGATGATCTCACAAATGAAAGATCAAACAGAAATGCTGAATGGACAAGTGGACAAGTATCAAAGGTTTCATACTTATGCATCCAATCGAATTAAAGATCTAGAAGCAGATCTTGAAAAATCAAGCAAGAAGAATGAAGGACTTGAAGCTGCTATCATCTTTCTGCAAGCAGAGCTAGAAGCATCAAGTAAGGAGAATAAGGAACCTCTACAATCCGATGAAAAGGAAGGCCTTGAAGCAGAAATTATCTCTCTCAAAAGGGATCTAGAAAAATCAAATAAAAAGAATGAAGAGCTGGAACAAACATGTGAAGAAAACGAAAATTGGCTGAAAGAAGAGATCCTAAATCTGAAGGATCAAGTTGAAGATGGAAGAAGAAAAGAAGAAAGCATGACAAAGCAATGTCAAGCCTTGGAGGTTGAGGCAAACATTCTCAAAGGTAAATTGGAAGAAAAGGTAAAACTGTTGAGGTTTCATGATAGTAATAATATTCTGGACAATATTCTGAGTAATCAAAGGTCTCCTGCTATCAAACATGGTCTTGGTTTCCATGAAACTGTTAAAGGAGAATCTAGCTCACAAGGAAGTGCCAAAAATTCAGAAGATCTCAATGCAAAACCTGATGTGTTGAAAGAAACTAAAGATCAACCAACAATTATGAATTCTCAAAAGAATTCATTCAAGAACGTTGAATTTTTTAAATGTCATAATTATGGGCATGTTGCAGCAAATTGCAGGAGCAGATCATTTCAGCCACAAACAAACAAGTTCTACTCAGAAAGGTACTCTAGCTTCTTCAGGGGATATTGTTTTTCATGTAACAAGTATGGACATAAAGCAACTGATTGTAAAAGGAGGAAGAATAGAAATACTCATTATGATTCTTATGTTTATTTCTCTGGCCACATGAGATGTTATTCTTGTAATAAGTATGGACATGTAGAAAAAGAATGCAGGATGAACAGATTTGGGAAAGTGGACAATTTTCAGCACACAGTTGGAAAGCTCAAGCAAATTTGGAAAAAGAAGGAGGACCGATTAGAAACATAGGGAATTCAGACCCTACTGCAGTAATTCACTTCTGGAAGCTTACTTCTCTGATTGACTGCAGGAATGATGTGGGATACATTAGGAGATTTAGTAATGTATCGTCACAGGGGGAGCAATGCATGATGTCTCTCATGGTTGATTTGATCATTCTGGTTATATGTATTTCTGACAGTGCATCTGGTGTGAAGAAAAGACAGGAACATAAGGTAAAATTGCAGAAGGAGATGAAGGTGTGAAATTTTCTATATTTTACTTTATATACGCGGGTTATATTCACAAAAGTCGCGTATACACGCGAGTTTCAGCAGACACAGCCGCGCATGCATTGATGATAAGAAAATTTATCTGATTGCTGAAGATCTGGAGCAGAGGCCCGGGGGGAGCATCAGTCTGACTGCTGATGATTGCACTGTTAGCATCATTCTGGTTATACTCATGTTAATGAAATGATACTTGGTTATGTTTGTTAAAGATTATGGATGAAGCCTGATTGCTTTATGATGAAGAGCATTCGTTGTCAAGATGAAAGTCTTATAATTCAGAGATGAGGACAGATCATGAAGAGATTGTTGCTGATGACTTGCTGTTGAAGGTGTTTCAGATTACACAAGTTAAGAAAGAGCACTGGTTTAGGGGGAGCAGCAGGTTTAATACTAATGATTGCATTGTTGGAAATATGACTGCTTATTCCTTGGTTATTGTGATACTCATGCTCAAATAATGATGGCTTGGTACATGTTTTATGATGATGAGACGTTGAATAAGTTGTTTGTACTGCTTGCTGAAGCTTATCTGTTGGATAAAATTGGAATTCATATTATTCAGAGATAAGAATAGCTCATGCAGAGCTTGTTACTATGGTTGAGAGATCTTTTTGCCTACATATGTTACTGCATGTTAAATATTGAAGATCATGGTGTTGTTGGACCACATGAATGATTGCTTGACACCTATATGAGAATCTTTCTTGGAAAGATTGTATTGATGCTGCAAAGAATCTGAAGACTTGGTTACTATTGTGCTGATGCTACAACCATTGGATGACGCTTGAAGACACCACTACACTGTTCTATCTATCTGTAGTCCAGGGAAGCATTCAAATGTCTCAGAAAGAAGCTGAACACTATCCTTGCCTCACAAAGAATCAGATCTGGTTGAAATTTAGAAGATCTCTTGGGATACGCGGGTTTCCTGAAACACAGTCGCGTATATACGCAAGTTCCTGCACATAAAACCGCGTATGACTGATTGCTGACAATTATTGGTTGGTTCAGCTCTCTTCAGCACAGTTGTAGTGCTGCTTGATATCTCTGATACTGTTTGGTATCTCTGGTGGTGTTCCAGTTCTCATAAATCTGTTTCTAATGTTTTGATGAAGATGCCTTGATGATTTGTTGGTGAAAATGTTCAGGTTGCACAAACTAAGGGGGAGCCTTAGTCATATGAAAAGGATGCATGGTTGCACAGATTCAAGGGGAGCATTAGCTTTGCTGACTATAATGCAGTGTTGGCATTATTATGGTTCTGAAATATGTTCTCTTTCTTGAGGACTTTCTGGTGTTGGTCATAAATGGTCATATTTATATTTTGGTGAAAAGGTCTTGTTGAGACCCATGATGTAAAATTGTAATATTCAGTCATGTAAAGGACTTGTCAAATTTGTAAACCCACTTGGTTGGGTAGCTGAGTTGAAATGTGTAAACCCACTTGGTTGGGTACTTGAGTCTCATATGTAAATCCACTTGGATGGATCTTTGATGTAAGTATGAGTCATTGGTGATAGGAAATTCATAGAGTCATGTACTCCATTGGAAAATATGTTTGAAGATTCAGCATGAACTCAGGGGGAGCTTGGTCACTTCAGTATACATCAGATCTGCAGAACGCTTCTTCCACATGAGGAGAAAAGGGGGAGAGTATGTTGGTTTTGATCCGCCCTTTGCCCTTGATGTCAAAGGGGGAGAGTGACATGGTGTTTGAAATGGAGAGAAAGAATGGTGTCAAAGAATGGGGAGAGTGACATGGTGTCATTGTATTCTTAATGTACCTATCTGTTGTGGTGATCAAACACCATCGTGGTTGCCATCAAGTCCAAAGGGGGAGATTGTTGGAAATATGATGTAGAGTGTTGTCCTTGATGGCAACCCACTGAATGAAGATGAAGACGTGCGACTGTTGACATGTATTGTCCTTGATGGCACTCCACCTGATGAAGTTATGCTTGACTTGATGGACTTGTTAAATGATGTAAAACTGAAGTGATATGATGATTGTTGATGATATGATGTTGAGTGTTGTACTTGAAAGGAAACCCACTTGATGAAGATGATGACAACTTACTTGATGAAGTTGTGTTTGATAGAATATGTCCTTGATGAAGGAAATCTGATGTATCTACAGTATTTACAGTAGGCAATGAAGAAAGGATTTCAGAATGTACTCAGAGAATGATGAAAAGAGCATGTCTCTTGGTATACGCGGATTGGCCTAGGGGAAGTCGCGTATGCACGCGGAAAGGAACGTTACAAGTCGCGTATGGGCTAAAGCGCTCAAAAAGTGCAAATCCAAGGGTAACCACCATGGTATTGACCCATAGTATTGGGTAATGATCCGCCTAATTAACCCCGTCCAGGTAGTTTTGGGCTTATGGTATTGTTTTGGTCCATGGTATTGAAAAAGGGGCTCATGGTATTGAAAAAGGATAATCATATAAAAGGAGAAGAAATTCATTGTGCACAACAAGAGGGTGGGAGCAAGATGTCTGAGCTTGAATGAATACTTCTCTCTGAAGTAGATCTGATTGGAAAGGGTTACACTTGAAGATAAATATGAGTGTATGATGCACCAATGATGAAGAAGGGGATCTAGATCTCAAATGCACTTGTATTTACTAGATCTGCTTATGGAAGGCCTAGATCTGTGATGAGGCGAACATCTAGGCGAACATCTGTCTGAAGTGAAAGGGTAAATCCGAACTGAATATCTGATCTGAAGAAGTATGCTGCTCTGGAATAATTGAAGATCTATACGCTACTTCGACGCGGAGGAAGCGCGTATATACGCAGCTTCAGCGAAGAGAAAGCGCGTATGCGCAATAAAATATACACCGAGGTATACGCCGGTTTGTGTGGACGGAAGCGCGTATATACGCGAAATCAGTGAAGTAAAAGAGCGTATGCAAACTAGGGTTTGCTGAAGCAAGGGGTATGAAATATCTGAGCTGTTCTGCTGTGTTTATGCTATCCGATCTGTGTTGATATGTATCTGTTGATGATGTATGGTTGTGCTTAAAAGTATGGAAAGGGTCCAGTATGAAAATATGATGAAATGTGGCCTGCAAATGTTGTTCTATTGAAGTTGTTGGATCCAGTGTGAAAATTGATGAAACGTGGTCCAAGGTGGTACTGAGGGTTGTAGCCTTCAGTCAGGGGGTCGTAGCTCCCTTCCAGGTGAGGCTGGTAAACGAGATCGGGGGGTCGTAGCTCCCTTCCAGGAGAGGCTGGTAAACGAGTCAGGGGGTTGGAGCTCCCTTCCAGGAGAGGCCGGTAAACGAGCGCAGGTGGGTGCCTGCGTGCTGGTCAAGTCTGCGCCAGCACATATGTTGTAAGATGTTTTCTCTATAATAAAATATTGAAGGCTGAGCAACTGCAGCGGTGGTTTTCTCCCGACTTGGGTTTCCACCTAAAAATCCTGGTGTTCATGTGTGATGCTGTGTGATGGTTTATTCTGTTCTTACTGCACATGTTTACTGTTTATAGAACATCTAATGAATGAGTGATGGAATGATATAAGTGAAGAACTAATGGCATACGAAATCTCTCGTGCACAGCGCTAGCTCTTACAAATGGATCCGCGTATATACACGGTTTACTGAAGTAAAGTAGCGTATGGGTTTTAAGGAATGAAAAAGTAAAAAGTTTGAATATGCAGTAAATACTGATTCACCCCCCCCCTCTCAGTATTTTTCCCAACAGTAGGCAGCTCCCCTAACTCAAACCTCTCCCCCTCTACTTCCAAGCTATTTTGTCTCCCTATTTGTGGTATCAAATCACACTTTGTATCTAATTTTGTGTTCCAACACTCGGTTTCTGTCCCTTATGGGGAACAAGTTGCACAAGACAGTACAATTTTATGTCCACATCCCCATTATTGCCATTTAGACCAATATTAATGCATAAATTTTGAATCATAATATAATATTAAATTTCGTTATTACTTTTCAAACACTCCTTAAGTACCTCTTGTCCACATCAAATTGGCATAGGTAAGAAAAAGGTCTAAAATAAATTAGACTCGACATAATAAAAACAATATGCAAAAACTATAGTTCTAGCTTACATACCCTTACCTGGGCCAACATTATATAAATCTACTTCACTAGGATGAACATTAACTAAGGCTTCACGTATGAATCCACCAAATCTGTCACATCAATGTAGTCTCTAATACATGTAACTTCAAGAGTATTGTGACCGCACGGGTGCCCTGTGCACGTTCGTGCGGCCCGTTTTCCGGTTTCTCCCTTATGCCTTTGTTTGGTCATGCGCGCCGTGTGAGTGCAGCCACCCAAACATGTTCGGTTCGGGTCGTTTCGTTTGAGGGTGGCCGTATCAAATTTACTAAGTTGTGATCGCAAGGGCACCTTGTGCACGTTCGTGAGGCTCGTTTTCCATTTTCTCCCTTGTGCCTTCATTCGGTCGGGCGCACCGTGTGAGGGCGCCCGCCCAAACGCATTTGGGTTGGGTCAGGTCATTTCGTTTGAGGGCGAAAATATCAAATTTGCTAAGTTGTGACCGCACGGGTGCCTTTTGCACGTTCGTGCGGCCCGTTTGCCGTTTTCTCCCTTGTGCCTTCGTTCGGTCGTGCACATCGTGTCGCGCCGTGTGAGGGCGCCCGCCCAAACGTGTTTGGGTCAGGTCATTTTGTTTGAGGGCGGCCGTATAAAATTTGCTAAGTTGTGACCGCATGGGTGCCTTCATGTGCACGTTCGTGCAGCCCGTTTTCCGTTTTCTCCCTTGTGCCTTCATTCGGTCAGGCGCACTGTGTCGTTTTGTTTGTGGGTGCCCGCCCAAACCTGTTTGGGTCGGGTCGTTTTGGTTGAGGGCGCCCACCCAAACGCATTCGGGTCGGGTCGTTCCGGTTGAGGGCGCCCACGCAAACGCATTTGGGTCGGGTCATTTCAGTTGAGGGCACCAGTATTAAATTTGCTAAGTTGTGACTGCACGGGTGCCCTATACTGCATGTTCATGCGGCCCGTTTGCTGGTTTCTCCCTTTTACCTTCGTTCAGTCATGTGCGCTGTGTTGCACTGTGTGAGGGCGCCTGCCCAAACGCGTTCGGGTCAGGTCGTTTCGTTTGAGGGTGGTTGTATCAAATTTTCTAAGTTGTGACCATAGGGGAGCCTTGTGCATGTTCGTGCGACTCATTTTCCATTTTCTCCCTTGTGCCTTCATTCAGTTGGGCGCGCCGTGTGAGGGCGCCCACCGAAACGCATTCGGGTCAGGTTAGGTCATTTCGTTTGAGGGCAACCGTATCATATTTTCCAAGTTGTGACCACACGGGTGCCTTTTTCACATTCATGCGGCCTGTTTTCTGTTTGCTCCCTTGTGCCTTCATTCGTTCATGTGTGTCATGTCGGGCCATGTGAGGGTGCCCGCCCAAATGTGTTTGGGTTGGGCTGTTTCGTTTGAGGGCGGACATATCAAATTTGCTAAGTTGTGACCACAAGGGTGCCTTGTGCACGTTCGGGTGGCTCGTTTGTCATTTTCCCCCTTGTGCCTTCGTTCGGTCGGGCGCGCCGTGTGAGGGTGCCTGCCCAAACGAGTTTGGGTTGGGTCAGGTTGTTTTGTTTGAGGGCCACCGTATCAAATTTACTAAGTTATTACCTCACGGGTGCCTTTTTCACATTTGTGTGGCCCGTTTGTCATTTTCTCTCTTGTGCCTTCGTTCGGTCGTGTGCACCGTGTGAGGGCGCCCGCCCAAACGTGTTCGGGTCAGGTTGTTTCATTTGAGGGCAGCCGTATCAAATTTTCTAAGTTGTGACCACACGGGTGCCCTGTGCACGTTCGTGCGGCCCGTTTTCCGGTTGCTCCCTAGATAGTTGTGCCTTCGTTCGGTCGTGGGATAGAGCTGCAAGACTTGGAGCCCTTTGCCTTTCATTAAGCATGGCTATTGCTTAGTTATCTAGGCAAGTTCCTAATTAAATAGAAGGGTGGAGGTGTGCAACCAAAACCTCTGGAATCCCTCATGGCTATTGGGTGGAAGAAGATATCCTCTAGAATCCCAGAATATGTCTGCAGGCTGAATCTAGAAGGGTGGAGGCGTGTGAACAAAAACTTTATAATCCATAATGCCTGGAGATTAAGACAATGTTGCGATCCTCATTATCTGAAAATATTACATGTATGGAATGGTTCTTATAAGAGCCACCCAACCAGTAAAATTGAATAGATGTCTTGTTGCTGCATAGGCACATATTGACAGTAAAGAGAGATTTCAATTCATGAGCATGTGGCGTGGGAATAAAACCTATGTAATCCCTATATGTGGGGTTAATTAACCCTATGCCTACAATGTTTACTATTTGCATATCGGATTGTGTGGGGGTAGATAACTCGTAGCCATATCACATAGGCCCCATTCACTTACGAAGGTTCCCCAAACACTGCCCCCAATTTGGTTGATCTTGCTCAGCTTGAAAATTTTAAATTTTCATTGATGATTGATTTTTCTCTCTCTCGAATGCAAAAGGAAGATGAATTTCATCTTTTTCCTCCATAATTTCCACATTTTACATCTATTGTAGCTATTCATATTGTTGAGCCTCAAATTTGTGCTTTCCTTCACCTCATTTTACCTCATTTTCCCTTTTCCATTTCCATCTTAAACCCAATTGATCAATAAATATAGTTAAAATTACTTCTAGAATGATTTACATGACTGACTTGTTGAATTTTGTGATTTTTGCCATTGTTAAGCATTTTGACCGGAACTAGCTGCAGAATGCAGACATTCCGTAGCTAACCGGCGATTCTGCAGCTACCTTCATGTTTGAGTATGTTCCAGGTGGACTCTTGAGGAAAACCGCATATGGGCATGATCCACGTCCTGTCTACATGGTTCGTTGCTCATCATGGAGGAAGAAATGGATTCTGGGTACGGTTATGCACGTGGGAACACATTTATGAAGGAAGACTCCTACTAGGACTGTCTCAGTCCAGATGTCTTTTCTCCTTCACGTAGCCACCTCAAAGACTCCTAATATGATTCGGATAAGGAAAGACATTATTCCTAAATTGTTGTAATTATTGTTACTTGCATTTGCTTTATAAACTCTTGAGTAGACCGAGAGAAAGTTAGAGATTTTATGTTAGATTTGCTGCTAGATTTTGTTTAAAAACTCTGTGTTACGTCCTTGAAGACACAGAGTGTTATGTTCAAACTTTTGCATCGTTAATGGAGCAGAAAAAGTTATTTTGAAGGCGTGATTTAACTTGGAGTTGAATGCCGTCAAGTGGTAGAGGGCCCCTGCCTCTTGCACGGATTTATTTTGCGTTAATTAGATAAGTTTTTCTAGCTGCCTTTACACTTTGCATTTGAATTAATAGTTGTTTTTGTTAGCTACTGTAGACGTTCTCATTCTAACTCTTCCACCAGAACATACTCTTCCAAAAGACCATAATGATGAATGTTGAATGACTATGGTATTGTAGAAATAGGAGTTGAATTCGTGGTTATTTTAACTAGCTACTGTAGTCGTATCCATTCTAGCTCTTCCACAAGAAGACACTTTTCCAACAGATTAAAATGATGAATGTTGAATGACTATGGTATTGTAGGATTAGGAGTTGAATTTATAGTTGTTTTAACTAGCTACTGTAGTTATATTCATTCTAGCTCTTCCACAAGAAGACACTCTCCCAACAGATTATAATGATGAATGATGAATAGCTATAGTACTATAGGATTTAGTTGTAGTTTTTGCTATTCACTATCACAGTTACACTTGTTCTAATCACTCTTCCACAAGAAGAAACTCTTCCAAGAAATTCTTAAGAAGTTCAAGACATGACCGTGATAATGAATGATTTATTTGTGTGTTTGTACTAAGTATCATCTCTGTTCTTGCTCTTAAACGCTTGCCCAAGACATCATAATGACGAGTAGGGTATGGATATGATATCTTAGTTTTTCATTTGCTTTCAGTCTATTTGCTTACAATTGCACCCAATTACACAGTTAGAATTGTTCTATCCCTTCCAAAAGAAGGAACTCTTCCAAAATATCACTAATGACGAACAAGCAGATTGTGTAACTTCATAGAATAAAGCATGTTAGCATAGTTAGAATGCTCCGGAGTTTCATTGCATTTAATTCATGTTCAGTTACTTTGTTTCAAGTTTGATGATGACTTATAGTTCAACATTGTTCTAGTTTAGTAGCATCTTAGGTTCATTCTTAGATTAACTCATTGCACTTGCATCTCATATTCAAATTGCCATCCATTGCACAATAGATTACTTTAGCTGTTAGGATTAACAAGACAGCCTTCATTATTCACAAAACATCTTCTTGTTCTAAAAACTACAAATGATCCATAGCTATAGGAACAGAAGACAACATCACCATAAGGTTTGAAATCTCTCTGCAATCTCCTCATCATTTTATAAACAGAGCTCTTCCTCAAAAGAACTACTTTGAAAAAGAAACCAATAACTCTTTGAGTAAAGGTTCTGTGATATTTAATTAAATTGTAGAATAGAACTAGGAATTAGTCATAGAATAGATGAGCTTAGAACAAAATGTTGCATCATGGTAAGATTAGTGTTTAACTGTTTAGTTAGAGGATTTGCATATTTAGTGATCATTTTTCAAGTTTAGTTTGTGTCATTTTCCTAAGAAGTCATTATCAAGCTTTTGCTTTTATTTAGTCATAGTTCAGATTCTACTCCAGTGTTTCCAATTGCATTTGCCATTCCATACATTAGGCTTAACTCTGTTTTTGACCACCAACTTCTTTTCATTAGTTTTCTAGGTATTTTTATTGTGAACATAAAACACCAAAAGACCAAAAACATCATAAATCAACATAAAATACCAAAAACATCACAAAACACTACACACAACGCATTAGGAAACAAGCACCTAGGTACATATGGTACACTTCACTTCAGCAGTTTACAAATCCTGGTTGACAATTAAATGAGCTCAATTTAGGAGACTAGATTGAGACCCAACATTTTTGGCGTCGTTGCCGGGGAAGTGAAAACTAGGTAACCTTCGTTTCTTATCATCCAAAAACAATTTTATGCATAGGGAGAGAGATTCAAGGGGAAGATTTATAAGCAGCAGAGGCAGAAGTTTGATATCTAGAACACCATTTGTTTCATCTAGATCCAGAGCCAGTACACCTTCAACTCAAACCCATCTTCCATCCTTTACTGATCCTGGACTTCTAGAAGATCTAAGGTCACCTATTCCATTAGAGAAACCTTCCACTTCATCCACTGAACCTGCCATAGAAGAAGATCTAAAAACTCATGTTAGGGACACAAACCTTTCTACTTCCACAGGAGAGTCAACCATGGCAGAAGAAGGAGGAGGAGGAGTTGTTAATGGAGAACACACATTATTTGGAGGAGGTAGAGGTAGAGGAAGAGGAGAAGGAGGAAGAGGAGAAGGAGGTAGAGGTGCAGAAGGAGGAAGAGGTAGAATAGGAAGCTCTTTTGGGTTCCCTATACTTGATGAAGAAACCAATACAACCATGAAAAACATTTCACCTTCTGTCCTTCCGAACTTCTATGGACTTAAAACTGAGGAGCCTGAAACTTTCTTATTCGAATTTGAAGTGCTGTGTAGGACTTATGACTACCTTCAAGATGCTCAAAAATTGAAATTATTTCCTTCAACTCTGAAAGGAGCAACATTGAAGTGGTTTATGAGCTTAAACAGTAGTTCCATTAGGACATGGGGAGACATGAAACAAGCATTTCTAGAGAGATACTTGGATTATTGTATGCCGGTTAATCATAAGGAAGAAGTGTTCAAGATGTTACAAAAAGAAGATGAAAACTTAGAAGATTTTTTGGAAAGATTTAATTACAACATCAAAAGGGAAAAAATGGAAAACCTAGATCAAGACACCTTAAAAGCTCTTTTGTTGAAAACAATTAGGGATGAATGGTTGGATATCCTTAACATGATGGGAAAAGAGGATATATCACAACTCACATTACCTGAAATATCTGAGTTATGTATCAACCTTTCAAGAGGGAAATCTAAAACTGTCAAAGGTCCAAGAGATCCCGCTCTTGCAAGGGCAAGTAAGTCTGCTTCTGGGACAGTAAGTAGATCAGAAATAGGACACATTCTTGATGATTTTAAATCTGACATCTTAGGGAGTCTTAGTGAACAAATAGACACCCTCAAGATACAAAACAAGCAAAAAGCTGAATCTGATGCTTTGGCAATCTTTTGTCCCAAATGTAGGAAGAAATATGCCTTGAGGGAGTGTCCTCTAGATGTAAAAGTTGTAGAAACCTGTGCTATTTGTTCTGAGAAACATGAGACCAAGAGTTGTCCTTCTCTTCCTGGTCTCAAGGCTGTTTTTCAAGAAGAAACCTCTACAGACTCCACATAATCTCTTAACTTTGTATCTAGAAGACCTTGGCAGGGATCTCAGACACAAGGATTCCATGATCAAATGTATAATCAACCTCCACCTTGGAATTCTTGGCAGCAACCTTGGCCCCAATTTAAAAATCAATCTCAAGCTTGGGCACAAGGATCACAAGGTCCCTATGGAAGATACTCTCCATATTATCAGTATCCACCATCCTATCCACCATATCCACATTTTTATCCTCAAAATTCCCAACAAAATTTTCAACAAAATCCTCAACAACATCATCCGAACCAACCTCATCAAAATCAACCACTTCCATTACCATTCCCTCAAAAATCCAATCAATTTCCAGCTCAGCCCATACCAAACCCTAATAATAAGAACCCTCAGAATACATATATGATAGAAGGACAACAATTTCCAACTTATTTAATTACTCCTCTAGACCTTAGTGATGATCAACTTAGGTCTGGAAGGATACTTGAGAAGAGGAAACCTTCTGTGATCATACAAGAACAAGATAATTCTGAGGAAGACTCCCTACGGGTTAATAAAAGTCTTGGGGAAGATACATCCTTTCAAGACCAAAACATTGAAAAACTGAAACAAAAAGATCCAATAAATCCAACTCTAGTATTAGAGCAACCATCCACATCTACTTCTATACCTCCCTTTCCGGAAAGACTACAAATTGATAAAGGTGTAGAAAAACAAATAATGGTGCCTAATTATGATTTTTTGGATGAATTGAGAAATGTTTGCATTAAAATTCCATTATTGCAAGCCATCAAGGAAATCCCAATTCTAGCCAAAACAATAAAGGAGTTGAGTATGAAAACAACAAGAAAAAGAATAAGAGAAACCAAGAAAATTCAACTGGTAGGACAAATAGCAGACATTATGATGGGCAAGATTACTATTCCAAAGTATCTTGACCCAGGAAATCCAGTTGTCAAAATTCACATCAATGGAATTGAAATTCAAAACACACTCATTGACTTAGGAGCAGCAATAAATATCATGAGTATACAAATCATGGACAAACTGAAACTTCCTAATCTTCTCTTTACACCCACATTATTACAATTAGCAGATAGATCTGTGATCAGACCAGATGGGGTAATAGAAGATATTCCAGTGTCCCTAGACTCTTGGGAGTACCTTGTGGATTTCATGATCCTAACTCCTAAGAATAATCTAGGAGGCCATCCTGTTATATTAGGAAGACCTTGGTTGGCTACAGCTGATGCTTTTATTAGTTGTAGGTCCGGTGATATGTATATTTTTTATGGTAGTTCAACAAAGAAATTCACTTTATATCCTCCATCTAGGACAATTACAGATCTAGATGACACTCAATGGATAGAGGATGAAGAATATTTACAACCACTCTTCACAATTTCAGAAATTAGTGAAGATAATCAAATTCTGAATACTCTAGAAAACTTTGAATCCTCTCCATAACATAAACATGAATCATTTCAAGAGGGATCCAATATTGAGTTCTTGTCATCTAGGCAGATGTCTCTTCATTCTATGGACAAATTTGGCAGCTCTACAAGTGAAAGTTTTCCAGGCAAAACCTTGAACATAAACAAAAACCTAGAAAAATCTCAACAAGAAGAGTTAGTCAAAGTATTACAGAGACATTCTTCTGCATATGCATGGGAATACACTGACATGAAAGGGATAAGTCCCAAGACTTGTACTCATCACATCTATATAGAGGCAAATTTCAAACCAATCAGACAGCCTCAGAGACGGATGAATCCAAATCTTAGGGAAATTGTCAAGGAAGAATTACAAAAATTGTTAAATGTTAATTTCATCTATCCTATTTCAGATAGTCAGTGTGTTTCTCCTTTGGTGATTGTGCCTAAGAAAAATGGAAAATGGAGGGTGTGTGTTGACTACCGAGAATTGAATAAAGCTACTCTTAAAGACCGTTTTCCCTTACCTTTCATAGATCAATTATTAGATACACTAGCAGGTAAAAAGTACTTTTCATTCCTAGATGGGTTTAGTGGTTACAATCAAATCCAAGTAGCACTTGAAGACCAAGATAAAACCACATTTACTTGTCCATGGGGTACCTATGCCTACCGAGTATTGCCATTTGGGTTATGCAATGCACCTGCAACATTCCAAAGGGCAGTATTAAGAATTTTTTCTGATCTGATACATGACTGTGTAGAGGTGTACATGGATGATTTTACAGTTTATGGGGATACATTTGAAGAGGCTTTAGAAAACTTGGAAAAGGTCTCAAAAAGATGTCAAGAAGCAAACCTTTCTCTTAGTCATGAAAAATGTTTTATGATGTTCACTGAAGGTATTGTTTTAGGGCACCACATTTCAGGGGATGGGATTAGAGTTGATGAGGCTAAAGTTGAAGTTATTTCTAACCTATCCATTCCAAGTTGTCAAAGAGATGTTAGAAGTTTTCTAGGATTTACAGGGTATTATCGGAGATTTATAGAAAACTTCACCAAAATAGCATCTCCTCTCTTCAAATTACTCACCAAAGATTGTGAATTTAAGTGGACTTCTGATTGCCAGTTAGCTTTTGAAACCCCGAAAACCAAAATTTCTGAAGCACCTATATTAAGGGGACCTAACTGGAAGTTACCTTTTCATATCTCGACAGATGCTTCCGATACAGCTCTAGGAGCAGTATTGGGACAAAAAGATTTAATTCCCTATGCCATCTATTATATCAATAAAAATTTGAATCCTGCAAAGTTAAACTATACTGTAACTGAAAAAGAGTTTTTAGCCGTTGTTCATGCCATAAACAAATTTAGACACTATATAACAGGCTATGAAACTTTTATTCACACTGATCATTCTGCAATTAGATACCTAATGAACAAATCAATTACTAATGGCAGAGTTATAAGATGGTTGTTACTCTTACAAGAATTCAACATTACTATTCTAGATAGGCCCGGAAAACAAAACACAGTAGCTGATTTCCTATCTAGACTCCAAAATATCAAAGATGACACTCCGGTTGAAGATCAATTTCCTGATGAATATCTTTTTGCAATCTCTACTCAAACTCCATGGTTTGCTGATATTGCTAATTATTTAGTTTCATGAAAATTTCCTTCAATTATGAATGCAAGGGATAAAAGAAAAATCATTAATGATAGTGCAAGATATTCATGGGTCGCTAATGAGTTGTACAAGACAGGTCCAGATTTGATCATTAGAAGGTGTGTTCGTGAAGATGAGATGCTTGAGATTCTCAAGGCATGTCATGATGAACCTTGTGGCGGACACTTTGCAGATAAGAGGACAACCTATAAGATCCTTAATTTAGGATATTATTGGCCATATTTGTTTAAAGATGCAAGGGAGTATGTCAAAAGGTGTGACAGTTTCCAAAGGGTAGGGAAACCTTCTCCTTCAGGTGAGATGCCATTACAACCTCAGGTACACATTGAACCTTTTGAAAAATGGGCTTTGGATTTTGTAGGACCTATTAGTCCTCCATCAAGACAAAAGAAATACATATTAGTTTGCACCGATTATGTTACTAAGTGGGTAGAAGCTAAACCATTACTTGTTGCTAATGAATCATCTGTAGTTACTTTTCTTTTTGAGGATATTTTCACTCGTTTTGGTGTCCCAAGGGAAATTGTTACAGATCAAGGAGCTCAATTTACATCAAGGCTAATGGAGCAAATGATGGAGAATTACAAAATCAGACATAGAACATCTACTCCTTATCATCCACAAGCAAATGGTCAAGTGGAATCCACTAATAAAGTCATTGAAGGAATCCTAACAAAGACTGCTCATCTACATAGAAGAGATTGGGTAGATAGGCTTCCTGAAGCCTTGTGGGCCTATAGAACTACATGGAGAAACACAACAGGCCATACTCCTTATGAGCTTGTTTATGGGAAGCAAGTTTTGTTTCCTATAGAATTCCAAATTCAAACATTCAAGATGGCAGTTCAGCTAGGACTTGATCTAACAGAGGCACAAAAGCATAGACTGGAGCAAATTAATGAGTTGGATGAGATCAGGCAAGATGCAGTTCATAAAACAAGTCTAGTCCAACAGCAAAGGGCTAGATGGCATGACAAGTACATCAAGGAGAAGAAATTCAAAGAGGGTGACTGGGCTCTCTTGTTTGATTCAAAATTCAAGGATTTTCAAGGGAAATTTCAGACACATTGGCTTGGGCCATATGAAATTGTTCGAATTTTTGATAATGGGGCAGTAAAAATCAGAAATATAGATGAAGAAGAGGTCACTTTTCTTGTGAATGGTCATAGACTGAAGCTATACCATAAGCCACTCTCAAGAGAAGAGTTTGTCAAGAAGTTCCAAGAAGACAATGATGTGAAGTTAATGAAGAAGAGTCTCTCTTCTTCATCAACTTGATTAAATTTTCTGAAGCATTTCTCTTCTAAAAAAAAATAAAAAAAATAAATAAATAAATAAAGGTATAACCATGAAAACCAATCATTGATTGGCATGTTTATACAGAAAAGATAGGGTGAAAATCAGAGTCTCTCTGACACTCTAACTTTTCCCATTTTTATTTTTATAAGCAGCTGTTATAAACATCATAAGTACAGTTCCATAGTACTTATGATTCATTTCATCTCACTCCATTCACTTATTCATCCATACTCCATCTCATCCATCATTCATATTTCACTCCATTCCACATCTCATCCATCTCATTCCATCTTCCATTCATTTCATTTTCATTTCAAAACACAAAATTTGATATCTTGCTGTAAGTGAATAAAATATGTCATGAATTGCAGTACAGCCCTTATGTTCCTTCATTCCATTTCATGAACTGAATCCATTTCATTCTATTAATCCACTTCATACATATCATAATCCATCCTCCATTTTCATTCATACCACATAACATTTCACCCATACTCCAAAAACATTCCATTTTCATGATTAAAGTGTTCTACAGGAACATTCTGCAGCTCAGTGGACATTCTGCAGCTGATCAGCCTTTCTGCAGCCCGTTAGTCTTTCCGCAGCTACAAATCTTGAAGACATCAATTAGCAGACATCAGAATTATAACAAAGTGACCCAGTGAATTCATGAATCAAAAACATCAAGAAATTTATGAAAGATTCCTCCAAAGATGAGCAGAGAAGACAAAAGATACAAAAATCAAATAAAGGACAGAGGTAATAAGTTTAAACTTACAATGGCATTTCATAAAAAATTAGCATAGTTTAGTTATGGATTATTCGAAAGTGTTGTTTTAATTGTTTTTATTGATCAAACACCAACAAACCCTTTACAGACTTTATATTAAAATCTTCCATTTCAAATTTCATATCCGATAGCATTTAAGCGGTGAAACGGCCAAAGCATTTGAATTCTCCACGTCTCTTAACCAATACATTTAATGATGATGATTCCCTCTGCCGTCGTAAAATCCTCCGCCGTCTCCTCAATCATTAATACAATCCCTCCAACTCACTCCACTACTCCATTCCGTGACCACTACCATAACTTCATTCCGTAGCCGGCATTCCATTCCGAAGACAGAGATATTATTATCACCAGAAGCAGAGCTAAAGGATATCAGTTTGAATAGAATTGAGCATTGTAAACATAGAGCAGAGCAGAAAGGTAAATTTGAAAGTATAACAGTGCGAGGACTCGAAGCCACTTGATTCTGTGGGCAGATAGAATATTACTGTGGACGGAGTTTGGAGCATTTTCACTATCAACACAGAATTGTAGCAGAGTGGAGTTTGAAGTCTTTTGTTACTAAAAGACAGAGGTTTTAAAATTGAAACCATTTGCTACCAGAGACAGAGGTGTTGTAGTGTTAAGTTCGAAGTCTGTTGTTACCAGAGACAGAGGTGTTGTAGTGTTAAGTTCAAAGCCTGTTGTTATCAGAAACAGAGGTGTTGCAGTGATTGAAGTTTGAAGCATACCATCTGCTACTAGAGACAGAGGTGTTGAGTTTGAAGTTTGTTGTTACCAGAGACAGAGATGTTGCAGCGTTGAATTTGAAGTCTTTTGCTACTAAGAGCTAGAGGTATTGCAAAAAATGAAATTTGAAGCCATCTGCCATTTTCAATCAAAGACATTTTCAACTCGAAATTTGAAACTGCTTTCATCATCAAACAAAGGCATAGCACTCCGACATTCAATTGTCAATAGAAGCATATCAATTCGAGGTTTTAAAGGCATTTGTTATTATCAATTAGAGGTATGTCATTCCAAAATTGAAGCCATTTTCATTTAGAGCTTGAAGCCATTTTAATCCGAAAGTGAAAGTCATTGTTTTGTGGGTAGAAGAGTGTTAATTTGATATTGAAAAAAATCATGGGTTTAATTGTAAGGACTGAACCTGTGGGTTCAAAATATTTAGAAGGTTACCCACAATGCAAGGAAATGTTACAACAAATAGGATGGCTTCAATTTTTGGAAAAATTTAATGGCTTCCATAAGGAAGTCACCAAAACATTTTCCAGATCATTCCAAGGAACCGAAGTTGAAATAGGGGATGTCAAGTTTACTGTTACTGAAGTTTTTATAGCAGAGGCTACAGGATTATCCAGAACTGGGGAGAGATGGTTTAAAAATAGGGAATTCCACAATGACTCCTGGAAACAAATTTTAAAATCACCAAATATGGATGTTAGTATATTCAAGAAAGGAATTCCCAGTACTGCATTGAAAAGCAAATGGAGAAACATACTACTTCTTTTACAAAAATTTGTTACATGTGAGGGTAGATATGGGACATTTTATGTCTACCACATTAGACTAATGATGCATTTTCTGGGAGAAGATTTAAATCTACCATATTTCTTGCATCAAAGTCTGAAGAAGATGGCTTCCTGTGTTCAGAGAAGAATTCAATTTTTAGAGACAACCCCGTATCATCATGGTTTAGTCAAAATTTTGATTGAGCATCATCTAGCTAAAACAAATGATACATGGGATGATTTCTTAATAAGAAACCATTTTGAAGAAGCAAAAGAACCATCACCTAAACCACAGCCTACAAAGAGAAGTAGGAAATGGAGGGCTTCAAAAGTTGAAATCGACAAACCAGTTCAAGAGAGCAGTGAAGAAATCATTTTGGAGAAGTTGACTCGAATCAAGAGGCAACTTAAGGAAGAAAAGATAATCAAGGAATCTACCACAGAGAAAGGAGAGGGATCCTCTCAACCTAGGAGAAGCCACAGATTAAAGGGAAAACTGAAGAAAACATCAATCAAACAAACAGGGGTAATCAATATTGAAGATGAAGAAACATCCATTGAAGAGGATGATGAAAAAGATTTTTATGAAGGCACCCCTGAGATTGATCCTACTCAACAGGAAATTTATGACTATGTGGAAACTTTAGAGAGGACAGCTTCAGAAAGCAGAGAGAGAACCCCCAGTCCTCCACTGTCTGAAATTGATATATTAAGAAGGGATAGGTATGAGTTGGAATTATTGAATAGACACATCAAAAATGAGAATGAAATTCTCAAAGATCAAATCAAGCTCAAAAATGATATGAACTCAACCTTATCCCTGCATATAGACAAAGTGGAGAGGACCAATGAGAAGTTGAAGACAAGGAACAAAAAGCTAATCAGGGCACTCACCAACCTCAGGTTCAAACTTGTTATCAAGAAACCCAGAAGACCTCTAGCTTCCAGACAAAGTAGAAGAAGGGTATTAGATGTCCTTGCAGAAGCCTCTGAATTCATAGGATAATTTGCATGAGGACATGCAAAGAGACAGCAGTGGGGGTATGTTGAGCCTCAAAATTGTGCTTTCCTTCACCTCATTTTACCTCATTTTCCCTTGTCCATTTCCATCTTAAACCCAATTGATCAATAAATATAGTTAAAATTACTTCTAGAATGGTTTACATGACTGACTTTTTGAATTTTGTGATTTTTGCCATTGTTAAGCATTTTGACCGGAACTAGCTGCAGAATGCAGACATTCCGTAGCTAACCGGCGATTCTGCAGCTACCTTCATGTTTGAGTATGTTCCAGGTGGCCTCTTGAGAAAAACCGCATATGGGCATGATCCACGTCCTGTCTACATGGTTCGTTGCTCATCATGGAGGAAGAGATGGATTCTGGGTACGGTTATGCACGTGGGAACACATTTATGAAGGAAGACTCCTACTAGGACTGTCTTAGTCCAGATGTCTTTTCTCCTTCACGTAGCCACCTCAAAGACTCCTAATATGATTCGGATAAGGAAAGACATTATTCCTAAATTGTTGTAATTATTGTTACTTGCATTTGCTTTATAAACTCTTGAGTAGACCGAGAGCAAGTTAGAGATTTTATGTTAGATTTGCTGCTAGATTTTGTTTAAAAACTCTGTGTTACGTCCTTGAAGACACAGAGTGTTATGTTCAAAATTTTGCATCGTTAATGGAGCAGACAAAGTTATTTTGAAGGCGTGATTTAATTTGGAGTTGAATGCCGTCAAGTGGTAGAGGGCCCCTGCCTCTTGCACGGATTTATTTTGCGTTAATTAGATAAGTTTTCTAGCTGCCTTTACACTTTGCATTTGAATTAATAGTTGTTTTTGTTAGCTGCTGTAGACGTTCTCATTCTAACTCTTCCACCAGAAGATACTCTTAAAAGACCATAATGATGAATGTTGAATGAAAAACATGGTGATTGTAAGTAGGAGTTGAATTTGTGGTTATTTTAGCAGCTCACATGATGAAGTATCCATTCTAGCTCTTCCACAAGAAGACACTTTTCCAACAGATTAAAATGATGAATGTTGAATGACTATGGTATTGTAGGATTAGGAGTTGAATGTATAGTTGTTTTAACCAACTACTGTAGTTATATTCATTCCAGTTCTTCCACAAGAAGACATTCTTCCAACAGATTATAATGCTAGTGCAACATGAATAGCTATAGTACTGTAGGAATTAGTTGTAGTTTTTGCTATTCAATATCACAGTTACACTTGTTCTAATCACTCTTCCACAAGAAGAAATTCTTCCAAGACATCCTTAAGGAGTTCAAGACATGACCGTGATAATGAAATATTTAGTTGTGTGTTTGTACTAAGTATCATCTCTGATCTTGCTCTTAAACGCTTGCCCAAGGCATCATAATGACGAGTAGGGTATGGATGTGATAACTTAGTTTTTCATTTGCTAATTGCATACAATTACACAGTCAGAATTGTTCTATCCCTTCCAAAAGAAGGTACTCTTCCAAAATATCACTAATGATGAACAAACAGATTGTGTAACTTCATAGAATAATGCATGTTAGTATAGTTATAATACTCCGGAGTTTCATTTGCATTTAATTCATGATCAGTTACTTCATTTCAAGTTTGATGATGACTTATAGTTTAATATTGTTCTAGTTTAGTAGCATCTTAGGTTCATTTTTAGATCAACTTATTGCACTTGCATCTCATAGTCACACTGTCATCCTTTGCACAATAGATTACTTTAGTTGTTAGGATTCACAAAATAGCCTTCATTATTCACAAACACCTTCTTGTTCTAAAAACTACAACAGATCCATAGCCATAGGAACAGAAGATAACATCACTATAGGGTCTGAAATCTCTGCAATCTCCTCATCATTTTATAAACAGAGCTCTTCCTCAAAAGAACTACTTTAAACAAGAAATCAACAACTCTTTGAGTATAGGTTCTGTGACATTCAATTAAATTGCAGAATAGAATTAGGGGCTAATCATGGAATAGATGAGCTTAGGACAGAGTATTGCATCATTAGTGTTTAACTGTTTAGTTAGAGGATTTGCATAATTAGTGATCATTTTTTCAAGTTTAGTTTGTGTCATTTGCCTAAGAAGTCATTATCAAGCTTTTGCTTTCATTTAGTCATAGTTCAGATTCTGCTTTAGTGTTTCCAATTGCATTTGCCATTCCACACATTAGACTTAACTCTGTTTTGAACACCAACCTCTTTTTATTAGTTTTCTAGGCAATTTCATTGTGAACATAAAACACCAAAAGACCAAAAACATCATAAATCAACATAAAAGACCAAAAACACCACAACACACTACACACAACGCACTAGGAAACAAGCACCTAGGTACATATGGTACACTTCACTTCAGCAGTTTACAAATCCTGGTTGACAATTAAATGAGCTCAGTTTAGGAGACTAGATTGAGACACAACACATATATGCTCATCTAGAATCACCAGAAGTTGTACTTTTTTTTTGCAATGGATTCTTGATGTTGATCTCGACGAGATTTCTCCTCCTCAAAAAACATATCCTGGTTGTAAGCATGGTTGTGGTATGTTGATGTTCAGATGAAAACTACAACTTGTAGCCCTTGATCTGCTAGGGGTTACCTTGATATTAACGGTGGTGTATTCATACTCCTTCTGAATAACCAATAAAGGGTCAAGGAAATTGACCAATATGTTGTCAAGTTTTATCTTATCCATCTCTGGGGAAAGCTTCTTTTCGGCTAACTCCACTTCTTTTGATCTCAATTTTTCCAATTGATTCCTTCTCTCATATGATACCTGAGCCTTTGCCTTTCTCTTCCCTTTTAATTCCATAATAGTGTCATAGTGATGCCAACCAACTTCTTTGGAAAGGCTTCCTAGCAGACAATACTTGTGACCTGGCTGAAGCTTCAACACTTTCAGAGCATCTGGAATGACCATTCTCTTCTTTCGGTCATATGGTGGGGGAATCCCTTCAAAATCCATTAGCCTAGAAAGTGTTGTAGCACCACGCTTGGTTTTGTGTGGAATCATTCCTCTAATTGTCTAGTAGTCAAATCCTTCTCTAACTTTATTGTCATTTGCCCATACCTAACCAATGAGAGCACAAGAACACCTGTTTCTATAAAAGCACCTATAACTTCTCTTAATTTATTTTCATTTTCCCATAACTAAGCAATGAGAACACAAGAACACCTATTTATATAAAATCACCTATAATACTTTTGTGGGTTTCACTAATATCCCTTTAGTTAGTGTGTGCACAGTAGCCTAGATCCTAAAGTGATTCCCATACAATGATAATCCACTAGATGTATTTGTTCTTAAAAAACTATGCATGGATAGATGTCCCATTTATGGCCAAGTTCCACAAAAATGGTTCCCCCTACCTACCTAGTAACTACATTACATTTATTTCATGACAAGACTACCCTACAACCCACCAAATTTTTATCATATCCTTGACGTCAAAAACAATTTGTTGTTCAAGATATAGCTAAGTTGGAACAAACTTAGCTCTAGAGCTTAGGCTATTTTTCCACCTCTAATGTTTATAAACCAATAGATATAAAATTTCTAAAGCATGTGGGAGCCGTTTAAGTATCACCTTTCCTATATTGACTCTGACTTAAAAATCACGGAAAATGTCCATAGATGAGTTATCCTTACTAAACCAAAAATTTCATTGAAAATAATCATTCTTACCATAACATTACTACTTCCATTTTAAACACATATAACTTATTTTTAAGTTACCATAATTCATCTTTAATATAACATAATTAGATTAAAAAATCAATCAAAATCCCTATTTTATGAAATAAAAATTGAACAATTTTATATAATTAATAATTTAAATAAATGTCTTAGATCTAATCTCATTAATAATTATTTATAATCAACAATACCACTTATTTACCAAAACCCCTTATTAACCCCAAGAAAAGTCTCACACATTTTATTTAATGGAATTTGAGTGGCCTTAAAAAACACACGTATTTCATTTCGAAATGTCAAAAATTTTCAAATATCAAAAGTTTTTATTTCCCTCATTCATTTCCCTCGAGTTGCATGGTTTGTCCAGGAAAGGAGGGAGGATGTGGCCATACTATCGCCGGTTTTGAGGAAGGATACAACCATACTGTCGCAGGTTTTGAGGAAGGATGCGGCCATACTGTCGCAGGTTTGGAGGAAGGATGCGGTAAGTAAAGAAATTGATCTCGAGTGCCTGTTGCAGGTCTGCTTTGATACATTTGGTTGAAGTTCGGTGATTTATTTCCTTCTAATATGATACATTAGGTTATAAATAACAAATATCATTTGGAGGGGTAGTTCAGATCTGATCCAAATCTGAGTTAGGTCGATAGCAAAAATGCGAGAGATCCTTCACATTCAGGGGGGCCAATGTGGCAACCAGATCGGCTCCAAGTTTTGGGAAGTGGTATGTGAAGAACACGGGATCAATCATATTGGTGGATATCAGGGCACTTCAGATCTACAACTTGAAAGGGTTAATGTTTACTATAATGAGGCAAGTTGTGGGAGATTTGTGCCTCGAGCCGTGTGCTCATGGATATGGAGCCTGGCACCATGGACAGTGTGAGGATTGGGCCTTATGGATAGGTCTTCAGACCTGATAACTTCATTTTTGGCCAATTCGGGACTGGAAAAAACTGGGCCAAGGGGCATTACACGGAAGGAGTCGAGCTCATTGATTCTATGCTTGATGTCATTAGGAAGGAGGCTGAGAACTATGATTGCCTGCAAGGGTTTCAAGTGTGTCACTCTTTGGGAGGAGGTACTGGATCTAGAATGTGAACCCTCTTGATCTCCAAGATTAGGGAGGAATACCGTGATAGAATGATGCTCAAATTATCTGTTTTCATGTCTCCTAAGGTGTCAAACACAGTGGTGGAGCCTTACAATGCCACACTCTTTGTTCATTAGCTAGTAGAAAATGTAGACGAATGTATGGTGCTTGACAATGAGGCTCTTTATGATATTTTATTTAGGACTCTTAAGCTCACCACACCTAGATTTGGTGACTTCAACCACCTGATCTCTGCAACCATGAGTGGAGTTACCTGTTGCATAAGGTTTCCTTGTCAGTTGAACTCAGATTTGAGAAAAATTGCAGTGAATCTGATCCCCTTTCCCCGTATTCATTTCTTTATGGTGGGATTTGCCCCATTGAGCTCCCATGGATCCCAGAAATACAAAGCACTAATAGTACCTGAACTGACACAACAAATGTGGGATGCCAAGAATATGATGTGTGCCGCAGATCCCTGGCATGGAAGGTACATGACTGCATCTGCCATGTTCAGAGGCAAAATGAGCACCAAAGAAGTGGATGAGAAGATCATCAATGTTCATAACAAGAACTCCACTTATTTTGTGGAGTGGATTCCCAACAATGTGAAGTCCAGTGTCTGTCATATCCCTCCTAGGGGTCTGTCCATGGCATCCACATTCATTGGGAACTCAACATCGATTCAGGAGATGTTCAGGAGGACGAGTGAGCAGTTCACAGCCATGTTCAGGAGAAAGGCTTTCTTGCATTGGTACATTGTTGAGGGCATGGATGAGATGGAGTTCACAGAAGTAGAGAGCAACATGAATGATTTGGTGTCTAAATACCAGCAATCACTTTCATTGGGATGTTTTATTTTCTAATTTATTGGACATGAAAGGACATGATATGTTCAATTTTAAGAATTTCTTTTTAAAAATAAAAATAAAATAACAAATCTTGTTTGTGCTTATGAGATCTCGCCTTTGTGTTTCTAGTGCAAGGGTGTCTGACTAACAATAAGAAAAAAGGAAGGCACTAGAGGTTACAAAGTCTGAAGTTTGAGTCCACAGATTTCGAAGCCGTCCGCTTGCTCCACAAATCGGAAGGAATTCCAACTGTAATCGGCTCGATCACAGGTCAATCTGCGAATTTTTCACTTTATTTGTGGTTGCTTTTGTATTTTAGTTCTATTTTTAAACATGTCGATACGATAATTTACAGATTCTTTCTTTGCTGTTGAAATCTATTGATTATATCTCGAATCAAAGCAGATCAATTAACTTTTGAGCATCCACATTGTTAGGGATTTGTAATTTATTAGCAAGATTGGCAGAGTCCAATTACAGAAACAACATCGTTTCAACCAACTTTGGGATTCTAGGATCTAGCCCTCCTGAATCCGGAGAGGGATCTCTCCAATATGTACAAAGATGGATTTGTCTTTGAAAACTTAAGATATTGATATTAGGCTAGTTATGTAGTCCAAGGGTTTTGTTTGGTTTTTTCGGATGGTTGAACATAGTTGCTGTCTGAGGCTGAAAGATCTGTATACAAATAGATTCAAAAGTGAGAAGTTGCAAGCAAAAAGAGTAAGCTTTGGTCAAGAAGAAAGATGATGGCAGATTTTCAGTCCATTGGGCTATGGAGTCATAAGAGGATTTAATTGGAACAATTAGGTTCAAGAATGGTCTATGGGGCAAGTCCTCTATGCCTAAGGATCTCTTTAAAGTTTGATTTATGGAATGGAGTGATACAATAAGAAAGGGAAAGGACAGATGCAGAACAAAGGGCAGCCTAGGATCTGGTAAGTAATTTGAAACTAGCCAGCCTTTGACCAGACACTTAGGAAAAACATAGAAGCAAACTAGGATCTGGTAAGTACTTTGAAACTATCCAGCCTTTGATACACTTCTGCTAGAAAACATATAAGAACAAAGGAAAACACAAAGATAACACAGAATGGTCTAAGATCTGATAAGTACTTTGAAACTAGTCAGCTTGTAACACATCCTAAGGGAAACAATCAAATAGTTGAGTGAAAAAGAAAGGGACTCAGGGCTAACCTTAATTTCCTCGATTCATCTTCACACAACATGTATTGAAAGTAACATTTAAAAATAACATTCATCTAAGACAAAAATATGAGGGAAAGCCAGCATCCATGTACTTAAACTAAATTAAATCATTTTCAAATAACACAGTTGAAGGAAAACATTTAAATAAAGATTTTTCAGCCAGAGAAGGTTACTGATATACAGTAGGTCCTGACCCTGTTTAAACTGTTCTTTATAGTGGAAAATGAAAAAAATTGAAAAACAAAAACAAAATACAAGTTACAGTGAGAATAACATCACCATCAACATAGACCAGGATCCCATAAATCAGCTTGTATTGATGCTTCAAACCAGTTAAAATCTTTAGATCCAGTGTTTTAATCCATCTCTCTTCACAACCTAAACTATCTATTACAAGCAGAGCTCCAAGAGCCAGTGAAATCCTATCTACAATCAAGAGTTTTCAGCTCAGTGACAATTACAAGGCTTCAGCAATTTACATTAACAACCAACCCAATCAATCCTCTTCTCATCTTCCACAGCAGTATTTATAAGAAGATGAGGAGGTGAGATCTAACAAAATATCTCAAGGATAATTAATACAGAGTGAAGACTTCTTGGCCTTTTGAGAGGCTTGATGGAGAAGTTTACAGGTGGATCACTGTATTAACTTTTTTTACAATAAATATTAAAGCTCGGTGGGAGCTTTATTTGAATTTTGAGGCTGTGTACGCTATGTGGAGTAACTTTGCAGATATTTTTGCATTTATTCTCTTGCAGAAGTATCTCCTTGGCTGCGCTGGAGGTGAATATCTGATTTTCTTCAATAATTTTGGCCTCTGTTTGAATGCTTTGAGGCAACAGGTGGCTCTTATGGTAGTTGGGGAATTAATTCGCCTCAAATGCAGCGGTGGAAGTCTTTTCTTCCTGACAGATCTTTTGGATTTTCTATTAATTCTGTTTTAATTTGGGGGATTAGGCTTTTGATGTTCAATCTTAGCCGTGATCCCCAAATTTGTCTTCAATCTTCAATCTCATGTGTGTTGTCTTCTTTAAAACATATACTCTTTTAAAATCACGTTAAAACGCAGTGTTTTGTCAATGTGCAGAGCCGCATCAGGCCTTTCATGGTATCGGCGCCCATGGAACGTCGATCAAATGTTAAAAGGGATCCCTGCGAATGGTTCTTTCCATAGGCCGAAGGCATGGGAATCGTCATTCCCAACTCCTGGCTTTTCTTCAATAAATGACGGAGACCCTTTAAAACCTGCACAAAACATAAAATAAATAAAGAAATCCTGCATTTTTAGGTTTTAAACTGCTTCAGATGGAGGGGAAAGGAGCGTAGCCGTTGGATGAAAGCATCCAACGGTGGAGATCTGCGCGAAATGTCAAAAGGAGATCGGGGAGAAGAAATACGGTGAGGCTATTTTGGGCCGTCCGATCTGGACACGTGGACGGTCCAGATCTAATCGCAGGATCCCAATCGGGGGTGGCAGGCAAGTGCATGCGATGTAAAATTCCAACGCGATTAAGCGCTGGACGTTGATCTGCAGATCAGATCGACGGCGGAAGCTGAATCGGAGGGTTTTCGAAACAGGGGCAAGACTTGTGATCGGAGTTAACGAGGACCGTTGGATCATGGAAGGCGGAGAGGAGATCAACGGTGAATAATCAATCGGGGATAGAAGAAAAGGGCGCGATCAAAAAACTCCGATGCGATTGCGCGATCGGGAGGGTCGAGCGATTGAGCAATGTCCGTCGATCAAAAAATGAGATCCACGGTGGGAAATGAATCGGCAGGTAAAACAAAACGCATGCGATTGAAACTTGTTGCGATTTTGCGCGGGCCATTGGATCAAAGGATTAGATCAACGGTCGGGATTGAATCGGGATCGGCAATCGGGGGTGAAACAAAAAACATGCGATTAAAAAATTGCAATGCGATTGAAATTGCCGATGCGACGGAGCGATGGCCGTTCGATCAGTGTTAGATCAATATCGAGGATTAATTCTGGAGTGAACCGGTGGAAATAACTTTATAATATATGAAACCCAAAGTTTTTAACAAAAACAAAGGTTTTTTGATGGATCGGGATATACATATAATATGAAATGGCTGGCGCCCGTTTGCGGGGCCGTCGGATATATGGAAAACAATGGGCCCGGGGCTTTATTTAATAAAGGCTAATCGCAATCGGAGTTTGTAATGGTTCAAAGACATGCACCCTTGGATATTTGCGATGTGATTAGCACCGAAAAGCTTTGGCGTTTGGTTTTGGCACAGGGGCATGTGGGGGGAAGTGGTTTAGGACTTAGCCCAAGGGGCTTAGGTCCATAGCAATAAAACTTGTTTTTTATGAAAATTTTCAAGGTTTTTAAATGGAAATGGGGGGTTTCGAAATAGTTAAAAAGTGAGTTTTTAACTATGGAAAGAAGAATTTTTCATAAATGGAAGAAGAGGACTTATGAAAACAAGGCAGTTTTGATGGAGAAAAAGGAGAGCAGATGAAAGGTTTGAGAAGAGGGAAAATGATGGTCTTTCAACAGTCTTTTATTTGGAATCAGCAGAATTTTCTGAGTGAAAAATGGGACAGCAAATGAGGATTTGGGACAGAGGCATGAGGCCTTAAAGAGACTTCAAGAGCCAACAATTTTTAGTGATAAAATTTGTTCCTTGGAGGCTAAAAAAAAAAGACCTTAGCCACCTTTTGGTATAACAAAATATTATAGGTGGCTAACAGTGGCTCCACTTGGGGATGGTGCCTTCTTGAAGGCATCAGGAATTCAGACTTGATTTCTGGGAGGCTGACTGGATGATCTAGCTTTGAAAAAATGTTTGGCGGCTATGAAAACAATGGACTTTCATCGATACAAACTTTCTACCTACCCAATCCTACTGATCTAGCATTTTTTCTTCATCGGAGTGCACTTGGATTGGCAAAATCTTTTTACAACATTTTATTCTTTTGAAAGCATAAAAAATAATCTAATTCTACTCCTTATTTCTTCCTGAACTCAGATTAAACAATTGAGCTGAGATTCTTCACTGCCTAATCTACTGTCTGTTGGGATTAAACTGTCCAACAGACTTTCATTCTCTAAATTTTAAGACAGAAATTTAAAAACAGTCAGGTTAAGATTAAGCTGTTTAACTTGCTGTGATCTATGGCATAAAAACAAGCTGCACATAGATTATTATTTGCAGAAAATTAAAAATCAAAATGGAAGGCTTAAGATCTGAAAGTTTCTTATCATGGCCTCCTCCTTCCTTCACAACTCTGTTTTTGCTTTTGTTTGAGCTGTCTCTTCCTTGATATCTGATTGAGATTTTGCTCAAATTAGAACCAGTTTTTTCTCTTTTATGACTCAGAAAAATAAAATAATTTTGAGTCATCTTTCTTTGGAAACTTTGGTCCAGATTTTGAGTTTGTTTGAACCTTCAATTTCTAACCTAATCTATCTACTGATAAGCCAAGATTGAACAGTTTGGCAAATCAAATTCGCTATCCTATCAGCAGAAAAATTTAAAGCTAATTAGTCAAGATTAGGCTGTTTGACTAACTAGAAGTGTGTTTTGCAGGAGTGGCATTTGAGCTTGCACACTTTCAGATTTGTTTCTCTTTTTTGGCATGGGGCCTTGCCTTTCTTGTTTTCATTCTTGCCCTCTTTTCATTTTTTCTTTGTTTTTGTATTTTCTTGATTTTTCATAACTTTGAATGCAATGGTGGATGAAATGTTTACAATGGGAAAGGTAAAAGACTCCAAAACATAAAATGGATCAAGAGAAGTAATGCTTAAGCATCCTGCCATTGACAGGACCCCCAAACAATTCTGTTCCATCCAGCTCTTGTAAGAAGAATGCATTGTTTCCAGCAACTGAATGAATAGAGTAAGGGCTAAGCCATAGATTGTCAAATTTACCATGATTTCCCTTGTCTTCCCTCCTTGAGTCCCACTTCAAAACTTTGTCCCTAATCTTGAAATTGCTGGCCTTTGTTCTTCTATCAAAAATCTTCTTGACACTGTCTTGCTTCTGCAATGCTTTGTTATACACTTCCTCTCTGGTTTGCTGAAGATGAATGGTTTGATTTATTCTTCCGAGTATGTCATTTTCTTCAGTCTGCAACTCTTGAATTAACTTCATAACTGGTACACCAAGGCTGTTAGGAAAAATTGCATCGGTACCATACACAAGCTGGAAGGGTGACATACCAATAGATTTCTTCAAAGTTAATCTGTCAGCCCAAAGTGCATGGATCAGCTTTATGTGCCAAGACTTTTTATTGTCTTCCAACAGTTTCTTGATTATATTCACTAAGCTTTTGTTGGAAGATTCTGCAAGTCCATTACCTTGAGGGTAATAGGCTATGGAGTGTCCCAATGTTATCTGATACTTGTGACAGAATTCAACCATTTTCTTTGATCCGAATGCTGTTGCATTATCTGTGATGATCTTAGTAGGACAACCAAATCTGGAGAGGATGTTAGTCTCCATAAATTTTATGATGACTGAATCATTGGCTTGCCTACAAGGAATGGCTTCTATCCACTTAGTGAAGTAGTCTGTGGCAGTGAGAATCCACCTATGCTGGGCGGAAGATGGTGGATGGATTTCTCCTATGAAGTCAAGTCCCCATTGTTGAAAAGGGGCTTCAACAGTGATTGGATGCAGAGGAAGGGGTAGCAATTTTCTCTTGCCTTCAAATAGTTGGCATTTATGGCAAGTAGTGGTCATCTTATGTACATCAGGAAAAAGAGTGGGCCAATAGAACCAGCCCTCAAAATTTTTTTGGCTGTTGACTTCCAGTACAAATGACCTCCACACTCTCCTTCATGGAATTCCTGCTTAATCTTTTCTGCATCAAACTCAGGCAAACATTTAAGCAATATTCCACTTGCATTTCTCCAATAAAGACATTTATCAATAATGCAATAATTTACAGCCTTTAATTTTAGAAATCTTGCCTTTGTTTTTGATAAACCAGGAGGTGTATTCAGATTAAGAAAAACATAAACAATATCAGTATACCAAGGAGAATTCACAAAATGGTCTTCAATAATGGGAGCTGAGAATTCTTCTTGGTCATCCAAAGCGTTAATTATATTAATATCAAGAACTTCGCAATTTGATTCAGCCATTAATCTAGCTAGACCCTAGCCTTTGATGAGCTTAGTGGGTTTTATCTCTAAATCATATTCAAGAATAACAGCAATCCACTTACCTCTCTTACCATCTAGGTCCTGTGTTAGAATGTCTTTAACAACTGAATTTGGGACAAAGGCAATAATGTGTGAGTGAAGGATGTATACTCTAAAGTCTTTCAAAGCCTTTACCAAAGCGAAAGCTTGTTTTTCCATAATGTTATACTTAAAAGGGGCATCCCTCAATGCCTTGCTAAAGAATGCAATAGGCTGCTCTTTTCCTTGTGGATTTTTCTATAAAAGGACAGCAACTATGGTATGTTCTGATGAAAGCGAGAAGATATAAAAATCCTTTGAAAAATTAGGACTTATGAGAACCGGTGTTTTGGTTAACGCTTGTTTTACCAGTTCAAAGGATGTCTTTGCTTCTAAGGTCCATTTTATCCCTTGCTCCTTTTTTAACATGTTTGTGATATTCCTAAGGAGCTCAGCCAAGTTAGGGATGAACCTTCTCAAAAAGTTTATCTTCCCAATGAAAGACTGCAGCTCTTTGATGTTTCGAGGATGAGAGATTTGCAATATGGCCTCAATCCTTTTTGGATCTATCTTTATACCCTCTTCTGAAATGATGTGCCCAAGAAGTTTACCTTCTTGGAGACCAAATAAAGTCTTCGTAGGGTTCAAAGATATCCCAAACTTTCTGCACTTCTCGAAAACTTTCCTCAAATGTTCTAAGTGTTCTTCATCTATTTTTGAAAACACAGTGACATCATCAAGATAGATGATGATGAAGAAACCCAATTCTTCCGAGAATGCTATGTCCATGGCTCTCTGAAAGGTTGCTCCAGCATTCATTAGACCAAAGGGCATTTTCACATACATGAAAGTGCCCTAGGGAGTAGTAAAAGCTGTCTTTAATTGATCATTAGGGTGGACTAAGATTTGATTATACCCTGAATAGCCATCTAGCAAAGAAATTCTTTTAGACCCCACCACCCTTTGTAAAATATGATCCATCTTGGGCAAAGGGTAGTTGTCTTTTAATGAAGCTTTGTTTAAATTTCTAAAGTCTATACAAAGCCTGATTTCTCCAGTCTTCTTCCTAACAGACACCAGATTAGACACCCACTCAGAATATCTAATAGGGACAATAATACCAGCATCGTGCATCTTCATGATTTCCTTCTTAACCAAAGGCAGCTGCGCAGGGTTTATTCTGCGCAGTTTCTGTTTGAATGGTTTTTGGTTTTCTTTAAGAGGGATTTTGTGCTGTATTATTTCAGTGTCATAGGACTTAAGATATTCTTAACTCCATGCAAAAACATCAGAAAATTCTTTGAACAACTCTATGTATTTGAGTTTAATGTGAGCTGGCAAAGTTTTGGACAGTTTGATCATTTTCGGTTTTTCCTCACTGCCTATATTACATTCCTCTATCTCAGTTTCTACAGGTTCCAGCTTAGGTTTATTGGCCACATCATTAAAATCAAACAATTCTTCCAGAGGGGTTAAACCCTTGGGCAAACTATCATTCTTAGAATGCAGAGTTTCCCATTCCTCTGTTTCAGATTTTGCACTCCATTCTGTTTAGTTTCTAAGTTTGCTAGTCTGAAGGTTAATATCTACAAGCTGAGGAGATGGTTCTTCTTCACCAAGAAAATTTTCTTCACTGCAGTCTGTATCATAGTCTGAATCTGAGCTATGGAGTTCAAACTCATTTCTAAATTGCATGAAGTCTTCTATTTGTTTATCTCCATCAAACACCTGCCAATATTTCTTGTTATCCGGGACAGCTGGTCTGAATTTAATCTGAGATGTGTCATCATATAGCATTGGGCAGGTTCTAGCAGCAAAGGCTAAATTGTGGGCTGCAAGGTTTCTTTTCCTTGGGACGAAAGTCAGGTTGGATTCCTCAATTGTTTTCAAAAGATCCATGACATCATTCCGATAGGCCCTAAGTCTGGGATGATTTGCATTATACTCCCCATTGACTTGCCTAATTATTAACTCAGAATCTCCATATACATTGATTCTTCTGGCTCCTAATTTCTTCAAGAGATGTAAGCCTAAGAGAAGGGATTCATATTCTGCTATGTTGTTGGAACACTGAAAGTTTAATTTACATGAAATACATTCTGTATGATTGTTTTCAGTGTTAGTAATCCAGACACCTGCACCAGCATTTGTTCTAGTGCATGACCCATCAAAATACATAGTCCAGAGAGGATTATTTTCAGTTTTATCAGTTTGGTGAACGGGCTTTGTATGATTTGATTCCTCAAGTTTTTTATCGGGTTGAGGGTTGCTCTCTTGACTGTTAAGCTTTAAGTTTAATGGATTGATGATTTGTAGTTCAAGACCTGTGTTTGGTTTGCTAGGAATTTTAGATACAGTAAATTGTCTTGGCAATTCAGCGTTGTACTCCTCTTCCTCCGTTTCAGCCATTAACCCTGTTGAAGTGATTCGTTCTGTGAAGGTTTCATCATTAAAAATGATAAAAGAATCAAGGCTTGAACTTATAGCATACAGAGGAGAGTTTTGAGGCCTGTCTTGACTTGTCACTGTGTATTGCATGTGGGACTGCCTGTAAAGTCTTCTAGTCTGGTTGAAAACAGGGATGGTCGCATAGGTCATGTCCATTTGCATGGTCCCCTGTAACTTAGCCCCCCAAGATCTTGATAAAATCATTCCATATTTTGGGGGTACATCAGCCACAACAATATCCATGACTAAGCATTTGGCTGGAATCCGGGCTAAGTTAACACAAAGGTCTTTGATTAATCCTAGACATTTAACTTTGCTTGAGTCAAAGGAGTACAGGTCTTTGTAAGGTCTGGTAATTTCAAGACCCAGGCTTTCCATTACAGCTTTTGGCATTAAATTATGGGAAGCGCCTGAGTCATGCATAGCATTGTGTACAATTTTGTGATGAATGTTTAAGCTTACGTAAAAGGGAGGGACAGGACCCTCTTGGAATTTACCTTCAATCTTTGGACCAAAAATAAGCTCTGGTTGGTCATCATTAAGATTGAGTGTATCTTCATTATCTTCTAGGTTCAAAGCCTTCAAAATTTTGGACCTATATACATGTTGGGCAGCTAATTCAGTCAAAGGAACATAAATTTTAATCTTTGAGATTTGCTGTTCCAGACTGAAAGGAATTTGATTCTTTAAGGTGTGGGTTTTAGCCTTGTTTACTGCCACTTTATCAGCAATAAAAGCTTGCTGATTTGTTTTATCTACAGTTGACACAGTGGCTATAGTAGGAGTACTAGCTGAAGTGTTAGTACTACTGATGTTTGCACTCTGTTTTTCGAGATTTTGAGTGTCTTTCTCTTTACCTTTACCGGAATCAACAGCCACTGTTTTGTCTTTTTGTTTGACCGTTTTAGACTTGGTTGCAGTGCTGCTTTGAGAAGGTTTGTCAGAGGTTTTTTTGTTGGGGGTTTGTTGACTAGATTTACTTCTGAGTTCATATTCTTTTGGAGGTTCTGTCATGGCATTTTCCATGTCGTGACAGCAACTTTCATTATCATCTCTTTTGTCATCATAAGGTGTATAAAGACCTTGTTTACTATCATAATGAACCTCGAAGCTATCATCATCTACCCCAAATAGGTTCATATCATTATCCTCTGTTATCTCATCTGTTTCCTCAACCTCACTTAAATAGTTTTGATGAAAGGGAGGAGTAATCTGTTGATCATCTTCCCTGGGTCTGTTTGAAGGTTGATTCCTTCTGACATTCTGATTTTGGTTTTGGTTTTTGTTTTGAGGAGTGTTTTGATTGAGACTTGCTTGCGCTCTCTCTAGAATGCTCATTTTCTTCATCATTTCTTCCATCATTCTTTCCATCTTTGAGCTTGAAGTGGAAGGTGTGGGCTCCTCTCTAAAAGATACTCTCTTTTCAGCTTTCATCCTTGCTCTCTTCTCCATTAAGTTTACTTCCACAGAAAGGGCCCCTCTTTGCATGTCTTCAAGGGTTGCAAAATCTCTTTCTCTAAGTGAGTAGGTCATATCAGCATCAAACCCTTCCGGAAACTTGTTTAAAGCTGAACCTTGTGGAGGTTTTAGTTCAGTGGAAAGTGCGTTATACACGCTGTTAAATCTAGTACAATAGGCTTGTACACTTTCCCCTCGGTTTCTATGGAGATTGTTATAGTCAGCAAGGACTTGGAGAGGATTCTTCCTCATTTCCCAATTGTTTAAGAATTTATGATGGAAGCCTTGGAGATCATTAATACTATGGGGGGCTAAACCCTTAAACCACTTTCTTGCTTCTCCCCCCAGACTTTGAGCAAATAGTCTCAGTTTGACAGAATCATCATCAATTTCATTTCTGTCAAAGTAGTCATTCATTTTTTCCACATGTTGTGATGTTGTTGTAGTATTACTAGCATCATATAACGGGATTTTGGACTGATAGTCCTGTGGAAGATTGACTAATGGTACAGGAAGGACTAAGGGAGCATACCATGCTGCCATGATATGTGGTGGGGGTGGGTTGACAAGAGGAGGTGTGGGTTGAAGTGGAGTGGTTTGAACAATGGATGAAGGATGAACATAAGTGGATGGAACAGCAGTAGATTGCTGAGTTGACCTTGGGTGAGAGGCACCTAAGTTAAGAAGAAAGTGTAAATCAGGAGGTGTTGATTCTCTATTCCCACGGTGTTCACTTGTTTCAGGAGATGAAAGTGAAGGCTCAGAATCTAACTGATCTAAATCACCAAATGACCTAGTCCTGAATGGGTTCAAAAAGTCAGTTTGTGATTTCTGTAGAGTTGAAAGATTTTCAGGGACTGAATTAGCTCTTAGGGATGATCTGAAAACAGTTGAAGGTTCTATCTTAGAAGACTTCCTAAGGATTCTTTCAGGGTTATCAACTATTTCAGGTGGATTAGGGTCAGGGTGGGCTCTAGTGTGAATCTTTCTAGGAGCCACTATGCTATGTTTTTAGACCCAAATAAACAAGAAAAGTTCAACCAGATATGACAATCTTTGAGGGGTTTACTAACCTGTTTTCACAATTTTAATCCTACAACCTTCTAACTGAGTTTGAAGGATATTATAATGATGAGGGTTCTTCCCAGTGGAGTCTTAAGGTCTGTTTAGGATTGTGGAGTCGCCAGGTGGAAAGTTTAGAGTGTGTCAAAAGAAGTACACTATCCACCACAGTGTCTGTGAAACGTCCCTTTTCAGGGCTATCCCAAAACACAAGAAACTCTAACTAGAGATTGACCGGAAGGGCATTGACCATATATGTCACCTCTAAAAGAGGATGAGATCCAGAGGCTACTTGGCCCTTTCCAGACTTTGTCTAAGAGTATAGGGTAAAACACATCAAAAGGTGTAGACAAGGTATCAAAAACTAGTGTTTTACTACCAATCTGAAATGTTTTTGGTATTTTTCTAAATTGTTTTTATTTGTGGTTTGTAAGAATAAGCTACCTTTGCTTCAAAACTTAGCTACGGTTGTGAGACAAAGACAGTCTACTCTTATGGCTAAGCCAGCTGATTTTCCAAGGTTAGATAACACTTAGATCAAATCCTAGGGTTGACCTAGATTGTCACTGATTCAAAACAAGTTTCATCATGATAACCATTTCGTGGTAGTGCTTGAAAAGGCAGCTTTTTACTCACAAGGTTTTATGTGAAAATTAAGGGAGAATGAGATGAAACCTCAACTCAAGTTCCCCAGTGGAGTCACCAGAAATGTTAGGGATCTGTAATTTATTAGCAAGATTGGCAGTCCAATTACATAAACAACATCGTTTCAACCAACTTTGGGATTCTAGGATCTAGCCCTCCTGAATCCAGAGAGGGATCTCTCCAATATGTACAAAGATGGATTTGTCTTTGAAAACTTAAGGTATTGATATTAGGCTAGCTATGTAGTCCAAGGGTTTTGTTTGGTTTTTTTGGATGGTTGAACATAGTTGCTGTCTGAGGCTAAAAGATATGTATACAAATAGATTCAAAAGTGAGAAGTTGCAAGCAAAAAGAGTAAGCTTTGGTCAAGAAGAAAGATGATGGCAGATTTTCAGTCCATTTGGCTATGGAGTCATAAGAGGATTGAATTGGAACAATCAGGTTCAAGAATGGTCTATGGGGAAAGTCATCTATGCCTAAGGATCTCTTTAAAGTTTGATTTATGGAATGGAGTGATACAATAAGAAAGGGAAAGGACAGATGCAGAACAAAGGGCAGCCCAGGATCTGGTAAGTACTTTGAAACTAGCCAGCCTTTGACCAGGCACTTAGGAAACACATAGAAGCAAACTAGGATCTGGTAAGTACTTTGAAACTATCCAGCCTTTGATACATTTCTGCTAGAAAACATATAAGAACAAAGGAAAACACAAAGATAACACAGAATGGTCTAAGATCTGATAAGTAATTTGAAACTAGTCAGCTTTTAACACATCCTAAGGGAAACAATCAAATAGTTGAGCGAAAAAGAAAGGGACTCAGGGCTAACCTTAATTTCCTCGATTCATCTTCACACAACATGTATTGAAAGTAACATTTAAAAATAACATTCATCTAAGACAAAAAGATGAGGGAACACCAGCATCCATGTACTTAAACTAAATTAAATCATTTTCAAATAACACAGTTGAAGGAAAACATTTAAATAAAGATTTTTCAGCCAGAGAAGGTTACTGATATACAGTAGGTCCTGACCTTGTTTAAACTGTTCTTTATAGTGGAAAATGAAACAAATTGAAAAACAAAAACAAAATATAAGTTACAGTGAGAATAACATCACCATCAGCATAGACCAGGATCCCATAAATCAGCTTGTATTGATGCTTCAAACCAGTTAAAATATTCAGATCCAGTGTTTTAATCCATCTCTCTTCACAACCTAACCTATCTGTTACAAGCAGAGCTCCAAGAGCCAGTGAAATCCTATCTACAATCAAGAGTTTTCAGCTTAGTGACAATTACAATGCTTCAACAATTTACATTAACAACCAACCCAATCAACCCTCTTCTCATCTTCCACAGCAGTATTTATAAGAAGATGAGGAGGTGAGATCTAACAAAATATCTCAAGGATAATTAATACAGAGTGAAGAATTCTCGGCCTTTTGAAAGGCTCGATGGAGAAGTTTACAGGTGGATCACTGTATTAACTTTTTTACAATAAATATTAAAGCTTGGTGGGAGCTTTATTTGACTTTTGAGGCTGTGTACGCTGTGTGGAGTAACTCTGCAGATATTTTTGCATTTATTCTCTTGTATAAGTAACTCCTTGGCTACGCTGGAGGTGAATATCTGATTTTCTTCAATAAGTTCGGCCTCTGTTTGAATGCTTTGTGGCAACAGGTGGCTCTTATGATAGCTGGGGAATTAATTAGCCTCAAATGCAGCAGTGGAAGTCTTTTCTGCCTGACAGATCTTTTGGATTTTCTATTAATTCTGTTTTAATTTGGGGGATTAGGCTTTTGATGTTCAATCTTAGCCGTGATCCCCAAATTTGTCTTCAATATTCAATCTCCTGTGTGTTGTCTTCTTTAAAACTTATACTCTTTTAAAATCACGTTAAAACGCAGTGTCTTGTCAATGTGCAGAGCCGCACCGGGCCTTTCATGGTATCGGCGCCCATGGAACGTCGATCAAATGTTAAAAGGGAGCCCTGCGAATGGTTCTTTCCATAGGCCGAAGGCATGGGAATCGTCATTCCCAACTCCTGGCTTTTCTTCAATAAACAACGGAGACCCTTTAAAACCTGCACAAAACATAAAATAAATAAAGAAATCCTGCGTTTTTAGATTTTAAACTGCTTCAGATGGCGGGGAAAGGAGCGTAGCCGTTGGATGAAAGAATCCAACAGTGGAGATCTGCGCGAAATGTCAAAAGGAGATCGGGGAGAAGAAATAAGGCGAGGCGATTTTGGGTCGTCCGATCTGGACACGTGGACGGTCCAGATCTAATCGGAGGATCCCAATCGGGGGTGGCAGGCAAGTGCATGCGATGTAAAATTCCAACGCGATTAAGCTCTGGCCGTTGATCTGCAGATCAGATCGACGACAGAAGATGAATCGAAGGGTTTTCGAAACGGGGGCAAGACTTGTGATCGGAGTTAACGAGGACCGTTGGATCATGGAAGGCGAAGAGGAGATCAACGGTGAATAATCAATCAGGGATAGAAGAAAAGGGCGCGATCGAAAAACTTCGATGCGATTGCGCGATCGGGAGGGTCAAGCGATTGAGCGATGTCCGTCGATAAAAAAACGAGATCCACGGTGGGCAATGAATCGGCGGGTAAAACAAAACGCATGCGATTGAAACTTGTTGCGATTTTGCGCGGGCCGTTGGATCAAAGGATTAGATCAACGGTCGGGATTGAATCGGGATCGGCAATCGGGGGTGAAACAAAACGCATGCGATTAAAAAATTGCGATGCGATTGAAATTGCCGATGCGACGGAGCAATGGCCGTTCGATCAGCGTTAGATCAACGGCAGGGATTAATTCTCGAGTGAACCGGCGGAAATAACTTTATAATATATGAAACCCAAAGTTTTTAACAAAAACAAAGGTTTTTTGATGGATCGGGATATACATATAATATGAAATGGCTGGCGCCCGTTTGCGGGGCCGTCGGATATATGGAAAACAATGGGCCCGGGGCTTTATTTAATAAAGGCTAATCGCAATCGGAGTTTGTAATGGTTCAAAGACATGCACCCTTGGATATTTGCGATGCGAGTAGTGCCGAAAAGCTTTGGCGTTTGGTTTTGGCACAGGGGCATGTGGGGGGAAGTGGTTTAGGACTTAGCCCAAGGGGCTTAGGTCCATAGCAATAAAATTTGTTTTTTATGAAAATTTTCAAGGTTTTTAAATGGAAATGGGGGGTTCCGAAATAGTTAAAAAGTGAGTTTTTAACTATGGAAAGGGGAATTTTTCATAAATGGAAGAAGAGGACTTATGAAAACAAGGCAGTTTTGATGGAGAAAAAGGAGAGCAGATGAAAGGTTTGAGAAGAGGGAAAATGATGGTCTTTCAACAGTGTTTTATTTGGAATGAGCAGAATTTTCTGAGTGAAAAATGGGACAACAAATGAGGATTTGGGACAGAGGCATGAGGCCTTAAAGAGACTTCAAGAGCCAACAATTTTTAGTGATAAAATTTGTTCCTTGGAGGCTAAAAAAAAAAGACCTTAGCCACCTTTTGGTATAACAAAATATTATAGGTGGCTAACACACATATATGTTTTTATTCAATGATTTTTGATCCTTGATTTTTGGGGTTCATTTAAGTACAGGCTTGTAAGAATAAGTGTAATTCAAGTCTGGTCTAGGGCACATTTTTTTAGGACTAAAATCTGAGCATGTAGGCCTTCGGATATCCTTTTGAATGGTAGAGTATTTTCATACAAGTCTGTTGTCCTACATTAGATGGAACAATTCAAAAGTATGTAAACCTTGTTTGAGGGAGCATTGTATTTGGAAGATTCTGAATTTGAAGTAGAAAGGTTGTTTAATCCTTCTCTCAGTAAAGTTTGCAGTCTCCTCATGAGAACTAAAGGTACTAAAAAAGTAAGAGAAAAAGTATAAGATGTTTTTTTACCTACAATTGTCAATATATAACAATAATTCTCACTGTAATCTCATTATGTATCAGTGAAATTCAAGGATCAAATGCACTAACCTAATGATTGAATTCTCATCTACATAATTATAGTATACATTGACCTTTTTACCTACATAATAACTAAGTTTGAAAACAGTAAATTCTATAGAAATGACAGTAATGTATGACACACAAGTGAAACATCTTACTGACTTCATAAGGAAAATCAATTCTGGGCTAACCCATAAATCATTGCACTCCATGAAACCACATCCCTTTTAGACGTTTTGTCAAAGACTTGGCATGCTGCTTCTACACAACTGCACTTGGAGTACATGTCAACCAGGGCAGTGAACACATAAACATCAGACTCAAAGCCAATCAGAAGAGGATTATGAGATGCCCGATAGCAAATTAGCATCACTCATTGTGAGAATTAAAAAAAGAGACCCTTAGATTCCAAGAGGTCATCTTCTTAAGTCTTGAAGGCTCTCAATAGGCTTGCAAATGATGCCACAAAATCGAATGAAGGGATCCTTATAAAAAATGGACATTTATATGCTCAAGCCATCCCCTAAGTGCATTTATGAATTTTCATGAATGAAGGCAGGTCATGAATTCACCAACCAACACATGTCAAGGCAGCCAAGATGTCAGATGATATAAAGGGGGGGATGATGGAATGCATGGGCATCACTTATTTGCTAGCCCCACACATGCCAACCATAAATAACAAAAAAAAATTTAAACCCATTGTGGATTAACATAGGACTCAGGTGGGGAAATGGCTTAGTATGCAAAGAGATTTTTTCAGTGATAGCTCATGGTGGTGGTCAGCCCTGGTTCAATTTTCCTTCCATGTCAGAATTCCCTATCGAGTTTTGTTAGTGCTTTGAAGTTTTTGTTCAATGCATTGGGCTTCAGCAAGTTTTCTTTGGTCCTCTGATAAGAAAATATATTTTGGTGTTCTACTCTAGTTCTTTGTTATGGTGTTTGGTGTTCGGGGTCTAGTATTCCCTATAGATTTTTTTTTCTTGGAGGTTTTGTTTGTTGTTGGGGCTTCATAATTTGCAGGCTCATCTCGATCATCTGTGTCACCCTGTCACCCTATCTCCTCTAGTGCAGTGCTATTCCTGGGTTGGTAATTTAGTTGAGTCATTTTTTTATAGGAAATTCTAGAGTTGGTCTTTGAGAATTGCTCTTACGGGCATCTCATAATCCTCTTCTGATTGCTTACAGTCCTATTGGCTTATTTGATAGTACTCAACGTCGACACGAGAGTCAATCTTCAGAAAGCAAATGGGTTTAAGCACTAGTAAAATTTAAGAAGCATATATTGCATTTGTCTGCAAAATACTAGGAAAAATACTTGTAAGGATGGTATTAGCCTCTGCCTTGATAGATTGCATCCAAATTTATTGATCACTTCAAAACAAATTTGTGTTTGTATAACAATTTGCATGAAATGTTAATTTTTTCGAGTTGATTTCAGGTAGCATTCAGGCTTGTTAACTATACTCTCATATAAATTTGTGGTTGCAGTTTGCTAAATTTCATTTAAAAATAGTGAAATTGATGTTAAAGTGTTGACATTGTCACTTAACAGCTTATAGCCCTATACAGACCATGGTTGTTGTGGACCTTCCAAACCTGGCCAGAATTTGGGCAGTTAACAAGTTTAGAGTAATATTTGAATCCTTAATGCTATAAGAGTTTAATGAAATGCGTACACTTCTGGATTCAACCAATAAACTACAAGATTAATTATATCACATTTACTTTTAATTTCATTTTTCAGTCTCCATTAACAATAATGGATTTATGTAATGTACATTGTAGATAGGGTAATATTGTCAAACATATATTTGTAGAGATGAAATTCGTTAGCAAGTTTCTTGTGACAGGTAAATTGATCGATTTTAGGCTTAAACTAGTATCAAAAAAAAGAAACAGGTCATATGAGTAGACCAAATTATAGAGTATATTGGTGATGTGGAAAATCGAGTAGGCAAGAGACATCTAGACCTTTCGATTGAGCTAAATGCAGGGGATTTTAGAGCAGATCGAGTTGCATTGTAGGAGATATTTGAGTTGATCGATATATTATTCTCGGAGGACCAAATTACACTTACAGGTGGATTATTGGATTAAATTCCTCAGCATTAGAGGAGGTTGAATTTGAAGGGAAAAATCCATTTTCCCAGAGGAAGAACTATGTCATCATTGGAGGAGTAGAGTTTCCTTCCAAGAGGTTGAGTACACCAGATTTTGAAGGTCAAATTCTTATTGAATTTTAGGAGCATCAAAAAGTTTATCTTTAACATTAGTGGTTGATTCAGAGCTTCAAAAGATCTAAATATTGTTTCGGAGACCGAGATTCATTAATTTTGGTAGATCGAACTTGTTCTTTGGAGGTTGCCTTATCTTATTCTAGAGGCCCACAATAAACCACTTCAAGAGGCCGAAATTATTCTATAGTTGGAGTTTGACTTCGTCAATAATAAGAGAATGAGTTTACACTTTTATTAAGCCGAGATTGGTCTTCTTAGATACCGAGTTCACTTCAACATTCAAGTTGAGAGCCTTCTTGCAATTGAAAACTAGATCAAAAATTAATTGAAGGGGCCGAGAGCACCTCTATTTGACAAGCCTAGTGCATTTGTATTATGAGGCCAAGATCCTTCTTTTGTTATAGGCCAAGAGAACCACCTTTGGAGGGTCGAGAGCATTTTACAGTTAGAGGCCAAGAGCCTCATCTCATCAGAAGCCAAAATAAACTCTTTCATTGGTTGAGATTTCTCTTTCATTGGAGGTGATTTTATCATTTTAAGAGGTCAAGGACATCCTTGCTTTGAAGGCCGAGATCATTCTCCTTGTGTGGCCGAGCACCTTCCTATTAAAGTTGGGTATTGGTATTTATTTGGAGGCCAGGGTTTGTAGGTTGAAATACATCAGATCTCGAGAAGGCTAAGTTTCACAATTGGTTGGTAGTCTTAGTTCATTATCTCATCCTATTCCGCGATGAGTTTACACAGTGGATCAAGGTGTCCATTGTCTGTAGCAGAGGTTGAGTTCTCTTATTCTCTTTAATCGAGTTCACTTCATTGGAAAGAGGCCAAAATTTAGGCATTGCATTCATCCTTCAGAGGCCTAGTTCTCTTGTTCTCTTGAATTTTGGTTCCCTTTCATTGGAAAGAGCGACATTTAATTTTTTTTTAAATATTTTTTAATTTTCGTCGTAAGACTGACGGTTAATTTATTTTAAATGTTTTTTAATTTTTGTCAGAAGACCGATAGTTAATTTTTTTTAACCTTCGGAAGAGATAACGTCGAAATTGCGACAGTTGTTTGAAAACCTGATAAACGTTGGAAGAATGACTCTTTAAACGTCGGACGAGATAACGTCGAAATTACAGCAATTGTTTGAAAACCTGATAAACGTCGAAAGACCGATGCTTTAAACGATGGAAGATCTAACGTCGAAATTGCAACAGTTGTTTGAAAACCTGATAAATATCGAAAGACCGACGCTTATGGATCATCGAAAGACCGACGGTTTAACTGACGTCGGAAGAGTGACGTTGTGTTTTCAACGGAAGAGCGACGACATTTTGGAAACTTTGAAAATAGTGTCACTATTCTGACACTTTATTGAAGTGTCGGAATTGCGACTCTAACGCTAACCATGTTTTGTCTTGCCTCATAGTGTCGCTCTTCTGATGACTATGTGTCGCAATAGAGATACTTTTCCCATTGGAAATTGGGCCAAATGTTATAGTGATTAACGCATAAAGGTTTTGCAAAGCTTTTGGGTTGCACAACAACTTCACACATGCCTACAAGAAAGGTTTGACCTCCTCATCTACCGTAAGGTTCACAGGGAGTAGGGACGTAGGTTCCGCTGTCCCGATAAAGTCCTTGCAAGCTATTATAAACGTTTCTCTTTCTTTGTCTAGGTCCAGCCCTTCTTGTTTGATAAATTCCTTGTGGATCAGAGGTTCAGTTTCAACCTTCTCCCTAGTTCCTCTAGTAGCCAATCCACTACGCGTAACAAAATTTATGCTTGGATCCTTGTCTCGCAGCCCAACCTTAACCCTCTGCATATTCTGCGTAGGTGGTAGCTGCTTCTCCTGCATTTTTGCTATTAAGACTGGACAGTCTTCCAGCGTATGGTCCAATTATCGGTAGTACTTGCAGGACTATCTTGTAGGGTTCAGACAATCCCTCGCAAAGTGCCCTTTGTCTCCACAATTATAGTAGATCAGTTTCCCCCGGCCTCGACCTGCACTTCCACCTCGACCTCCTCCCCTGCTTCCTGAGGGGCAGCCTCTTATGCATGCGGGGGCTTTTGGTGACGCGGGGTCTGACTGTACCCTATACAAGTTACCTCTATCTATCATTAGATCATAGGTTCGATAGTTCTTCTCATCATGCCCTACTGATCGACAGAACCAACACCATTGTTGCTTTCGCTCTGGGACGTATGTGTCCCGATGGGGGCAGTGACTTGTATCATGCAGCCATGCTATGCAGAAATCCTCGCACCACAATGCAGGTCCGCCTGAGCCTAGTCATACTGGGCTAGGTCCTCCGCTTGATCTAGGGTGCATCAGACTAGGTCCTCCTGTTTGCAGGTAGTCTGTTGGCAGTGGGCATAGATCCTTCGTATGTCCTGATACTTGACATCGTATGCACCATAGATCTGTGCTAGCTTCCCTCCCTCGTTCCTTTTGTAGGTTTTAAACCTGAATAGATATTATCTACACAGGAATCTTATAACAGAAAATAAACAATAGCGAGAGCATAAAACATAAAACAGATAAACACAGAGATTTTCCCTTGGATCCCAAATCAGGACGACCAGCTTGATTTTTCATTATATTCCTTTTAGTGTTACAACACATATATATACATGCCGAAGCATACATAAACCCTAATCCATTAACCGTGGATCAGAACATAACCATAGTTCCCTTGACCGGATCTACAAAAATACCAGGGGCCAAAAACCATCATACCCCAAAACCATGTGCAAAACCATGCACAAAACCATGGATAGCCCACTGAAAATTAAGGAAAGAATATAACACATACCCAACATTCTCCCACTTGTTGTTTTCTTTCCATAGGGGGCATAGGAGAGCTTAGTCATTGGTCCAATTCTTCAACACCCATTGTTTCTCTACACCAAGAGAACTTCTGAGTGCTCACAGACTTCGTTAATGCATCTGCAACATTCTTCAGAGCGTCCACCTTTACCAACAACACCCTTTTAGCCTCAACCATATCTCTAGCAAAGTGATATTGAACATCAATGTGCTTTTTCTTTGAATGATAAGCAGGGTTCTTAGCCAAGAAAATTGCACTTTGGCTATCACAGTCTATCCTTATAGCTTGCTGTACCAACCCCATACTTGAACACAATCTTTGCAACCAAACTGCTTCCTTGCTTGCATGAGTGGCTGCTATGTATTCTGCCTCTGTAGTTGAAAGAGCCACTACAGACTGCCTTTTACTCATCCAACTGACTGCGCCTCCAAATAGGCTAAACACATACCCACTTGTAGATCTTCTTTGGTCCAGATCTCCAGCCCAGTCTGCATCAAAAAAACCATGAATGTCCAACATTCTTTCCAATCCTGGTCTTCCCTGGTAGCACAAGCCATAATCACTAGTGCCATGTAAATATCTAAAAACTTGCTTCACTGTTGTCCAATGCTCCTTCCCTAGGTTTGACATAAAATTGCTCAATACTCCCACTACATGTGCAATGTATGGTCTAGTACAAACCATTGCATACATCAGGCTACCCACTGCACTTGCATATGGAACACGGGACATATCCTCCTCTTATTCTTGTGTCTTGGGAGACTATTCATCAGACAGCTTTACACCTACAGGAATAGGAATATTCACCGGTTTACTATCTTGCATATTGAACCTCTGCAATATAGTCTTGAAATACTTCCTTTGGTTTAACCAGAGCTTCCTCTTTGCTCGATCTCTCTTAATTTCCATGCCCAAAATATAGTTTGCAGCACCAAGATCCTTCATGTCGAATTTGGAGAATAGTTGGGTCTTCAAATCTTAGATAATTTTTTTGTCATTTCCAATCAACAACATATCATCCACATACAAGACCAAATAAATAACATGGTCACCAATTAATTCAAGTCCTCGTATATAGGTATCAAATTTCTGATACCACATCCTTGATGACTGTTTTAACCCATACAGATACTTCTTCAACCTGCATACTAGTTCTTTCTTACCCTTCACCATAAAGCCTTCAGGTTGCTTCATGTAGATCTCCTCTTCTAGATCCTTGTGAAGAAATGATGTCTTCACATCCATCTGTTCTATCTCAAAATCAAATGCAGCAACAACAGATAAAATTAATCTAATAGAAGTAACTTTGGTGTTGGAACAGCTAATCCGCCATGGGTAGGTGTGGAATGCGAAAAGTCACAATGGAGTCCAAGTGACCTTGGAATGTGAAACCAAGAGTCACACCATTGTACTATAATTGTACATCATGTATAATGGAAAAATAAGAGAGCTACACGCTTATCCTTCATTGTGTGTTGAGTTTCTTGTGTGTGTGTGTTTATCTTTCCCCACACCATGTGTGTGTTTAACATGGTATCAGAGATGATACGTTCATAACTAGCTCAACCTTGAGTGAGCCATTTGTGTTTATGGCCTGTGCATATCTGCAAAAATTTTTGCCTTTTTTGCAGCATTTAGAAATTGGCAACATTCAGAAAGGTGTTTTGAAGAAGAGCAACATTGGTTTTGAAGAAGAGCAGCACTGTGCATTCTGCAGGTTTTCTCACTGCTCATTTTTCCCGCAATTTCTGCTATTAAATTCTGCATTTTGGAGAGCTGCTGGAAAATAGTTTAAAGAGGGTTTCTGAAGAAATTGCTGGTTTTTTACTGGAAAGGTTTCTGAGTTTTTCACTAAAAAATTTTGCAAATTTTTGCAAATTATACTACTGCTATATTTAGTGAAAATTCTGCAATTAGTTGGAAAATTTCCAAGTTTTCTAAATTCTGCAAATTCTCTAGATTTACTGTCTCTGCTGATTTTCTGCTTAAAGAATCCTACTGTTTCCCTCACCTCTCTGTTGTTTTAATTTATAAAAAAAAATAAAAAAAATAAAAATTAAAATTAAAAAAAAAATTAAAAAAAAAATAAGAAATTAAAAATTTCGGCCTTCGGCCCTCTCTGCAAACCCCTCACCCCAAACTCTACCACTCAAACCCGTCCCCTCTACTACTCTACGGCCCTCCCCTCATAGCCTATGGCCCTCCCTACGTGTTGTGCTCCCATCTCACACAATACCACCCACGTAGAGCCTACCTATCTACCCATGGCTCCCCAAATCAACGCTCACACTCCCTTGCCCATGGCCTCACAGCCCCCTCTCACCTTACACCCTTGCCCCTATTTTTCCCTACGATCTACACATTCCCCCCTCACCTTTCAACACTCGGCCCTCTTACCCGCCGCTACCCCATCCCCCTAAACCCTGCTACCTCTTACCTCACATCCTCACACCTCTCTCCCTCGCACGCTCCGCTACGCTACTACCTATCTCCCCTACCCTTACGACCCCCTCGCTCCTGTTCAACCCTCGATGCCGCTGCACCCCTTAACCCGCCCCCTAAACCACGCTACCCCGCCCTCATTGCACCCTTACACTTCCAACCCATGCCCCCTTGCATTAGCTCCCAACTCACCCTACGACCCCTCATCTCACGCTCCCTCCCTTCCCAATGCTAATCCCCGCCCCTTCCCTTCCCTATGCTCTCCCTCCCCTCGAGTTCCCCACTCGCCCTGCAACTCTTGACTCATGCCCTCTTGGCTCTCTGCCTCCCCTCCCTGCGTTTACCATTTTATTTTTTAATTTCGGCCTTATTTATTTTTTATAAAATTTTTACAGTTAAAATCTCCCCCCCCCCCTTTATTAAATTTAAGTTTTTAATACTTAATTTTTTTACAATTCCCTCCCTGTTTTAAATTCCTTTTCCCTCCCATTTTAATTAATCTCCTTTTTTATATTAAAATAATAATAATAATAATTTAGATATACCTCCCTCCAATTTGGCCTTCCCCAGTAAAACCTCCCTCAAATAAAACCTTCCCCGGATAAACCCTTCCCCAGTAAAAACCTTCCCCTGTTATTACCTGCCCCGATAAGCACCTCCCCCAGTTTTACCTATGTTTTCCCTATTTTTTTTTTTTTTTAAATTAAAAAAAGAAAAAGAAAAAAGCAGAGAGAGAGGAAGAGAGGAAATAAACAATAGGGAGAGAAAATGGAAATGGCATATCAGTAAATGGACAATACACATAGAAGAAGAAAGTGAAATTTGCATTGTGATTGGTGGCATAAAAGGGTGATTTTCTGCAAGAGATTTACATGTGAAGACAAGTTTTCCATTATTTTAACAACGCCTTGAAGAAGAAAAATCAGCTGCCTCAAAGGCCTCTTGCACAAGTGTTTTTGTTGCACATTTATACAAATATTTTGCAGAAATATTGTATTGAACTAACATTGTATTTCTTCTTCATTCATAGTTGCAATCAGTATTTGAGTTGTTGGAAAAATTGTTGATTGTCTTTCATCATTTGAGGAGCAAATTTTTGTACTTTGAGAATTCTATAGTTGGAAGTTCTTTGGAGTCATTTGTATTTCTTGAAAGCAAGTTGAATCACATTGTAAACGGGTGCATTTTCGGTTGAAGCCGACACCCTTTCATTTTTTGAGCCTAAGTTATTGAAAATGGCTAAAATCAATGAGGCATTAGAGTTTTTGAATAACCTCATTCATTCAAATGTTCATGATATGGTAAAAATGAGCAAGAATGCTCTTTGTAATATTCAAAGTTGTTTGCAAGATGCACAAGAAAAGATTGAGTTTTTGCAGTTGGAATCTCAGCTTCAACAAGATGAACTTCAGCAAAAGAGTCACCATTCTGAACCTGTTTCTGTTCATAACATTGAGAAGGACTCCCATCAGCAGCAAGCCAGTAAAGTTGATTTTGATTCACATTCAGTTCCTTGTACAAGAGCAGATTTACATGCAGATGCAGCAGCTTAGCCTGCACTTCTCAAGCCCATCATCAGACCTTGGGAAGATCTTGTCCACAACAAACACCGAACTGGTCTTGGATATGACAAGGATGTGTCCTTTCATATTCCAGACTACACCAAGCCCATCATATTTCAGATCGCCGGATTCCTATATGATAGTTCACCTGCAGTTGTTTCAGATCCTGCTCCACTTCCACAACAACAGTAGATTGAAAAATTCCAACACTGTGATCAAGTTGGCCATATGAAAGATCACTGTTTTTATCTTCATCCATGCAAGCACTACGGTCGGCACACCCATTCTTCAGACAGATGCTTCAGACAAAAGCCTCCTGCCAGAACCAAGATTCATCTTGGATGGATCGCTTCTTGGCAATGGGCATCAACATCCAAGAAGATGTTTAAGACACATGTCAAAAATTTCTCACGGATATTGAGCAAACTTGCAGTTGAGTTTTCGCCATCATATCACCTTGTCCCTAACAGGGGGGAAAATGGTGGTCATCTATAAGCTTCAACATCATATCAAGCGAGCCTAAGCCACAATATCTCATTCCATGTTCAGAGTTGTAGCCAGAGACACAACAGTTCAAACGAGCCTGAGCCACAATTCGTCATTCTAGATTCAGAGTTGTAGCTAGAGACACGGATGCCCATGAGCACGCCTTTGGTTGGTGGACAACCTTAAACCATCATCTTTGGTTGGTGGACAACCTTAAACCATCACAGGTTGAAGACCTCCCTTCTTTTAGGTTGAAGGTCAACCTTTCATATATGAGGGACACTTCCTCTAGCAGAAGCCTTCAGCTTCTTGCCAGCTTTGGTTGAGTTCCAGGAAATGCTTCAAACATTCCAGAGTTTTTGGTCATCCTCAAACCATCAAAGGTAGTAGACCTCCCTTCTTTTAGGTTTAAGGTCTCCCTTTTTTATGAGGGAGAATTCCTCTAACATAAGCTTTCAGCTTCTTGCCAGTTTTGGAAGAGTTCCGGGAACTGCAATAAGTATTGCATTCCAGTGTTGGTGGTCATCCTTAAACCACCTCTTTTTGCCAACATTTCAGAGAGTTGATTTAGCCCAAGTGCTGCCATGTATACTTTGCAGATTCGTATTACAACTCTCTTCTTGGACTCACATATAACCCTTCGGATTAAGGGGGGGAATGTTGGAACACCTAATCCTCCATGGGTAGGTGTGGAATGTGAAAAGTCCCAATGGAGTCCAAGTGACCTTGGAATGTGAAACCAAGAGTCACACCATTGTACTATAAATGTACATCATGTATAATGGAAAAATAAGAGAGCTACATGCTTATCCTTCATTGTGTGTTGAGTTTCCTGTGTGTGTGTGTTTATCTTTCCCCACACCATGTGTGTGTTTAACATGGTGTTTAAAATTTGGCAACAGGAGAAAAAATATCACCAAAATCAATTCTCGGCACCTGGGAATAACCTTTTGCTACCAACCGAGCTTTGTATTTCTCCACCTTGCCTTCTACATTCATCTTCTTGTTAAACACCCATTTGCTCCCGATGGGCTTCCTTCCAGCCAGCAACTCCACTGGATCCCATGCCTCATTTTTGTGCAAGGATGCCATTTCATCAACCATGGCCTCCTTCTAGAGTTTTCCATCCTCTGAATCTACTGCCTCCCTAACAGTTCTGGGATCATCATCAGTTATAGTTAAGGAAAAACGTGAACATAAATTATATGGACTATACCTTTCTGGTTGCCTTCTTTCCCGAACTGATCTTCTCATAGGTAGAGTTTGTGGCTCTTCCTCTTCTGAATCTTCTTCAGCTGTAGAGTCTGATTCATACTCCTTTAGCTCAAACTCTATCTTATCAGGTTCCTTTGGTATGACTTCATGTTTAACAACATCTTTCACCTCTCTAAACACCACAGCTAGGCTGTACACAACCTTCCTTGTTTCCAGGTTCCAAAGCTTGTAACCTTTTAAACCATCCTTATACCCAATAAAGATGCACCTTTCAGATTTATTATACAACTTGGTCCTTTTCTGCTTTGGAACATGTACATATGCATCACATCCAAATACCCTTAGATGTGAAAGAGAGGGTTTCTTACCAGTCCATACCTCATGTGGAGTATTATCCTCCAACACTGATGACAATGATCTGCTAACCAGATAGCATGCAGTCTCCACTGCCTTTGCCCAGAATTCTTGTCTTGGCCCGGTACCACTGAGCATGATTCTTGCCTTTTCCATTAGTGTTCTGTTCATTCTTTCTGAAACTCCATTTTGCTGAGGTGTGTATGGAGTAGTCTTCTGCCGTGCTATACCACACTTCTTACAGAACTCTTCAAATTCCTTCTTACAGAACTCTCTACCATTATCTATCCTCAACGCCTTTATCTTCTTCTCTGTCTGGTTTCCCACCAGAGCCTTAAATTATTTAAATATGTCAAAGACTTAAGATTTCTTCCTCAAGAAATATATCCATGTATTCCTTGAGAAGTCATCTATGAATGAAACATAGTACACAAACCTTCCCATTGATGGAACTGACACAGGTCCAAACACATCACTGTGCACAAGTTCTAATATCTTGTTCGCCCTCTTAGCACCAGAAGGAAAACTCACTTGATTCTGCTTCCCATATACACAATGTTCACAGAAATTGAAATCTAGAGAGAAATTAGACATACCTTCTACCGTACCATTTCTATGCAGTATCTGAAGGCCCTTCTCTCCAATATGTCTAAGCCTTTGATGCCATAGCATGGTATTTTCTCCAGAGATAGCTAGGTTTTCTACTCACTTTCAGGAACCATAGAACTATTACACCCATCAATAACAGTGCTACCTTGTAGCTTGTACAAATTTCTAGTCCGAACTCACCGCATTAATACAAGTGCTCCCCGAACCATCTTGCAGGCATCTTTCTCGAACATTGTTTTTACACCTGCATCATCCATCTTGCTTACAGAAATCAGATTTCTGGCCAATGTAGGAATATGCAGAACACTAGGAAGTGTTCTAATCCTTCCACCTTGTAGCTTCATCTTGACCTTTCCACGTCCGACGATTATGGCCTTCCTATCATCCCCTAGGAAGACATCACCACCATCATATCTCTCATACTTGCAGAACCACTCCCTATGGGGAGTGAAGTGAAAGGATGAACCTGAGTCAATCAACCATGACTCATGATCTACATGTGCATTTGAAGAAGAAGCCAAATACACATCCCCACCTTCATCCGAGGTGGGTTTTGCCTCTGCAGAAGGAGCATCCTCAGATCCCTTTCCTTTTTCAGGAGCTTTAGATCTGCAGTCCCTTTTGTAGTGCCCTTCCTTTCTGCATTTCCAACGTACCTTTACAAACTTTCCAGGAGATTTAGATCTCCCTCTAGATTTGGATCTCCCACTCGAAACATTATTCTTGTTTCTGTTTTGGGACCTTCCTCATACAGATAAGCCATCTCCATTCTGGTGCTCCATATTTCTTTGTCTCATTTTCTTCGACAACAAGGCTGAGACAATGTCATCAAAATTCAAGGTAGTTGTATTGCTACCTATTGCAATAACTAGACTGTCCCACGAGTCTGGTAGAGAACACAACAAACTGATGCACTTATCTTCATCTGAGATTTTAATATCACCGTATGATGTACTAGGTTACCACGTATTGAAGGCGTTCATATTCTCTCACACGTAGTCTCCATCTCATCCTCGTTATACAACTTTTTTCCCGTAGAACAACTTATTCACCAGAGACTTAGATTGGTACAAAGTCCCAAGTTTTTCCCACAAATTCTTTGTTGTAACTTCCCCAGATACATTCAACAATACTAAATCTGAGACACACAACCGTATTGTGCTTTTAGCCTTCTGATCCAGTTTCTTCCAGTCTTCATCTGACATTGCCATTGGTTTAGTACCTGGATCTACTGCAATCCACTGATCTTTATCCACCAGCAGATCCTCCATCTTGATCTTCCACAACTCAAAACTTTGACCATTAAATTTCTCGATCTCTATCTTTCTGCCGCTCGCCATCTTCTTTCATCGCAAGAATTGATCCCACAGATCTCCCACTAAACAGGGTCTAACTCAAGCCCGAGAAAAAAACCCTCAGCAGCAAAGGCGTCCCCTTGAAGCCGAAATAGATTCGATACCAAATGTAGGTTTTAACCCTGAACAGAAATTATCTACAAACAAATGTTATAATAGAAAATAAACAATAGCGAGAGCATAAAACATAAAATAGATAAACACAGAGATTTTCCCCTAGATCCCAAATCGGGATGACCAACTTGATTTTTCATTATATTCCTTTTAGTGTTACAACACATATATATTCATGCTGAAGCATACATAAACCCTCATCCATTACCCTGGATTATAACATAACCATAGTTCCCTTGACCGGATCTACAAAAATACCATGGGTCGAAAACCATCGTACCCAAAAACCATGCACAAAACCATGGGCGCGGACAGCCCACCAGAAATTAAGGAAAGAATCTCCATGTGCATTGCCCCAAGCTGCTCCTGAATTTTCTGTACTCATAACGAAGTATCTTCTCTGGGCGTAGCTTCTAGTTTCATAGTGGCTTCCAAAGCTATCTCCTGTGATTCGAAAGTTTGGTGGCCTATAGGTACACACAGGTGAGGTAGCAGCATAGCGATGAATCATTTCGTATGTTGTCTATTATCATAATTAAATCCTCATTCCATGATTTCTTTCTTAATTCTTTGATCAGCTTCCCATACAGACTCAGTTGTTCCTTGCTTGAAATCTTTCATGTTTGCTATGATCTGAGAGTAGGACTTAGGTTTTTGGAACTGTTGTTTCAGAGCGTCCTTAATATCTTAAATGGATGCGCTTCAATTTTGAGATATCTATTGCATATACCAATCCATAGCTCTTTCTTCAAAGGCCAGGGATAGCTGCACCCTTTTCACAGTATCGCTTGCCACACCTTGCGCAGTCCATACTGAGCCTGCAACAAACCAAAATCGGTCCATGTCCTCATCTCCCACACCTTTGAAGGTAGGTAATTTCAAGTGCGCTGCCATATCTTTTTTTAGACGGGTTTTGGGTGGGGTTTTACCCTTACGTGGTTCTGAAGGTGGTGTAGCTGGAGGGCTTTGCGCAATTTTTCCTTCTAACGGGCTATAGACAGATCTATCCCTTTCTAGGTTGGCTTGAAATTACTTACCGCTCCACGTTGAAATTTCGTTCATATTGGAGGTAATTCAACTGTACCTGCTCTGCTTTTCTTCTTAGGCTTCCACTACTTTTCTTGGCATTACCCGATCCCCTTCTCAAAATTCTCGCGGTCTTGGCAATAATCATTTGTTGGCTCGAGGGGTCCTGACCCAGGTTTGGAGGTTAAGGTTTGCCAACAAAACCCTACAATACTAGCCCTTTCGGCAGTGACCTGCTTACGAAAGTCAAAGTCTCACCTGAAGTAGTATGGGTGGGTGCTGGAACTAGGTTTCCACACCCTGAGAGAGGATAGGTAAGCCGAGAAGAGCTGCGTCTGGATTTATAATGACCATATTGCCTATCTTAGAATCGGATCTATAGATCTCCTTCGCATCCACATGCGCAAGGTCAACTATACTTAATGTACTCAACAAATCATATACTTCTAAAATAGTAGTGCATCATTACAATTATTCTTTGCATAAAACATAACAGAACAAACCCAGATGCAGAAGAAACACTTAACACAGTAATTTCGCAGCTTAACAGAGAATATGCATAACACAGCAGCTATCAAAGATTCACATCAACATTATAAATATATTTAGCTACACAAAAACCTTTCTCATTCATTAATCCTTGAGTTCCTTCTTACAATACCCAAACCCAACATGCCCACACAGCAGCAGGGTCTGCACACAGCAGGACTTGGGATCTCCGTGCACATAGCCAGCAGGAGTCCTTTCCCCAAAAACCCAAACAGATCTACTAAGACACAATTCGCCTCAAGATCTCATCATATTCTTCCCTTATAATTCAAAATGTCCCTCTATTTATAACAATCTAGCTTAATTTTCCTATGGTCCGCAAACCGTGGTTTGGAGACTCTAGGTCTACCCTTTGACCCATTACAATGCTTTCAGGACTTTGACCCACCCCAAAATCCCTACGCTAGACTAAATATCATAAAAAATATACAAAATTGGACCAATTTCGCAGCTTGTAGGAGACCCTGTTCCAACAACACCAAAAGGAAAAGGAGCTGCTTTAAAGTCCGGACCGGGTGGTTTTCCCCCATGTTTCGCCAAAAGAATTCCAAGGCCTCAACATTCTAACCTTAGAAGGAGGGCTGAACTCTTGTGAATGGAAAAAATATCTGATCAAACTAAAGGTCAATCGAAGAGTCTCTCTCCCTCTAGATCCCAATCAAATTCCAGAAAATTATCTAGATCCTCATATTTAAAATCTGAAGTTGATCACCCTTCTCCTAGGTACCCTAGTGATACTCAACCCATACTATCTCTTGATTCAATTAGAGCATTAGTTAATATTCAATTATTATCATTGTTTGTACAATGATAGCAAAAAACAAGAGGAACACAAATGCACACAGTTTTTAAGGTGGAAACCTACTCCGGGACAAAAACCACCTAATGGTTTTCTAATAATTCTTTAATATTCAACTCCAATTGAAAATGAAGCTCCAAATTCCTAGAATCTAGAAAAGCATTCTTCTCCAGCTCCCACTATATGGACGCTCCAACGCCTGAGATTCTTCAGTAGTCAACTGAATGGATACCCCAACACCCAATGACATTAGGGGAATTTTGAGGTCTAAAATGGGCCTCCTAAGAAAAATGTACAACCAAAATAAACTTTATGAGAACCAATAGGATTCAAGATGATGATGTCAACCATGGGGGATGATTCACCATTTTTGGAGTAAAAAAGTAAAAATAATAAAAAATAATAAAATAATAAAACTACTTTTTCAACTCATATTTTAAACTTATCTCCCTAAGGGTTTACTCAAATTTGGAGCGAGAGTACTCGTTGGATGCAAAATTTAATTCCTCATCCAAGGAGTACCCATGTTGCATACTTTTTATGGAGCTTGCTACACTCAAAATGAGAAATACATGAAAAAACGTGATTCCAATCATTTTTTTCTTGTATTTCTCATTTTTCGTGTAGCTAAGTCCATCAAAAGTATGCAACATGGGTACTCCTTGGATGGGAAATTAAATTTTTCATCCAATGAGTATTCCTGCTCGAAATTTGAGTAAAACCATAGGGAGATAAGTTCAAAATACAAGTTGAAAACGTAGGTTTTTTTTTTTCCTTCTAAAATTTGATGATGTAATCAAATCTTATTTTATTATTTCCACTATTATTTTATAATTTCCTCAGGAGGCCCATTTTAGACCTCAAAATTCCCCTAATGAGCTACAACTCACCCTAGCACCACACTACCACCCTATAGAAGAATAAAAGAAGAATGGACTCCCGTACTAGGGAAAATCGTCCACTTTACAATGATATAGAATGATGCGGAAGAAGAAGATATACTAGTCCATAACCCCAACTTTGACACAACCACCTAATGAGGATTTTAGACCTCCCAACACTGCCTCTTCAACCCTTGGCAGATAGAGACTAGCACAATTTTTACAATAATGTATTTACAATGACTAAGTACAATGATACCTTTACAATGATTGTATGTTGTGCTGCCCACTTGAAGACTTCATATGATGAAATTATTGCTGCTGTTATGCACCTTGGTTGCTGCTCTTGTCATGCTACCCTCTGTTGCACCTTTCTTTGCTTTGCTGCCATAGAAAGTCTGGTCCTTTGCAACCCTTGACAACACATGATCTAGCTTTTTCTTGCCTTCTAGGAGCTCGATATTGAATCTGGTGTATCTCTGTTATTTCAGATCCTCAATATCTAATTTTTGGTCTTGTAGTATTCCTCTGCATTGCCTTTCCAATGCCATAGGTCTGACCCAATTTGGATTTTTCAAGAGAGAGTTATACCTAATCTCTCACAATGCCATAATTATAGACTGTTTCAGTAGAGCACACTTGTACGACATTCCACGTGTAACGTTTTCTTCATTTGGCTCTACAATTGATAGAGAGAAAATTAAATACTATGCACTATCCACCACTTTTTACGGAATTCCAATCCGATACTCAGAGAGAGAGTTATGACTATTTTACCAAGGTCACTTCTTTGAGATGAATTTTAGGAACCTGCAAAAACCTTGGCTTCCACAGATCATATCTCCAAAAATATTGAGCACCGGGATTTGAAATTTTTACAGTAGCTTCCTTAGGATTTTGGCTTTGCCTCATACAAATTTCAGCTTCTGAACCTTCATATTAAAAAATTTAGCGAGAAAATTCCACAATCACCTGTTTCAGATGGTGAAATCCCTTGCCTAAGGAGGAAATGAAGATCACAATTTATATAAATGATTAGGTTGAGAGGGGCTTCAACAAGTGAACATGGGATGAATTTTAGGAGCTTAAAAAATATTAATTATGACTTTTCAATGACCCATGCCCCAACCCCATGGGGTTTTAGCCCACTAACTGGGGGTACAAACTTCAAACATGAATATATCTCAAACCGTGAAGAATTACATGGCGTGCCATATATAAACGGAAACATCTTGACAAGTAGAAACCATCAAAAGAATTATTGACCCAGAATATATTAATTTGGTAGGTAAAAATTCCCATGAAATATTGGGTTAGCCCCTGGTGCTGCTTGGGTTGACATCAATGACAACCGCTGATCAACAATCTCCCCCTTTGGCGTTGATGGTGTTGTTGTCCCGTGTTTTGATAGTTTTGCAAATCAAAAGACAAGGCAACATCAGAACCAATCTTTAGAGTTACAGGATCTAGTCCTCCTATTCTCAGAGAGGGATCTCTCAAATTTTTGTTTGCAAAGGTTTATCTTGTGTGCTTTGAGTATTGGTTTTAGACTAGTTATTAAATGCAGGTGTTTGTTTATTTTTTTGGTTGAATTGATACAACAGAACATGAAAGGTCTAGGAAAGATATATAGAATGGAGAAACATCTGGTTCATTGGGCAATGGAGTCAAGAAAAGGTCATGACATACTCATCAATGGATATGGGATATCAGAGGGCAAATCTAACTTGGCCGCAGGATCCTTTGGTTTTGGAATGAGATGAACATCAATGATTTGGAAAGAGAATTTTGATTCTCAACGAAGGGAACTTGAAAACATAACTTGAACAATAAAGTAATATTTGATAGACAGGGCTAACCATAAATTATACAAACACTCTTTAAGCAAATAATGACTTCAAGACAACTTTCAAAATGAAATCTAAGATTCGGGGAACACCCTATTTCCTCAAATATTTTATTTCAAATGTCTTAGAAAACATAAAAGATTCACTAATATTTGCAGTCATAGAAGAGGGAACACCTAACACATCTATGATCACAAGTATAAAAAACCTTTAAGACAACTGTTTAAGCAAGGACAAAGGGCAAGATCAGAACAGACCTCCTTGGCTCACTATAAACAGAGATACTTCAAAGGGAGACTTCAATAATAGCCTTTAAGTGGCAACAGACAAGCAGGGAGAACCATAAGTCATGCTGAAACCAAATGTTCGAACTATTAAGGAAATAAACAAGAATGAGGACTAAAGAGAGAGATTAAAGACTCTAAAATACCTCAGCAGAAGAAAACATGAAACAGTGAAGGATGAACAGGTCTAAGGTGCCTCCAGGAGTCATTTCTTAGCCTAAACATTTTAACCTACTGTAGTAAGAAATTTTTGAACATAATGAAAACAGGAGAAAACATTAAACAGTTCAGAATACTTCACCAAAAGCCAAGCTCATGGATCCAAAGATAGAGGCTTCTCAGGAACAAGCATGCAACAACATCATAAAGGCTTCCAAGACTTCAATTTTTTCTTCAACTTCAACAAACCATGTATTATTTCAGAGAGTTTCAATATTACAACTAGTGATCAACCAACCAACACTTTCTCATCTTCTCCAGTAGTATTTATAGAAGAATGAGGAGGTGAGATCTGATAAATATCTCCAAAGATAATTAATACAGTCTTAATGGCTTCTTGGCCTTTGGGGGGCTCAATGAAGAAGCTTACATAGGTGTCCTCTATATTAAATATCTTACATTAAGATTTAAGATCGGTGGGAGCTCCTTTTGACTTTTGAGGCTCTGTGTTGTGTAATAGTTACTCTGTTGATATTTTTTACATTAATTTCCTTGGCAGAAATAACTATTCGGCTGTGCTTTAGGAAAATATCTGATCTTGATCAATAACTTCATCCTCTTTTTGAATGCTTTGAGGCACAGGTGGCACTGTGGTAGCTGGGAGGAATCAATTTGCCTCAGATGTAGCGGTGGAGGCTTTCCTGTCTGATAAAACTTTTTGATTTCTTTTTTACTGTGTCTTAATTGGGAAGATTAGGCTTTTGATAATCAATTTTTGGTCATAATCCTTATAAAACTGTCTTCAATCTTCCATGCAAGTGCGTTTTGTCTTCGACACTGATATTATTTGATTTGTGATTGACTTGCTGTGTTTGTTGGCATGCAGGGCTGCACAAGAATCCAATGGCATCAATGCCTCACGAACCATTGACGAAACATGTAGTTGAATCCTGCGAATGATTTCCTTTGACGAATCGAAGGCGGGAGGATTGCCACCCTTGGCCTTTGAATTTTCCTTCAGACATAGCGGAGAAACCATTGGAACCCTGCAAAATACAAATAATGTTATAAAATCCTGCATGCATAGGTTTAGTGCTTCAGAAGGCGCGTGGGGAGAGCGTCGCTGTTGGATGGCATCATCCAACGGTTGAGATTGGTAAGAGGGAGTCAAAAGGAAACGGAGGGAGGAATTAAATTGGAGATGTTGATCGCGTAGAGATCGACAGTCGGGATCGGAGGCGAAAATCAAAGTGAAACAGAGAAATGGTTAAAAACCTTTGTTTTGGACAAAAATGGTCACAAAATCTGGTTTGGTAAATGGGATAAATGTGGGCCGTCGGATGAGATCGGCCCACGCAATCAACGGTGGAGGACAGGCACCAATAAACTTTATAAAACATGCCTGGAATTCAGATTTTCAATAAAATTAGGGTGAAATAAAAACCCCGGGTCCGAAAATGCTGACTGAACAAGGAATCAGGGTGATGAAGTGTGGGCCGTCGATTTGCAGATCAGATTGACGGCAGAGATGCTTTTAATACTGTGTCGTACCCTGGTTATTGCATGGGAATCTTTGTAGAGTGATCACCGTCTGATGAGCAACCTTAGATCGAACGGTGTACGTCAATATCACGCCGGGCCCATGTCCGAACTTTAACACGCGATGAGGGTGGTATTACGGAATGTCTCAGAGCCACGTGTCGGCTGGTGAGTGGAATCGCTGCCAATCGGGGAAACCCACCTCGCTCCCAAAGGCAATGCGATGGATTTCGCCCGGTTTTGCAATGGTAAGTGGCTGGCGGGGACCACCGGGGCGATAGACTGTGCGCCGTCGATCTGTAGATCAGATCAATGGTGGAGAGTGAATGAAACTTTGCACTGGCGGAAAAATTTATGATATAATAAAAAACCGACAAATTAATATAACCGAAGGTTTATACTTCGGGGTGAAATATTAATTTTTAATACGGTTCGGCGCCCGTCTACGGGGCCGTGGGTTATATGGAAAACCATATGATCGGGGGTTTATGGAGGAAGGGCTAATTGCGATCGGGCGACGCGGTAAGCACTTGGATGACTAGCGCTTGGTTCCATCTGCAAGGCGTATGGGGGGGAAGGTTTAAAGATTTAGCCCATATAAAAAATGTGATTTTTATAGGTTTTTATTGATTCTCAAAGGAATTTGAGGGTTTCGATAAGGTAAGAAGGGTCTTAAACCTTATCAAGGGGATTTTGATGAAAGGAAAGGGGGAAAAGATGAAAATGAAATATTTCATGGGGGATGAAGGGGTTAAAATGAGGTTAGTTTAGAAAGAGAAAAGGAAAGGGAAAAGGAGTTTGCAGCAGTATTTTGTCTTGGAAATCAGCAGGATTTCTAAGTGTGAAATAGGCACAGCAATGAAGATTTGGATAGAGGCATGAGGCCTTTTGAAAGTCTTCAAGAGCCAACATTTTTTAGCAGTAAAATCTGTTCCTTGAAGACTCCATAAAATGATTTAGCCACCTTTTGGTATAAAAAATTTCATAGGTGGCTAACAGATGGCAACACAAGTACTCCCCCTGTGATCATGACACCTCTTCCTACAACATTCTCTCCCCCTTTGAAATCAATGGCAAAGGGTAATCCCCCCTGAGACACAACCATCCTGTGGACCTGTACACACTTCCACTCTCGCTGACACACAATCGTCCGGTAGACTTGTAATCTAATGAGAACTTGGGAGAATCCCAAGCTTTTGATGAAGATATTCAAATGCTTCACGAGGTGAATATTTAATATGTGATTCTTTTGGTGCTGCTTGGATTCTTGCTACTTGTCCAACTACTTGCATAACATCTGGTCGGGAGGCTGTTACATATAGAAGACTACTAATCATAGATCTATACAACCTTTGATCCACATCCTTAGATGAGTCGTCTATGCTCAATTTGCAACCTGTTACCATTGGAGTAAGGATGGGTTTGCAATCTTCCATTTTAAATTTCTTGAGCATTTCCTTGATGTAATTGGCTTGACATATAAATATTCCTTTCTCTTGCTGAGATATTTGAAGCCCTATGAAGTATGTCAGCTCACCAAGTAAAGACATCTCGAAATCACTTTGCACCTTTGTAGCAAACTTCTTACTTAGTCGATCATCATTACTACCAATTATAGTATCATCCTCTTTTGCTATTAGACATGCTTTAGTTGCTTCATCCATAACATATATGTCATTTGGAGCTCGACTTGCTGTAGCCACAATTTCACCATACACGCCTTTCCTAATTTCACATTTCGTGGAGTTGAATAGTATTGTGTGTCCTTTATCACACATTTGTCCAACACTGAGAAGATTGTGATTCATGTTTTCAACCAATAGAACATTCTTGGGTAGAGAATTTTTGCTCCCGAGAGTGACAGTACCTGATCCTATAACATTTCAAGATCCATCATTACCAAAGGACACGGTTCCATCCTTCTTCTCTTTTAGAGATACAAATTTATTTCTATCTCTAGTCATATGCGTTGAGCAACCGCTATCAACATACTACACATCCTTGTTCTTTTGAGCCTTGAAAGCGAGAGCACAATTGTCATTCTTCTTCTTCTTCCATGTTTGTTTGTTCTATGGCTTCGAAGATTCTTCTGGAGGATTTTCAAGTTTGCAGTCTTTGGCTATGTGTCCAAATTTTCGACATTTGTAACATTCAATATTATTTCTTAAATATTCAAATCTATTGATGTTTCGCTGAGCTCTAGGAGGTTCATATTTGACAGATCTCCTGGAATTGTATTCGTTCCTGGGGTATGTGCGACATTCTACAGCTTTATGACCAAATTTTCCACATGAATAATAGTAGCCATAAAAAATATGTTGGTACCTGGATGGAAATTTTCGTCGAGGAATTGTCTTCCAAGGCTGTTCTTTCGAATCTTTTCCAATGAAGTCTACATGCATGTCAGATCTCATAGGTTCATTGTATTTTTTTGTAGAAGGTTCTACTCCTTCTTTGTAACCGATGCCAATTTTGTCGTTGTAAGATCATTGATTGTTGATGAGTTCTTCCAATGTCCTTGAGCTATTGCAATAGTTTTGGATAGTTTTTCCTTTCTTCACTTCCTCATGCAACGAGACTACTCCGGCTTCTAATTCTTCCCTTTCTTGGTTGCTTTATTCCAACTTCTTTTGAAGTGACTCTTCAATACATTTGTGTTCTTCAACTTCAATTTTTAGATCTTGAACTTGTTCTTCAAGAGTATTGGAACGAATCCTCTCTGCCTTGAGATATTTTATAAGCTTGATTGCTTCCTCATAAAATTATTCTATGGTCCATCCTTCTTCTTCGTTGTTTGATACCTCTTGTTTATTGTGATTGGCCATAAAAAATAATATCTCATTGGCTTCTTCTTCACTGTCATTGTCTTCATCGGATGATGAGCTATCTTCTTTAGAGAGAAATTTCCTTTTGGATCCTTGCTTGTTGAATTTCTTAAAGCCTTTCTTTCCTTTTGAGTTGCCATTACTTCTGTTTGGAAATTTTGTTGCAAAATGCCCAACCTCATTACAACTGAAACATATCAATGGAAGTTTACCTTTGAATTGTCCCTTACCAATTTTTAGTTTTCTCATGAAGTAATCATATTCTTCATCTAAAAGACCTTCTTCATCATCTCCCTTTTCTTCACACTTGCAGGTGCATTTTTTTTCAATTGAAGATTGTTTATCCTTATTGGTTTTCTTAGATGCAACAAATGTAGTTTCTAGATGCGAAGTACCCTCTTCTTCATCAAGTATCATTTCATATGCTATGAGAACTCCTTGTTATTCCTCTTTGCTGAGTTTTTCCAGATTTGCACTGTATTCTAAGACCAATACCTTTGGGTTAAATCTTCCTGGTAACGTTCTAAGAATCTTCCATATAATAGTCTTCTCATCAACCGGCTCTCCCAATCCTTCCAGAGTATTGGTTATTTCATCAATGTATTGGAAGTATGCAAAAATGTTGCAATCTTCTTTCATTCTGAGTTGCTCAAATTTTTCTCTATAGATTTGAAGCTTTGATTCTTTGACATTTGAGTCACCTGCATATATATTCTCAAGCTTGTCCCATACATTTTTGGCAGTTTTACAATCGAACACCTTATGATAAGCAGATTCAATAAGTCCACTGATAACAATATTCTTTGCTTTTGCATCATTTACCAAATTCTTCTTACCTTGTTCATTCGCAGTTGATGTAAATCCATTTTGAACAGTGTCCCATACTTCATAACCTTGCGCCAAGAGATAGACCTCCATTCGTCCTTTCCAGAGTGCATAATTACTTTTATTGAATAGAGGTACACCATTCTTGGTATGCTCCATGACCTCCTTCCAACTGTTGAACTACTATTGAAGGAACCAAGCTCTGATACCAATTGTTGGAAATACTGAGAGGGGGGGGGGGTGAATCAGTATTCCTTTCAATTAGAGCATTAGTTAATCTTGAATTATTATCAGTGTTTGTATAATGATACCAGCAAATAAGAGGAACACAAATGCATGCATTTTTTAAGGTGGAAACCCACTCCGTGACAAAAACCACCTAATGCTTTTCTAATAATTATTTAATATTCAACTCCAATTGAAAATGAAGCTCCAACTTCCTAGAATCTAGAAAAGAATTCTTCTCTAGCTCCCATTGGATGGACGCTCTAATGCCCGAGATTCTTCAGTAGTCAACTAAATGGATGCCTCAACACCCAATGAGCTACAACTCACCCTAGCACCACCCTACCACGATATAGAATAATAAAAGAAGAATGGACTCACGTACCAGGGAAAATGGTCCACTTTACAATGATATAGAATGATTCAGAAGAAGAAGATATGCTAGACCATAACCCAAAATTTGACACAACCACCTAATGAGGATCCTAGACCTCCCAACACTGCCTCTTCAACCCTTGGTAGATAGACACTAGTACAATTTGTACAATAATGTATTTACAATGATATATTTACAAAGATTGTATGCAGTGCTGCCCACTTGAAGACTTCATATGATGAACTTCTTGCTGTTGTTATGCACCTTGGTTGCTGCTCTTATCATGCTACCCTCTGCTACACCTTGCTTTGCTTTGCTTCCATAGAAATTCTGATCCTTTGCAACCCTTGACAACACATGATCTAGCTTTTTCTTGCCTTCTAGGAGCTCGATATTGAATCTAGTGTATCTCTGTCATTTCAGATCCTCAATACCTGATTTTTGGTCCTGTAGTAGTCCTCTGAGTCATATTTCCAATGCAATAGGTCTGACCCAATTTGGATTCTTCAAGAAAGAGTTATAGCCAATCTCTCACAATTCCCTAATTATGGACTGTTTCAGTAGAGCGCACTTGTATGACGTTCCACGTGTCACTGTTTCTTCATTTGGCTCTAAAATTGATAGAGAGAAAATTAAATACTATGCACTATCCACATTCCAATCCGATACGTGGAGAGAGAGTTATGACGATTTTACCAAGGTAACTTCTTTTAGATGAATTTCAAGAGCCCGCAAAAACCTTGACTTCCACAGATCATATCGCAAAAAATGTTGCGCACCTTGATCTAAAATTTTTACAGTAACTTCCTCAGGACTTCTTCTTCACCTCATAAAAATTTTAGCTTCTGAACCTTCGTAGAAAAAACGTTAGAGAGAAAATGCCACGATCACCTGTTTCAGATGGAGAAATCCCTTGCCTAAGGAGGAAATGAAGATCACAATTTATATAAATGCTTAGGTTGAGAGGGGCTTCAACAAGTGAATGTGGGAAAATTTTTAGGAGCTTAAAAATTATTAATTATGACTTTTCAATGACCCATGCCCCAACCCCATGGGGTTTTAGCCCACTAACTGGGGGTACAAACTTCAAACATGAATATCTCTCAAACCGTGAAGAATTACATGGTGTGCCATATATCAACGGAAACATATTGACAAGTAGAAACCATATAAATAATTATTGACCCAGAATATATTATTTTGGTAGGTCAAAATTCCCATGCAATATTGGGTTAGCCCCTGGTGCTGCTTGGGTTGACATCAATGATAACCGCTGATCAACAAAAAATCCTATTCCTAAATCTGTTGTCCAGTTAGAAGACCTATATGATATAAAAGACATGTTTAAAAGAGTGACTAACTCAAAACCACAAATCTCTACCTTAAGATTTGAGTTAGTAAATCTAGGAACTGACGAAATACCTCAAAATGTCAGTCTAGGTCTTGATCTATCATCCGAGGAAAGATTATAATTTATTAGATTGTTTAGAATATCCAAAAGTGTCTTTTCTTGGGATTATAATGATCTTAAAACATATGACACTTATGTGATTCAACATACAATTCCTATGATCTTATAAGAAAAGCCTATATAGTAGAAATTGAGGAAGATTCATCCAAATCTGGAAAATCAAATTAAAACAGAACTGAACAAACTCCTCAAGGAAAAAAGCATCTTTGTAGTCCGAAATTCTAAAGGGGTATCAAATTTGGTACTTGTCAGGAAGAAGAATGGAAATATTAGAATTTTCATTGATTTTAGGAATTTAAACAAAGCTTTTCAGAAGGACAACTTTCCATTACCAACCATGGAGAAAGTACTGTAGAAATTAGATGGTTCTGAACTCATGTCCTTTCTAGATGGATTCTTGGGATATAATCAAATTCATGTACAGCCAGATGAAATATTGAAAACTACGTTCAGAACTTAGTGGGGAACTTACGCCTATCAAAAGGTGCCATTTGGATTAATTAATGTAGGTGCAAATTTTCAGAGAGCTATGGACATAGCTTTTAGGGGAATCATAAATAAAACAGTGGTTATTTATTTAGATGACATTACAGCCTTTTCTAAACAAGTAACCAATCATGTGAACGACCTAAAACAAGTCTTTGAGTGATGCAAAAGGTATAGCATCTCATTGAATCCAAAGAAATCTTTTTTTGCATTAGCTGAAGGAAAAATTTTAGGATTCATTGTGTCAAAAAGTGGTATCTATATTGATCCTGAAATAATTGAAGAGATCAAATGAATTCCTTTCCCTCATGACAAGAAAACTATGCAGTCATTTCTTGGGCAAATTAATTTTGTTAAAAGGTTTGTCCCTGACATTTCACAATTGTTTTACCTTTACATAACATGATTAAGAAAATTGTGTCTTTAACTGGGGACATAATGAAAGAGAATCATTTCATTTGATTAAACAATCAATTTTCAATGTTCCATTCCTGACTACCCCCAATTTTCTTAATCCTTTTACATTATACACTTTTTCATCAAATACATCATATGTTGTTGTTTTAACACGGCTGAATGAACAAAAAATTGAAGCACCAATATCATTTTTCAGTTCAAATTTCCAAGGTACAGAACTAAATTATACATCTGTCGAAAAGCAAGCATTTGTTGTCTTTAAGGCTCTAAATAATTTTAGCCCTTTTCTCCTAAAAACTCACACTAAAATAATAGTTCCATTCTCTCCAGTAAGAAAACTCTTGATACAAAGAGAATTAGGAGAGAAGAGGGCTAACTCGGTGACTGCTTTACAAGAATATGATGTAGAAATTAGACCCTCTAAAATTGTTAGAGGTCAAGGCTTTTGCAGAATGCTTACAGGAGCATCCCATCTATCATCAGAGGAATATTCAAGTAACAATGTGCAAATATTAGAGGTAAGCCTCAATGATGAACAATCTCAATATGTTGATCTTATATTTTATTTGAAGAGTGGATATGCTCCTAGTGAACTCAGTTACAAAACAAAACGAGCTTTAAGATTAAATTCCAAGAAATATGAATAGTTAAACGATGTGATATTTAGGAGAAATTTTGATTCTATACTACTAAGATGCTTACAAAATATGAAGTAGAGAATGTCTTGCAGGAACTCCATGATGGACCAGCTGGAGGGCATTTTGGAGGAAATACGACAACACACAAAATCGTGCATGCAGGTTACTATTGGCCAACACTTTTCAAAGATTCTCGTGAATATGCAAGAAAATAAAAAGTGTGTCAAAGTACATCTGGAAGACAAAGGAAGCCAACATTCCCATTACATCCAGTCAATATCGAACAACCATTTGAACAATGGGATTAGATATAATTGGTGAGATTGTTCGTAACTCTTCCAAACAAAACATATATATTCTCACAGCTATAGATTACTTTACTAAATGGGTGGAAGAAATTCCACTAAAAGTAGCCAACTCTGAGAATATCATTGATTTCATCGACGAAAATATCAAAACCAGGTTTGGCTTACCTACTGCTTTAATGTTTGATAATGCATCTTACTTCTCAGGAACTGTTATGATGGAATTTGCGATTAAAAGAGGTTTTAAACTTAAGTATTCTGCAAATTATTATTTGCAAGGAAATGGTTTGGCAGAATCTACAAACAAGAACTTGATTAAAATAATCAAAGAACTGTTGATCAAAACTGACTAAATTGGCATAATTCATTAATCTTTTCTCTTTGGGAAGATCGAATAACTCAAAAATATTCTATTGGAACTTCTCCATTTAATCTTGTCTATGGAAAAGAAGTTGTACTTCCTACCAACGTAGTTATTCCCTCTCTTTCCTTAGTATAATTTATTGATGAATCTCCTGCTTCTTTACAACTTAGACAATTTCAAATTATTAAGTTAGAGGAAGAAAGAAAAAAAGCTAAACAGACTCATGTACATCATCAACGGATAGTAAAAGTCTCATTTGATTCAACTTCTGTTACTCCAAAAAAATTTCAAATTGAGACTCATGAAGAAATGGACAAGCTGACAGAGGAAAAGGTAAGACACGAAGCAAAACCGTTGTAAGTCCCACACATAATCGAATAAGGTACACTGACCTTTTATTGCACATCATTGTAAAGATTATTTTCCTGTTAATGGGAAGACTTTGAAGAGAGATATCAACGCCTTAGAAATAAGCCACTTCGAGGGGGCAACCTCCAATACGTTACATGATTGAACAATTCTTGGATGATAAAAATTAAAAAACCTCCTTTCTATATATAGGACTCCATGGGGCCACAATGAAATCCTAGCCGACCTAACAATAATAATTTAAGGACACAATAATAACAATATGGGGGTTAAAGGGGTAAAATAATAACAATAAGGGGGTTACACTAACAACAATAAGGGACTATATTAGTAATATAGGGACCTAACATGCCCCTCTCCTTAAAAAAAGTGTTGTCCTCAACACTTGAGTAGCTCTGGGTGCTTATGTATAAAATTCTCATCCTCCCATGTAGAATCTTTAGTGGGTAAGCTCTTCCACTAAGGCCATCAAAATTGATTCAGCCTACACTGTTGCCGAGTTTTGTTTCAGATCGTCTGAAGTTCCAATATGATTTTTCCTTCCTCATCAAGTTCGCAATATTGTTGAAGATTTTCACTATAACCTTCTTTAAGCATGAAACATGGAAAACTGGATGCACTCGTGAAGAAGCTGGAAGCTCCAATTTGTATGCCATAGTACCAATCTTTTGCAACACCTTGTAAGGACCATAGTACTTTGGCGATAATTTATTATCCTTCTTAGCTTGCTTAAGGGACATTTTTTTGTATGGTTTTAGCCGTAAAAATACCAGTCTCCTACATCAAAACTTCTCTCGCTATGATGTTGATATGCCTGTTGTTTCATTCGATTTTGTGCCAAATTCAGGTTATCCTTTAAGAGTTGGAGAACTTCTTGTTGATGCTCGATGTGATCTTCCACTGCTTTAACCTTCGATTTTTCTCTTAAATATGACGTGATGGAAGGTGGATGATATCCATAAAGTGCCATAAATGGGGTCTTTTTTGCTGCAATATGGAAGGAAGTGTTATACCACCATTCAGTGAGAGTAATCTAGGTGGATATTGGTGGGCACCGGCCTATTCCACTTGGGGCCCCACCATTGTCTCTTTCAGTTTTTTTCACAACTTACTATTTTTAGCAGTTTTTCATGTCTTGAACTTCTGGAGCCATTTTGAAGTCCCAAACGGAGATAGTATGCCGAAGTTATGTCCCCGGGAAGTTGAAACACCAATTTACCCAAACGGGGCCCATATTTTTGGCGCTTCATCTCCTAGGGTTAGATTTTTGGACGTTTAGAGTTCTCCATTGTCTCTCCATAATAAATAGGCCCTTGAGCCTCATTATAACACAGTTCAGAGGTCTGTAGCCGCCACATCTCTTCTCAGAGATTCGCTACCAGCACCCTAGCTATTTTATTTCCATGATGTTTGTAAGCATATTTTTGTGAATTGATATTAATGAAATGAAGCCTTATTTCCACTGTATTTCTATGTTTATGGTTATTTTTGTATTCTGTTGCGTTCCTGCATAAATTTGGATCAGTGGTATCGGAGCAGTCTGCTTTTTCTTGATCCTTCTTTGCATGTCCCCAACGAGTTCGGGGTATAAGGAGTTAGGGATCAATTTGGTGGAACCTTTGCAAGATCAGCCTCGCAAACCCCGACATATGACCATGGGGAACGAAAATAAAGATGAGGGAGTAGGAGATCCTATTAAAATATTGCTCAAGGAGGCCCTCGAAAAACAAAGGGACACGATGATGGATAACTTTGCCCAGATCCTTCAATGACTGCCCACCGGTGGCGCATCTGCATCCAGCAGCCACTCTGGAGGCGCGACTGCACTCCTCAAAGCTACCCCCCATGTCAAGGACTAGTGGGAAACCTACTGTGAGAAAAAGGACGAGACATAACCATCTCTATTCTCAGCCATACCCACTTGGAATTCTTTCCGAGATTCCCTCAAGGAACAATACTCTCCTGTGGGGAGCTATGAGGACAAGTACATACAATGGACCACGCTGCGGCAACAAAGGGATCAAGATGTGCATGAGCTAACGAATCTATTCCATACCCTGCGCACAAAGTTGGGTATTAAAGATTCAGAGAAACATTTGGTGCTAAAGTATCGTGGTTGCCTGCACAGGTACATTCAAGAGAAAATGGAGTTCCTCAACATCTCCTCACTTGGTACGACATACCAGTATGCTGCCAAGATTGAGTAGAAATTCAAACAGAAGAAGCGAGACTTTGGATCTGCGAATCAAAAGCAAGGGAAAGGTGCCCCCAAACTGTAGAACAAAGGAAAAAGCCAAGGCATGGCAGCACAAGACAACCTGCCAAAGACACAAGCAAAGAACAACACCGCGAAGCCAAAGAAGGACACGGGAAAGTGGTGTGAGTTCCATAAGAGCTTCTCTCACAACACAAGTGAGTGTCGGGCCAAGTAGTCGTTGGTGGTCGAGATGAGGGCTTTTGATTCAGATGTGTGCTCTAAATCTAAATTAGAACCTAACAAGGTGAATGAAAAATGGATGTAGATTATTGATGTAGAGCCCAATGCCACTGTTTCCACTATAAAGATCCAGAAGGAGGAACTGGAAGATCTAGAGGAGGAAGAGCTTCTCTTCCAATCCTAGATGTGGGTAAAGGGTTCCCTGCTACGGTTCATTGCCGAAAATGGGAGCCAAAAGAACCTCATTTTAGCAGATGTCCTGAAGTGGTTGGGGTTGCCGACCACAGCGCACCCACAACCATACACCATCAGGTGGCTTCACCAAGGACGGGATCTCCGCGTCAGCGAGCAGTGCCACCTTCCCTATAGCATAAAGCCCTTCATGGATGAGGTATTGTGTGAAATTGCTCCTATTTATGTTTCTGATGTATTATTAGGCCAACCATACTTTTGGAAGAAACATGATGCGTATGAGTCCTGGCCCCGCATTGTTATTGTTACTTTTGGAAATAAATTGTACAAGATAACAGAGGTACCATCGCCTCCCACTATCTCTTTGGTTACTGCAAAACAATGCAGTAAGCTCATTTCCCAAACCAAGAAATTTTTTTTCCTGATGATCCGCCCCCAGGGCAAGAAGAAGACTGTGGCCACGACCTCCATACATGGCTCCTCTACACGACAACAACAAATGGATAAGGTTGTGGAGGAGTACGGGGACATCTTCACCTCACCCACAAGGGTGCCTCTACACTGTCAAGTCAAGTGCCCCATTTACCTAACCCCAGGTGCGCCACTACCCAATGGACTGATCTATAGGCACTCTATTCTAGAGAATGATGAAATCAAGAGGCAGATTCAGGAGCTACTGCAGAAAGGTCACATCTAGCCAAGTTCATCGCCCTGTGGGAGCCCGATCGTGCTGGTACAGAAGAAGGATGGGACTTGGAGACCCTGTATTGATTATTGGATGCTAAACAAGATCATTGTCTGGAATAGGTACCAAATCCCACGGATTAACGACCTTCTGGACAAACTCAAAGGGGAAAAATATTTCAGCAAGATCGAATTGAAGTCTAGGGAATCACCAGTTACCAATCGAACCCTCTGATGTGTGAAAGACTGCCTTCAAAGCCAAAGAGGGCCTTTTAGAATGGCTCGTCATGGCTTTCAGATTGAAAAATGCTCCCGCAACCTTCATGAGGTTGATGGATGACATCTTGCGTCCATTCACCAACTCATTTGTAGTGGTATACTTGGATGAAATTCTGATCTTTAGCCAGACTTGGGAATAGCACCTCCACCACATCCGAGAAGTCCTCCAAACACTGCGGCAACACAAGTTGTGTGCCAATTTGGAGAAGTGCACTTTTGGCATGACCCAAGTTCAATATCTGGGATATATTATTGATGAAATGGGGGTTCATGTGGATCTAGCCAAGATCCAAGTCATTCGAGATTGGCTAGCACCAACCACCCTAATAGAGCTTCGCAAATTTTTGGGTCTTGCTAATTTCTACCATAGGTTCGTGTTGGGATTCTCTCATATCACTTGGCCCTTGAGTCAAGTCACCAAGGGAGGAGCGAAAGAAAATTTTTGTTGGTCAGAATCTCAACAGAAGGCTTTCATAGAATTGAACCATCGCCTCTGTTCTGCCCCAGTGCTCACATTACCAGACTTGCAATAACCATTTGAGATCGAGACAAATGCCTCTGACTATGCTATTAGGGTAGTTCTTACTCAACAGGGGCATCCAGTGGCATATCATAGTGAGACATTGTTTGACACAGTTTGAAAGTATCCCACTTATGACAAAGAAATGTATTCCATTGTGCAGGCTTGTCGACAATGGAAGCATTACAATTTGGGGAAGGAGACAATCATCCACACAGACCACCAACCCCTACAGTTCATATAGACACAAGGGAAGTTGTAGAACAATTGCCATCAGAAGTGGTCCACATATCTGAAAAAATTTCATTTGAACATCAATTACAAGAAGGGTAGCACCAATAATGTTGCAGACTGCCTTAGTCGACCACCGATCGTGGCCATAACTACCATTCTCAACTCTTGTGGGCATGAGACTTCTGATTGGCTGCTTCTCTACAAGAGCGATCCAGAATTTAGCTACACATACAAGGCACTCTTGGGGGGTATGCAAGTTCCAAATTTTCACCTCCAAGATGCACTATTATGTCACCTAGGACACCTTTGTGTTCCTTCAAGTGAGCGTGCCAAGATGATATGGGAAGCGCAATACAGTTAAGTCGTTGGGAATTTTGGGGTTGAGAAAACAGTGGCAGTACTGTAGAAGTATTTCTATTGGCCGAACCTGTTGGTGTTACCATGTTTTGGTAAGGTTGGAAATACCAAAATATGAGACAACATCAAACCACTTTCAGACCCTAGGATCTAGCCCTCCTGGGTCCAGAGAGGGGTCTCTCTATGATTGTCAAGGGCATATGTCTTTAAAGCTCAAAGTTAAGGTGTTAGGCTAGTTATAAGGCTCGAAGTTTGTTTGTTTGGTTGTTGTCGATTGCTGTTAGAGGGATTCATTTTGACTGTTAGAACAGTCTTGGGAGGGAATAAAAAAGTAGTTTGTATGTAGTAGGCTAGGAGGAGAAAGTCTGGAATGTAACAACCATTGATCTTAGTGTATGTGATTGGTTTTTCATCAATTAATCAAGCACATTTCACAGGATCCTGGTCTATTACTATTGGTGATGTTTTTCTAACTCTGTTTATTACATTTTCATACTGTTTCATGTTTTTCTGGCTTGCATAAGAAATATGGCATAGGATTTACCCTTGTTAGGTACCCTATCTATCTTCTCTCTTTGCCTTAAATGTTTTCTGCTTCTTAGTTGTTCTTGTTGGGTTAAGCTAGAAGATTTGGGAATACTGGGGACTAGAGTTAGCCCTGTCCACTAGGATCCTTGTGCGACCAGCTGGCCTTTCTAAGATCTCTTGCTGGTGTCAAAGCATTGATGGTTCAAAGTCCTTCTCTGATCTACAGACCCTGGCTCTATTAAGCTTATCTCTGTTTTCCTTTGGAGCATGCTAAAGCTGACCTGGAGTTAAATTTCCGATCTATAAGCCGCCCCTCTGTCCCTCCATCAAAATTTTCCTTTGAGTATGTCCAAGCAGGTCTGGAGTTAAATGACCTCTGACCCAATCTATAGACAGAAATTGGGTGTCTTTCCTTCTTTCACCTTCTTTCCTTAATGTTCCATTCCATCATCTATCTAAAAAGATCCTTTAGTGTGGATGACTTGCCCTCTGAAAGCCTTGGCTAGTTGTTGCATGTAATTACCTTTCATGACTCCATAGCCCAATGGATGGCACTCTCTTGACCTATCCTCTTTGCCAAAACATCCTGCTGCTTTGTTCCTTTTCTCCCATTATTGTCTCAGTTTATGATCTCATGACCAACCCATCAACCAACCAACCAAATCATTTTAAAACCCCCTTTGTGCTTCATACCTAGCCTAATATCTCATTTTGAGCTTTCAAAGATATATCATTCTTTGTATTTATGGAGAGATCCCTCTCCGGGTCCGGTAGGGCTAGATCCTAGGGCCCCAAAGTGGTTATGATGTTGTCTCATCTTTTGGTCTTGCCAATTTGGCCAAAACATGGGAACCCCAATAGAACCTTTGACAGGATGTCAGGAAGTACATAAGATCCTGCACTGCTTGCACCATTTCCAAACAGTGTTTTCATAGTCGTCGACAGATTCTCAAAGATGGCCATTATGGTGTCTTGCAAGAAGAATATCACAGAAAAAGCCACTGCTAAACTCTTCTTTGAAGGAGTGTGGGTGCACTTTCGGATCCCACAGTCTATCATATCAGATCACGATAGCAGGTTCCTCAACACATTTTGGTCTAACCTCTGGTCAATGTTGGACACCAAGCTCACTGTTGGGAAACCAACTCCAAAAATAGAAGAAAAGAGATATCAATGCCTTAGAAATAAGCCACTTGGAGGGGGCAAGCTCTAATACATTACATGAATGAACAATTCTTGGATGATACAAATTAAAAAACCTCCTTTCTATATATAGGAGTCCATGGGGCCAAAATGAAATCCTAGCCGACCTAAAAATAATAATTTAAGGGCACAATAATAACAATATGGGGGTTACAGGGGTTCAATAATAACAATAAGGGGGTTACACTAACAACAATAAGGGACTATACTAGTAATATAAGGACCTAACATGCCCCTCTCCTTCAAAAAAGTGTTGTCCTCAACGCTTGAGTAGCTCTGAGTGCTTCTCTATAAAATTCTCATCCTCCCATGTAGAATCTTCAGTGGGCAAGTTCTTCCAGTTTATGAGATACTCTGAAATTGATTGATTTCGTAGCTTTTGAGTTCTTGTTTCCGTGACCGCTTCAGATTCCAATATGATTTTTCCTTCCTCATCAAGTTTTGGCAATATTGTTTGAACTGAAATATTTTCACCTATAACCTTCTTTAGGCATGAAACATGGAAAACTGGATGCACTCGTTAAGAAGCATGAAGCTCCAATTTGTATGCCATAGTACCAATCTTTTGCAACACCTTGTAAGGACCATAGTACTTTGGCGATAATTTATTATCCCTCATAGCTTGCTTTAGGGACATTTGTTTTTATGGTTGTAGTCGTAAAAATACCCAGTCTCCTACATCAAAGCTTCTCTTGTTGCGATGTTGATTTTCCTTCATTCGATTTTGTGCCAAATTCAAGTTATCCTTTAAGAGCTGGAGAACTTCTTGTTGATGCTCGATGTGATCTTGCACTGCCTGAACCTTTGAATTGTTTTTAAAGATGATGTGATGGACGATGGATAATATCCATAAAGTACCATAAATGGGGTCACTTTTGTTGCAGTATGGAAGGACGTGTTATACCACCATTCAGCGAGAGGTAACCACTTGACCCATTGTGTTTGTTTATCAGTTTAAAAACAATGAAGATATCCTTCCAAACATTTATTTACTATCTCAGTTTGACCATCGGATTGAGGATGATAAGATGAGCTATGAGCTAATTGAGTACCCAAACAAGAAAATAACTCTGTCCAAAAATTTCCAGTAAAAATGGAATCTCTGTCACTCAAAATAACCCTTGGGTTTCCATGTAGCTTTTGAATTGCGTCCATAAATGTAGTAGCAACTGTACTTGCTTTAAATGGATGAGATAATGCATAAAAGTGTGCATACTTGGTAATTCTATCAACTACCACCATGATGACACTTTTTCCTTCGGACTTAGGTAAACCTGTGATAAAATCCATTGAAATATCCTCCCAATGTTGACTTTGAATGGATAAAGGTAGTAGAAGACCAGGGGTCTTAATTGTCTTAACTTTATTCTGCTGGCAAATCAAACATTCCGCCACAAAATTTTGAATATTAGATTTAAGGCCACCCCAAAAAAATTCTTTCTTCAACCTGTGGTGAGTTTTTAAAAATCCTGAGTGTCCTCCTAAAGGAGAAGTGTGGAATTCCAAAAGAATATTTTGTTTTAGTTTGGATTTCTTACAAAGATATAAGTAATCTTTGTACCATAAGGAATCATTTTTCCAACTAAATGTCTCATATGTACTAGGATCTTGCTGCAAAATTTTAATGAGTGTCAACACTTCTTTGTCCTTCTTCCATTCATCCCTTGCTTCTATTATCCAATCTGGTTGGATAATAGAAATGGCACAAAGCAATGCTTCCACCTCTTCATTCTTTCTTGAGAGTGCATCTGCAACAACATTTAGCTTCCCTTTTTTGCAAATTATTTCAAAGTCATAACCCAACATCTTTGTGAGCCATTTTTGCTTCTCTTCTGAAGATAGTCTTTGTTCCAAAAAGTGTTTAAGACTATCATTATGATTTTATACCTTGAAGTGTCTTCCCATTAGGTAAGTTCGTCATTTCTTTAGTGCATGCAGTGTTGCTAGCATTTCATTCTCATAAATAGCTTTATGTAAATACTTTCCTTTGATTGGAGGACTTTCAAAAGAAATGGGTTTTCCTTCTTGCATTAAAACAACACCAATTCCATTTCCTGAGGCATCACATTCCACAATAAAGGTTTTTGTGAAGTCTAGCGTAGCTAAGACCGGTGCTAGGCACATTGACTCTTTAAGATGTTCAAAGGCCTTATTTGCTTCAGGAGTCCATGAAAATCAATCTTTCTTCAATAATATTATTAGAGGTGTTGCTATTCTTACATAATTCTTAACAAACTTGCGATAATGCCCTGTTAACCCGAGAAACCCTCGTAACCGCTTTATGGTTGTGGGAAATTTCCATTCTTTAATGGTTTTAATTTTGTTAGGGTCTACCTTAACACCCTCGTGAGATACAATATGATCCAGATATTCCACCTCTTGTACTCCAAAGAAAAATTTGAATGTTTTTGCATATAATTGTTTCTCCTGCAATATTTTGAGCACCCTGTCAACATGTTGAACATGATCCTTCCAAGACCTGCTGTAGATTAGTATATCATCAAAAAATACAAGCACAAATTTTCTAAGGAAGGGTTTGAAAATGGAATTCATCAAGCCTTGAAATTTAGAAGGTGCATTGGTAAGGGCAAAATGCATGACCAAAAATTCATAATGACCCTCATGAGTTCGAAACGCTGTTTTCGGAATATCTTCATTCTTCATTATAATTTGATGATATCCTGAACGAAGATCCAACTCCATAAAATAAATTTCTACATGTAATTCATCCAATAATTCATCAATCACAGGAATGGGAAATTTATCTTTAATTGTTATCTTATTTATCTCCCTATAATCTGGACACATGCGCCATGATCCATCCTTCTTGTGTATCAATACTACAGAAGCAGAGAAAGAACTTTGACTAGGTTGAATTATACAAGCCTCTAACATTTCTGCAATCACATGTTCAATTTCACTCTTTTGGACATAAGGATATCTATAAGGCCTGATATTTGGAGGAAAACCTCCTAGAATCAAATGAATAGCGTGATCATGCTCATGAATAGGTTGGAGTCCTTTTGGAGTTTCAAAAACCTTGGAATGATTGTCCAAGACTTTTTGGAGATCTGCAAAAATAGATGATTTTGATGTTGGAACTTCTAGTGAGCATAATTGTGCAATTACACCTCGTAGTTATTTCTTTAGAAGTTTTGTCATGACATTAGAGCTTATTATATTTCCCTTCTTCCCTGAAATACCCCGTAATTCGACTTCCTTTCCTTCTGAAAAAAATTTCAAGAAAATTTCTTGAAAATTAAAAGCTACCGTCCCCAATGATTGTAACCATTGTACTCCTAGTGCAACATCAGCACCTCCCATAGGAATGAAAAGCATTGGACTATTCAGTACATATTCTCCCATGGTTAGCTTGATATTATGGCATTTTCCAGAGCAATTTATAATTCCTCGATTTGCACCATCACTTGACATTCTGGTGCTGGGTATAGGAAACAATTCAATTCCTTGGCTACCTTACAATTAATAAAATTATGGGTACTACCTGAATCAATCAACACTATTACCTTTTTCTTCTTGATATGTCCTTCTATCTTGAGAGTTTGAGGGGTGGTAATTCCTGCCAATGCATTACACGATATGGTCAGACTCATTTCTTCCTCTTCTAGGGTTGGTTCCTAGTGTATATCCTCTTCTTGTTCATTTTATTCTTCCTCTTCACAATCTATGTAAAATAATTTATTCTTAGCACACTTATGACCTTTAGTGTATTTTCTATCAAAATTGTAGCAAAGCCCTTTTTCTCTTTTTTCTTCCAATTTTTGTGGTGTCAACCTTGTAGGTTGTGGAAATCTAGGAGTAGCAACACTTCCCTCTTTATAGAAGTGAGTGGTAGGCTTCCTTATTGCCATAATTTTACATTCAATATTTCTTGCCAACCTGAATGCCTTCTCCAATGAATCAGGTTCCAAAACGTGAACTTCATGTTGCATGTTATCCTTTAAAGTACCTATGAAGAGATCAATCTTGTGTTCCTCTGGAATATCAGTTACCCTTATATTCAATTTTTGGACGTCCTCAATGTGCTCCGCCACTAAACCCTTTTGTTTGAGATTTATCAATTGTCTAAAGAAGGTGTTGCTCTTTGTATCCTCATAATGTGCTATCATTTCCTCCGTAAAAATTGACCAAGTAATAATTTTTTAGGGGGAGCAAAGCCATTGATACCATATAAATGTATTTTGTTCTAAATTTAAAGTTGCAATGCGTACCTTTTGTGTGTTTTGCACATTATTGAGATCAAAATATTGCTCCATATGTAGTATCTATCTTATAGGACCCTTTCCATCAAACTTCCTCATATCCATTTTTGGAATATGGTGGTTCTTCCCGCCAACATTAGAGTTTATGAAATCACGATTAAAATTTATTTTGTTCTCATCATGAGTTACCTCTACTATATTTTCACCATTAGGAAACATTTGCTATGTCAACTTTGTCAAACCTTCCATGTCTTCTTTTAGATCATTCTTCATGTTTTCCATTTTTGCATCGATCTTGGCTTCCATGTCATCCATCTTAGATTCCATGCCAGCTTCCATGCCATCTATCTTAGCTTCCATGCCATTCTTCAAACCATCCATCTTAGATTCTACATCTTTCTTCAAACCATCCATCTTAGATTCTACGTCTTTCTTCAAACCATCCATCTTAGATTCCACGCCTTTCTTCAAAACTTCCATGTCATTTTTTGTTGCACTTTGCGAGAGTGAAATTTGTTGCACTTGCTCTTGTAAATTTTATATGTCATGTTGCCATTATTTGTCTTCATGAGTCATAATAGAGCCTTCGAAAGGATTAATGGGTGCTGAATAATTTTTAGGAGGCATTTCAAAACCCAATACTGAAATATATTCTACAATATGCCCTTGGAATCAATTCAACTTGATTCTTCAAACAAGACTTATGCAATTTGGAAAAACAAATACACACCTTTTACTTGCTTTTGAGGAGCTTGATATTGAAATTGAATTATCTCTATACTTATAGATCCTAAATATCTGAAATTTTTCCCTGTCGTAGTCCTATGAAGCTTCTTTCAAATGCCACAGGTCTGACTTGATTTGGATTCTTCAAGGCAACGTTATGTCCAATCTCCCACAATGAACTAATTATGGACTAGTTCAGTAGATAGAAATTGTACGACTTTCCATGTGTCATTGTTTGCTCATTTGGCTCTGAAATTTATAGACATAAACTAAAGTCCATGAAATTCTAGTCACTTTTTACAAAATTCCAATCCGATGCTCAGAGAGAGAGTTATGAATATTTTCCCACGATCACCTCTTTGAGATGAAATTTGGGAGCCTGAAAAAGACCTAACTTCAATAGATCATATCTCCGAAAATATTGTGAAAAAAGCTCTAAAATTTTGCAATGATGTTCCTCGAGATTTTTGATTCGCTCTCTAAAAATTTCAGCTACTGAACCTTTGCAGAAAAAAATTATAACGAAAATTCCGCGATGACATTTTTAAGTGTAATTTAGGAACCTGCAAAAAGCCCTAACTTCAACAGATCATATCTATGAAAATATTGCGAACTAAACTCTGAAATTTTGCAACGATGTTCCTCAGGATTTTGGATTCACCCTCTAAAATTTTTAACTTCTGAACCTTTGTATAACAAAAGTTATAACGAAAATGCCACAATGACATGTTTGGTGCAACAAAACCCTAGAATCCAAAGCTTTGATACCAAATGTTGGGAAACCAGCTCCAAAAATAGAAGAAAAGAGATATCAACGCCTTAGAAATAAGCCACTTCAGGGGGGAAACCTCCAATACATTACATGAATGAACAATTCTTAGATGATACAAATTACAAAACCTCCTTTCTATATATAAGAGTCCATGGGGCAACAATGTAATCTTAGTGGGGCCACAATGTAATCCTAGCTGACCTAACAATAATAATTTAAGGGCACAATAATAATAATATGGGGGTTACAGGGGTACAATAATAACAATAAGGGGGTTACACTAACAATAATAAGGGACTATACTAGTACTATAGGGACCTAACACTCACGAAGTCCACAAATTTCCATCCCCAAACTGATGGCCAGACAGAGGTCGTCAATAGGATGATTGTACACATTTTGCACATGTACAATTCAAATAATCCATGCACATGGGATGCGATCCTTCCCTATGTACAACACAGTTATAATTGGGCTCTCCACAACTCAACCGGCCACAGCCCCTTTCAGGTGGGCTTGGGATTACAGCCACTATGTCCCATTGACGTAGCCATGCCATTTGTAGCTACTCAGGCCGATTCGGCTCATGTCCAGTCTAAATATGACAAAGCAAACAACTTCATCGAGCAAATTCAACACATCCGCCAACAGGTTCATGACATATTGGACAGAGCCAATGCTAAGTACAAGTAATGACATGATCAACATCGGGTGCCACACAACTTCCAGGTGGGTGAAAAAGTGTGGCTACATTTGCAGAAGGAATGCCTCACTGGACCTCACTGCAAGATTCACCCGCTCTGGTATGGGCCATACACCATCACCAAGGCTGTAGGGAACAATGCCTTCGAGCTCAGTATTCCACCATTCCTTGGTCTACACCCAGTATTCAATGCAGACCGCCTTCATCCCTACTTCCCACCTCTATTGGACACCTCTGACATTGTAGAAGAACTCACACCAAAAGAGTTAAACCCAAACTGAATGGAACAAGCCACCATAGACTGTATCATGGACATGCAAATCAAGAACACTCACCGACAGAAGATGCAACTGTATTGGGTTGTCAAGGCTGGCCAACTCCTGCACCAAGGTAAGTGGTTCACCAGGGACCAAATTCAACAGAAGTTTCCTCATCTCATGGAGGAACTCAACGCAATGGGGACCATTGCTTCCTAAGGGGAGGGGAATGATCCAGGTGGATACTGGTGGCCACCCGCCTATTCCACTTGGGGCCCAACCATTGTCTCTTTCAGTTTTTTTCACAACTTACTATTTTTTAGTAGTTTTTCGGGTCCTGAACTTCCGGAGCCATTTTGAAGCCCCAGACAGAGATAGTATGTTGAAGTTACATCCCCGGGAAGTTGAAACACCAGTTTACCCAAATGGGGCCCATAATTTTGGTGCTTCATCTCCTAGGGTTAGGTTTTTGGACGTTTAGAGTTCTCCATTGTCTCTCCATAATAAATAGGCCCTTGAGACTCATTGTAACATAGTTCATAGGTCTATAGCCACCACATCTCTTCTCAGAGATTCGCTACCAGCACCCTAGCTATTTTATTTCCATCATGTTTGTAAGCATATTTTTGTGATTTGATATTAATGAAATGAAGCCTTATTTATGTTGTATTTCTATGTTTATGGTTATTTCTGTATTCTGTTGCGTTCCTGCATAAATCCGGATCAGAGAGGTAACCACTTGACCCATTGTGTTTGTTTATCAGATACAAAACAACGAAGATATCCTTCAAAACATTTATTTACTATCTCAGTTTGACTATTGGATTGAGGATGATAAGATGAGCTATGAGCTAATTGAGTACCCAAACAAGAAAATAACTCCGTCCAAAAATTTCCATTAAAAATGGGATCTCTATCGCTCACAATAACCCTTGGGTTTCCATGTAGCTTTTGAATTGTGTCCATAAATGTAGTAGCAACTGTTATACTTGGTAAGTATATTAACTACCACCATGATGACACTCTTTCCTTCAGACTTAGGTAAACCTATAATAAAATCCATTGAAATCTCCTCCCAACATTGACTTGGAATGGATAAAGGTTGTAGAAGACCCGGGGTCTTAATTGTCTCAACTTTATTCTGCTGGAAAACCAAACATTCCGCCACAAAATTTTGAATACCAGATTTAAGGCCATCCCGAAAAATTTCTTGCTTCACCTTGTAGTAAGTTTTTAAAAATCCTGAGTGTCCTCCAAAAGGAGAAGTGTGCAATTCCAAAATAATCTTTTGTTTTAGTTGGGAATTCTTACAAAGATATAAGCGATCTTTGTACCATAAGGAATAATTTTTCCAACTAAATGTATCAGATGTACTAGGATCTTGCTGCATATTTTGAATGAGTGTCCACACTTCTTCATCCATCTTCCATTCATCCCTTTCTTCAGTTACCCAATTTGGTTGGATAATAGATATGGGACAAAGCAATGCTTCCACCTCTTCATTCTTTCTTGAGAGTGCATCTGCAACAACATTTAGCTTCACTTTTTTGTATATTATTTCGAAGTCATAACCCAACATCTTTGTGACCCATTTTTTTTTTTTTTTCTGCTCTTCTGAAGATAGTCTTTGTTCCAAAAAGTATTTAAGACTATCATGATCATTTTTTACCTTGAAGTGTCTTCCCATTAGGTAAGTTCGCCATTTCTTTAGTGCATGCAGTATTGCTAACATTTCCTTGTCATAAATAGCTTTCTGCAAATACTTTCCTTTGATTGGTTGACTTTCAAAAGAAATGGGTCTTTCTTCTTGCATTAAAACAACACCAATTCCATTTCCTGAGGCATAACATTCCACAATAAAGGTTTTTGTGAAATCTGGCATAGCTAATACTGGTGCTAGGCACATTGCTTCTTTGAGATTTTCAAAGGCCTTAGTTGCTTCAGGAGTCCATGAAAATGCATCTTTCTTCAATAATGTTGTTAGATGTGATGTTATTCTCCCATAATTCTTAACAAACTTGCGATAATACCCTGTTAACCCGAGAAATCCTCGTAAGTGCTTTACAGTTGTGGGGACTTTCCATTCCTTAATGGCTTTAATTTTTTTAGGGTCTACCTTAACGCCCTCATGAGATACAATATGACCCAGATATTCCACCTCTTGTACTCCAAAGAAACATTTGGATGTTTGTGCATATAATTGTTTCTCTTGCAATAGTTTGGGCACCCTGTCAACATGTTGAACATGATCCTTCCAAGACCTGCTATAGATTAGTATATCATCAAAAAATACTAGCACAAATTTTCTAAGGAAGGGTTTGAAAATGGAATTCACCAACCCTTGAATTGTAGAAGGTGCATTGGTAAGGCCAAAAAGCATGACCAAAAATTCATAATGACTCTCATGAGTTCAAAATTTTGTTTTCTGAATATCTTCAGTCTTCATTCTAATTTGATGATATCCTGAACGAAGATCCAACTTGGTAAAATAAATTGCTCCATGTAATTCATCCAATAATTCATCAATCATAGGAATGGGAAATTTATCTTTAATGGTGAACTTATTGAGCTCCCTATAATCTGGACACATGCACCATGATACATCCTTCTTGTGTACCAATACTACAAGAGCAGAGAAAATACTTTAACTAGGTTGAATTATACCAGCCTCTTACATTTTTGCAATCATACGTTTAATTTCGCTCTTTTGGACATGAGGATATCTATAAGGCCTGATGTTTGGAGGAAAAATTCCTAGAATCAAATGAATAGCATGATCATGATCACAAATAGATGGGAGTCCTTTGGGATTTTCAAACACCTTGGAACGATTGTCCAAGACTTTTTGGAGATCTGAAGAAATAGATGATTTTTAAGTTGGAACTTCTAGTGAGCATAATTGTGCAATTATGCCTCGTTTTTCTTTCTTTAGAATATTTTTCATGACATTAGAGCTTATTATCTTTCTCAGATTTCCTACAATACCCCGTAATTTGACTTCCTTTCCTTTTGAAAAAAATTTCAAGAAAAGTTCTTGAAAATTAAAAGCTACCGTCCCTAAAGATTGTAATCATTGTACTCCTAGTACAACATCAGCACCTCCCATAGGAATGGAAAGCGTTGGACTATTCAATACATATTCCTCCATGGTTAGCTTGATATTATGGAATTTTCCAGAGAAATTTATAGTTCCTCCATTTGCAACCAACACTTGACATTCTGGTGCTGGGTATAGGAAACAATTCAATTCCTTGGCTACCTTACAATGAATAAAATTATGGGTACTACCTCAATCAATCAACACTATTACCTTTTTCTTCTCAATATGTCCTTCTATCTTGAGAGTTTGAGGAGTGGTAATTCCTACCAATGGATTACACGATATGGTCAGAATCATTTATTCCTCTTCTAGGGTTGGTTCGTGGTGTATATCCTCTTCTTTTGAATATTCTTGTTCATTTTCTTCTTCCTCTTCAAAATATATGTAAAATAATTTCTTCTCAGCACACTTATGACCTTTACTGTATTTTCTATCACAACTATAGCAAAGCCCTTTTGCTCTTTTTTCTTCCAATTGTTGTGGTGTCAACCTTGTAGGTTGCGAAAATATAGGAGTAGCAATACTTCCCTCTTTATAGAAGTGAGTGGTAGGCTTCCTTGTCGCCATAATTTTACATTCAATTTTTCTTTCCAACCTGAATGCCTTCTCCAATGAATCAGGTTCCAAAACTCGAACTTCATGTTGGATGTTATCCTTTAAAGTACCTATGAAGAGATCAATCCTGTGTTCCTCTGAAATATCAGTTACCCTTATATTCAATTTTTGGAAGTCCTTAATGTGCCCCCCCCCCAATTGAACCCTTTTGTTTGAGATTTATCAATTGGCTAAAGAAGGTGTTTCTCTTTGTATCCTCATAATGTGTTATCATTTCCTCCGTAAAAATTGACCAAGTGACAATTTTTTTACGGGATAAAAGCCATCAATACCATACAAATGTATTTTTTTCTAAATGTAAAGTTGCGATGCGTACGTTTTGTGTGTTTTGCACACTATTGAGATCAAAATATTGCTCGATCTGTAGTATCCATGTTACAGGATCCTTTCCATCAAACTTCCTCATATCCATTTTTGGAATATGGTGGTTCTTCCCTCCAACATTAGAGTTTATGAAATCATGATTAACATTTGTTTTATTCTCATCATGAGTTTCCTCTACTATCTTTTCACCATTAGGAAATTTTTTTTGCTTCAACTTTGCCAAACCTTCTATGTCTACTTTTAGATCATTCTTCATGTTTTCCATGTTTTCTTTCATTTTTTCATCGATATTAGCTTCCACGCCCACTTCCATGCCATCCATATTAGCTTCCAAACCATTCATCTTAGCTTCCATGCCTTTCTTCAAACCATCCATCTTAGTTTCCATGCCTTTCTTCAAAACTTCCTGTTAAACACCATGTTGAAGCAAACACATGGTGCATGAGGAAGATGAGCACACACAATGAAGGATAAGCGTGAGGCTTTCTTATTTTCCATTATACAAAGATGTAAATTTATAGTACAATGGTGTGACTCTTGGTTTCATATTCCAAGGTCACTTGGACTCCATTGTGACTTTTCATATTCCACACCTACCCATGTAGGATTAGGTGTTCCAACATCCCCCCTTAATCCGAAGGGGGATGTGTGAGTCCAAGAAAAGAGTTGTAATACAAATCTGCAAAGTATACATGTATGTGAATTTAAATGGAAAATCAACTCTCTGAAATGTTGGAAGAAAGAGGTGGTTTTAGGATGACCACAAACACTCAAACAGGACCCACAGTGCCTCCCTAACTCTTCAAAACCGGCAAGAAGCCAGCCTCTGCTAGAGTGACCTGTCCCCTGGGGTGCAAGGAGACCTTCGACCTAAAAGAAGGGAGGTCTACTACCTGTGGTGGTTTTAGGTTGTCCACGCTTATTCAGAAATCTGCTTTGAAGAAGAAGAAGCATTCAGAAATAGATTTTGAAGAGAAGCAGCACTGCCCATCTGAAGGTTTTCATTCTTATTTTTCCTGAAATATCTATTAATTTCTGCATTGAAGAGTTGCTGGAAAACACTATTTAAAGAGGGTTTCTGAAGTAGAAGTTTCTAGTTTTTATTGCAAAAGAATTCTGAGTTTTGCTGAAGATTTCATTATCCTGCAATTTTCTGCTGCTATATGGCCCTCTGCAATTTCTTGAAGAAAATTCCTAAGTTTTTTGTAAAAATTTCTGAGTTTTTGGACTACATATTTTTTACTGCTGAACTACTGGAAAAATTTCTGAGTTTTCCCTGCAATATCTGGAAATTCTGCTGTTGTTGCTTTCATTTTTGCAATCTTTGTTCTCTACTGTTCTAACATTAAAAAAAAATTAAAAAAATTAAAAAAAATAAAATAAAAAAATCTCTGCAGTGCTCCCCTTAAGGCCTTGCGCTATCTCCTATTCCACGACCTTTCGGCTCCTACCCGCTCACTTTCTCACCACTGCTATACACGCCAATGCTCAGCACCGACTCACAAAATCTGCATCAACACACTCCCTACGCATCTACACCCTTTCCACGCCTACAACTAACACACTACCCAGCGTTACCCCCTCACCGTTCCATCCCTCGTTGCATTTTCCTACGCTCCATACGCTCCATCCCACTTACCATACAACAGTCTGCGCATCCTACCATACCTACGGCCCTACGTACCCCTTAATCTAACTCTGCTCGCATAACTCACCTCTCGGCATAACAGTCGATCCCCAAAACTTGAGCTCCCCATCTGTCAGGCCTTGGGCCTCTCTCCACGATCAAATGCTCACACCGCACACTCCAATCCACCTCTCACAGCAGCCCCTCCCTAACGTTTCCTATACCCTCGACTCCCCCTGAAATTTTTTAAACTAATACCGCTCTACGCCCTTACACACCCTCGCTTCACTCTTCCTGCGGTTACTAATCTTCCGCCTACCCCCATCACAATTCGATTTTTCAATTTTAATAAAACTCCATTTATAATTACCCTCCCCTCTCCATTGTAAAATCTGCCCCTCTCCCATATAAATACATCCTCTCATTTTAAATACTACCTCCTCTTATTTTAAATACGCCCCTCCCTTTCATATAATAATCCCCACCATATTATATATATTACATTAAATCCACATTCCATTTTAACATTTCGTTTTCCCTAATTAAAATAAATCCCATTCCATTTTAAATTTCGATTCCCTTTTTTTTTAAATTTATTTTAATATAATATCCCTCCTCCCCATTATAATAACCCTTCTCTTAATTAAACCCCCCCCCAACCATATAGTTTCCCATCTCATCCTAATATTTCCCTTTCCCTTTTTAATTAATTCTCAAAAAAAAATTTAATTAATTTTTAATTAATTAAAAAAAAAAAATAGCAGAGAGAGAGAGGAAAGAGTGAATTTGAACAGCAGAAAAAGAGGAAATGACATGTAAAGCAAATGGACAGAAAACATAGAAGAGAAAAGAGAAGTCTTGCATTTAATGATTTGTGGCATTGATTTGAAGGGTGATTTTTTGAAGAATTGACATTTGAAGACAGTTGGCCATCATTGAAAACAACCCTTTGAAGGAAATTTCAGCTGCTTTAAAAGCCCCTTGCACTAGTGTTTCAGCTGCACATATTTTGCAGAAATATTATATTGACATTGTATTGTGAGTGGAATTTTCCTTTTCATTCATAGTTGGAATCAGTGAATTTCAGTTGTTGGATTGTTGATTGCCCTCCATCATTTGAGGAGAACATTTTGTACTTTAAGAGTTGGAAGTTCTCTTGAGTCATTTGTATTTCTTGTTGCATCACATTGTAAATGGGTGCATTTTCGGTTGAAGCCGACACCCTTTCATTTTTTAGCCTAAATTGTTGAAAATGGCCAAAATCAATGAGGTATTAGTGTTGTTGAATAACCTCATTCATTCAAATGTTGATGATGTGATAAAAATGAGCAAGAATGCTCTTCTTGATATTCAAAGTTGTTTGCTAGATGCACATGAGAAGATTGAGTTTTTGCAGTTGGAATCTCAGCTCCAACAAGACGAACTTCAACAAAAGAGTCACCATTCTGAACCTGTTTCTGTTCAAAAGATTGAGAAGGACTCCCATCAGCGGCAAGTCAGTAAAGTCCCAGTTGATTCACATTCAGTTCCTTGTACTAGAGCAGATGTACATGCAGATGCAACAGTTCAACCTGCACTTCCTAAGCCCATCATTAGACCTTGGGAAGAGCTTGTCCACAACAAGCACCGAACTGGTCTTGGATATGACAAGGATGTGTCCTTCCATATTCCATACTACACCAAGCCTATCAAATTTCAGAGTGCTAGATTCCTATATGACAGTTCACCTGCAGTTGTTCCAGATCCTGCTATGCTTCCACAACAACAGATTGAGAAATGCCAACACTGTGATCGAGTTGGCCACATGAAAGATCATTGTTTTGATCTTCATCCATGCAAGCACTATGGTCGACACACTCATTCTTCAGACAGATGCTTCAGAAATAAGTCTCCTGCAAGAACCAAGATTCATCTTGGATGGATCACTTCTTGGCAATGGGCATCAGCAGCCAAGAAGATGTTTACAACACATGTTAGAACTTCTTCACGAATATTGAACAAACTTGCAGTTGAGTTTGCGCCATCATCTCACCTTGTCCCTGACAGGGGGGAAAATGGTGGTCATGTACAAGCTTCGACGATAGATCAAGAGAGCCTGAGCCACAATCTCTCATTCCATGTTCAGAGTTGTAGCCAACAGTTCAAGCGAGCCTGAGTCACAATTCGTCATTCTGGATTCAGATATGTAGCCAGAGATACGGATTCCCATGAGCATACCTTCGGTTGGTGGATAACCTAAAACGATCATTTTTGGTTGGTGGATAACCTAAAACCATCATCTTTGGTTGGTGGAGAACCTAAAACCACCACAGGTAGTAGACCTCCCTTCTTTTAGGTCAAAGGTCTCCCTTTTTTATGAGGGACAATTCCTCTAGCAGAAGCTTTCAGCTTCTTGCCAGTTTTGGAAGAGTTCCGGGAACTGCAACAAGTTTTGCGTTCCAGTGTTTGTGGTCATCCTAAAACCACCTCTTTTTTTCCAACATTTCAGAGAGTTGATTTAGCCCAAGTGCTGCCATGTATATTTGCATATTTGTATTACAACTCTTTTCTTGGACTCACACATACCCCTTCGGATTAAGGGGGGATGTTGGAACACCTAATCCTACATGGGTAGGTGTGGAATATGAAAATTCACAATGGAGTCCAAGTGACCTTGGAATATGAAACCAAGAGTCACACCATTGTACTATAAATGTACATCTTTGTATAATGGAAAATAAGAAAGCCTCACACTTATCTTTCATTGTGTGTTGTTTCTCTTGTGTGTGCATTCTTCTCCCTCATACACCATGTGTGTGCTTCAACATGGTGTTTAACACTTCCATTTCATTTTTTGTTGCTCTTTGTGAAAGAAAAATTTGTTGCACTTGCTCTTGTAGTTTTGACATGTCATGTTGCCATTATTCTTCTTCATGAGTCATAGTACAACCTTCTAAAGGCTTAATGGGTGTTGAATTATTTTTAGGGGCTATTTTAGAATCCAATACTGATATCTCTTTTACAATATGCACTTGAAATCAATTCAACTTGATTCTTCAAACAAGACTTATGCAATTCGGAAAACAAAATACACACCTTTTACTTGCTTTTGAGGAGCCAGATATTGAAATTGCATTATCTCTATAATTGTGGATCCTCATATCTGAAAGTTGGCCCTGTAGTAGCCCTCTGAAGCTTATTTCAAATTCCACAAGTCTGATCTAATTTGGATTCTTTAAGGAAAATTTATGTCCAATCTCCCACAATGACCCAATTATGGACTTGTTCAGTAGAGCGAACTTGTACGACTTTCCACGTGTCACTGTTTCTTCCTTTGGCTCTAAAATTGATAGAAAAAAAACTACATTCCGTGTAATTGTGGTCACTTTTTACAGCATTCCAATTTGATTTTCAGAGAGAGAGCTATGAATATTTTCCCACGATCACCTCTTTGAGATGAAATTTATAAGCCTGAAAAAGCAGTAACTTCCACTGATCATATATCCGAAAATATTGTGAGCCAGGATCTGAAATTTTGCGATGATGCTCCTTAGGATTCAGCTTCACACTCTAAACATTTCATCTTCTTAACCTTCGTAGAAAAACAGTTATAGCGAAAATTCCATGATGACCTGTTTAGGTTAAATGCAGGAGCCTGCAAAATGACCTAAATTCCACAGATCATATCTCCGAAAATATTGTGAATCAAGCTTTGAAATTTTGTGAAGATGTTCCCTAGGAGGTGGGATTTTCACTCTAAACATTTCAATTTTTGAATCTTTGTAGAAAAAAGTTATATCAAAAATTCCACGATGACCTGTTTGGAGCAGCGAAACCCTAGAATCCCAAAGCTTTGATACCAAATGTTGTGAAACCAGCTCCAAAAATAGAAGAAAAGAGATATCAACACCTTAGAAATAAGCCACTTCGAGGGGGAAAACTCCAATACATTACATGAATGAAAAATTCTTTGATGATACAAATTACAAAACCTCCTTTCTATATATAGGAGTCCATGGGGCCACAATGTAATCCTAGTTGACCTAAAAATAATAATTTAAGGGCACAATAATAACAATATGGGGGTTACAGGGGTACAATAATAACAATAAGGGGGTTACACTAACAACAATAAGGGACTATACTAGTAATATAGGGACCTAACAAACCCTATGGTTTATTTCTGATGGAGAAATGATGTCAAGATATGCAAAGTTCTCTGGGAGTCTATCATGTTGGGGATAGAATGATACTTGCTCTGGACCTTTCTGGAGCTAACGTTGTGGATGTTTTGTGAGATTTTCCTGCAAAAACAACTACCTCAAGTGAAAGCATCTTCTTTTACCAAAATAATATTGAAAGTCATGGGCTTTAAAAAGGAAGATGAGAGAGGGCATATCTATCGGCGCTAATTTTTTTTTTTCTTTTTTCTGGAATGCGAATTCATTATGGGAATTTTGACGTTTAAAATGGGCCTCCTAAGGAAATTATAAAATAGTAGTGGAAATAATAAAATAATATTTTATTACATCATCAATTTTTAGAGGGAAAAAAGAAAAAACTACTTTTTCAACTCGTATTTTCAACTTCTCTCATAGATTTTTACTCAAATTTCAAGCAGGAGTACTCATTGAATGCAAAATTTAATTCCTCATCCAAGGAGTACCCATGTTGCATACTTTCGATGGACCATGCTACATGAAAAATGAGAAATACACGAAAAACGTGATTGCAATCATGTTTTTTCATGTATTTCTCATTTTTCGCATAGCAGGGTCGAAAGTATGCAACAAGGGTACTCCTTGGATGAGGAATTAAATTTTTCACCCAACGAGTACTCCCACTCAAAATTTGAGTAAAAAATTTGGGAGATAAGTTAAAAATGTGAGTTGAAAATTAGTTTTATTATTTTGTTATTTTTACCCTTTTACTTAAAAAATGGTAAATCATCCCCCATGGTTGACATCATCATGCTGAATCCTATTGGTTCTTATAAAGTTTATTTTGGTTGCACATTTTTCTTAGGAGGCCCATTTTAGACCTCAAAATTCCCCTAATGGTGTGGCGTCACTTCTGTTTGTTATGGCGTGTTAATCACAATGGTGCTTTTGGTCTGGTTATTAGATACTCTAAGCTCCAGTTTTCCCTTGGGAGTTTTTACTTAGCTCCTAGTTTTGATTTCAGTTGGGGTTGCCCCCAGACTGAGATCTGGGGGGCATTGCTAGTTACTACTCCCTATCCAGGATTCCCTTTTGGCTTGTTTTTTGATTTTTTCTTCACCATGTTAGGAGGGTAGTTCTCCTGGTTATACTGGTGTGGTTGGTTTTGGGATGGCTACACAAAGTTCACCTGTGCATTGGTTTTCATAGGTGGGTCGTGTGCTGGGGACTGAGCATAATGATGTCCCTAGTTTGCACCTGGTTGTTGGATGGGAGCTCTTCCATTAGTGTTTCTTTCTGTGTACTGGGTCCCCTTAGCTGAAGGATAAGGTCCTCCATGGTGATACGCTTGTGCCCTATTAGTCAAATTTTGCTAAGGCATATGATGACTTTGAAAATTAGGTTGAGGCACGTTCTAGGTAGAACTGTATGTGTAACTGGGGTTTTGATTGCTGTTGCCTAGGTAACCTTGGGTCATTGACCCAAGGAGCCCATGTGCATAGTTCGACGCACCTAGAAATTCTTGATAAGTTTTCAGGCACAGGGCATTTGGCAGGATGTTGTAAGTGTATCCTGACTGCGTATAAATCAGTTCAAGCTTCTTGGCTTTACTGATTGGTCCTCTTCGGATGTGGGGTTTTGCTGTGCCACATCCTTTGAAATCTCTGCCATAAGAGTTTTCAATAAGAACTCTAAGAGAACCCAGTCTTCGAGTTTAGCTTTACATAAATTGTGACGCCGCCTCCCTTCATGAATATGGTCTGAGATATGGACAGTGGGGGTTTGTCTAAAATGAGTCAGTAATTCCATTCTGGAATCATGGTGAATGGGTAATTGAAAATATGTTAGGAATGCGGTGGAAATGGCACAAAAGGTTCCATGAGAAGCAGAAGGTTGCTCCATGTACCATTTCACGGCTACTCCTGTAAGAGTGCGTTGAAATAGCCTCAATCGAATAGTGTAGTCGATGATACTATTCGATGAGAACCATAGGTAAAAGGTCATTACATGATTACCTGGGTATTCTACTTTCTTTCCATCGAATTTTGGTATATCCGAAGGGAGCTTCGTTGGCATGGGAGGCCATGTAGGATCGTGTGTGATGGGGTCATTCGTTAGCTTGGTTAAATCAGGTAGATTCAACGAAGCTAAGAAAGGTGACTGGGAGGCTGACGCCATTGCAATTTTTGAAGACACAAAGTTCTGGTTACAATGAGGGTTAGTCTGTGACATATTCTGCTGTGTATTCAGTGGGCTTCCTGAATGGGATGCACTCCTCTACCCCCTAGGGCTCGAGGGAGGAGTGGTGTGTTGTGTGGTGTTGGGAGACCGACTAGGGTTCCCAACTATGGATGCTCCAATGAAGGATGAACCAACGATGGTAGCAGTGTTCCATCTTTGATGCCTGAATGGCGAAAGACCTGGAACCCCACTGGGTAATGGGGGAGGTCCAAAAGACGCCTGGATCGATGAGGTTCTGTTGGGACCGTTCAGGTGTCGAATAGGTTAGGTTTTGGAAAAATTCGAGAGGATACAGTCTAAGATCAAAGAAAAATTATGGCCACATACATAAAACAAAGTGAAATTAAAATAAATTTTCCCTTTAAATTAATCTCTGTGATCAATCAAGCAAAAAAATGGTTTTTATTTGTTTGCATATGATACTCAAAATCCTAGAAGACCTATTGCATCCTCACACACTCAAAAGTAGTTGGGCCTTGAGAATATTTCTTGTGAGTTCTAGCACAACGTCCCATAAGAGATGGCGACAGCCCTAGTCAGCCAAAGGGAATCCACCAAGGTAAGGGTAGAGGGTCTAGCACTTGCGTGCACTCTCACATATAGGGAACCAATGTCCCTCATTTTTGTCCACTAAGAACCAATGTCCCACATGAGCGTTCAAGTCTTGGGCTTCTTGGTAGTTATGTAACATTATCGAGTATCAACCGGGTCAAGTAGCCCCAACTGATACAGCATGCACTGTGCCTAAGCCTAACCCCCTCTGAATCGGGTCTCTGCTGCGCTTGGGTTTTCTTTTCCGTGTGATGATAAGTTGATTTGAAACTCCCTAAATACACAACTTCTATGTTTCAATATGAAGTATGATAAAGGTGGCTTATTGGATGCCTATGCCCTTGATCCTAACTTAAGCGATAAATTCTTTTATGGCCCCTGTGGGGAGAATTTAGTGAGTTTGGTTAAGTTAGTTTTAGGTGTCTTTGCTTCGCTTAGTGGGTGAGTGTGTGTGAGCATAAGGTGGAAACTCACATAGTTTGAACGTGTGGATATTGTTTATCCTTTACAAAATCCCCTATTTAAACTATGTTATATTGTGTCTAGCTCAAATGGAAACCATGTGCAGATAATGGGCTGCTTTCAAATTTTCCTAGTTAATCTATGTGACTAACTATAGGGAGATGACGAATTATGAATATGGAGTGTTAATATTATTACCTAGGATCATCAAAGTGTGCAAAGGTAGCAGAGACTAATTGCTCTTCTATAAACAATTCAATCCTAGTCTCGTAGTTCCTAGTGAAAAAAATTGAACTAAACAAAAAACTTTTACTCTAGAATAAAGAAAACTAGCTATGCACGCATGGTCTTGGGCCACTTACTTGGACTAGTTATCTAGGTGTGAATACCAAAATTTGCAAAACATAAATTTTTCGGAACAAAAGTTAATTTCCCCCCCACTTAAACTATGTGAAATTTTTTCAAAAATCAACTTGAAGCAAAACTGACTCTAAGCCTATAGAAAGCAGCTAAAAGTGAGTTCTAACAAGTTGTGGGGTACCACAACTAGTGCTGGAAGATGAATTAGGGGCTTCCAAGCACCTTACAAGCAGAAAAAGACATAATCTTGGGAGAAATTTCTCATTCTGTGAATTGCGCGCAAAAGGCCGTGACAGGTGCGCTTTCTGCACACAGGTCAGCACTGAATGCGCACCCTGCACGTCTGTGAGGAACAAATGTGCACAAATTCATGCAAGTAAAAAAAAATATTAGGAGCTGCTCTTCTTTAGTCTGTCACTCAAGGTGAATCTAGGGACTGCAAGATAGATCAGAGGACTATCAGCTCCACTCTCCAGCATAGACAAAGGTCCCCTCCAAAAGAAGGCACAACCACATAAACTTGGTAAAATGTTAGTACATTCGCCAATCCTATTGTGGTAGAATTGGTGCATGTGTGTAAGAAATCACACCAGTTTAAGGGTTGTGGTTTACCCCTTTAAACTATTGGTAACAGGAAGAAAGAAGTTGAGTTCATAAGCATACAATCTAGAGGAAAAAGCATGCAAATGTATACTCAAATTAAAATAAAACTAAAAAACAAATATACATAAGCTATTGAAGAGAGTCAAATGATAATAATGCAAATAGTAGCTCTTGGCCCCTCTTATTAAGCGTTTAATACGAAAAAGAAATTTTACCCTCTTGCCAAAGGCCCCCTAGACAATGGTTTTAGGTCCCGATGCAAGGATGTTGTCCTCCAATCTCGCCTCAGTGGAGTCTCCCTGTCTCTTTTCTATGTTGGACTGAAATTGTTGGATGGCCAACAATCGAGTCCCCTCTATCTCCAGCTCCAGGTCACACACTGATGGTATTTCTTGGGAAATTCTGGTCAGCATAACAATGTGATCACCCATTCTTCATCTCATGGTGGCTTTATATAGGGGATTTCAAATCCTCCTTCCCTCCCTTGGTACAATGTGGATGGTGACCCAAGGGAGGGGTATGATTCCTTTGTGTGCTCCAAATATTCCATTGTGTGCTCACATAGTTTCTAAGGAGGCATTTTTGGCTATTCTTAGGTGGCTTCATGTAAGGAGTAACTTGTCCTTTGCTTTGTGTGGTCCTGGATAGCGACATTTTTCCACTTTCATGAATGCGCGCTTATCGGTAAAAAAGGCGCGCATAAGGCACTCTTCTCAAAGGATAATGCGAACAAATAGAATTTTATGACTAGTTCAAATTTGATTTTCTCAAAACTTTAGAGATTTATAATACTTTCTAGATTCCATAATGTTTTCCTACCCTGTAAATCCTTTGGCTTGACATTAATTAATGTCATATTCTGTTGTACGATTTTCGAGTGTTAACACTACTACCACTATTGATAAATCTACTGAGGTTAAAGTGTTATTGAAGGAGAAAGAAGATAGAATAAAATAATTAGAGAGACTGTTGAATCAATAAAATTATAATTCTAGCGAGAAAATCAAATTGAAGATGTCCTAATTTCAAAAGGATTTTGAAAGTATTAATTTGCAGCATAAAGTACAACTCACTGAGAAGCAAACACAACTAGAACCAGCAATGACCAGATTACAAAGCCAACAATAGTTAGGCTAATTCCTAAAGGAAGCATTGGATGTAAATGCTAAGTTAAAGCAACAACAAGAAGTATTTTTCCAACAAGCTTCTATTACTGGCCCTTATTTTGACTCAAGTGAAATATTAATCCAGCAAGTAGCTATCTAGAAACTTGAATGTGAGAAGATCGAGAAGAAAATAAATGAACACATTCAGTGGCAAGCATCATACTCGGGAAATGAAGCTAATCTACCCCAGGTAGATAAGTTCCACGAGGAAATATTATTCAAATATTTGGAAGCACATATAAAGCAGGCGGAGAAAGCAGCAATGAAAGCATTCAAGTTGGCAAAGGAAATTATTGAATCTGTGTGTGAACAGCTTGTGAAACCAATAATAATCAAAGAGTGCATGTCTGAAGTGCTCACAGAATTCAAACAGTTGGAAACACAGTGGAAAGAAAAGGCATAAATTCAGGATGAAACAATTAAAAAAGTAAATAAGTTTGATCAAGAAAATTATTGGAATTTTCTTATTAAACCTTATCATCAATAACAGACCCTGCAGTCGTTAACAGATTTGACAAGAAGATCGTAGCCAACGCTCTGAAATATGATATTCAATGGACAGGTCAAATCACAAATTTCACAACCAGCTCAACTCAAGCCCATGCTAGATATTTGTCGAATTCGGGGGGAAATCCAAAAGAAATATCAGAACTCATAAGTCATATTGTTACTTTATTTTCCTAGATTGTAGTTAAAGTTAGCCTTACGAGGATGGTTGTTTGAAAGCTCCTCTATTTTTTTGTAATAATCTATTTTAGAACATAGTTAGTTTAGTATTTAAACCCCTCCCATGCATTTAGATAAGGGTCTAGAAATTTGTCAAAAACATTTGTAAAGAATGCACTATTGTAAGTTTGTGAATGCATTGATGAATTAATGGAACGCAATGTGTTATCCTTTGACAATTAAAGTTGTTTAACTAATGTTGCAGTCACTGAATTGTATCAGAAACTAGATTTTAAAATAAGGGCTAAAACCCTTGAGCTTTTTTTGGCTGAAGATGCCCAACTACGCAAGAAGAAACCTCCCTATTCATCATTAATTTTGCTTGATAGAGCCAAGAAAACAATTACAATTATCTCTTACCTCCTAGGTTATTACTCAGATTAGTGCGTAGATGGGACCATTATAGGATTCCTTTCAATTTTCTCCACATATTCTAAGCCTTCCATATTATTAAATTCTAGCCAATTCCTTGTAGATGCCATCCATGATTAGTTTATTAGATTCGAAACTAAAGAGGTATTTAAATATGCCTCTATTGTAGTATATATGATTTTGTATTTTCAGGGAGACAGGTTCAAGTTCACAATGCATAAGTTGGATGATGATGGAAATCAACAATTTGTCATATTTTGGACTATAATGGTAATTAAGTATAAAAAATAATACTCATACAAACAGTTCATAGAACTATCTGTACATCTAGGAATTAGTCTTCTAAGAAACAATTCAGAATCTAGAATCAGTGAATACATAAGGAAGTTTTTGTAGTTATCAGACCAAACCAAAATAGGAGACTGGTATCTTTACCAGAATTACACAGAACTAAGAATCTATGGATGTGAGATTGCCCCATATAATCTCCCTAAATTCCTCCCAATGAGGATTTTTTCTCTAGAATACATCAGGTAAATGCTCAATGCTAATGAGGTCCATTTTGTGTCTAAAAATAAAATATCAATTGAGGATCAAAACACAAATAGGACCTTTCATTTGTAACAACAAAACAACAAGGGAGGAAGCAGACAAATTGCTAAAATAAATGAAATTTAGCCTCAATTTTACATGGTAATATGATCCATTGGGTAGCATCTCCAACCTAAGGGTAGAGAACAAATATACACCTTATATCCATACCCACATGCCAAAGATTTAGAAATATATGAACCCGCTAGAGTGGATTGAGAACACTCTATAAGGGGTTGAAGAACATCTGGTTTCTACTTGAACATCACAGGCTCTTGTCCCATAGGAGAAAGAAGGAAAAAGGATAAGGGAAGAAGAGTCACCTTCAGTGACTAACACTTCCATCAAATAATTTAAAATCATGTATAGGAAGAGGACTAAGCTCAATGCCAAGGTGAACCCAAGTGAAGACTCAGATTAGGAGGTCATCATCATCACCAAAGAGACACCTACTTCCTCACAAGTAGGTGGCTAGAGTACACTCTCTACTACCACCTTGACATATTCACAGGATCAACAACAAGCAATTCAAACTAGTAGAGTTGTCATAGGGGAGAAAGAGGAGAGCATACTTAATACGTTCATAGATATTAAATTAAAGAATGAAGTTTTTAAGACTAGTAAATATAATCAGTTGTGGAAGAAAACTTCTAGCTCTCAGAGTATACTGATGTCAGCCTTTGACTATGAGAAAGGCAAAAAATGCAGATGGATTTTGTCCAACCACAAATTCCATAGCCTATGACAACACTAGATTATAATAAGACTGCATATTAATTTGATATTAAAGACATACATCCCATTTATCAAATGCAGATGCACAAGGAGACAGGTGAAATTATTTCATCTACACTCACTAACACAGCTATGAGTTTGTCCAAGTTGCAGGTTTCCTTAGCTAATATCCAATCACAGCTCAAAATGGAGAAATTATCTTCTATGGGCAAGGATTCAAGGATTAAGTCTTTGGAAGACTTAGTGATCAGATTTTGATATGATCCCTCCAACATCAAAGCTACAGAAGAGGTGATAAGGAAGAAAAATGCTAACACAGAAACATTAAGGAAGCAACTAAAAATGCCAGTTACAGAGGACCCCTTGACCAAATAAATCGAAGAGAGAGAATCTCAGAAATTAGACATGATGAAGGTCATCATGGAGCAGAATGCTCAGCTAAGGAAAATAGAATCAGAGATGGATAATATGATAAAGGAACAAGAGTAGGCTACCAAACTTTCATTATTTCCTTTGGAGGTTGTACCCCTTATATCTATTCCCACGACCACACCTTCTACAACAAGTAAAATAGATGGAGCTGAAAAATTCACCAAGGCGGTGCAAAATATGTCAATACAGATAGAGGAAATAAATAAGCTTGAGGACCAAGTGAAATTGTTGCAGGATCAAAATTCTAGGAGTGAGAGCTCACATGCAACTAAAGCACAAAGAGCACATAAGTTAATAGAAAGGTTGTAGAAGTCTCAGAGGGAATCATTTATTGGAAATACCTTGGGCCAAGTCAAAGAAATAATTTGGACCTATATCATAGAGTCCATCAATGAAATATGGCCATGTATACAGATCATATTTGAGCAGAAAGAATTGATACAGAAATCCAATGATGCCATCAAAACTATCAAGGGGGACCTTGGAGACATGCCAACCACTGCCAACAACATTATCAAGTTCTTAAATTCCAAGAACATGTATGAGTTGGATGAATTGGGAGTTTAGGATAGGACAGAAACAATATTGGACCTAAAGAAGGTTCTAACAAAGAGAAACTTGATTGTAAAACTGGAATAAAAAATGTCACATCTTAGAGATAGTTGTAAACACATTTTTCAGTAGGATAGAACCTTTAACTCAGAAAGGTCTTCCTTCCCTATTTATAATCAATGAAAAATTAATGAAGAAAGAGGATTATGTGAAGAAGCTAAATGAAATTTCCAGGGAAACAACTAAGTTTTCAAATATGAAAGGCACTGTGACAGGAAAAAGCGTTCTTGGAGGCATTAGCTCATGACGTTTTCATCCAACATGAGGTAAACCACGTTTTTGTGGTAAAACCAACTTTTTGTAAGTATATTGAAGTGGATGGAATCTACACGAAGGTAATCAAGTTAACTATCCTAGGTGAAGATTGATGGGATAATTTAACTGAGTTTTAGAAATAAAAGTAATAAAGAATGGTTAGTTGCAACTAGCACATGGGACATTGTATCAGTAAGCGTTACAGCGAGCGTAACCTACAAATAGGCCCACTCATCAATTAATTCCTTGAAAGCAATGTCAGAATGCCAGATCATCCATATCGAGCCTACATTTTGTCACAGTTATAGTTTATTCTTAGATTTAGGCTAATAATACACTATCTGTTGAGACAACATTTATTGTAATCAATCTTGTAATATTTTATTATAAATGCTCCTTTGTTTGAGGTATTAGAGGTTGATTTCTGAGGATATTTTTCCTACTGTGAAATTGTAAATTCCAAGTTTCACTAGAGCATCAATAATACAAAGACTTCTTTCAGGATTCATGTGGTGTAATTACTGGTGAAGTGCTTCTAATATTTTTTTGTTTTCCATTGTTTTTCATTTCTCTATTTATCAAAATTCTTAATTATAAAAAAATAAGTGTGATGAATAGGACATGTTATTTCAAACACCTTATTCTGGCTGCTTTTACAATTTAAATGTTTTCTACTTGAAATTAGATTGAAAAATACATAATTGAATTTTAGTCTCAACTGAAATTCACTTTTCTTCCATATTCATTATTCATTTAAAAACCTTAAAGAATCCAATGAATACAACCTAGATTTCCCTGTTATAACTCTTTTAAAAATTGATCCAAAATCCATTTTCATGTTTTGACTCCATTTCCCAATGGGAATATAAATATTTAATCAACCAAATCAATAAAAATAAAAATAAAAGTCATAACTAGCATAGTATTTATTCGAAACAAAGTTAAATCATAAAGAGATATCCCTCTCTGAAGCTCACAAGGCTAGATCCCAACTTCCAAAGTGGTTTTGATGCCATCCTCTGTGTTTATTGTACCAACTTTTTAAATTACAAAACGATAACATAGTGGCAACCATACTGGGGAAGAATTGAAAAAATTGTAATTTCATTCGAATTCATAACCCTGGTTAAAACAATGTATGATAGGAATAATTTAATATTGGTTTTATTTTCAATAGTATAAATAATAAGTGTGTGTGTGTGCATTTAGGACATAACTCTGGATCCTGAAAGAGCCTATACTAGAGCACATCCTGATCCAAAGCATGCGGAAATTGTAGATGACCCTGAGAGATTACTGAAAAGAAAGAGAATAGCAGAAAGCCAAGGAAGTTGTAGTCCCCCTCATAGAGGATATTCACTCCCAAAAGAATTTATAACTCTACAAGACATTGAGTTTGATTTTCCCTTTGAACAAAGCCTATTTAGAACTAAATCAACCAATTGGGCAAACCAAATAGTAGTAGATCAAACTACTTTAAGTAGAAATCCATTTGAAGCCCAATCTTCTCCTACTGATATAGACCTTAAGATAATCCAAGACTTTGATAAATTGCAGGGTTTAGTTTTAGGTTTAGACCTTTTTGTTCATGAAGCTTATGTCCAGCAATCTATAGAACTTTATTCTTTGAATTCTTATGCATAATCATCCTCCCCATCACAATCTATGCATCTTAGATCAACAAGTCCTACCCCTTCTGTAGTTTCTACAACTACTCCAGTACTTTCCTATAAATCATTAATCCCTACTCCTTCTGTATTTTCCACAGCTAATCTGTTAGTTTCGCACGAAGCAACTTAAACACCTTCTTCGCCCCATGCCTCAACTACAATCCAACCTTCATCTCCACCAAAACCTCAAGTTTCAGCTCAGTGTGTCCCTTCCATTCAACCTCCACCTTTCATCCAACAACCACATCATATTTTTCATCCTAATATCCCTATAATGGCAGCTACGTATTCTCCCACAAGATCCTCTGACAAACATGCCACGGGATTATCAGACAATAATTCCTCAATTTTATGGAACTAGACCTATCACTTCCCAACAACATGTTGATAGGATGAATGATAATTTTGACCTTCAGGAGGTAGATGAGGAGATTTTAAAACATAGGTTGTTTGCACAAAGTCTTAAAGGAGAGGTGAGAAAATGGTTTAAAGGATTACCTACTGGTTGTATTAATTATTTACTTGAATTCCATCAAACATTCCTTAATAGGTGGGAAATTAAGAAGAACACTCTTCATATTTTATCTAAATATGAAAGCATGAGGAGGGGACCAGCGGAAAGTGTTCAATACTATTGCACTAGATTTAACAGTGTATACAATGCAATCCTTTCTAACATCAAACCACCACAAGGCTTAGCCTTGATCAAATTCCCATATGGTTTTGAGGCATACATGGCTTACCATCTTAGGGAAAGAAATTCATCCACACTAGAAGAAATGTAAAGGGATGCAGTGAGTGGAAGAAAATCTGTTAGCAAAGAGAGATAGACTTAGAAATGAAGGGAGAGTAACCATAAAAGAGGAACCCTCTACTTCTTCCGCTGATGATAAAATTGACTCCTTAGCTAGAGAAATAGAAAGAATAATGGAGAGGATTAATTTGAATGAGAGGGTTGCACCTAGGGAAAATCAACCTGCACCTCAAAATCGAAATAAAAATCCTAGGAGAAATCCTCCCCAAATCAAACAAAGAGAGCAAAGGGGTCCTGATCTGAAAATTATACCTCCTTTTAAGGAGAATTATGTTGATGATGATAGAGTGGTAGTAGAAGAAGTAGAAGACAATAAGATAAAACTAATGGGTATCAATGATGATGAAACTGTGTTTCTTACTCAGGAAGAACAAAATCTCTTTCAATTATCCCAAATTGAACTTGATTATGAGGAATCAGATGACTAAAAGCAGGGATTTGAAAATTCTCTCATGGAAGTCCATAAATAGTATAATCTTAGGAGTAAGAAAACATTAGATCCTCCAAACAAAATGACTAATGAAAACCCTGTTAAGAAAAATTCTGACACCACTTCAAAGAAAACTCCAGAAAATGATGCTAAGAAATCTTCTGATAGTTCTAGAAAAAAGACAATTGACATTCCTACTAAAAATATTGTTGAGGGTACCTCCAAAACTACTCAAACAGATATTCCCACCACTAATCACCAAAAAGAACATGTGTCAAAATACATTGCTGCTAAATTTGACTTTCTGAACTTAAATAAATTTCAAACAACATTCAATATTGAAAATGAATTAGAAAAGCTGAAAATTCCTATCCCTTTGACTGAGTTAATGAATAAAAATATATATAGAACTCAAATTATGAAGGCTCTAAACATAGTAAAAAATAATGATACTGTCAATTGGAATGATGATCGACGTGAATTATAATTTGGTCCATAGGTAGATGGTAAACCAAAAGAAGGAGTTCCTCCATTTTATGTCTATATTAATGTTCATGATAAAATTATCCACAATGCTATGTTAGACTTGGATGCCTCACAGAGTTTGATGCCAAAACTTGTTATGGATAAACTTGGTCTTTACATTACTAGGCCTTACAAATACTTGTATTCATTTGATTCTATCAAAGTAAGATGTTTAGGTCTCATTAAGGATATATGTGTCACTTTAGCAAAAATCCCAGCTAAGAGTCCAGTTATGGACATAGTGGTGGCTAATATACCCCCAAAGTATGTCATGGTGTTGTCACGCTCTTGGGGAGAAAAATTACAAGGTACCCTACAAATGGATATGACTTATGCAACCATCCTAGTATTTTGTCAATAGAGAAGACTGTATAGGGAAGCCTTAATGAAATACGTGGTGAGTAGCTAGGAAAAGCCACATAATTACCCCCTTTACTCTATTCACTATGATTTAGACTCCTTCATTCTGTATAATTATGGAGATATTGATACTCAGGTTACAAGTGTTGAAAATGACATTTGTGTAACAAATGAAAATAAAACACAAATTGTACAACAAAGCACTAAAACTAAACCTTTTTTTAACACAAGTTCTGATGGCTCTTACATCAGAGCAGGGTCAGGTGAAGGTGTGTGGGTCTCAAATTTAAGAAATAATCATGCAGAAGGTCTTTCATATAAAATGAATTTTCAATATACCAACAACATAGCCGAATATGAAGCGCTTCTTTTAGGCTTGCAATCATTGAAGAAACTAGGTGCTACAATAATTTATGTCCATGGAGATTCTAAATTGATTATAAAACAGATTAAAGGAGAGTATGCTGCAAAAAATCCTAGATTGAGAGCATACAAAAATGATGTGCTTGATTTCTTACACACTTTTGTAGAATATGATCTTCCTGTTGATTTGAACCTGATGTTTTATTTTTGCTTTGCTAATTACAAGTTCAGAATTATAATTTATTTTCTTCTTGTTTTCTTGTGGTGAATTAGTTTCCTTGGTGTAGGTGAGTGTCAAAACACGAAATTGTCTTGTGTTTCATGTTGATTTTAATGAAAAATAAACAACATAAGTAAGAAATGAACAAAAACATAAACATGTACAACAAACCATAAACAGATCCATCAACATAATTTTTTGATGAAGGAGTTCACCCCTCCTGGGCTACATCTCCTTGGTCCAACTATATAGCTTGGCCCTCTTGTATTAGCTCAAATTTGGAAAAAGTGTTGTGTACATTTCTCAATTTCTCCTGAAACCTGTTCTATTGTCTTCAGAAAATAAAAATAATCTAAAAATGACTGTCCAATTACTGAAAATTGACTATGGCTGGTCCAGACTTGACCTCCTTACATGTTGGCCCTAGGCTCTCTCGAACTTCCCTATAGAAAAATCACATGTAGAAGTCGTTTGCAACCTCTAAAAATTGTGCCATTCTCTCTGGAATGACAAAATAATCTAAAATTGACTATTCATTTTTCAAAATGGTCGAAATGTGCCTCCATTATGGAAAAAACAAAATTCCTTCTATTTCTCCACTAATTTTGGAGAAACTCCAGTGAACGACGCCACATTTGGTGGGTCCACTGGATTTGGTGCCTCCGCCAAAATATCCACTACATTAACTGCACTTAACTATGAGATAAGTGCATTTAACCATATGATAAGTGCACGTTTAATTTTGAGTGCGTTTAGTGCTAACTATGAGTTAACATGTAATAACTGTAGATTAATGCAATTAAACATGCTTTAACAAATTTCCGTCGGATTTGCAACTCGTAGCCCTTGGTTATTGGCGTGTGATCACATGGGATAGGGGGCTGGACCATAGGGTTAGCCCCCTCCTTTGTCCATTTGGCGCTCCCTACGAATTAAAATATTTACGCGTGGGCTTCCGTTTCGAGGCTCATACAGATTGTGGATTCGAAACATAGTTGGCTTGTGGGGTGAATGTCCTCAATTCAAAACCTGAGCCCTTCTCACCATTTATCTTTTGTCACATTTGATTTTTAAATGGAATTGACAATTATTTAATGGATGGCATTTGAATCATTTAATACGTGAACCATATGATATGTACGTGCAACTTGCCATTACAGACTTGAAAAATTTGGTTATGAATACGTGGATTTGAGTTTGGTTATGTTAGCCACCTGTAATATTTGTTATACCAAAAGGTGGCTAAATCTGTTTTGAGCCTTCAAGGAACAATTTTTCATTACTAAAAATTGTTGGCTCTTGAAGATTCTTGAAGGCCTCATGCCTCTATCCAGATCCTACATTGCTGTTCCCATTTCATACTCTGAAATTTCTGCTAAAAACCCAAGAGAAAAACTACTGAAAAACCATCATTTTCCTTTTCCTCCCCACTTCAAATTAACCTTCACTTGCTTCCCTTTTCTCCATAAAATCCCCTTTGTTTTTATGAATTTCCTTCTTCCATTCGTAAAAACCACTTTATAAGGTTTGAAACCTACTTTAAAAACCTTACCGAAACCTTCAAATCCCTTTGAAAACCATGAAAAATGCATAAAAAATACAAGTCTTTAGTATGGGATTAAGCCCCTTTGGGCTAAGTCCTAAACCACTTCCCCATCATGTGCTTTGGGGCTGAAACCACTTGCTAAAACGCTCATCGCAAAATTCTGTGATGCGATCCATCGCAAATCACAAATCACAGAGTTGTGGTTTTTTCTAAAGCGCTCATCGCAAATTTCTACGATGCGATCCATCGCAAATATTTGTGATGCGATCCATCGCAAATTTCTGCGATGCGATCCATTGCAAATATTTGCGATGTGATCCATCGCAAATTTCTGCGATGCGATCCATCACAAATATTTGTGATGCGATCCATCGCAGATCCTCATCGCAGATCTCCATCGCATCGTAAATCCCTCCTCCATCGCAAATCGCAGATCGCAAATTTGCGGTTTTATCTAAAAAGCTCATCGCAAGTTTCTGCGATGCGATCCATTGCATATCGCAAATCGCATGTTTCGTTTTTTAAACAGTTTGATCCATCGCAAATATTTGCGATGCGACCGCTCCAATCGCATTTTTCCGCCCATTGCATATCGCAAATCGCATGTTTTGTTGTTTAAACAGTGTGATCCATCGCAAATATTTGCGATGCGATCTGATCGCATCGAAAATATTTGCGATGCGATCTGATTGCATCGAAAATATTTGCGATGCGACCGCTCCAATCACATTTTTCCGCCCATTGCATAATCGCAATATCGCATTTTCTCTCCATCGCATAATCTGCCATCGCGTTTTCCACTTTTGCGATTTGCGATCAGTCCCACCGGGCCCATCGTACGATACCCCCGCCATTCATATAAAATACGCCTTTTTCCTTTGTAAAGTTGAAAAATGCCATTTTTCGTTGTTTATAAAGGTTTTTGTCCATTACGTCCATCCGCCGCATCTCCGCCATTGATCTGCGCCCCCGCTCCACGATCCGACGGCCACGCTCCTCTCCCACCCTCTGAAGCAGTTAAAAGCTAAAAACATAGGATTTCTTAATTTTTTTTGTGTTTTGCAGGTGTTTTAATGGTTTTCCATTATATAAAGAAGGAAAGATGAGGGTTAGGAAAGATGTTTCCTGCGCCTTCGAGCTATTAAAAAGAACCATTCACAGGTTTGAATTCAATGATTTATCAATGTTTCATAAACGTTGATAGCACGTAAAATGGCCTGCATGGCCTTGCACATCGACAAGACACTATTTTACTCAAAAACAGTTAAAGAGTATAAGTTTGAAGGCAGAGCACAGCAGAATGAAGATTGAAGACAGTTTTACGGGGATTACGGCTAAGACGGTTATCAAAAGCCTAATCCCCAACTCAAAACATAGCTTAAAGAAAACCTAAAGTGTTTTATCAGAAAAAAATCCTCCACCGCCACATCTTGAGGCAAATTGATTCCTCAGCTACCACAGAGCCACCTGTTGCCTCAAACCTTTCAAAACAGAGGCCGAAGTTATTAAATAAAATCAAATATTCACCTCAGCGCAGCCAGGGAGTTACTTCTGCCAGGAAGTAAATGCATAAAAATCTGCAGAAGTTACTCCGCACAGCACACAAAGCCTGTTGGAAAAAATACTGAGAGGGGGGGGGTGAATCAGTATTTACAGCATATTCAAAACTTTTTACTTTACTTTACTTCAAAAACCCATACGCTACTTTCCTGAAGAAGATTCATGTATATACGCGGATACCCTTTATTAAACTCGCGTATACACAGAGAACTAATTATGTCATTAATTCTTCACTTAAACCATTCCATCATTTATTCATCAGATATTCAATAAACAGTAAACATGTGCAGTAAGAACAGAATAAACCATCACACAAAGCATCACACATGAACACCAGGATTTTTAGGTGGAAACCCAAGACGGGAGAAAACCACCGCTGCAGTTGCTCAGCCTTCAATATTTTATTATAGAGAAAACATCTTACAACATATGTGCTGGCGCAGACTTGACCAGCACGCAGGCACCCACCTGCGCTCGTTTACCAACCTCTCCTGGAAGGGAGCTCCAACCCCCTGACTCGTTTACCAGCCTCTCCTGGAAGGGAGCTACGACCCCCCGATCTCGTTTACCAGCCTCACCCGGAAGGGAGCTACAACCCCCTGACTGAAGGCTACAACCCTCAGCACCACCTTGGACCACGTTTCATCAATTTTCACACTGGATCCAACAACTTCAATAGAACAATACTTGTAGGCCACGTTTCATCATATTTTCAGACTAGACCCTCTTCATACATTTAAGCTCAATCATACAACCAAACTGATGCAGACAACTCAGAACAGTAGAATACAGATAGCAGCAATACAACAGAATAAATCAGTCATTTCTTACCATAGACTTCAGCAAACCCTAGTTTGCATACGCGCTTTCACTTCACTGATGTCGCGTATATACGCGCTTCCATTCACAAAAACCATCGTATACTTCTGTACATATTACAGAACCAATTTAATTGCGCATACACGCTTTTCTTTCAACGAAGCCGCGCATATACGCGCTTCCTCTTCGGTGAAATAGCGTATGGTTCTTCAGAGATTTTAGGTCATTGCATTTCTTCAGAACAGACGCTCCACACAGATTTAACCCTTCACTACAGACAGATGTTCGCCTCTTCTTGGATCTAATTATTCCATAAACAGATCTAGCAAATACAAGCACATTTCAGATCTAGATCCCCTTCCTCATCATTGGTGCATCATACACTCAGATTTATCATTCAAGTGTAACCCTTTCCATTCAGATCTACTTCAGAGATAAGTATTCATTCAAGCTCAGACATCTTGCACCCACACCCCTAATTTTCATAATGAATTTCATCTCTTTATATAGGTTTATTCTTTTTCAAAACCATGAGCCCCTTTTTCAATACCATGAGCCCAAGACTACATTACTTCCGATGGTATTCCTGGACGGGGTCAATTAGGCGGATCATTACCCAATACAATGGGTCAATACCATGGTGGCTACCCCTGGTTTTGCACTTTTTGAGCGCTTTTGCCCATACGCGACTTGGCACGTTCTTTTCCGCGTGCATACGCGACTTCCCTTAGACAGATCCGCGTATTCCTTGAGACATACTCTTTCACCATAGATTTAGCACAATCTGAATTCCTTTCTTCACTGCCTTCTGTACTCACTGTAGATACATCAGATTTACTTTATTAAGAACATATTCTATCAAGCACAACTTCATCAAGTAAGTTGTCATCATTTTCATCAAGGTGGGTTGCCATCAAGGACAACACTCTGCATCATATTGCCAACAATCTCCCCCTTTGGACTTGATGGCAACCACAATGGTGTTTGGTTACCACAACAGATAGGTACATTAAGAATACAATGAAACCATGTCAGACACCATTCAAACACCATGCCACTCTCCCCCTTTGACATCAAGGGCAAAGGGCGGACCAAAACCAACATACTCTCCCCCTGAGTTCATGCTAAATTTTCAAGCAAATTTTTCAATGAAGTACATGACTCTATGAACTTCCTATCACCAATGACTCATACTTACATCAAAGATCCATCCAGGTGGATTTACATATGAGACTCAACTACCCAACCAAGTGGGTTTACAAAAATTGACTCAGCTACCCAACCAAGTGGGTTTACAAATTCGACAAGTCCTTACAAGACTGAATATTACAATCTTACATCATGGGTCTTAACAAGACCTTTTCATCAAATTACAAATGTGACTTTTCATAACAAACACCAGAAAGTCCTCAAGAAGGAGAACATATTTTAGAATCATCATAATGCCAACAATGCATTATACTCAGCAACGCTAAAGCTCCCCCTGAATCTGTGCATCCAAGCATCCTTTCCATATGACTAAGGCTCCCCCTTAGTTTGTGCATCCTGAACACTTTCACCAACAAATCATCAGGGCATCTTTATCAAAACATGAGAAAAGAATTATGAGGCGGAGACACCACGGATATACCAAGCAGTGTATGGAGATACCAAATATGCTTCTTGCATTTGTCTTTGAAAGTGACTCAATCAGAAAATTATCTAAAGCCATCCATACTATCATGGTTTCTTCGTGTAGGAACTTCTAGCATGGTATATCGCGGCTTGTGTTTCATAGAGCAGCGTATCCCATATATATTCTAAATTTAGGATTTGTTCTGCCAGTAGCAGAACACTCCCAAACACTGTCTTAGATACTCGAACGCTTCCCTGGGTAGAGGTTTGGTAAAGATATCAGCAACTTGTTCTTTGGAGGGAACATACTCCAACTTCACGGTTTGCTCAAGCACTTGTTCACGTAAGAAGTGATACTTGATGGGAATGTGCTTGGTCTTTGAATGCATAATAGGATTCTTTGAAATACTGATGGAACTTGTATTGTCACACTTAATGGGGACAGGAGGTGTACATTTGATTTGAAAATCTTGTAAGGTTTGCATCATCCAAAGGAGTTGAGTGTAACAAGATGCGGCAGCCACATATTCTGCTTCTGCTGTAGATAAGGCAATAGAATTTTGCTTCTTGCTGAACCAAGATACTAACCGGGGTCCCATATAGAATGCACCACCACTAGTGCTTTTACGATCATCAACACTTCCAGCCCAATCTGCATCAGTGTAAGCATGAAGAGTAAGATCAGCATTCTTTGGATACCATAGACCAAAGTCTTGAGTTCCTTGAAGATATTTGAAAATTATTTTAACAGCCTGAAGATGAGACTCTTTTGGATTAGCTTGGAATCGTCCAACAATCCCAACAGCATGCATAATGTCTGGTCTAGTCCTAGTGAGATAAAGTAAACTCCCTATCATCAATCTGTATTCTGGTTGATTCACCGTGGGAGAATCATCCTGAGAACTGAGATTGCATCCGGTTATCATTGGTGTACTTACAGGTTTGCATTCTTCCATGCCATACTTCTTCAGAATTTGCTTAAGATATTTTGCTTGTGATAGGAATATACCATCTACAGTTTGATGCACTTGCAAGCCAAGAAAGAATGTTAGTTCCCCGAGTAAAGACATTTCAAATTCTTGCTGCATGACAGAAGCAAATTTTTGACTCAAAGATTCTTCGTTACTCCAAAAAATGATATCATCAACATATACAACCACAATCAATAGTTTATCATTTTCAACTTTTGTGTATAAGTTGCTATAAGTAGACCCTTTTGAAAATCCTTGTTGATGAAGATATTTGTCAAGACGATAATACCAAGCCCTTGGAACTTGTTTGAGACCATATAGAGCCTTTTTAAGTCTACAAACAAGATTTGCATCATTTCCCAAAATGAATCCTTCCGGTTGTTCTATATATACTTCTTCTTCTAGATCACCGTTAAGAAAAGAAGATTTAACATCCATTTGATAAACTTTGATTTGTTGATAACTTGAAAAGGCAAGAAACATTATGATGGCTTCAAGTCTAGCTACAGGAGCAAAATTTTCTTCAAAGTCTATACCTTCTTGTTGAGTATACCCTTTGCAAACCAGTCTAGATTTGTTTCTTACAACATCACCATTCTCATTTAACTTGTTCTTGAAAATCCATTTAGTTCCAATGACATTTTTATCATGAGGTCTTGGTACCAAATCCCAAGTGTCATTTTTTTCAATTTGAACAAGTTCTTCATCCATGGCTTGCCTCCAACATTCATCTCTGCTAGCTTGATTGACATTGAGTGGTTCAATTTTGGATAGAAGTGCCATATGACTAGAAGATCCCACAAGAGTTCTCCTTGTTCGTACACCTGATTCCTTGTCTCCCAAGATTTGAGATTCAGGATGATTCTTTTGAACATATCTAGATGGAGCTTTTTTAGATAGATCAGTTTCAGGTTCATCATTGGATTCACTGTCTATATCAAATGTAGAAGGCCATAAGTCATCATCATCTTCTTTTGTTGTTTGTTTTTCTTCTTTAGGAGCTACAGGAGACTCATCAATAACAACATCAATACATTCAACAATCTTTTGAAGCCTTTCATTATAACATTTGTATGCTTTGCTTGAAGATGAGTAACCAAGTAAAATTCCTTTATTTGATCTAGGTTCGAACTTGCCAAGATTTTCATCATTATTTTTGATAAAGCATTTTCTTCCAAAAACTCTAAAATGCTTTACTGAGGGAGATTTACCATACCAGAGTTCATATAGAGTTTTATCACTGTTTACCCGAACATGAGCTTTGTTGAGAATGTTTGCTGCTGTATGTGTTGCTTCTCACCAGAAAGTGTGAGGTATTCTAGAATCATCAATCATAGCTCTAGCCATTTATTGAATTGTTCTATTCATTCTTTCTACTACGCCATTTTTTTGTGGAGTACCAGCTACAGAGAATTGTCTTTTTATGCCATGTTGTTCACAAAATTCAAGGAATTCATTTGATGTATATTCTCCTCCTCGATCAGATCTGAGACACTTGATTTTTAGATCCAATTCATTTTCAGCCAGTGCTTTGAAGCTCATAAATTTTTCAAATGCTTCATCTTTGTGTTTAATGAACCCGATCCAACACATTCTAGAGTAATCATCAATGAATAAGATATAGTATTCTTCCCCACATGGTGTCTTCTTTTTCATAGGTCCACATATGTCAGTATGAATGAGTTCAAGAGGCTTACTTGATGATCCTTCTTTGGCATTAAACCGTACTCTAGTCTGCTTACCGAATTGACAAGATTTGCATATGATACTTTCTGGTGGATTAATATTGGGAAGATCACGAACAGCTTGAAGTCTGCTTGCTTTGTTGATTTGGGAAAAGCTCAGATGCCCCAGCCTTCTATGCCATAGCCAGTTTTCTGAAGATTTTCTCAGGTAACATTGATCTTTGTAGCCCTTTAGTATATACAAGTTGCTTGGATTTATTTTTCCTTTTATAATAATTTTACCTGTATCAAGATCATGAACCACACATTCTTTTGAACTAAAAACAACTTATGTTCCTTGATCACACATTTGACTTACACTTAACAGGTTATGCCTCAATCCATCCACATACATGACATCTTTAGCCTTCACCTTTTCTTTTAGAAATACTGACCCTTTTCCTTTAATTATAACAGGAGTATCATTTCCAAATGTAACTTTATTTTCCTTTTCTAGAGCATTATATGAAATAAGTTTGCTTTTGTCACCTGTCATGTGTCTTGAACACCCACTATCGATGTACCATTGATTTTCTTCACCTTCTGCAAATAGTGCTATCCCACAATTTTCAACCGGTGGTTCTTTCTTTTTCCACACTTTAGAGCTTGAGGGAACATGTTCTTTTGGCTGGATCTTGTTCCTGCATTCAGATTCTTCATGGCCAAAGTTATTGCAATAAGTACATTCAACTTCACTTTGAAGAGGAGAAAAGTTGTTATAGGTATTCTTCTTTGGTTCAGTATCCAAAATTTTCTTTCTTGCTTCTCTTGTCATGATGGTTTTATATGTAACACATTGAACAGCTTTATGACCAAAATTGTGACATGTGAAACATTGCCCATTGAAGTAGAAATTTCTGCGATCATGGAATCTTCTATTTGAATTTACCTGTTGGGTGTAGCGTCTTTGAAAACTATCCCTGTTAGTGTTCCTTGAATTGAGATGGTCCTGCTTTCCCTGTAGAGATCCTTTATTCCCTTGCTGAGTTGCTGAATGTAGTAAACCACCTGTAGCTGCTTTTAGATAGTTTGGTGCTGAAGCTTGAGAAGATTCTCCAGTATATCCAAGACCTGTCTTTATAAGAGGAGAACATTGTACCTTGATAATCTCATCTAAGGTTTCAGATCCTTTAGCAAATCTAAGATTCAAGGTCTTTTCTTTCTCAACTTCTTTTCTTTGACTTACCACTTCACATTCCAATTTTTCAATATGTTTCTTTGCTTCTTCAAGCTGCTTTTCAATGGTCTCTCTGATTATCTTTTGTTCTTCTAAGAGAATTTTATAATCTTCTAAGCGTAGTTTGAGTTGATTGTTTTCTTCAAGAAAATCATTTTCCTCTAGAGCATCCATAAAGGTATCCTTTCTTCTTTTTGTTCAAATGCCATGAGAAGTCTAAGATCCTCTTCACATTCTTCCTCACTATTAGATGACCCATCACTGTCTTCATTAGTATAGTAACTTTTCTTAGAGCTAGATCGATTCTTATTCCTTCTTACTACTTATTTTCCTTTATAAGGACATTTTGCTGCATAATGACCAACTTTTCCACACTCAAAACATTTGAAAGGAAGCTTACCTTTGAATCTTCCAGTTCCTAGTTGGAGTTTTCTCACGAAATTCGCTTCTTCTTCATCGGATATGTAGCTGGATTCTTTGACGACTTCCTTTTCTTTTCCTCTTGCAGATACCTTAAATGAAGCTTCTTTGATTTGAGAAGGACCTCCTTGTCTCATTTCAAAAGCAGTCAGAATACCATGTAATTGAACAATAGTAAGAGTTTGCAGATCTTTCCTTTCTTCAATAGCTGAGACTTTAGAGTCAAATTTTGAAGTCAAGGATCTTAAGACTTTTTCCACCAGAGTAGTATCCGTTATGGTTTCACCCAAATTTATCATTCGATTTACAACATCATCTAGACGAAGGAAGAAACTGCCAACACTTTCATCACTATGCATATTCAAATTTTCATATTCAATTCTAAGAGTTTGGAGTTTTGCATTTTTTACCTTTGTATCTCCTTCATAGCTCAAAATGATTTTGTCCCATATTTCTTTTGCTGAATGTAGCTGCATCACTTTAGCAAATTCTGATTCAGACATGCTTCCTAACAAGACATTTACTTCTTTGGCATTGGTTTCATACTTCTTCCTTTCAGCTGCATCAGTAGGAATACTTGCCGGGTATTGATAGCCTTCTTCCACGATTGCCCATACATCTGCACCAAGAATTTGCAGATACGCTTTTGTTCGTACCTTCCAGAATATCAGATTGCTTCCATTGAATAGAGGTGGATTTATAGACATCACTCCTTCTTGACTTCCCATTGCGACGGATCTTCTTCAAGCGATCAAGCTTCTGTAGAAGAACCTGCTCTGATACCAATTGTTGGGAAAAATACTGAGAGGGGGGGGGGGGGGGTGAATCAGTATTTACAACATATTCAAAACTTTTTACTTTACTTTACTTCAAAAACCCATACACTACTTTCCTGAAAATGATTCGCGTATATACGCGGATACCCTTTATTAAACTCGCGTATACACAGAGAACTAATTATGTCATTAATTCTTCACTTAAACCATTCCATCATTTATTCATCAGATATTCAATAAACAGTAAACATGTGCAGTAAGAACAAAATAAACCATCACACAAAGCATCACACATGAACACCAGGATTTTTAGGTGGAAACCCAAGTCGGGAGAAAACCACCGCTGCAGTTGCTCAGCCTTCAATATTTTATTATAGAGAAAACATCTTACAACATATCTGCTGGCGCAGACTTGACCAGCACACAGGCACCCACCTGCGCTCGTTTACCAGCCTCTCCTGGAAGGGAGCTCCAACCCCCTGACTCGTTTACCAGCCTCTCCTGGAAGGGAGCTACGACCCCCTAATCTCGTTTACCAGCCTCACCTGGAAGGGAGCTACAACCCCCTGATTGAAGGCTACAACCCTCAGCACCCCTTCGGACCACGTTTCATCAATTTTCACACTGGATCCAACAACTTCAATAGAACAATACTTGTAGGCCACGTTTCATCATATTTTCAGACTAGACCCTCTTCATACATTTAAGCTCAATCATACAACCAAACTGATGCAGACAACTCAGAACAGTAGAATACAGATAGCAGCAATACAACAGAATAAATCAGTCATTTCTTACCATAGACTTCAGCAAACCCTAGTTTGCATACGCGCTTTCACTTCACTGATGTCGCGTATATACGCGCTTCCATTCACAAAAACCATCGTATACTTCTGTACATATTACAGAACCAATTTAATTGCGCATACACGCTTTTCTTTCAACGAAGCCGCGCATATACGCGCTTCCTCTTCGGTGAAATAGCGTATGGTTCTTCAGAGATTTTAGGTCATTGCATTTCTTCAGAACAGACGCTCCACACAGATTTAACCCTTCACTACAGACAGATGTTCGCCTCTTCTTGGATCTAATTATTCCATAAACAGATCTAGCAAATACAAGCACATTTCAGATCTAGATCCCCTTCCTCATCATTGGTGCATCATACACTCAGATTTATCATTCAAGTGTAACCCTTTCCATTCAGATCTACTTCAGAGATAAGTATTCATTCAAGCTCAGACATCTTGCACCCACACCCCTAATTTTCATAATGAATTTCATCTCTTTATATAGGTTTATTCTTTTTCAAAACCATGAGCCCCTTTTTCAATACCATGAGCCCAAGACTACATTACTTCCGATGGTATTCCTGGACGGGGTCAATTAGGCGGATCATTACCCAATACAATGGGTCAATACCATGGTGGCTACCCCTGGTTTTGCACTTTTTGAGCGCTTTTGCCCATACGCGACTTGGCACGTTCTTTTCCGCGTGCATACGCGACTTCCCTTAGACAGATCCGCGTATTCCTTGAGACATACTCTTTCACTATAGATTTAACACAATCTGAATTCCTTTCTTCACTGCCTTCTGTACTCACTGTAGATACATCAGATTTACTTCATTAAGAACATATTCTATCAAGCACAACTTCATCAAGTAAGTTGTCATCATTTTCATCAAGGTGGGTTGCCATCAAGGACAACACTCTGCATCATATTGCCAACAAAGCCTCGAAGTCAAATAAAGCTCCCACCGAGCTTTGATATTAATTGTGAACATTAATACAGTAGTCCACCTGTACACTTCTCCCTCGAGCCCCTCAATAGGCCAAGAAGTCTTGAACCTGTATTAATTTTCCTGAGAGATCTTTTCTCAGATCTTTTCTCCTCATTCTTCTATAAATAATTCTATAGAAGATGAGAAATTGTTGGTTGAGTTGCTTACAGAGCTTTGACATACACTTGAGCTAGAATCTTCTGATTGTAAATAGTGTTCACTGGCCCTTGGAGCTCTGCTTGTGATAGATTTGTTAGGCTAAGTAGTGAAGATGATTGCTGAACTGAAACATTGGACTTGAAGATTGTAACTGGTTTGACATCAATATAAAGCTGTTCCTTGGGATCCTGGTCTATATTACTGGTGAAGTGCCTCTTTATTTGTTAATTGTTTTCCTTCTATGTATGCCATATTGTTCATATTCCTCTGTAAAGAACAGTTTAAACAGGGTTAGGATCTACTGTATATCAGTAACCTTCTCTGGCTAAGAAATCTTTATCTTAATGTTTTCTTCAAATTTGTTTATTTAAGAATGATTTAATACAGTTTAAACAGTTAGGAATGTTGGCGTTCCCTCGTCCTTCTGTTGGATTAAAACATTGTTCTTGAATGTGATTTCCATTATTTGCTATTAAAGTGAGACTAGAGGAGATATGGTTTGCCCGGATTCCTAGATTCTTTTCTCCAAAGGAAGATTCTGAAAGTTTCCCTTGGTGTTGACTGAAAGTAGACTAGGTTTAAAAGTACTTTATCTGATCTTAAGTTACACTTTGTTTTTATTATATGTTTTCATACTTTTTGAAGGTAATTATGTGGATTACTAGATTGTTTGTCAATTAAGCTGCTTTAATACAAACTTGCCCAAGAAGTCAATGGTTAGCCCTGCACTTGGTTGGTTTTAAACAGTTACTTAAGAGGCTTTTCTTGTTTGGACTAACTATAAATCCTCTGAGAAATTATTATCAGTTTCCACCCCTCCAACACTTTATTGTTTCCATTCCATCATTTGAATCTCAATAATCCTGTGGCATAGATGACTTTCCCTTTGGATCACTCCTAATGTTGTTGCTCAATTAAAGCCCAGATATGACTCCATAGCCCAATGGACTAAAAAACAGCGTTATATCTATCTTTTAGCCATAGCTGTTCTTCCCTCTTGCAACTTCTCACCTTTGAAACTCTTTGCATTCATGACTTTTCACCTCAAACAATAATCATGCTTAACCATCCAAAAAACAAACAAATCCTTGGCCTTCATAACTAGCCTAATACCATAACCCCAAACTTCAAATAAAAATCCATATTTGTACATATTGGAGAGATCCCTCTCCAGATTCAGGAGGGCTAGATCCTAGAATCCCAAAGTTGGTTGACACGATGTTGTTTCTGTAATTGGACTCTGCCAATCTTGCTAATAAATTACAGAGACCTAAAATTTCTGGCGACTCCACTAGGGAATGAGTTCTTTTCATTTTAAATACTGATAAGACTCAGAGTACCCCTGATATCTTTAGATTGGTACATGGTGGTGGACCATAAAACCTTTTACCTCCTTAGGAGTTAAAAATTTTCCACTTGGCGACTCCACACTTTGAAACTCCCAAAAAGACCAAATGACTCCACTGGTAGAACACCCTAAACTGATTGACCAGACACAGTGACCTCTTTCTTGATTTACAAACATGATTCCAAGAATACAACGAAGATATGCCCCAATGAGCAGAGATCATATCCCTGGGTTTCCACATAAGATGCCCCAGGTAAATTGGGATGACAACCTGCCTGTTTTCCAAGGTGAAAAGTTTGATGACCCTTTATTACATCTTATCAAATTTCACATACATGTATGGAGGTTGAAATTTGAGTGGCATGAAGACTGCCTAATGAAAATGTTCATGTTAACATTAGAAGGAAAAGCTAGGGATTGGTATGAATGCTTAAGATCTAGTAGTTTGTTTTCTTTAAGAGACCTTGAATATATGTTCTATGAGAACTATAAAGAAAACGCTACATCATTATCATTGGGTGCAATATATTATGATCCATCACAAAACATCACCCAACACATTATAGATAATGAGGAAGCTTTGGAAGAGATGCATCCTGAAGATCTTTTAACAACCATTCATGAGTTTAATCTCCTATTGAAAAATCTTAAGAACATAGATGAATCAGTTGAGGAAGAGATGATCCAAGCAAAGAACATTCCTCAAGATATCCCTGAAAACTCAAATATTGATTCATCATCCCTTATAGCCGAGGCTCAAGAAGACATCTAGCCTCAAAACCAGTCTTCACAAGAAACAGAGAACTGCTGTCCTTTTGTTCAAAAGAATATAGAAACATCTTCTCCATTGATAGAAAAAGAGATAGATCAGACTATTAATAAACAACCGCTCTCTGAATTTTTTTTCAAAATAAGCACTCTTGCCCATTCACCTAGAGAACTTTGTTGTATAGATTTAGAAAGTTCTTTTGTAGATCAAAATAAAAAGGGACCTGCTGAGAATCCAATATGTTTGGCTGATGAAATGGTTTATTCTGATAAATTTCCAAATTTTGATCAGTCTGATGATGATGATGAGTTCCAAGAAAAAACTAATCATGCAGGGCAACCAATGTTTGATTGGTGTTATCATTTTCACCATCACCATCTTGAAAGCCAAAAACATCCATTTCGATCCATCACTAATGGCTTTCACATAATTGAAAATCAGCAGCCTTTCAACTCAGAAGGTGAAGAGAAGAGCAATAAAGAAATTTCTGAGCAAAAGGATCTTCCTCTTGAAAAAGAGGAAAACTTTAAGTACTCCCCTGCTCAAGAATATAATAACCTCTTCACAGAATTTAGTCCACTAAATACGAGCATACAAGGGCCACAAGAGGACAACACTGTCAAATATGATGAGTCCTCCAGTTCAGAAGAAGATGAAGATGAAGGAGAAAAACAAATAGAAGACTATCCTGCTGTGGATATATCATCTTCTCAAGAAGAAACTTCTCCCTTCACTAATATTAGTCTGTCATTTAAAGAGCCTAAATTTATATCAGAAGCAAGCATAGATTCAAAGAAAGAAGATATTTCACTGTTTTCTATTTTGCAGGTTAAGAATGATGATACTTCCAAGATACATACTGAAGAGATAGTCCTCGAAGCTGATGTCCTGGAAGTAGATGATCTACCAATTGTGGAGGACCAAAAGGAAGAGAATCTTCATCTTTTCTTTGTTGATCCTATGGAAGAGTGTGTGGAAATCCCGACTGGCTCAAATTATCAAGCAATGATCCTTTGCAAGGGCCAGAGACATGAGAAGCTGTCACCTTCCGTGATAGCCTTGATATTGAAGGTTAATCTTCAATATGTTCTATGGATACCTCTGACAAGCAGCCAGAGTTTCTACTTCTTCTTGACATTACTCAGCTGGCTGCATTGGCACTTTTGTATCATATGAATATGTAAATACTCCATGTTTATAATAGGTTAGATAGGAATGTCAATAAAGCTCAGTTCCGAGCATGTAGTTAGTTGTTGTTTTCTGCTTTGAAGAAAAATCAAGAATTCAAAAATACAAAAAACAAAGAAAGAATGAAAAGAGGGCAGAAATGAAAACAAGAAAGGCACAACCCCATGCCAAAAAAGAGAAATAAATTTGAAAGTGTGCAAGCTCAAATGCCACTCCTCAAAACACACTTCTAGTTAGTCAAAATGTTTAAACTTGACTAATTAGCTTTGAATTTTCTGCTGATAGGATAGTGAATTCGATTTTCCAAACTGTTTAATCTTGGCTTATTAGTAGATAGATTAGGATAGAAATAAAGGTTCAAACATGCTTAAAATTTGAACCTAGGTTTCCAAAAGAGAGATGACTCTAAACTGCTTCAAATCTTGAGTCAAAGGAGGTTAAACTGGTTCTAATCAGCTCAAAATCTGAACCAGAAGGAAAAGGCAAAGACATCTCAAAACAAGAGTTAAAACAGAGCTGCAAAAGGATGAAGGCAATACTTTGAACTTTCATATCTTAAGCCTTCCATTTTGTTTTTATTTTTTGCAAATAATAATCTATGTGCAGCTTGTTTTTATGCCATAGATCACAGCAAGTCAAACAGCTTAATCTTGACTTGACTGTTTTTAACTTTTTGTTGTAGAATTTAGAGAATAAAGTCTATTGGACAGTTTAATCCCAACAGGCAGTAGATTAGGTAGAGAAATATTTGAGCTCAACTGTTTAATCTGAGTTCAGGGAGAAATAAGGAGTAGAATTAGATTAGTTTTTATGCTTTCAAAAGAATAAAATGTTGTGAAAAGAGTTTGCCAATCCAAGTGCACTCCGATGAAGAAAAAATGTTAGATCAGTAGGATTGGGTAGGTAGAATGCTTGTAGATGAAAATCCATTATTTTCATGGCTACTAATATGTTTTCAAAGCTAGATCATCCAGCAAAAGAAGAGCAGCTAAATGGATCAGGCACAAGTCAGCGTCCCAGAGAAATCAAGTCTAAATTGTTGATGCCTTCAAGAAGGCACCATCCCTAAGTGGAGCCACTGTTAGCCACCTGTAATATTTGTTATACCAAAAGGTGGCTAAATCTGTTTTGAGCCTTCAAGGAAAAAATTTTCATTACTAAAAACTGTTGGCTCTTGAAGACTCTTGAAGGCCTCATGCCTCTGTCCAGATCCTACATTGCTGTTCCCATTTCATACTCTGAAATTTCTGCTAAAAACCCAAGAGAAAAACTGCTGAAAAACCATCATTTTCCTTTTCCTCCCCACTCCAAATTAACCTTCACTTTCTTCCCTTTTCTCCATAAAATCCCCTTTGTTTTTATGAATTTCCTTATTCCATTCGTAAAAACCACTTTATAAGGTTTGAAACCTACTTTAAAAACCTTACCGAAACCTTCAAATCCCTTTGAAAACCATTAAAAATGCATAAAAAATACAAGTCTTTACTATGGGCTTAAGCCCCTTTGGGCTAAGTCCTAAACCACTTCCCCATCCTGCGCTTTGGGGCTGAAACCACTTGCTAAAACGCTCATCGCAAAAGTCTGCGATGCGATCCATCGCAAATGGCAAATCGCAGAGTTGTGGTTTTTTCTAAAGCGCTCATCGCAAATTTCTACGATGCGATCCATCGCAAATATTTGCGATGCGATCCATCGCAAATTTCTGCGATGCGATCCATCGCAAATATTTGCGATGCGATCCATCGTAAATTTCTGCGATGCGATCCTTTGCAAATATTTTCGATGCGATCCATCGCAGATCCTCATCGCAGATATCCATCACATCGCAAATCCCTCCTCCATCGCAAATCGCAGATCGCAAATTTGCGGTTTTATCTAAAAAGCTCATCGCAAGTTTCTGCGATGCGATCCATCGCATATCGCAAATCGCATGTTTCGTTGTTTAAACAGTTTGATCCATCGCAAATATTTTCGATGCGATCTGATCGCATCGCAAATATTTGCGATGCGACCGCTCCAATCGCATTTTTCCGCCCATCGCATATCGCAAATCGCATGTTTCGTTGTTTAAATAGTTTGATCCATCGCAAATATTTGCGATGTGATCTGATCGCATCGCAAATATTTGCGATGCAACCGCTCCAATCGCATTTTTCTGCCCATCGCATAATCGCAATATCGCATTTTCTCTTCGTCACATAATCTGCCATCGCGTTTTCCACTTTTGCGATTTGCGATCAGTCCCGTCGGGCCCACCGTACGATACCCCCGCCATTCATATAAAATACGCCTTTTTCCTTTGTAAAGTTGAAAAATGCCATTTTTCTTTGTTAATAAAGGTTTTTGTCCATTACGTCCATCCGCCGCATCTCCGCCGTTGATCTGCGCCCCCGCTCCACGATCCGACGGCCACGCTCCTCTCCCACCCTCTGAAGCAGTTAAAAGCTAAAAACACAGGATTTCCTAATTGTTTTTGTGTTTTTCAGGTGTTTTGCAGGTTTTCCATTATATAAAGAAGGAAAGCCAAGGGTTAGGAAAGACGTTTCCTGTGCCTTCGAGCTATTAAAAAGAACCATTCACAGGTTTGAATTCAATTATTTATCAATGTTTCATAAACGTTGATAGCACGTAAAATGGCCTGCGCGGACCTGCACATCGACAAGACATTGTTTTACTCAAAAACAGTTAAAGAGTATAAGTTTGAAGACAGAGCATAGCAGAATGAAGATTGAAGACAGTTTTACGGGGATTACGGCTAAGACGGTTATCAAAAGCCTAATCCCCAACTCAAAACACAGCTTAAAGAAAACCTAAAGTGTTTTATCGGACAAAAAGCCTCCACCGCCACATCTTAAGGCAAATTGATTCCTTAGCTACCATAGAGCCACCTATTGCCTCAAACCTTTCAAAACAGAGGCCAAAGTTATTGAAGAAAATTAGATATTTGCCTCAGCGCAGCCAGGGAGTTACTTCTGCCAGGAATTAAATGCATAAAAATCTGCAGAAGTTACTCCACACAGCACTCAAAGCCTCGAAGTCAAATAAAGCTCCCACCGAGCTTTGATATTAATTGTGAACATTAATACAGTAGTCCACCTGTACACTTCTCCCTCGAGCCCCTCAACAGGCCGAGAAGTCTTGAACCTGTATTAATTTTCCTGAGAGATCTTTTCTCAGATCTTTTCTCCTCATTCTTCTATAAATAATTCTGTAGAAGATGAGAAATTGTTGGTTGAGTTGCTTACAGAGCTTTGACATACACTTGAGCTAGAAACTTCTGATTGTAAATAGTGTTCACTGGCCCTTGGAGCTTTTCTTGTGATAGATTTGTTAGGCTAAGTAGTGAAGATGATTGCTGAACTGAAACATTGGACTTGAAGATTGTAACTGGTTTGACATCAATATAAAGCTGTTCCTTGGGATCCTAGTCTATATTACTGGTGAAGTGCCTCTTTCTTTGTTAATTGTTTTCCTTCTATGTATGCCATATTGTTCATATTCCTTTGTAAAGAAAAGTTTAAACAGGGTTAGGATCTACTGTATATCAGTAACCTTCTCTGGCTGAGAAATATTTATCTTAATGTTTTCTTCAAATTTGTTTATTTAAGAATGATTTAATACAGTTTAAATAGTTAGTAATGTTGGCGTTCCCTCGTCCTTCATGGATTAAAAACATTGTTTTGGAATGTGATTTCCATTATTTGGTTATTAAAAGTGAGACTAGAGAAGACATGGTTTGCTCTGATTCCCTAGATTTTTCTCCAAAGGGCAGATCAAAGTTTCCCTTGGTGTTGATCGAAAGAAGACTAGGTTTAAAAGTACTTTATCTGATCTGGGTTACACTTTGTTTTTTATTATATGTTTTCCTTGTTACTTCGAAGGTAATTATGGATTATCGGATTGTTTGTCAATTAAGTCGCTTTAATACAAACTTTCCCAAGAAGTCTATGGTTAGCCCTGTCCTTGGTTGGTTTTAAATAGTTACTTAAGAGGTTTTTCTTGTTTGGACGGACTATAAATCCCTTGTGAAATTATTATCAGTTTCCACCCCTCCAACACTTTATTGTTCCCATTCCATCATTTTAATCTCAATGATCTTGTGATAAAGATGACTTTCCCCTTGGATCACTCTTGATGTTGTTGCTCAATTAAAGCCCTGTTATGATTCCATAGCCCAATGGACTAAAAACAAGTGTTATATCTATCTTTTAGCCAAAGCTGTTCTATTTGCTTGCAACTTATCACCTTTGAAACTCTTTGCATTCAGGACTTTTCACCTCAAACAATATTCATGCTCAACCATCCAAAAAAAACCAAAACAAACCTTTGGTCTTCACAACTAGCCTAATATCATCACCCAAAACTTCAAAGACAAATCCATATTTGCACTCACTGGAGAGATCCCTCTCCAAATTCATGAGGGCTAGATCCTAGAATCCCAAAGTTGGTTGAACGACGTTTCCCCGTAATTGACCTCGCCAATCTTGCTAATAAATTACAAAGAGACTCAATTGTGTTAATAACTTTTCTTATTGGAATATTTGGAATATGCTAATTTTATATTTGAATTATGGTTAATGTATTTAATTCCAAATTTAAATATAATGTAATATTTATTATATATAATATATATTATATTATATAATATATATAATATGTTTTAAAACATATTATATATATAATATAATATAATATATATTATATATAATATATATAATATGTTCTAAAACATATAATATTATATATATATATATATATATATATTAAATCAGAATTAATTAAATAAATAAAAAATATAATTCCTCCTTAGAATCATTAGGAAATTTACTCCCACATAGACTAAACTGGTGAATTAGAGAATGCGACTTGTCATAGCCTCATTGGCAGAAACCTGAAGAATATTTGAGAATATTCTTTTTTGCTGACTCGACTGCATTGTCAGCAACCTGCAATTTTTTTAGCCATTTTAGTAAGCATACAACAGGCCATAAATGACTCATACAAACTTGGATTTTGATGAAACAAGTTGCATTGGAATCTAGGTGATGAGCTCTACGCCTTCATCCTAGTCTCGATAAATTTTGAAAACTTTGATTTTTGAGCTAAATACTGAGCACATGATCATTCCTCCCCACTAGAAGACATTTGGACCCCAAAAGCTCTATTTTTTACTAATTATGTGAGGGGACTTCTCCCTCACCCTTCTATTCTCTATCCACTGAAATTTTCCCAATTTCATCATTTGAAGATTTTCATAAAAAGTCAAAATTTTTCTCGATTCTTGTGACCTTTTCTTGCTGTATTTGACACTGTCATGCTGCAATATTTCCGAATTTTCAGAATAGCAATCTAATCTTGCAGAAACCATATTGTTCCTAACTTGGTCAACAATCAAAGAAAACTTAGAATTGTTCTCACCTTGCACACTGTCACCATGGCGATTTTTAGCTGTTCTCACTTTGTACTTACCTTGTATCTTGACCTAGTTTCTTCTCCATTGCCATGTACCTCTTCGAAACCATAAAACAGAATTTGTGGAACCCCTGCCTTCTTTTCCAAGCTGCTTTGTCGCTTTATTTTTGACCTTTACGCCCTCTTGCACTGGCATCTTGTTTCCAACACTACTCAACACTATTGTTGACTGCTGCAAGTGTTTTTCACCTTCTTTCAAAGGCAACCTGTTAACATCCTAAAAAAAACTCATTACAAGAATAAGTATCGTTATGAAAAGTGTGATTCAATACATCTCTTTGTTTGATCATCAACAATGTCAAGTTTTGATTTGCATTCACTATCCTCTTCATTTTACTTGCACGCATAAGAGATAAACATGTCTTCTTCTTATGTGCTCTAATGATGTACTCATACCATCCTTAAACAAGTGATATTTGTTCTCATGGCGATGAAACATAACTTTCCTATCATACATATAAGGACTTCCCAATACAATACTAGATATTTCAAGCGGCACCACATCAAGCTCAAATTCATCAAGAAATTTTGAGTTAATGGTGAATCTTAGTAAGCACTTCCTTGTAACCTGCAAGTTTCATTCTTGCAAATCCAACCCAAAGGATATGGTCTTGGATGTATAATTGTTTCAAGGCCTACCTGCTTAACCAAATATTTGGAAATCACGTTAGCTTATGACCCACTATCAACAAGTGTATCAATCTTGGTATGTTTAGAGACAACTCTAATATGGAAAAGTTCTATTCTAGTATATTCATCATGAGTATCATTTGAACAATTTGAAGTACTAGTTCTTGCAACATGTTTACCTTTCAAACACATGGCTGTAATTTTTGTCTCATCTCTTGAATCTGACCCTAAGTTTTGTTCAGCTATAGCAACATTTTTCCCCTTCTCTTTGGCTTTCAGTCTATTTGGTTTCAATTCTAGATGAAGTTGCCAACAGTGGTCTTAATCATGGCTAGTCTTTGAATAGTTCTTGCATGTGAGTTTTTCCTTCTCTCCCTTTACATAAATATTTCTTTTTCCTCTACCATAAAACTTTCCTTTCCCTTTATCCTCACTTTCCTCTTTCTCCTCTATGCCTTGTTTTCCCCTTACCTCTAAGTGTGTGGCTTGTACACAAACTTTGTCTAAATTGCTTGGGTTAAACATAAGAATATTATGCTTCAAATAGGAATGTAAACCTCCAATGTATTTCAAGAGTTTATCTTGAGAATTCAAATTTACTCCTAACAACAAATCTCTCTTTGTAAACTCTTGAGTATACTCTTGAACTGTTTGACCCTTGAGTTGCTTAAAATTTTTCCAACTCATAATAGCGTTCTACATGTAGTCTAATGGATAAAACTATCGTTTAATTGCAAAAATGAATATCTTACCATGGATTCACATTTCCTCTTTATTATTTTCTTCCCACCAGACTAGTGCTGCTCCTTCTAGCCTCAATGAAGACAATTGGATCTTTATGTCATCCTCATGAAGGTTTTGAATTTTGCAATACACCTCCAATTGACATATCCAAGTCAAGCTTCTCTTCATTTACCTCGCCATTATACATGGGTAATTCAAACTTTATGTCCAATTTGAGTAATTGAGTTTTTCCTCTTGTGGCTTTTGAGTGAGTGTGAGTGGCATTTGTGGTGGAAGTGGAAGGTGATGCAGATGGGGATGATGAGGATGAAGATGGTGGAGATGGAAGTGGCTTTCCTCGACTTCCCTCTGAACTCTTCTCTTCATCTTTCTTATCATTTGAAGTTCCTTCTCCACGTGGGAACTTAGAACCTCCTCCTGCTCTTTCTGCAATGCATGATTCAAACATGATTTTAACCATTCTTTGCATGTATTTGAAGTCTATCTTGACATCCTCTTATTTTGAATGTTAATGAGTCTCTCCAACACCTGACAGAATGGCTAAGGATTCAAACTCAACTCTTGATGCTTATACCTCTTCAATTTCTCTTGAAACCTATTATGTTGTCTTCAGAACATACAAATTCTCTAAAAATGACTATCCAATTACTGAAAACTGACTCTGGCTGGTCCAGACTTGACCTCCTTCCCTGGTGGCCCTAGGCTCTCTTGAAGTTACCTATAGAAAAATAACATGTATAATTCGTTTTGAGCCTCTAAGACATGTTCCATCGTCTCTGGAATGCCAAAATAATCTAAAATTAACTATTCATTTTTCAAAAATGGTCGAAATCTGCCTCCATTATGGAAAAAAAAAAATTCTTGCAATTTCTCCACTAATTCTGCAGAAACTCCAATTAACCCCGCCACATTTGGTGGGTTCTCCTGATTTTGCGGCTCCACTAAAATCTCTGCTACATTAACTATGCTTAACTAAGAGATAAGCGCGTTTAACCATATGATATGTGCAGGTTTAATTTTAAGCGCTTTTAGTGCTAACTATGAGTTAACATGTATTAACCATGGATTAATGTAATTAAACATGCTTTAACAAATTTCCGCCGAATTTGCAACTCGTAGCTCTTAATTATTGGCACATGACCACATGGGATAGGGGGGTAGCCTGTGAGGTTGGCCACCTCCTCTGTTCGTTTGGTGCTCCCTGCGAATTCAAATATTTGCACATGGGCTTCCGTTTCAAGGCTCATACGGATGGTGTATTGGAAACATAGTTGGCTTGTGCGGTGGAGGTCCTGGTTTCAAAACCCGACACTACTCCCTATTTATCTTTTGGCACATTTGATTTTTAAACAGACTTGACACTTGTTTAACGGATGGAATTTGAACCATTTAATACATGAACCATATGATATATACGTGCAACTTAGAATTACAGACTTGCAAAATTTGGTTATGAATACACGGATTTGAGTTTGGTTAATACCTTTGCTAATTGGAATATTTGGAATATGAAGATTTAATATTTGAATTATGGTTAATGTATTTAATTACAAATTTAAATATAATGTAATATTTAATATATATAATATGTTTTAAAACGTATAATATATATATATATATATATATATATATATATATATATATATATATATATATATATATATATATATATTGTCGTGAAAACTACTGAGAGGGGTGGGGTGAATCAATATTTAGGGCATACTCAAAACTTTTTACTTTTCTTTACTTCAAAACCCATACGCTACTTTGATGAATCCAACTCGCGTATACACAGAGATCTTATTAAGCCATTACTTCTTCACTTATATCATACCATCATTTATTCATTAGATGTTCGGTAAACAGTAAACATGTGTAGTAAGAACAGAACAAATCATCACACAGAAGTAACACACATGAACACCAGGATTTTAGGTGGAAACCCAAGTCGGGAGAAAACCACCGCTACCGTTGTCTCAGCCTTCAATATTTTATTATAAAGAAAACCTCTTACAACAATGTACTGGCGCAGACTCATACCAGTACGCAGGCACCCACCTGCACTCGTTTACCAGCCTCTCCTGGAAGGGAGCACCGACCCTGCTCTCGTTTACCAGCCTCTCCTGGAAGGGAGCTACGACCCCCTGCTCTCGTTTACCAGCCTCACCTGGAAGGGAGCTACAACCCCTTGACTGAAGGCTACGACCCTTAGCACCTTTATGGACCACGTTTCATCAATTTTCACACTGGATCCAAAGCTTCCTTTAGAACACAACTTGCAGGCCGCCTTTCATCATATTTTCAGACTGGACCCACTCCATACATTAAAGCTCAATCATACATTAAAACTGATATATATTAATTCAGCTAACCCAGACAGATAGCAGTAGCACAGCAGAACAGATCAGACATTTCATACTCATACTTCAGCAAACCTTAGTTCTTCATACGCGCTTTCCTTTCACTGATCCTGCGTGTATACGCGCCTTCGTCCATACAAACCCGGGTATACTTCTATACAAATTACAGAGCTAATTTTACTGCCCATACGCGCTTTCTCTTCAGCAAACCCGCGTATATACGCGCTTACTCTGTGGCGAACTAGCATATAGTTCTTCAGACATTTAGGTCATTGTAATTCTTCAGAACAGATACATCACTCATATTTAACCCTTTACTTCAGACAGATGTTCGCCTCATTTCAGATCTAATCATTCCACAAACAGATCTAGAAGATACAAATACATTTCAGATCTAGATTCCCTTCTTCATCATTTTCTTCATTGGTGCATCATACATTCAGATCTATCATTCAACTGTAACCCTTTCCATTCATATATCCTTCAGAGAGAAGTATTCATTCTAGCTTAGACTTCTTTCACCCAATTTCACAATGAATTTCTTCTCCTTATATAGGTTTACCCTTTATCAATACCATGAGCCAAAACCATATTACTTTCGATGGTATTCCTGGACGGGGTCACATAGACGAATCATTACTCAATACAATGGGTCAATACCATGGTGGTTACCCCTGGTTTTACATATTTAGAGAACTTTTTCCCATATGCGACTTGGCACGTTATTTCCCGTGTGCATATGCTAATTTGTCTAGACAAATCCGCCTATGCCTTGAGACATACTCTTTTCATCATGTTCTGGCACATACTGACATTCCTTCCATCATTACCTTCTGTACTCATTGTATATACATCAGATTTACATCATTTAACAAGTTCATCAAGACATATTCCATCAGGGACAACTTCATCAAGTAGGTTGCCATCATCTTCATCAAGTGGGTTGCCGTCAAGGACAACACTCAGCATCATACTGCCAACAATCTGCCCCTTTGGACTTGATGGCAACCACGATGGTGTTTGATCACCACAACAGATAGATACATTAAGAATACAATGACACCATGTCACTCTCCCTATTCTTTGACACCATTCTTTCCCTTTATTCAAACACCATGTCACTCTCCCCCTTTGACATCAAGGGCAAAGTGTGGATCAAAACCAACACAAGGTTTTTCTCCTCATGTAGAAGGAAGCGCTCTGCAGATCTAATGTGCACTGAAGTTACCATGCTCCCCCTGAGTTCATGCTGAAAGTTCAAACATATTTTTCAATGAAGTACATGAATCTATGACCTTCCTATCACCAAGGACTCATACATACATCAAAGATCCAACCAAGTGGATTTACATAAGAGACTCAAATACCCAACCAAGTGGGTTTACACATCTCAACTCAACTACCCAACCAAGTGGGTTTACAAATTTGACTCAGCTACCCAACCAAGTGGGTTTACAAATTTTGTCAAGTCCTTACATGACTGAATATTACAATTTTACATCATGGGTCTCAACACGACCTTTTTATCAAATTACAAGCATGACTTTTATGACCAATACCTGAAAGACCTCAAGAGAGAGATCATATTTCAGAATCATCATAATGCCAACAATGCATTATACTAAGCAAGACTAGTGCTCCCCCTGAAAATGTGCATCCAAACATCCTTTCCATATGTCCAAGGCTCCTCCTTAGCTTGTGCAATCTGAAGCTCTTTCAACAGCAAGTTATTAGCAACAATCTCTGCATGATCTGTCCTAATCTCTGAATCATAAAACTTCCATCTCATCCAAAAGATATTCTTCATCAAATAAGCAATCCGGGCTCATCCATAATCTTCAACATAAGAAACCATGTATCATTTCATTAGCATGAGTATAACCAGAATAATGCTAACAGTACAATCATTAGCAATCAGACTGATGCTCCCCCTGAACCTCTGCTCCTGATCTTCAGCTGTCATCCCAATTCTCTTATCATCAATGCATACGCGACTGTGTCTGCTGGAACTCGCGTGTATACGCGGCTTTAGTTCATTGAACCCGCGTATGGAAAGTGACACATTGAAAATTTCACTTTCCTTCATCTCCCCCTGAACTTATGCCTCTTGTACCTGTCTTCTTCATGTCAGATGCTCTGTCAACAATAATCATAACCAGATTTGCCAAATAAACCATGAGAATCATCATACATCCCTCCCCCTGTGACGATACATTACTAAGCTCCATAATGTATCTCACATGACTTCTGCAGTCGTTAAGAGAAGTAAGCTTCAGAAGCTGATGACTGCAGTAGGGTCAATATTCCCTACGTTTCTGACCGGTCCTCCTTCTTTTTCAAAATTTGCTTGAACTTTCTAATTGTGTGCTGGAATTTATCCAATTTCTCATATCTGTTCATCCTGCATTCTTTTTCCACATGTCCATACTTGTTACAAGCATAACATCTCATGTGACCAGAGAAATAAGCATAAGGATCATAATGTGTTTCTCTGTTCTTCGTTCTATTGCAATCAGAAGCTTTATGGCCATACTTGTTACATGAAAAACAATAACCTTTGAAGAAACCAGAGTACCTTTCTGTGTAGAATCTGTTTGTATGTGACTGAAACATTCTGATTCTGCAATTGGCTGCAATATGCCCATAATTATGACATTTAAAGAATTCAACATTATTGATGCTTCTATAGTTAGGAGGGAATGGTTTCTTTTGAGAGTTTATGATTGTTGGTTGACCCTTTGCTTCTTTCAACACTTCAGATTTTGTATTGACATCCTTAGAATCTTTAGCACTTCCTTGTGAACTAGATTCTCCTTTAACAATTTCATGAAAACCAAGACCAAGTTTAATAGCAGGAGATCTTTGATTACTAATAATATTGTCCAGAATCTTAGTACTATCTTGAAACCTCAAGAGTTTATCCTTTTCTTCTAATTTACCTGTGAGAATGTTTACCTCAACCTCCAATTTTTGGCATTGCTTCTTCATGTTTTCTTCTTTCCTTCTTCCATCTTCTACTTGATCATTCAGATTTAGAATTTCTTCTTTCAACCCATTTTCTTGTTCTTCAAAAGTTTGTAAGAGTTCTTCATTCTTCTTATTCGATGCTTCGAGATCAGCTTTTAGAGAGATGATTTCTGCTTCAAGTTCTTCACTCTTCTTATTTGATATTTCCAGGTCTTCTTTGAGAGAGATGACTTATGCTGCATTCTTCTTGTTTGATTTTTACAGATCTTCTTTGAAAGAGATGATTTCTGCTTCAAGTCTTGCATTCTTCTTGTTTGATTTTTCGAGATCTGCATTTAGATCGTTGATTTCTGCTTCTAGTCTTTTAATTCGATTGGATGCATCATCATACGACTTTTTCAGTCTAGATATCATATCTTTGTAGACAGATTCTCTTTTATTAAATAACCTTTGTTGATCTTCAACTTTGATCTTGAGAACTTCTTCTAGATCCATAACAGTACTTTCACTGTCTTCATCATTGCTTGCACCAAGAAGTGGATTACCCCAACATTCACTATCTGTTTCATCTTCTTCATTTTCTGCTGCACCTATTTTCTGAGATATCTCCATTTCAGTAGCCTTCTTCTTTTGCTTTCTTCCCATTGCGACGGATCTCCTTCAAGCGATCAAGCTTTTGCAGAAGGACCTGCTCTGATACCAATTGTTGGGAAAAATACTGAGAGGGGGGGTGGGGGGGGGTGAATCAATATTTAGGGCATACTCAAAACTTTTTACTTTTCTTTACTTCAAAACCCATACGCTACTTTGATGAATACAACTAGCGTATACACGTGGATATCCTTCATAAAACTCGCGTATACACAGAGATCTTATTAAGCCATTAATTCTTCACTTATATCATACCATCATTTATTCATTAGATGTTTGGTAAACAGTAAACATGTGTAGTAAGAACAGAAAAAATCATCACACAGAAGTAACACACATGAACACCAAAATTTTAGGTGGAAACCCATGTCGGGAGAAAACCACCGCTGCCGTTGTCTCAGCCTTCAATATTTTATTATAAAGAAAACCTCTTACAACAATGTATTGGCACAGACTCATACCAGTACGCAGGCACCCACCTCCGCCCGTTTACTAGCCTCTCCTGGAAGGGAGCACCGACCCCCTGCTCTCGTTTACCAGCCTCTCCTGGAAGGGAGCTATGAACCCCTGCTCTCGTTTACCAGCCTCACCTGGAAGGGAGCTACAACCCCCTGACTGAAGGCTACCACCCTCAGCACCTTTATGGACCACGTTTCATCAATTTTCACACTGGATCCAAAGCTTCCTTTAGAACACAGCTTGCAGGCCACCTTTCATCATATTTTCAGACTGGACCCACTCCATACATTAAAGCTCAATCATACATTAAAACTGATATATATTAATTCAGCTAACCCAGACAGATAGCAGTAGCATAACAGAACAGATCAGACATTTCATACTCATACTTCAGCAAACCCTAGTTCTTCATACGTGCTTTCCTTTCACTGATCCTGCGTGTATACGCGCCTTCGTCCATACAAACCCGCGTATACTTCTGTACAAATTAAAGAGCTAATTTTACTGCCCATACGCGCTTTCTCTTCAGCAAACCCGCGTATATACGCGCTTACTCTGCGGCGAACTAGCGTATAGTTCTTCAGACATTTAGGTCATTGCAATTCTACAGAATAGATACATCACTCAGATTTAACCCTTTACTTCAGACAGATGTTCGCCTCATTTCAGATCTAATCATTCCACAAACAGATCTAGAATATACAAATACATTTCAGATCTAGATTCCCTTATTCATCATTTTCTTCATTGGTGCATCATACATTCAGATCTATCATTCAATTGTAACCCTTTCCATTCAGATATCCTTCAGAGAGAAGTATTCATTCTAGCTTAGACTTCTTTCACCCAATTGCACAATGAATTTCTTCTCCTTATATAGGTTTACCCTTTATCAATACCATGAGCCAAAACCATATTACTTTCGATGGTATTCCTGGACGGGGTCACATAGACGAATCATTACTCAATACAATGGGTCAATACCATGGTGGTTACCCCTGGTTTTACATATTTAGAGCGCTTTTTCCCATACGCAACTTGGCACGTTATTTCCCGCGTGCATACGCCACTTTCTCTAGACAAATCTGCGTATGCCTTGAGACATACTCTTTTCATCATGTTCTGGCACATACTGACATTCCTTCCATCATTACCTTCTGTACTCATTGTATATACATCAGATTTACATCATTTAACAAGTTCATCAAGACATATTCCATCAGGGAAAACTTCATCAAGAAGGCCATCATCTTCATCAAGTGGGTTGCCATCAAGGACAACACTCAGCATCATATTGCCAACATATATATATATATATATATATATATATATATATATATATATATATATATATATACAATTCCACCTTAGAATCATTAGGAAATTTACCCTCACATAGACCAAACTGGCGAATTAGAGAATACCACTTGTCACAGCCTCATTTGCAAAAACATGAAGAATATTCTAGAAGATTCCTTTTTGGTGACTGGACTGCCATGCTATCAACCTGCAATTTTTTTAGTTGTTTGAGTAAATAGACAACAGGCCATAACTTACTCATACAAACTCATATTTTGATGAAACAAGTTGCTTTGGAATCCTGGTGACAAGCTCTACGATTTCGCCCTAGTTTCGAAAAATGCTTAAAACTTTTTTTTTGAGCTAAATACTGAGCACCTGATCAACTATTATACCTAGAAATCAAAATCCTTGCTAATGGTCTGGCTCTTTCAGCCAGAACATGCAAAATTCCTCATCCCAAAAGACAATATATGGTGGAGGTTAAACATCATCTAGCTATACCAAACAACATCAAGTATTGGCAGGTATTTGGAAATGATAAACAGATAGAAAACGTTTTGCAATCCAAATATGAGTATGAGGAAAATAACATAGAATTATATTGTCAAGTTGAAAATTAGTTAGTTGTACATACTAATGTAGAATAAAAGTTTGATGAATCATATGTAAATATATCTGTAGTGTTATCACCCCAAAAATTTAGCACATCATTGTGACAAGGTTAGAAAACTTCATGGATCAAATTTGGGCTCTAGGAGTTAATTTAGGTTTGATCAAGGGTAGGTTTTAGATTTTTTATAGTTTAAAGCTCATCCTAAGGTTCAAATAAAGCCTTATTTAAATTTATTTCATGTCAAATATTCATCATTTTCCATTTGTAGGTCATTTCCCAAAGTTTCATGTTAAAATTATTCAATTAGCCAAAAAACCTTGTTTTCGTAGTGCAACCCGTTGAAAAAAGTTTGTGCTACGAAAGCGCTGATAGTTTCGTAGCGCAAACATGAAAAATTACACTGTAGGCACTACGAAAGCGTGAATTTGTAACTGTCTTGTCAGTTGAGTTGGCAGATGTTAGAAACCGATGGGAAAGGGTAGGATAGTGGCATGTTGAGTCATGGAATGATGAAATTCGATGTACACACTCACGTTTGCAGTCATCATTTTCATTATAGGTTATGAATGAGGAATCATTTAGTTATGAGAGGACATTTTAAATTTCAAAATATTTCCTATTTAGTCATTCTCATTTCCTTTTGCCTCCATTGAAATGTCTGAGCTCTGAGTGTCAAGCCAAACCTGTGGCTGGTTCATATAAACGTTTTACTACACCCATATCATGCGAGGCTGATAGTTTCTCAAGTGAGGCTACTGTTACAATTATTAAAGCGAGGCTGTTGTTACATTTTTTCAAGTGAGGCTGAAAGATTTGTTTAAGAACATGGCAGAGGAAAATAAAATTCACAGAGGAGGACACTGCCTAAGGCATGAAGATGAAGACATGAAGGGAATAATTGAATACTTAGCAGTGATGGAAGCATTCAGAAGAGTAGGTTGCCTATGGTTTTGTGAGAAGTTGCAGGGCTGTCACACATAGGTATCCAAGGAATTTTCCATGAGTGTTGATCTGAACCTGATGTGTTATTTTTTCTTTGCTAATTACAAGTTGAGAATTATAATTTATTTTCTTCTTGTTTTCTTGTGGTGAATTAGTTTCCGTGGTGTAGGTGAGTGTAAAAACACGAAATTGTCTTGTGTTTCATGTTTATTTTAATGATAAATAAACAAAATAAGTAAGAACTGAAAAACAACATAAGCATGTACAACAAACCATAAACAGATCCATCAACACAATTTTTTGATGAAGGAGTTCACCCCTCCTGGGCTACATCTCCTTGGTCCAACTCCATAGCTTGGCCCTCTTGTATTAGCTAAAATTCGGCAAAAGTGTTGTGTAAATTTCTCAATTTCTCTCGAAACCTGTTCTATTGTCTTCAGAAAATAAAAATCATCTAAAAATGACTGTCCAATTACTGAAAATTGACTTTGGTTGGTCCAGATTTGACCTCCTTACCTGTTGGCCCTAGGCTCTCTTGAACTTCCCTGTAGAAAAATCACCTGTAGAAGTCATTTGCAGCCTCTAAAACTTGTGCCATTCTCTCTGGAATGACAAAATAATCTAAAATTGACTATTCATTTTTCAAAATGGTCGAAATGTGCCTGCATTATGGAAAAAACAAAATTCCTTCTATTTCTCCACTAATTTTGGAGAAACTCCAGTGAACCACGCCACATTTGGTGCGTCCACTGGATTTGGTGCCTCTGCCAAAATCTCCACTACATTAACTGCAATTAACTATGAGATAAGTGCATTTAACCATATGATAAGTGCACGTTTAATTTTGAGTGCGTTTAGCTCTAACTATGAGTTAACATGTACTAACTGCAGATTAATGCAATTAAACATGCTTTAACAAATTTTTGTCGGATTTGCAACTCGTAACCCTTGGTTATTGGTGTGTGATCACATGGGATAGGGGGCTGGACCATAGGGCTAGCCCCCTCCTTCGTCCATTTGCCGCTCCCTGCGAATTAAAATATTTATGCGTGGGCTTCCGTTTCAAGGCTCATACAGATTGTGGATTCGATACATAGTTGGCTTGTGGGGTGAAGGTCCTCAATTCAAAACCTGACCCTGCTCACCATTTATCTTTTGTCACATTTGATTTTTAAATGGACTTGACAATTATTTAATGGATGGAATTTGAACCATTTAATACGTGAACAATATGATATATACATGCAACTTGCCATTACAGACTTGGAAAATTTGGTTATGAATATGTGGATTTGAGTTTGGTTAATACGTTTTCTTATTGGAATATTTGGAATATGCTGATTTTATATTTGAATTATGGTTAATGTATTTAATTCCAAATTTAAATATAATGTAATATTTATCATATATAATATATATAATATGTTTTAAAACATATAATATATTATATTTTATAATATATTATATGTTTTAAAACATATTATATATATTAAATCATAATTAAATAAATAAATGAATAATATAATTCCTCCTTACAATCATTAGGAAATTTACCCCCACATAGACCAAACTGGTGAATTAGAGAATGCCACTTGTCATAACCTCATTGGCAGAAACCTGAAGAATATCTGAGAAGATTCCTTTTTGCTGACTTGACTGTGTTGTCAACAACCTGCAATTTTTTTAGCCATTTTAGTAAGCATACAACAGGCCATAACTGACTCATACAAACTTGGATTTTGATGAAACAAGTTGCGTTGGAATCTAGGTGATGATCTCTACGCCTTCGTCCTAGTTTCGAGAAATTTTGAAAACTTTGATTTTTGAGCTAAATACTGAGCAAATGATCATTCCTCCCCACTAGAAGCCATTTGGACCCCAAAAGCTCTCTTGCTTACTGATTAGGTGAATGAGGGGACTTCTCCCTCACCCTTCCAGTCTTTATCCACTGAAATTTTCCCAATTTCATCACTTGGAGATTTTCATAAAAAGTCAAAATTTTCCTCGATTCTTGTGACCTTTTCTTGCTGTATTTGACACTGTCATGCTGCAATATTTATGAATTTTCATAACATCAATCTAATCTTGTAGAAACCATATTGTTCTTACCTTGGTCAATAATCAAAGAAAACTTAGAATTTTTCTCACCTTGCACATTGTCACCATGGCGATTTTTAGTTGTTCTCACTTTGTACTTACCTTGACTCTTGACCAAGTTTCTTCGCCATTTCCATGTACCTCTTCAAAACCATAAAACAGAATTTGTGGAACCCATGCCTTATTTTTCAAGCTGCTTTGTCGCTTTATTTTTTACCTTTACACCCTCTTGCACCGACATCCTGTTTCCAACACTACTCAACACTACTGTTGACTACTGGAAATGTTTTTCACCTTCTTCCAAAGGCAACTTGTTAACATCCTGAAAAAACTCATTACAAGAATAAGCATCGTTATGAAAAGTGTGATTCAACACATCTGTTTATTTGATCATCAACAATGTCAAGTTTTGATTTGCATTCACTATCCTCTTCATTTTACTTGCATGCATAAGAGATAAACATGTCTTCTTCTTATGTGCTCTAATGATGTACTCAATACCATCCTTAAACAAGTGATACTTGTTCTCATGGTGATGAAACACAACTTTCCTATCATACAGATAAGGAATTCCCAATACAATACCAGATATTTCAAGCGGCACCACATCAAGCTCAACTTCATCAAGAAATTTTGAGTTAATGGTGAATCTTAGTAAGCACTTCCTTGTAACCCGCAAGTTTTCATTCTTGCAAATGTAACCCAAAGGATATGGTCTTGGATGTATAATTGTTTCAAGGCCTAGATGCTTAACCAAATATTCGGAAATCATGTTAGCTTATGACCCACTATCAACAAGTGTATCAATCTTGGCGTTTTTAGAGACAACTCTAATATGGAAAAGTTATATTCTAGTATATTCATCATGAGTATCATTTGAACAATTTGAAGTACTAGTTCTTGCAACATGTTTACCTTTCAAACCCATGGCTGTAATTTTTTTCTCATCTCCTAAATCTAACCCTAAGTTTTGTTCAGCTATAGCAATATTTTTCCCCTTCTCCTTGGCTTTCAGTCTATTTGGTTTCAATTATAGCTGAAGTTGCCAACAATGGTCTTAATCATGCCTAGTCTTTGAATAGTTCTTGCATGTGAGTTTTTCCTTCTCTCTCTTTACATAAATATTTCTTTTTCCTCTACCATAAAAATTTACTTTCCCTTTATCCTCACTTTCCTCTTTCTCCTCTATGCCTTGTTTTCCCCTTGCCTCTAAGTGTGTGGCTTGTACACAAACCTCGTCTAAATTTCTTGGGTTAAATATAAGAATATTATGCTTCAAATAGGAATGTAAACCTCCAATGTATTTCAAGAGTTTATCTCGAGAATTCAAATTTACTCCTAACAGAAAATCTCTCTTTGTAAACTCTTGGGTATACTCTTGAACTGTTTGACCATTGAGTTGCTTAAAATTTTTCCAACTCATAATAACGTTCTACATGTAGTCTAATGGATAAAACTGTCTTTTAATTGCAGAAATGAATATCTTACCATGGATTCACATTTCCTCTTGAGTCTTTGCTTCCCACCAGACTAGTGCTGCTCCTTCTAGCCTCAATGAAGCCAACTGGATCTTTATGTCATCCTCATGAAGGTTTTGAATTTTTCAATACACCTCTATTTGACGTATCCAAGTCAAGCCTCTCTGCATTTACCTTGCCATTATATATGGGTAATTCAAAATTTATGTCCAATTTGAGTAATTGAGTTTTTCCTCTTGTGGCTTTTGAGTGAGTGTGAGTGGTATTTGTGGTGGAAGTGGAAGACGATGCAGATGAGGATGATGAAGATGGTGGAGATGGAGGTGGCTTTCCTCAACTTCCATTTGAACTCTTCTCTTCATCTTTCTTATCATTTGAATTTCCTTCTCCACATTGGAACTTAGAACCTCCTTTTGCTCTTTCTACAATGCATGCTTCAAACATGATTTTAAGCATTATTTTCATGTCTTTGAAGTCTCTCTTGACATCCTCTTCTTCTGAATGTCCATGAGTCTCTCCAACACGTGACATAATGGCTAAGGATTCAAACTCAACTCCTGATGCTTGTACCTCTTCAATTTCTCTTGAAACCTATTCTGTTGTCTTTAGAAAATACAAATTCTCTAAAAATGACTATCCAATTATTGAAAACTGACTTTGGCTGGTCCATACTTGACCTCCTTCCCTAGTGGCCCTAGGCTATCTTGAACTTCCCTATAAAAAATGTTGACACCTAATCCTATGGATGGCTGTGCATATTTAATATTGTATATTAATTAATATTAGGAAATAAGGAAGGCCAAGAGTCATTGGGAGATGAATCCCAATAGCCTCACCTCCATGTATAAATCCATGTGCATTCTTCAGCTAATACACATTCTGATTTTGAGGAGTTACCTCCTGGTTTGACATGGTATCAGAGCCAGCTCCACTATTGGCATTTCTGCCTGTGGTGTAACTTCCTCTCCTTTGCTCAGTCAATTTTTATTAATAGTTTTTGCTGCTCCTTAATTGCTAGACTGTTATTCTGCATTTTTTTTCTCTGTATAGCCCTGACATTTGTAGCTCCAGCTCCTACAGCTCCTGAAGACTGCAGGCTCCTCTGTCATTCTGCAAATTGCAGGCTCCTCTGTCATTCTGCAAGATTCCATTTCAAAAAAAAATTGTAACGGCCTTTTGGGCCTCCTCCATTCTCCATTGACTCACCTCCCATCCCTCCACTCTGCGCCCTCTCCCTCACTGTTCTATGCCCCTTGCTCTAACGCTCGACTCCTACAGTCCATTGCATAGAAACTCACACCAGTTGAATGCTGCTACATAACAAATACGCTCAACGCTCGACCTATCTACCCGCTCAACCAGCCCTACCCTTCTCTCTTCAACGCACACCTCACACCGCCTCACCACGGGCCTTCCCCACCCTCTGCTCAAGCGTTAACACTGCCCTTCACCCAATAAAAAAACACTCCTCCCTGCGTTACCATACTCCCTACGCTTCTGCAAAGCTTCATGCCGTCCAACGCTTCTGCATACATCTCCAGCGCCCTCCTATATTTGTATATAAAACACAGTCGGCTGCATACTGCCACCCTCGACTCCTACGCTACCTCCTTTTTATACACTCTGTCAGTTAATGCGCAGTCATATTGTATTACGTATATACAGTCATTCCTCCCCTCCAGCGTTTTAATGCGTAGTCATATTGTATTACGTATATACAGTCATATGTATATTCAGTCCACCCCTCCAGCGTTTTAATGAGCAGTCACAACGCTTCCTATCCGCTCACTGTCATCGTGGTATCATAGGCATGTCCCATGCTGTCTGTCCACGTTGTTTACAACACTGGCACATTTTATATACAGCGTTGTCCCGCATAAGTTACGCCCTTTCCAATTTTTAAATACCGCTCTCATATATACCATACCACTCCACGTTATATATACTGTCCATTGTATATATTAATACAGCAGTCCATTGATATTAAACGCTGTCAATTGATATTTAAACGCTGTTCATTGCATATGTAATACGCTGTCCATGGTATATTTAACCACCGCCCCTCGTCTAATACTCCCACTATCATATCACTTAACATTCATATACCATTCCACCACCTTATAATACCGCCGTTCCATATACGACCTCCACTTTGTACTATACCCCCCACCACATTACTCCATCTCCTTCATATCATACCGGCCCCTCCCCAATCATATAAATTTTTTTCCCAAACAAAAAAAAATATATATATATATATTTTTGGTGCAGAATTCAGTTTCTAGCAAAGTGTTTCTGTCCTTTTAAATTCAGTGTTTAGCAAGAGTTTTTGTGCAGAATCTAGTTTCCAGCAAAGAGTTTTTAAACTCAGATTATTTTTCCAGCAAGAGTTTTTTCCCCTTTAATTGAAAAATTTCAAGAGTTGAAAGTTTTTATAGCAGAAATTTTTCCTCTTCAGAAGATTTTTTTCCAGCAATCTAATGCATTCTCTCATCTCAATTGTTGGGGTGGTTCTCTCCGGCAAAGAGAAATATCTTGAATGGTCTAGGAAGATTAAACACACACTCATTTTTAATGAGATGTGGAAAGGAATCTGTGAAGGACAAGAAGAAAATCCACCAGCAAAGCCCACTTCAGACAAAGAGCTTGCCATTTGGGAAAATAAGAACTGCAAAGCCTATGCCTTGATTGCAACGTCCGTAAGTGAAGAGGTGAGTTGCCATATTTCATCATTCTCAAATGCCTATGATGCCTTGAAGAAGCTAAAATAACTCTATGACTCACATTCAGAATTAGAAAATGTTCAATTGATGATTAAGCTGTTCAGTCTTGAAATGAAGAATGATGATCCCCTTGCTTTAGCTTCAGAAGTAAGATCTATAATGCATGACATTGAAAACACTGGTGTAAAAATGGACATACCTCTCATAGCATATGTTAAGGCATTATATCTGACTTACTCACATTATCTTAAGTCTTTGCAAGCAAGTGGAAACTTTCAGCATATCACCTTTGATACACTTGAGAAAAAGTTTGCAGAAAGAGAAAAAGCTTTTGGGAATATGATAGTCCCTTCATCTTCCGAAGAGGCTGCATACTTGGCACATAGAGAAAATATTCATGCTCCAGATTCATCCAGAGGAAGAGGTGGCAGAAAAGGAAGAGGAAGAAGAAACTTCACAGAAAGGGGGGGCAGACAAGCTGACAAATTCAATCTTCATTGCACACGTTGCAATAGAGATGGACATGATGCATCCAAATGCAGAACACCATGGGAGAAAATTGAGCAGCAAAGAAATCAAGACAAAGGTAAAACTAATGACAAAGACAAAGTTAAAGCACCTAAATCTGCTCATTATGTTCTAGCACATTGTAACAATGGAGTAACTGAAAACCTATTTGATGTTTCATTTACTTCATGGAGAGATGATTGGTTGCTAGATTCAGGAGCAACATGTCACATGACATTTAGAAAAGATTTTTTTGAAGAATTCACTGACAAAGTTGATGGAGCAGTATATTTCGCAGATAAATCGAAACTCAAGCCATCAGGGCTTGGCACAGTCAAGCTTAAACTGCCTGGTCTTCCTGATCATATCCTACATGAGGTTCTATACCTCCCTGAGTTGAAGAGAAACTTGCTGTCCCTGGTCGAAATCCGGCAGCAAGGACACTCAATTCACTTGTTTGATGGCAAGGCAGAGGTTAGAAAAGCATCAGATCACTCACTTGTCATGGAGGGAATAGAAGAAGGGAGACTCTTGAAGCTGAAAGGTTCATCCGCTCATGCTCAAAACTTTGCATTCAGTTCACATCATGATGAAGGTACATTTCCATCAAGTCTTTTATGGCATGCTAGATTTGGACACTTAAACTATGAAAACCTTCGTTTGTTGAAGAAAAATGGTGTTGATGGACTACCTACAATTCCTAGATAACCTAAGGAATGTTATGCTTGTATTCTAGGAAAGCATAGCAAACAGCCATTTCATGATTCACACTCCAGAGCACATAGAAAAATTGAACTTGTTCATTCAGATTTATGTGGCCCTATGCCTATTGCTTCTGCAAATGGAAACAAACACATGATGAAATTTATTGATGACTACACCAGAATGTGTTGGATTTACTTACTGAAGAATAAGTCTGATGCTTTTCAAAATTTCAAGAATTTCATGCATGGATTGAAAATGATGCACAAACACATATTGGCTCTCTACGTACTGATAATGGAAAAGAATACACTTCAAACGAATTTGAAAATTATCTTCGTCAACATGGAATCAAACATCAAAGAACTGTGCCATATAATCCACAACAGAACGGTGTAGCTGAAAGAATGAACAGAACTATTTTAAATATGGTCGGCTCCATGTTATTTTTCAAGAATGTAAAATTGATGTTTTCGGCTGATGCAGTTCTATGTGTTGTTTACATAAATAATAGGTGTCCTTCAAGTTCAATTAGAAACAAAACTCCTTTTGAAATTTGGCATGACCACATTCCTTCGGTAAAGCATTTCAGGGTCTTTGGGTCCACCTGTTATGCCTTGATACCCAAGGGTCAAAGGAACAAACTTGGTGCTAGAAGCAGAAAATGTATCTTCTTGGGGTACTCCAATACCTCCAAAGGATATCGTCTCTATGATGAAGAAAATAAGAAGTTTGTGATAGCAAGAAATGTCATATTTCTTGAATCTTCCAAGAGTGACAAGGTTGTTGAGCGGCAACTTGATCGCCTGGACAGATTCACACATGCAAAGTCTTTCCAAGAATTTGATAATGTGATTCCACACCTTGAAGGGGGGATTCCGATATTGAATCAAACTGTGGAATCATATCCTGAAGAACTCTCTCCCCCACATGAAGAAACAACCACGGATGACACATTGGATGATGTGATTGACAGAATTGGGAGATTGAATCTTGAATCAATCCCAACTCAGTCAAATGACCAGCCTGGGCCATCTCAGAAAGGTCCTCCCAAATGGCTGACAAAGACACTTGAGAATGTTCATCCTAATGAGGTTGGAAAAACAGGAACAAGAAGTTCCACTCAACAAATCGAAGGTGATGTAGATAATTTTGATTCTCCTGTTGATATGGATATTGCTTATAACTGTGAATTGAGTTTGTCTATAGATCATGAACCAACTTCCTTCAAAGAAGCCGCTTCTCATGATGAATGGAAAGAAGCGATGCAGAAGGAGTATGATGCCTTGATAAAGAATGGCACTTGGAAGCTGGTTGATCCGCCTTTGGGAACGAAACCAATTGGGTGTAAGTGGGTCTACAAGAACAAGTACAAAGCAGACGGCTCACTTGACAAGCACAAGGCCAGGCTTGTGGCAAAAGGATTCGCACAAAAATAAGGAGTCGATTATGAAGAAAATTTTGCTCCCACAGCAAAATGGACCACCATCCGGACTCTCTTTGCCTTAGCAGCTCAGAATGGATGGAAAGTCCATCAGATGGATGTAAAAATAGCCTTCTTGAATGGAGATCTAAAGGAGAAATTTTATATGTCCCAGCTAGAAGGATTTGTGATAAAGGGTCAAGAACACAAAGTTTGCAAACTTGTAAAATCCTTGTATGGCCTCAAGCAAGCACCACGAGCCTGGTATGAGAAATTGACCAAGCATCTTCTGAAACTTGATTTCAAACATTTTGATCTTGATGATGCAACTTTGTTTGTTAAGAAAGTTGGAAAAACAGGTGTATATCTTGTGGTATATGTAGATGATCTTTTGATAACAGGAAACAATGAGAGCTATATTGCATCCATGAAGAAAGAGTTGAAGAAAGGTTTTGAAATGACTGATTTGGGTCATGTTCATTACTATTTGGGTATTGAATTAATTCAACATCCAAAATTCATATTTCTTTCTCAAAAGAAGTACATTGGAGATCTCTTGAACAAATTTGGCATGGATGACTGTAATCCCTTAACCACTCCAATGGAACAAAACTTGAAGCTCACATCTATTGAAGGGAAGGAATTTGAGGATGCAACTAAGTATAGAAAGCTTGTATGAAGTCTTAGCTACCTGACCATCACCAGACCTGACATTTCATTTGTTGTTGGAATCCTCTCAAGGTTCATGAAAAAACCTTGTGAAGGACATTGGTCTGCTGCGAAAAGAGTGTTAAGGTACTTGAAGGGGACTCAAGACTTTGGACTCAAATATACACAGGTAGGCGACTTCAGCTTGATCGGATACTCTGATTCAGACTTTGATGGCGACAAAGAAACAGGGGTGTCTACTACGGGTTACACCATGAGTCTTGGATCAGGAGCTATCTCATGGAGATCACGCAAACAGTCAGTTCCAGCAGATTCCACGACCGAGGCAGAATATGTGGCAGCAGCTGAAGCAACAAAGGAAATTGTGTGGCTCCGGAAAATCTTGGAAGATTTGCAGATGAAACAGATGTATTCCACTCCACTCATGATCGACAACACTTCTGCAATAAAGTTGGCCAAGAACCCAAAGTTCCATGATCAAACAAAGCACATCAATACAAAGTACCATCTCATTCGACATCATGTTCAGGCCAAGACCATCCATCTACATCATTGTTCCACAAATGAGCAAACTGCTGACATCTTCACCAAAGCACTTGGAAAAGAAAAGTTTGAAAAGTTCAGATCGATGCTTGGACTCACCAACATCCCTTCGGATTAAAGGGGGGAATGTTGACACCTAATCCTATGGATGGGTGTGCATATTTAATATTTTATATTAATTAATATTAGGAAATAAGGAAGGCCAAGAGTCATTGGGAGATGAATCCCAATAGCCTCACCTCCATGTATAAATCCATGTGCATTCTTCAGCTAATACACATTCTGATTTTGAGGAGTTACCTCCTGGTTTGACAGAAAAATAACATGTATAAGTTGTTTTGAGCCTCTGAGACCTGTTCCATTGTCTCTAGAATGCCAAATAATCTAAAATTAACTGTTCATTTGTCAAAAATGGTTGAAATATGCCGCAGTAAAAACAAAATTCCTCCAATTTCTCCACTAATTTTGGAGAAACTCCAATTAACCCCACCACATTTGGTGGGTTCGCTTGATTTTGTGCCTCCGCTAAAATCTCTGCTACATTAACTACGCTTAACTAAGAGATAAGAGAATTTAAGCATATGATATGTGCATGTTTAATTTTAGTGCTTTTAGTGCTAACTATGAGTTAACATGTATTAACCATGGATTAATGTAATTAAACATGCTTTAACAAATTTCCGCCGGATTTGCAACTCTTAGCCCTTCGTTATTGACACATGACCACATGGGATAGGGGGATGGCCTGCAGGGTTGGCCGCCTCCTCTGTTCGTTTGGCACTCCCTGCGAATTCAAATATTTGCACATGGGCTTCCGTTTCTAAAGATGGTGTATTGGAAACATAGTTGGCTTGTGCGGTGGAGGTCCTGGTTTCAAAACTCGACCCTGCTCCCTATTTATCTTTTGGCACATTTGATTTTTAAATGGACTTGACACTTGTTTAATAGATGGAATTTGAATCATTTAATACATGAACCATATGATATATACGTGCAACTTGGAATTACAGACTTGTAAAATTTGGTTATGAATACGCGGATTTGAGTTTGGTTAATACCTTTGCTAATTGGAATATTTGGAATATGAAGATTTAATATTTGAATTATGGTTAATGTATTTAATTAAAAATTTAAATATAATGTAATATTTAATATATATAATATGTTTTAAAATGTATAATATATTATATTTTATAATATATATATATATATATATATATATATATATATATATATATATATATATATATATAGATATAAAATACAATTCCACCTTAGAATCATTAGGAAATTTACCCTCACATAGACCAAACTGGCGAATTAGAGAGTACCACTTGTCGCAGCCTCATTTTCAGAAACCTGAAGAATATTCTAGAAGATTCCTTTTTGGTGACTGGACTGCCATGCTAGCAACCTGCAATTTTTTTAGTTGTTTGAGTAAATAGACAACATGCCATAACTTACTCATACAAACTCAGATTTTGATGAAATAAGTTGCTTTGGAATCCTAGTGACGAGCTCTTCGATTTCACCCTGGTTTCAAAAAATTCTTAAAACTTTGTTTTTGAGCTAAATACTGAGCACCTGGTTAACTGTTATACCTAGAAATCAAAATCCTTGCTAATGGTCTAGCTCTTTCAGCTAGCACATGAAAAATTCCTCATCCCAAAAGACAATATACAGTGGAGGTTAAACATCGTCTAGCTATACCAAACAACATCAAGTATTGGCAGGTATTTGGAAATGATAAACATATAGAAAACATTTTGCAATCCAAATATGAGTATGAGGAAAATTACATAGAATTAGATTTTCAAGTTGAAAATTAGTTAGTTGTACATACTAATGTAGAATAACAGTTTGATGAATCATATGTAAATATATCTGTAGTGTTATCACCCAAAAATTTTAGCACATCATTGTGACAAGGTTAGAAAACTTCATGGATCAAATTTGGGCTCTAGGAGTTAATTTAGGTTTGATCAAGGGTAGGTTTTAGATTTTTTATAGTTTAAAGCTCATCCTAAGGTTCAAATAAAGCCTTATTTAAAGTTATTTCATGTCAAATATTCATAATTTTCCATTTTTAGGTCATTTCCCAAAGTTTCGTGTTAAAATTGTTAAATTAGCCAAAAAACCTTGTTTTCGTAGTGCAACCCGTTGAAAAAATTCATTTTGTGCTACGAAAGAGTTGATAGTTTCGTAGCGCAAACATGAAAAATTACACTGTAGGCACTATGAAAGCGCGGATTTGTAACTGTCTGGTCAGTTGAGTTGGCAGATGTTAGAAATCATTGGGAAAGGGCAGGATAGTGGCATGTTGAGTCATGTAATGATGAAATTCGATGTACACACTCACGTTTGCAGTCATCATTGTCATTATAGGTTATGAATGAGGAATCATTCAGTTATGAGAGGACATTTTAAATTTCAAAATCTTTCCTATTTAGTCATTCTCATTTCCTTTTGCCTCCATTCGAAATGTCTGAGATCTGAGTGTCGAGCCAAACTTGTGGCTAGTTCACATAAAGGTTTTACTACACCCATATCACACAAGGCTGATAGTTTCTCAAGCGAGGCTGCTGTTACATTTTTTCAAGTGAGGATGAAAGATTTGTTTAACAACATGGTAGAGGAAAATAAAATTCACAGAGGACACTGCTTAAGGCATGAACATGAAGACATGAAGGGAGTAATTTAGGACTCAGCAGTGATGGAAGCGTTTAGAAGAGTAGGTTGCCTATGGTTTTGTGAGAAGTTGCAGGGCTGTCACACACAGGTATCCAAGGAATTTGCCATGAATTTCAATGGAACAACCACTAAGGTCGGGATGCTAAGTGTGTCTATTACACCAGAGGTCATTGCTGTTGTTACAGAGATACCAAGAGGTCAAGAAACCTTGTTCAAAAGTTCCAAATTTGATATGGAGTAGTGTAAAGAGTTCATGAAGTCTGAGTACACAGATATGGACCTTAATAACGCTATCCCTAGAAGCTGCAGCAAAGATAACTACTCAAAACTGCTACTCAACATTCATAAATATTTTACGTGTGAAGGCAGATATCACAAGGTTTATTCATATCATTTCAAACTGCTTCTACACTTCACTGGTAATATTTCACTTGATTTACATTTTTATCTCCATAGGACCCTTGCAAAGATGGCTAATAAGTTGCAAGCAAAGTCTAAAGGGAGTGAAACATCCTTGTTTCATCATGGTTTAATGAAGTTATTAATTTTAGATGAACTTCAGAAGATAGGCAGAGATTGGTCATATTTCTTGTTTATAAATGGTTTTGAGTTGGAAACCCTAACCCCTACAAGAAACCCTAAAGCTAAAGGAGTTCCATCGCCACCACCAACAGAACCAAGTCAACCTGTGGCTGCAAAACTGAAAGCAACTGCAGGAGTGAAGTCAAGAAAGAAAACTGAGAAAGGGCCAGAGAAAATGCAAATTCTTAATACTCTAACCGTCCCACCTGCAAAACAAAGATCAAAGGTTGTGAAACATGCTGAACAGAAACAAGCTACCAGCAAGGGGACCAAAAGAGTAACTAGAATCCAAGCAGTGGCATTAAAAGGAAATACAGTTGCTACAGAGGACAACCCAGTAACAAAGGGGAATCTAGAGGATATTCTTCATGCCATTGACATAGAAGAGACACCCATTTTCCAAGTTGAGATCATAGGGGAAGAGGAGCATAAGCTGAGAAAAGGCAAGTATGCAAATAAGTTTGAGGGGGAAGATGTAGGTTTCATCTTTCAAGAAAGAAAGCCTATGACTATGCATGCTAGGAAACTGATGGAAGGTAGAAAAGAAGTTCAAAAATTCACTGAGACAACTAAATCTCCTAAAGAAGTTGTTGATCTTTCATCACCTACAGTGAAGCCTACAATCAACAGAACAAGAGGGGAAAAGAGGAAATGATAGAGAAAACAGAGTTTCAGCGGCTTGAGGAGAAATTAAGGTTGGAAAACCAAGAAATCGTTGTCATGAAAAAGAGAGATAGAAAGCACAGTGTCAATAAAGTACAATTTAAAAGGATGAAGGCACTGTGGGAAGGACAAACTGATTCTAATTCTGAAACTCCAAGTAGTGCAGAGCAATTTTTCAAATGGACAGTTCTAGCAATAAAGGAAGCTAAGTTTGTTAGAATAATAAATAGTCATTTGAGTGCTACTAACATAAGACTTAAAGATCAGGTGGAGGAATTAGAGTAGCATCTGGATTTTATTCATGATGAGTTAAAGAGTAGAGGCATTAATATGAAAATCATAGAAGAACCAATAGCTCAAACAAGCATAAATGAAGAAGGGACCTCAATAAAGCTATAATGACTATGTTTTTATAGTTAATATGGTTTTTAAATGATTCAAACAGGTATATTTTGATATTTTGGCATAACGACAGTTTTCACTTCGAAATTTTTTGACAAAACTGCATACTCAGCAGTTTCGTAGCGCATTTAGTGTAAAAAAAAGTAGAAAAGTGCTACGAAACTGCTGTAACATCTTTTCTTGCTTATTTTGATCAATTTTTGAAGGGTTGAAGAATGAATCAATAACTGAATTTTATATGGAGGATGTATTAAAGGGTAATTAAAACAATCTTTGAGGAAAGAAGTTAAAAATTTGAAGAATAAAGGTTGAAATGGCAGTGCTATGAAAGGCGCTGCGAAACTGTTGTGTTTTCGTAGCGCAAAACATTACAAAATTTTGAGTAGTGTTTAAAGGGTTTCAGAAAGTTGGAGGCTAGGGAGGAGTTATGGGACATGTTATGACAACTTCCAATAGCCAAGGACCATGAAATTAAGGGTACATGATGGTCAGAATGTTCAAAGAATGCAAAAGATCTTATGCCTAAAAACCAGGGTTATGTTTCCTATTTTGATGGAGGTCAGCAATATGGTCATGCAGAAATGAAGCCCATCATCCAGATTTGACCATGTGATGATACACTTAGAAATGATGTAAATTTAAATAGATCAGGTTGTTATAGATAGCATTAAGCAGTTTGAGTCCTTTTGGGAATAGGAAATTTTAAGTAGATTAGGTGTCCTTTTGTAATAAATTCCATGTCTTATGGTTATGCAAGGTGTCAGTAGTTAGAAATTCAATGTATCTGGCCTAGAGGCAGATCATCTCATGTTGTAAAAGGTCTATTAAAGGTCAAGATGTCGAATTTGTAAAGGGTTGGAAATTTTTGGCAAAACTGTGCTTGTTGTGAATTGACTGGTTTTCAGCTAATACAAAGATCTTCTACTTGACCAACTTGAGATTCAAAAGGTGTTTTAGTGTTTTCCTATTCTATTTTCATCCATTATTTTTCTCATTACAGTGGTGTTCATCTATATTACTCAGAATTCATCTTTTAGATGCTTTGACTTCATATATAAGTGAACTGACTATGTTTTTTACAGTTTCATGTGTGTGTACCTTATGACTAAAACTCTGATATGCCTCAACTTCCATGTTAAGTAGATTTATTGAATTACTGAATAGCTTTGACTCCATAAGCCCAATGTGTACATGCTGATGTGATTCTCAACCAAAATCTATCATTTATCTATTTTTACCTAAATAAAGTTAGCCATCTATATTTTTATCCAAATCGTTAACCCTTGAGAGAGCCCTCTCAGGCTGAGGAGACTAAGCCTCACTCAAAAGATTAGGTTTGAAATAGTTACATGAAGTTGACTGATCAAGCAGCCTATCAGGTACAATTTTGTGATAGCATGTAGATCAAGTTGTACATAAATTAGAATTACATGAAATTGATCTAGAAAAAAGAAGAATTTGAAGTACTTCATCTTAAAGATAATATTTTTCCTAGAGGTCTACTTCCATTAGAAGAGATTTTTTATTTCAACGATGTAGAAAAAAAAGCCAAAAATATAGTCTAGAGGGGAAGATGTAGAAGAATGTAATATAAGCAGTGAACGGAATCCTAAAATGATAAAACACTCAAAATCACTGCCTACTATTAGAAAACAAGAATGCATAGCTTTATTCAAATAGTTTGTTGATTTCTTTGCTTGGAGTTATGAGGATCTTAAAGCATATGAAACTAGTATCATACAACACAAAATCCCAGTCAAGGAAGATGAAAAACCATTCAAACAAAAGCTCCATAGAATAAATCTTGTTTTGATGCCGTTGAGGTAAAAAAAATGTACGATGCTAAAATCATTGTCCCTCTCAGATACTCTAAATGGGTGTCTAATATAATGCCTACTAGGAAGAAATCTGGAGAAATTTGGTCATGTATTGATTTTAGAAATCTTAACAAGGTGTCCCTACAATAAAACTACCCTTTTCCAAAAATGGATCATATATTATAGAAGGTAGTAGGGTCTAGTAGGATATCCTTGTTAGATGGTTTCTCAAGTTATAATCAGGGCCTAGTACATCCTGATGATCAGGATAAACCAACTTTCACTACTCCATGGGAGACCTTCATGTATGTGAAGATGCTATTTGGGTTAATGAATGATGGGGCCACATTTCAAAGAGAAATGGATAATGTCTTTGCTGATGAGATTGGCCATTTTATTGTGAATTATCTTGATGAAATTACTGTATATTAAAAGGTTGATGAGGAACATTTGAGGCATCTAAGAAGAGTGTTTGAAAAGTGTAGGAGGTTTTATATCTCATTAAATCCTAAGAAATAATTGTTTGGCCTTGAGGAAGGTAAGATTCTTGGTCATATTATTCAACAGATGGAATTAGGATTTATCTTAGTAGAATTGAAGCAATATTAAAAATCAATCACCCTAGAAACATCAAAGAATTTCAGCCTTTTATTGGAAAAACTATTTTCCTAAGGAGATTCATTCCTAAAATTTCATAACTTATTAAAAATATAATAAACATAATTAAAAAGGATTCATAAATTAGATGGAGTATTAAGGCTCGATAAATGTAATATCCCAAAACTGGAACTTTCTACAACAATAAGAATACCTTAAGGTATTCCAAAGTTAGAGTAAAAAAAGTAATAAAATCATGTAATGTGTTTGAACACATATACATCTTAATACCAATCACAACAACAAACTATGCCTTTATACAGTTCACCAAGTGGGGAAAATCAGCTATTTTTTCCTCAAAAACGCTATTTTATGAATATTGAGTTAAAACGGTGGAAAATAATGGTTGTATCCCTTAGAATGGACAATATAGGAAATGCATGCAAAATATTTTCAGAAACAAATGCCTTTAGCCTAGTTAAACAAGCCTCCCATGCTCAAGACAACTAAAAATTGCCAAAACCCCAAGACTGCAAAAATGCTAGAGCAGCTGCACATGTGACTACACTGTCTAAAGAGAGGTTAAATCAGAAAATAGAGAAATATGTCTGATAATATTATTATAATACTCAATGATGTACAAAAATAGAGATCTAATCTCTTTTACACAGATCCAAGAAGACCCGACAAGGGTTTCTTGACAATAAAAGATGTACAAGAGAAAAATGCTGCAAATTTGTGGCTGAATAACTATATATGGCTGAAGCTCTGCAATAGATGGCTGAAAATTTAGAGAAATGGCTATAGATTCTCCCTCTAGCTTTCCCAAAGAAAGGTTGATCCTCCTCTTGGGAAACTAGCTCCTCAAAATGGGGTTTCAACCCCTTCCACTGCACACCTTAAGAAATAACACAGTTTCCTGAAGGGACTGTGTTTTTGCTGAAGGTAGATGCTTGGTCCAATACCAGGTAGTGGAAAATTCAGATCAGAAACCTCCTCTTAGATTTCTCAAGCAAGATCTCCAAGAAAGAGTAGGGAATCCCCACCTAGGTAAACCCTTGCACTAAGAAGTGCAACAACTTAACTAAACAACTAAGTGTGTAGGAATTCTAAGCATAACTCATGAGAATATAATCTCCAATATGTCCATATGCTTTCCATATCCTTCATTATATAATATATGAGCTTCCTCACCAAGGATCCCACCCACTATGAGGTTGCTTCCATGCAAAGGCTCCTCCACAAAAAATGCGTTGTCCAACAAGATGGTGCAATGTATCGAGAAAAATTTGTTGACTTGGTCAACCTTGAATGATTCTTCATGCCCTGTCCCTTTTCACACTCAAGGTGCTTTCATTTTATCTAGCTAGATTGATCTCTATTCACATTGAGTTGGCTTTATGTAGGTTCCACTTCTTTGAGAATAAATCATGTTGACTTGGTCAAAGTTGACCTTGCCCACATAGTTTAGACCTTGTTCACACACGTGGATGCTTTAACTGGTTATTACATGATCCCTTTTCATACTAGGAGGGATTTTTATTCATAGTTGAGCAAATTATGAGCCTCCTTGCCCATTTATTCATCAATCTAAGTTTCAAGAGAAAAAATTAATATTCCCATTAGTTGAATCTAATTTAGGAATATTACAGTCTCCCTCTACCAAATTTTGCTTGTCATCAAGCAATTGCAAGGGTGCTGTAAAGTCTCCCCTTTTCCTCTTGTGGCCCTTCCATTTGATAGTCTCCTCCATTGCTTCAAAATTTCTGCAAAAATTCCACCTCCCAATGGCTCCTCCCAAGTGTAGAAGTTGGCCTTTGGTGAATAATTCCAATGGATCTCATCATGAAAGAATGGAAGGTTATTATGGAAACCTCCTTGCTGATCCATGGCCTTGTCAAGATAGAAGTGATGACAATCATGGGGAATTTCATCATCAATGGAGGCCTCCCTTCTCCATGCTATCATCCAAATAAAATGAATCACCTTCCAACTTGGTAATTCATAGAAAAGCTCCTCCCAATTGCTCATGAGAGGGATGCCCCAAGTTCTCCAACCAAACATATGGTTCAAATCATAAAGAAACAATTGGTATGCAAGGGTGACCATATAGTTTCTCATGCTCCCTTTGGAAGATGTAGTGCAGAAAAAGGAGGGACTCTCTTCCCCCAAAGACACACCCAAAAAATGTGTCTCTCCTCCAACCGTGTTCCCAACAAAAATAAGAACATCTTCAGCATGTGGGATCATAAGTAAGATCATGCTAGCTGCCATATACAATAAGGGAGAATGACAATGGTCCCTCATGTGCAACCAATGCAGTTTTCTTCCTAACTGCCATAGAATATGATATGACAAGCATTCTCCCCAACACTTGTTTGCTGCCCCATCCTTCTTGCATGCTTGGAGAAGGTGTATGATGGTTGGTGTTAGTGAATCACACCATGAAGAGTAAATCATCTCTTCAAGACCTCCCAAGAAATGGCCAACATCAGCATTGTTCATGGCCGAAAGTGGCTTATGAAGCCCATTAGAAAAGGTGCCCCCTCTTGGAGCCAAGACCTGCACATGAGTGTTAAAAATATACAAGTATATAATAAATACATCATGAAATTCAGCAAAACAATGTTTGTCATATACTTGTTTAAAATAAAAAAGGTAGCTCATGGATGAGCTCCCTCTCGCACTCAATGAATAAGGAGGTAATGATGATAACTCTTCCCAAGAGTTATGTCCCTCCTCAACCAGCAAATGATTCATGCACTTACTCATATGAGAGTGCAACTCCTCCTTGAAATTTTCCCACATAAATCCATCTAAGATAGTATGATATGTTTTAATGAAGCTACTGGGATTTGAAAGCAAGACCTCATAAGTTGTATCAAGTAGTTTTTTCCTGAGTTTGGAATATTTGGTTAAGTATATCTGATCATGAACATAAATGATTCCATTAACTACCTTATACTTTTCATCCATTTCTTTCCCATCAAGAACCTTACATGTGAATATGTCCTTAGAATATTCCATCAAGAGTTGGGTCTTCCAATAAGGGTCTAGGCTTCCCAACATTGATAGCGTTGTAGACATCTGAAATGATGCATTTGTCATATGATGGCTCTCCACCTTGACATGCTTGATGTCAAAGTCACATGTTTGAGTATTCCCAACCTTCTTTTGCTGCCCCTCTTGCAGCTGATCTTGCTCAAGGCAAGATTGAATTTTAGGAAAGTCACCCTTCCGTTGAAAGGTTCTCTTTCTCAAAAACTTCCACCTCTTTGCTCCTGCTTGAAAAAATGAAATTATTTTTTTATTATGTTTAGAAATCTTCATTATATATTGGAGTATCCTTTTCTGCCCCAAATATATGGATTAGCCTCTTGATACTATGCTCATATCGGCACAAATTTCTAAATCTATCCCCTCCAATGCAAATAGATGAATGGAAGAAAACAAGGTCAATTTTAGAAATTTGCCTATCCTTCCATCAATGGTTTTCAGCACTGTAGTGGCCCCTTCCAAGGTTCCCTCTTTAAAAAAATATGTTGCTGCTGCATATATTTGAGAGAACACTTTAATTTCCCTCGAATCAGGAGGTCTTCTTGCTGAAATGCCTCCTTGAAGAGAGGCATTAAGGCATAGAGTAGGATGTGAATGTAGGTGGATATATTTGACCCTACCTTTTTTGCATGGATCCTCTTGCCTTCTTTGCTCTTTCAAACTCTGAAATAGAGAAGGGTTCATGCTCTTCATATTATGATTCCATTCCTCCTCTTTTTCTCCTTCTATCTTCAAGATCCCATCACTTGGAAATGAAAGTACATGCTGCTCATGTGTTATGCCAAGAGCTCTATGTGTGAGACCTTTTGGAACTCCTTGCAAGAGTGCAAGAGTTTCTTTTCTTGGAGCAAGTGCTCCATCCTCTTCTCCATGAGTTTCTTGAGGTGCCCTTGTCATGACTGCGTTATTCTCCCCTGCCTTCCCTTTCTCCTCTTCAATATTTGAAGTTGCCTTATCTTCAACAAGAGACCTAAAATCTTGGTCTTCTTTTGAAGAAGGAATCTTCATGTATTTCCTTTGAGAAGAAAGTCCTTCATACAAAGGAGATATTGCCCTTGGAAAAGAATCAAACAAGCTCACCTCCTCTTCATTGCTTTTCAGAAATGGAGTTAGATTTATAGACCCTCCCAACTCATGCAAAAGTTTTGTTTGATGTGGTTTGATAGTTGCAATAGAAGATGTTTTACATGAAAAATAAAACCTCTCTACTAACCTTTTAATGAACTTTGCATAAGTAGATGTATTTGCATTCTTTAAGGAAAATGATTCAAACAACCACCAAGCATAGGCCTTACCCTCAAAATGCAGTGCTGCTACTTTGATGGCTTCAAATTTTGAAATTTGATGTAGCTGCATAAAGGTGTCTAGCTCCTTCACCCAAGCCCTAGTTGGACATAGAGGTGATCCATCAAAAGTGGATAGAAAGAATCTACCCTCACCCTACTTCTTGCTCCTTCTTCTCTTTTCCTTCATTTGGCAAAACCTTTGGAAATTCAAGTGATCTTTGAATTCCTTGGATTGATCTTCATATTCCTGCAAATAATCACCAAGAGTATCTCTCTTTGGCACATCTCCTTTCTTCCTCTTCATGAAGAAATTGTTAGATGATCCAAAAATAAAATATTATCATAGGTTATAAATTTGGAATAAAATAATTATTAATTTAAGATATTAAATTAATAATTATTATTCTAGAATATTTAATTATTTAATGGAGACATTTAGAATTAGCATATTTTTGTAACAAGATATGGCTCTCCAAATGTGTCGTATCTTAGGATTTTTGTTAGCTAGTTATTTTGAATAACATTTAATGTAAGTGGACACTTGTTATTTAATAAGTGATCCATAATTAGAGGTAGTTAGGACATTGAGCTTATAAATAGCTCATTGCAAGGAGTGTTTTGCAGTTCGGGTGAAAACTCTTGCATAATTCCAAATGTAATTATTTTTTCTAATTAATAAGATTACGTGTCTGAGGACACTTCGACCATTATTGTGGTATCAGAGCTACGATAATGCTGCAGTGGATGTGAGGAGGAGATTCCAGCTCTACAAGCTCTTGGAAAACTCCATTGAATTAATTAGCAAATGATTGGTATGGAATTTGTCAAGTTTTTTTGTTTAAAAGGAACATAAATTTTATTATTGATTTTAGATTTGTAAATTCTAAAATCATTTTTATTATCAAGAAAAAATGCAAAATCTGTGTGATAGTTTCTACTGAATTCAACAATCCGACCATAAAAATCCTTCTACGGCTTTCAACAACAATGGTTCTCATTATTTTCATCCTACTGCAAGAGGTGTAGAGTCCAAATCCCAGGTTTGAATATTCCATGTAAGCCCAACATTGATTTGTCTGGCGTTCCACGCAAATGGTCGAATTTTTGGGAAATTTATAATAACGGATTCTTGTTTAAAAAAAAATTATTTTTATTTATTTCCTCGTGTATCATCTGTTCGAGGTGCCCTTCATTTTTTAAATATGTCAATCCCAAATTAGTGAATATTGCGTGCTGTTGGTAACGTGGGCAGGAAACATGTTCCCGGGATCGTTTTTTTTTTGGGTTTTCTTCGACTATTTAATGTAAACCTTGGATAGGAGTGTAAATGTTCGAGGATGTGTTTTCTATATTTGCAAGATTGATGCTGGATAATAATATCATCTGGAGGCAAATAATTGGCTTGCTATATCATGGATGCCTATGTCTTCAGATTAATGTCTATCGTCATACATGAAACATTCGAGCGACTATAAAAGCATAATTGACTGAACATGGAAGTCTAAAATCTAAAATCTTAGACCATTCTCCATGTAAAAGCCCTTATTGAGGTCACATTATAAATTTGTGCAGAATTACTCATGAGCTTCGAAACTGACGAAAAGAGAAAAACTGACATTCTGTGTCTGTAAACCATTCAGGGTGCTTTCTGAATTTTAGGCGTACTCTGAATTCAAGAAATACCGAGGTGAGGGACTCTTGCAACATCTTCAAGTTCAGTAGCTTGAGGCAGCTAAGGCCGTTGATTTGGAGAAGGAATCCGCTTCTAGCTTGGATATTTGAGAAAGGTGAACAGAGAAACCATCCCAAAAGGTTCAGCACTCACAGTACACGGATAGCTATGGAGCCAAAAGAAACAACGTCTCTGGCTACAGTCAGAATCTCGAGAAACTTCAGCATCTAGATGCGATTATACATCGTTAGCTTATGGTAAGGACAAGTAAAAAAATCCAGCGTTTGACAGTGTTTGCCTTTTTAAAGATAAATCTAAAAAGTATTTGTTGGAGAGATAAAGTATATATTTTTTATGTAATGTTTTATTGGAGTAATAAGGATTTTGTAATATTTGTGGAGTAATAAGGTTATTTGTAATTTTTTTTGGAGTAATAAGGAGATTTTTCTTTGTAATTTGTTTCTAGAGATGTGACTCAAAGTAATTTTACTTTGAGGGGGGGTAACATTTTTTTACCAGATTCTGCAAGAGCATCATTGTAAAAGTCAAATTTTGAAAGTTACCTTGTAAATATTTGAGAAATTGACTAGAGCCAAGTGCAAAGCTCAATCATTTTTCTCCTATTTCAACGACTGTACGAGGGTCAAGGCCAAGCCCCGATAGATCGTTTTTTGCGTGGCGTGTGTCATTTTTTCATGGCGTGTTTCATGTGACAAGTTGCTCAATTTTTGTGCTTGATTCTTTTGGTGCACTGCTTTAACACTACAATATCAAAGTTAATTAATCTGTTCTCTGAATATGATAAACTAGAAGGAGTGAAATATTATAAGACATTGAGACATCTAATTGAAAGCACTCTTATTTTTAATGAATTATGGCATGACATTTTTTATGGAAACATTAAGCCAAATAAACCAACAGATCCAACTTCACTTGCAAAATGGGAAATAAAAGATGCCAAGGCATTAGCTCTTATAAAAGCTTCAGTTAGTAATGAAATGTACATACACATTGAGAATTCCTCTGATGCATGGGCTGCTTTACATACATTCAAAGATCTCTTTGATACACAACCTGAATCAAAGAAGATGATCTTTAATTAAAATTTCTTCAACAGAAATTAACTGAAGGTGGTGATGTCCTTGAGTACATTTCACGACTTAAAAACATTGAGCAAGAAATCATCAATGTTGGTTTTCAAGATGTTGATGAAAGCTTCTTAACTGAAATTTTAATTGCTGGATTTCCATCATCATATACTCATTTTTTGGAAACTTTGCAAGTCACTGGCAAGTTAGAGAAGATCAAATTTGATGAAATGAGTGATATGTTAGCACAACATGATAAAAATTTCAGGAAGAAGAAGAAGATTGGGGAAGATGTCTTCTTCACCGAAGCCAGTTCAAGAAACTCCTCAGCTGACAATTCCTGAAACAGAGGAAGAGGTAATTTCAATCCAAATCAAGCAGCCCAAGGTCGTGGATGTAGTCAACATAGAGGAAACAATTCCAACAGAGGCTCCAATTTAGGCAGAACAAATTGTCAAGGAAGAGGCAATAATCAAAACAGAGGATGTCATCAAGGCATAGGACAAAGTCCAGGAAGATGACAAACTCAAAACATAGGACAAAGCAGAGGTCAAGGACAATCTCAAGGCAGAGGACAGTCTCAGGGAAGAGGCACCAATTTGAGTCAAATTGTTTGCAGGCGATGTAACATAGTTGGTCATTATGTAGCAGATTGTAGAACTTCTATTGAGAAAATTTCTAAGTTTCATCCAAACTCAGCACAGTTTGCAAATGATGAAGATGATCCTGATAGTTCTGTATATGTATTCACCAACACAAAAGCAACAAATTTACATGTTTCAAACTTTCTCCGAAGTGATTATGAAGATGCATGGATTCTTGATACAGGCGCAACTCAACACATGATATTTCGACGTGAATTCTTTTGGAGTTTCAAAGAATGTCATCTGAATTCAATCTATCTTGCTGACAAAACCAAACATACTCCTTCAGGCAAAGGTGTAGTTAAAGTTTTTTTACCAGGCATCGGAGAAAGAATGATTTCAAATGTCTGGTATGTCCCAACATTCAAACAAAATTTGTTATCTCTAGTCACGATTCGACAAGCAAGACATATAGTGATTATGGAAGATGGATTAGTTAAAATCAACTCAGTGAAACAAAAAATGCAAATAGTAATGATAGGTTATGAAGATGGAAAACTGTTAAGGATGAAAGGGACAGTTATTCCAAGACATTTTGACTTTGCAGGCACATCAAGTACAGATATTTCACCAATCAGATTATGGCATGTCAGATATGGCCATATCAACTTTGACATTCTCTCTTAGTTACAAAAACAGGGCATGGTTAAAGGACTTCCAACATTCAAAAGGGAAAATGCAAAGTGTGAATCTTGCATTTTTGGAAAACAACATCGAGAGAATTTTACTACAAGTTCATGGCATGCAAATAGGCATTTGCAGTTGGTTCACAGTTATATTTTTGGACCCTTCCCAACTTCACTTGGAAGTTGTAGATATTTCTTACTCTTTATTGATGATTTTAGCAAGATGACTTGGGTATATTTCTTGAAGCAAAAGTCAGAAGCATTTGAAAAGTTCAAAACTTTTCGTCAGCTTATTGAAAATGAAGTAAAGGAGAAGATTGGCACTCTTAGAACTGACAACGGCGGAGAATTCACTTCAAATGAATTCAAAAATTATTGCATGGATAATGGCATAAAATGACATCTTAGCAATGTCTACACTTCACAGCAAAATGGAGTAGTAGAAAGAATGAATCGTACCTTGTTAGGAATGGCGCGATCTATGTTAACTTTCAAAAAGTGAAGTCATTCATATTGGGTTGAAGCAGTTCATACCGCTGTCTACTTGAGAAACAGATCTACCACAGCTTCTTTAGACAGAATCACACCTTATGAAGCATGGTTTGGATTCAAACCTTGGGTAAAACATCTCATATTTTTTGGATCTGTCTGTTATGCCTTAGTTCGGAAGGAAAAACGAACTAAGCTTGATGCATGAAGCTTGAAGCGCACAATGATCGGGTATTCTGATGAGAAGAAAGGGTACCGAATTTTGTTGAATGGGAAATTTATTGTAAGAAGAGATGTGATTTTTGATGAAAATGAGAGTAAGAGTGCTGAAGAAGTTGACAGTCTTCTTCAAAAGTTAGAAAAAAAAACTGATAAAAGAAATGGAAATTTACAAAGTCAACTGAATTCACCAAATTGGTATGAACTTGAGTTTTCTTCATCTAAATATGAATCATCCAGTCCATCTTCTTCATCAACAACATTTGGGTCTTCTAGCAGTTCATCCAACTCTCCTAGCAGCAGTAGTTCTTTTCACAATGACTCTCCGCCCCCAGAACCTGCGGTTGATCAACAAACATCAGTTTACATCAACCCTCTTTTTAATGATGGTGATTTTTCACAAGCTCAAACCACTGAACATCAGTTGCTGAAATGGGCAGTTCAAATTTTGAAATATGTAAGGCCTAATGAAAAAAATAAAACAGGAACAAGGGGATCAAAAAAAAATGAAGGCAATGTTGCTTTGATAGCAAATGATTTTACTGAACCTTCTTCTTATCAAGAGGCAGTAAAACATAAAGCATGGCAATAGGCTATGGTTGATGAATATCAGGCAGTTCAAGACAACAACACTTGGAAACTCGTTGATTGTCCTCCACATGTTAAACCTATTGGATGCAAATGGGTTTATCAAATTAAGTACAAGCAAAATGGTGATATTGAAAAGTATAAAGCGAGACTTGTTGCTAAATGTGATTATGAGGAAATGTTTGCTCCTACAACTAAATGGAACACCATCCGCCTCACACTTGCCTTAGCAGCTCAACAAGGATGGAAAGTTCATCAAATGGATGTAAAAATTTCTTTTCTCAACGGAGATTTACAGGAAGAAGTGTACATGACACAACCATCAGGTTTTGAAATTGAGGGACAAGAACATAAAGTCTGCAAACAGATAAAGGCTTTATATGGGTTTAAATAAGCTCCCCGAGCTTGGTATGCCAAAATGGATGAATACCTTCGCAAAGTTGGTTTTCATCGTAGTGAATCTGATGATACCTTGTATGTACATCAACAGGGTAAAAATCTGGTGATTTTGGTTATTTATGTCGATGATTTGATCATCACAGGCAACAATGATGATCACATTGAACAGGTGAAAAAGGAGTTACATGAAGGTTTTAAGATGACAGATTTAGGACTACTTCACTACTATCTTGGAGTTGAAGTATTCCAACGTCCACATCAGATCTTCATTTCTCAGAGTAAGTATGCAGCATAAATTCTTCAGTGATTTGGAATGCAGGATTGCAAGCCTGTCCTTACCCCTATGGAATAAAACTTGAAACTTTCAAAATTTGAAGGGGGGGAAATGGTGAATAGCACTTCTTATCGACAATTGATTGGTAGCTTGATTTATCTGACAACAACTCGACCAAATCTTTCTTATGCCATCAGTATTGTTTCCCGCTTTATGCAGGAACCACGAGACAACCACTGGAATGTAGCTAAAAGAGTTCTTCATTATATCCAAGGAACAAAAGATTTTGGTCTTCTTTACAAAAAGACTAAGATATTTGGCTGACTTTGCTGGTAGTATTGATGACAGGGCATCAACCTCAGGTTACTTAATGAACATGGGGCCAGCTGCAGTTTCCTGGAGTTGCAAGAAGCAAGCTACAGTGGCCACTTCTTCAGCGGAAGCAGAGTACATTTCAGCATGGGAAGCAACATGTGAGATTGTTTGGTTATGTTGAGTTTTACAGGACTTGGGAATTCCTCTAGCAGGAGCTACTTCGTTATTCATCGAAAATTAGTCAGCAATAAAGCTTGCCAAGAATCCAGTTTTTCATTCAAAGACAAAGCATGTGGACAACAAGTATCATCATATTAGATATCTCATTGTAAAGGACGCCATCAAGCCAGTGTATTGTCCTTCAGAAGATCTGACCTCTGACATTTTCACGAAACCTCTTGACAGAATAAAATTTACTAAGTTCATGGATGAACTTGGTATCTATTGTAATGTATCTTTGGATCATGGGGGGAATGTTAGATGATCCAAAAATAAAATATTATCATAGGTTATAAAGTTGGAATAAAATAATTATTAATTTAAGATATTATATTAATAATTATTATTCTAGAATATTTAATTATTTAATGGAAACATTTAGAATTAACATATTGTTGTAACAAGATATGACTCTCCAAATGTGTCGTATCTTAGGCTTTTTGTTAGCTAGTTATTTTGAATAGCATTTAATGTAAGTGGACACTTGTTATTTAATAAGTTATCCATAATTAGAGGTAGTTAGGACATTGAGCTTATAAATAGCTCATTGTAAGAAGTGTTTTGTAGTTGGGGTGTAAACTCTTTCATAATTCCAAATGTAATTGTTTTTTCTGATTAATAAGATTATGTGTCTGAGGACACTTCGGCCATTAGAAATTGCTGATAGAACATGGTAGATCTGATGATATGGCTGAGTGCTCATATCCAAGAGATGAGGACTTAGAATCTTCCTCCTATATAGATTTTGTTGAGGGATCTTCATGTGTTTCCCTCATTTATTTGATGCCCTTGCTTTTGCCCTGCAGATTTGTCAAGAGAAGTTTTGAGAACCTCTTTTATCTAGAAAACAAGGGTTTGATCTGATTTCTTCTGCAAATATTCTCCTCCCCATGAGAAGGCTCCATAATGCTTGAGTTCATAGGCTGAGCCAAGATTGTTGCTCTGATACTACTATAATATCCAAAAACTGGAATTTTCTACAACAATAAGAATACCTTAACGTATTACAAAGTTGGAGAACAGAAAGTAATCAACTCATGTAATTTTTTTGAATACATAGCCATCATAATAACAATCACAACAACAAACTATGCCTTTATACAGTTCACCAAGTGGGGAAAAACAACTATTTTTGCCTCAAAAACGCTATTTTCTGAATATTGAGTTAAAAAAATGAAAAATAATGGTTTTTCCCTTAGAATGGAAAATATAGGACATGCATGCAAAATATTTTCAGAAAAAAATGCCTTTAGCCTAGTTAAACAGGCCTCCCATGCTCAAGACAGCTAAAAATTGCCAAAACCGCAAGATTGCAAAATGCCGGAGCAGTTGCACAAGTGACTGTGAAATATAAAGAGAGGTTAACTCAGAAAATAGAGAAATATTACTGATAATATTATTATAATACTCAACTATGTACAGAAACAGAGATCTAATCTCTTTTACACAGATCCAAGAAGACCTACCAAGGGTTTCTTGACAATAAAAGATGTACAAGAGAAAAATTCTAAAAATCTATGGCTGAATTATGCTGTATGGCTAAAGCTCTACAATAGATGGCTAAACATGCAAAGAAATTGCTGTAGATTCTCCCTCTATCTTTCCCAAAGAAAGGCTGATCCTCCTCTTGGGAAACTAGCTCCTCAAAATGGGGTTTCAACTGCACACCTTAAGAAATAGCACAGTTTTCTGAAGGGACTACATTTTTGCTGAAGGTAGATGCTTGGAACAACACCAGGTAGTGGAAAATTCAGATCAGAAACCTCCTCTTATATTTCTCAAGCAAGATCTCCAAGAAAGAGTAGGGAATCCCCACCCGGGTAAACCCTTGCACTAAGTAGTGCAACAAGCTAAACAAATAAGTATGAAGGAATTCTAAGAAGACCTCATGAAAATATAATCTCCAATATTTCCATATTCTTTCCATCTCCTTAATTATATAATTGATGAGCTTCCTCACCAAGGGTCCCACCCACTATGAGGTTGCTTCCATGCAAAGGCTCCTCCACAAAAACTGCGTTGTCCAACAAGATGGTGAAATGTATCTAGACAACTTTGTTGACTTGGTCAACCTTGAATGATTCTTCATGCCTTGTCCCTTTTCACACTCGAGGTGCCTTCATTTTATCTATCTAGATTGATCTCTATTCACATTGAGCTGGCTTTATGTAGGATCCACTTCTTTTAGAATAAATCATGTTGACTTGGTCAAAATTGACCTTGCCCACATATTTTAGACCTTGTTCACACATGTGGATGCTTTAACTGGTTATTACATGATCCCTTTTCACACTAGGAGGGATTTTTATTCATACTTGAGCAAATTATGAGCCTCCTTGCCCATTTATTCATCAATCTAAGTTTCAAGAGAAAAATCAATATTCCCATTAGCTGAAGCTAATTTAGTAATATTACAACAAACCTTTGATTTAGTTAAACATTCATTAACAAAAGCACTAGTGTTGATTAATACAGATTTTACCAAATATTTTATTATCTCTTATTTTTCTTCTGAATACACTGTTGTAGCTGTTTTGTTGCAGAAAAATGAGGAAGGATTTGAATAACCTATTTCATTTTTCAGTAAGGCTTGAAGAGAAACATCTTAGAAATATAATATCATGTAAAAATAGACCTTTTGATTGGTTAAAGAAATAAAATATTTCTGAGTGTATATTTTGTATTCACATATTATTGCATATGTACGTAATTCAGTTGTCAAAGATATTTTGACGCAGAATGGACCAGATGGAAAACAAGGAAAATGGATTGTCTTCATCCTTGAGTATGGCTTAGAAATCAAGACCACCAATTTGATCAAAGGAAAAGGACTGGCCAAACTGATGGAAGAGTCTAATTTCCATGAATTAGACATCAACTTTGTTGTTGCGCTATATTATCAAGGGGAACATGCAACTCTAGAGATCGATGAAGCATTTTTGAACTCACCCTCGTATATAGAATTGCTGTATGTTTTATTCAATTTAAATTCTCCTCCTGGTCTAACAAAAAAAAGGCAAGATGTTGATGCCATTTTACTTAAGTTCTTGTTGAAGGATGATGCAGAGAAAATCATGCATGAGTTCCAAGAAGGCAACTGTGGTGGCCATCTCTATTGGAAAACCATTGCCAATAAAGTCCTCAGGGCTAGTTTTTACTGGCCTACCCTTTTCTGTGACATTCATAAGAAGTTAACTTCATGTCATAAATGTCATATTTTTTTATGGGAAAATAAAGCTTTTACCCATACCATTAAAGCCTATTTTAGTTGAAAGCACTTTCCAACATTGAGGTCTGAATTTCATTGGTGAAATTTATCCTCCTTCCTCTAGCCAACATAAAAGGATTCTCATAGGCACAAATTACTTTACTAAATGGATAGAGGCCACCCCTTCCAGATCTGCTACTGATGTTGTCATTATTAAATTTCTTCAGAACAATATCATTTCTATATTTTTTTGTCCTTCAAAACTTATTAATGATAATGCAACAAATTTTAAATCTAATAAAATGATTGAATTATGTAATAAATACCACATTACTTTGGGACATTCAACATTCTCGGGGAATGTATGCTAGTGAGATACTACAGAAATTTCACATGGAGATAAACACACCCATGGAGACTCCTCTAACAGGGAATTGGAGGATGGAAGATGCTACTTCAAGTGGCATGGTAGAATCTACCATTTATAGGCATGTTATGGGTTCACTTATGTACTTGGTGAACACATGACCGGACATGCGTTATGCGGTTAACCAACTTAGCAAGCAATGGTTCAGCTAACCAAGCTCTATTGGAAGGAAACCAAACATGTGTTGAGATAACTTAGAGGCATCACTCAGTTAGTTATTTGGTACATACAGAGAGAGGGAGTGAACCTGCAAGGCTTCATATATGGAGATTGGGTCGGGAGTCTATCCGACACGAAAAGCACACCAAGTGGAATCTTCAGTATTGGGTCAATAACATTTTCCTAATACATCAGGAATAAAAGATTATTTGCACTCAGTTCACCAAAAGCAGAGTACATGTTTTCTAGTCAAGAAAATTGTGAGGCTATCTTAATGAGTAAGATCCTTGTTGGTTTTTTTGGTCGGCAAATGGATCCTACAGTGATTTAATTTGGCAACGAGAGTTGTATCAAACTCTCAGTGAATCTAGTTTTTCAATATAGGTTCAAGAATATTGACATCTAGTACTAACATCTTAGAGATTTTGTGTAAAGGTCAACCATGATGCTAGATTACATTCCTACAGAGGAATAAGATACAAACATCTTGAAGATGGCAATGTCAAGAGGAAAATTTGATTTGCATAGAGGTAGGATCGGGGTATCTAATAATATCTTTCTTGATGAGAGGGAGTGTTGAAAATGGCATCAAGAAAGATTCTAATTTAATATCCCTTTGAATTAAATTAGAATAAATTTGTAATTCCACATCACATGAAAACTTGTATGAGTTAACTAAGTTATTTTGACTTAGTTGGTTCAGTTAATTCAAGTTGAGGGTCTAACTTGGGTCATGTAGAGTGGTTCCTACTTTTTAGTAGTTGTAGTTGAGTTTATCTTTAGTTTTAATTAATTGATTTAGTGTTTGAGTTAAAGTGAGTTTAACAAGTTCCAACTATTGGAGGAACTAGTGGGAGGTATAGCAGTGAGTTATGGACCCTATGAACAATCGGTTAAGTTATGATTCATCCATAAATAAATCATGCATGTCAGAACTAAGAGCTACCAAGTTGAGATTGGAGTGCAAGGATAGTGTACTATCAGTTGTATTGTAATATTCCAAAATTTGCATACAACAAATTGGAATATTAATTTTTTTTATATAAGCTAGGAGGTGAACAAAATGGGTAAAATACCCATGAGTAGGAATAAAATCCCTCATAGTGTGAAAGGGATCAATGGAGTAGCTTTATTTTTCACCTTCCAGTGTGAAAAGGGGCAAGATGCATGAGGACCAGGTCAAGTTTGAGCAAGTCAATAGCGCTGCCTAAGAGGGCGTGGCTTGCTTGGGAAGACAACACAGTTTGAGAGGGACAAATATGAATTGTGGAAGAAACCTTAATGTGTGGGGTCTAGGGCAAAGAGACATTCACTTGCATAAAAGGAGGAAGAGGCAGCCATATAGAGACATGTTTGAGTATTTGATTTTGGTCTAGTAGACTATTTGCAGTCTCCGGATGTTTAGATGAGTTGCAATGCTGTTTAGCACGAGGGATTCCTGTTTAGGATTTCCTCTCCTTCTTGAGAGGCCTCTTGAAGGATTGCACTTATTTTCTCCACATCTAGGCTCAAGGCCAAATCCATTCCTTCAATCACAACATTATTTCTGCTGAAGTATAATGTTGTGTTGCAGGGTGTTGCAGTGGAGGGTTCCACAACACCATTCCTTGGCTCATCTTTCAGAGGAGGGAGCTTCTATTCCTCGAGAAGGTTAGTAAGGAAGGTTTCAGAGCTGATTTTCATATCTTGGCATCAGGCCAACCATCTCCCATCATCAACAATGTAGTCCCTTCTCTAGACTGTGTTATTTCAGTGTGTATCTGCAGTGGGGGTTTGCACCAAAATCTCGGAGGGTGAGATCTTCAGTGCTAGGATCAACCTTGCACTCGAGAGATCCATTGGAGGAGGTTTGCTTCAGATTGGACATCTTATTCAGCCATCTCCATTCATTTCAGTTTTGAGTTGTAGCTGCTACCCTGCAACTCCGACATTTCTGCAGTTTTTCCATTTGTATGTATATTGCAGACAATCCTTCTAAGGATTGTTGTACCATTGTTTTCAGGGGTTGAGAGCTTGCTCCCCCACATTTCTTGAGCTGATATTGTCATATCATTGTATTATCATTTATATTGTTGCAGTGTCTATATATAAAATATGCAATCATAGCTTGGGCACTCTTGTGTAGAAGTGTTTTCTCATGATATATGTACTTGTTTGTTGAGGCTGAGTATTGCCTCTCTTGAGTAGCTTTTTCCTCAAGATATTGTACACATTATTCTTCTATTGTTTTAATAATATAGCTATGAATTCTCCTATAATTTTCTGAAGTTGATGCAACACTTCTCTCTCATTGTGATGTTTCCATATTGTTAGATCTCCACATTTGGAATATCTTAAGATATTCCCGATAGTGTATAATTTCATGATTTTTGGATAATACAGTGGTATCGGAGCTACAATCTTGGCTCAACCTGTGAGTCTCATCCAAAGGAGAGGATGGGATTTATCTCATCATATTTTAGATCCATGAAGAACCTCCCCAAGAGGATAAGCAGAAAGAAGAGGAAGGACCCTACACTTCCTATTCTCATCGAGAAGGAGACAGAGAGATGAGCAGGAAAAAGAATCCATATTTTGGAGAAGATAAAGGGGATAGCTTAAAAAGCTTCTTCCTAAATATGTACATAATATTCATGAAGATTTCAGGAAGATCAGGAGGGAGATGTATGAAGAATCTCCAAAAGAGTTTGAATCTAAATCAAATTCTAGATTGACATATGAAGAGTGTGAGCAAACAACCACAAACCCTAATACACAACATAGTCACATGCCCAGGATTGATGGAAGTGAGATGGAAAGAGGAGAAGAGGTTGCTAGGAGGGAAACTCTTAGTGATTTCTTGAAAGAGTATGAGTCTCAAGCTCAGAAACTCTGAGATCATCTCAGTTTTTCAGAGTTTTGCAAGATCAAGGTGAAGGGAAAAGAGCAGCATGATAGATTTCTTCTATCTACCTTTGAGGGTTCACCTACATGTTCAGCCAAAGCTTGGGTGGAGGAGTTAGATACCTTCTTGTAGCAGCACCAAATTATTGAAGATGAAGCCATCAGAATTGCAGCACTGCATTTGAGAGGTAAGGCCTATGCTTGGTGGATTTTTTAATCATTTTCTTTGAAAAATGTAAACATTGCATCTTATGCAAGTTTCACTAAGGCATTAGTGAAAATATTTGATAGGAGGATTCATGAGACACACATGGTGGAGCTAAACAAGAGAACTCAAACAAAACCCTTGCATAAAAATGCAATTCCACTTCAGAAAACCATGGACGAGGCTGAAAACTTGCACCATACCTTGCAGGAAGAAATATTTTCATCTCACACCTTTGAGAAAGGAAGCATGGAGATATATTTTTCAAAAAGGGATCCAATCATTGGAGGGTTTCCCATTCATGTTGCAGATATTGAAGGAAACAATGCTATCTGATCTAGAGATTGTCTAGTGCCTCATGCAGAGGAAGGAGGAGCTCTTACTCCAAGTAGAGAAATGCTTACATCTTTGCAAGGAAGTCCCCAGGATCTCATGTGTGGAGATCAAGGCACAACTCATGTGCCATTGTTGAGAAGGTGTGGAACCATGGAGACACAAGGAGAAGGTAGGGAGGAGAACCAGCATCATGAGATGAGATGTACACATACATATCCATTTCAGGAGGTTGATGCACCTGAGGAGAGGACTGGATTGTGCAGTAAGGGCATGGACAAATTTTTCCATTCATATATGCAGTCATATCTTGATGATGATGTCTCATTTCATGGAGACATTTTTCCGAGGAGACCACTGGATCAATAGAGGGGGATGAGATATGCTTCACATTTTGAGGCACCATTAATTGATTTCAGAGGAGTGGATACCCTGGGAGATCATTTTACAGTGCTGAGAGTCTTGGGTAGACTCAAGGAGGAGAAATGCATCCTCTCAACATCATATTTACCCACTCTCATTTCAGGTTCTGCACCGTGGCAGAAGCAGCAGGGGAAGGATAGGAGCCTTCGAATTTGCATCTTTGGCGTGGGAGATGTCAAAGAAGAGGATGACCATATGACAGATGCTCTTCATGGGAGATCACCAACGCTATCAATATGGAGGATAGATCCATATTGGGACTCACAGCTATTGGTGGAGTGCCCTAAGGACCTTTTTACATGTATGATATTGGATGATCAGCATATGAGGAGATGCATGGATCATTTGCATATGGAGGAGATACATAACTATTTGGAGGAGTTAGCACATCCACCTCTTTTCTCTTTGAGGATGAGAGGAAACTCATTTATTAGCCACTCCATTTGTATGAGAAGAACATATGATAAGGGTGATGATTGTTTACATGATTATTTATATGATGTATGTATGTATCCCTTAATCGTATATGTCCAGGATGTTGCTCCAAGGAGGAGCATTCTTTATTTTGGGCTTCATGGTCTAGTTGAGGCCATAAGCATGGTTGATGGCCATTCCTTAAGAGGACTTGGGGAAGAGGGATATTATGGAGGACATGCTCACTTCACACTATGCATCATTCACTTCTTCCATACTTATGAGGAGATTGGGGCAGCAGGAAAGTGGTTGAGAAGCCACACATTTTATCAGTCTCTGTTGTAGTGGAGAGTCAAGCTGCATTGGCTGCACTTGAGGGACCATTTTTCTTCTCATTTGTTACATATGGCAGCCAATATGATTCTCATTTTTGCTCCTTATGGATCTATTGTCTCTGTCTTTATGAGGAGCATGCTTGGGAGAAAGACACATTGGGTCAATGTGTCCTTTGAGGGAGAATCCTCCCACACTTTTTTCAGTACATGTTCTAAGGGGAGCATGGGATATGGTATGGTCACCTTAAAAACACATTGGTTTCCTTATGAGGTGAGCCATATGATGGATGTGATTCCATATGATGATGACTTCTAACTCATCATATATGGGGATATTTGGGCCAACCTGAATTGCAGCGCTAGAGGAGGGATCCTTGGAGATATAGTCCTCATCTTGCCACTTGAGGGAAATCTTGTTGTAGCCCAAGATCATCCAACACTCTACACTTATCATAAGTGGAGATATGGGCAGCGTGGGATAGGCCACCTTGCCTGCCATGTGAAGAATTTTAGCCCACCAACTTTTCCGAAGCCAAAGGTGGAGTACAGTTTTCAGGAGTTGCCTAGTTGGGAGGTGACTCATTTTGCATGGTTAATAGATTGGGGATGGAGGATCCATATGGGAAAGATAGTTCCCACTATAATTCAAATCCTTTTCATCAAGGGGACCTCTAGACATTACTTTAATATCCTCTTGAGTATTCCACCTTTACATGATGATAGCTTGATAGCTGACTTGCATGCTGAGGAGGAGCAATGTGGAGACTTGATTGATGAGATATCATCTCTTTACTTGGAGTAGATCATCATACATGAATGATACAGGGAGAGGAGGAGAAGTAACTCATTCTATCCTTGCACTTGCTTGAGGACAAGCAATCTTTGAGAGGGGAGGACTGTAATATTCCAAAATTTTCGTACACCAAATTGGAATATTAATTTTTTGCTTATATCAGCTAGGAGGTGAATAAAATGGGTAAAAGACCCACGAGTAGGAATAAAATCCCTTATAGTGTGAAAGGGATCAATGGAGTAGCTCTATTTTGCACCTTCTAGTGTGAAAAAGGGTAAGATGCATGAGGACAAGGTCAAGTTTGACGAAGTCAACAGGGTTGCCTAAGAGGGTGTGGCTTGCTTGGGAAGACAACACAATTTGAGAGGGAGAAATATGACTTGTGGAGGAAACCCTAATGTGTGTGGTCCAGGGAAAAGAGACATTCAATTGCATAAAAGGAGGAAAAGGCAGCCATAGAGAGACATGTTTGAGTATTTGATTTTGGTCTAGTAGACTATTTGCAGTCTCCGGCTATTTAGCTGAGTTGCAGTGCTGTTTAGCACGAGGGATTCATGTTTAGGATTTCCTCTCCTTCTTGAGAGGCCTCTTGAAGGATTGCACTTCTTTTCTCCACATCTAGGCTCAAGGCCAAAGACATTCCTTCATTCACAACATTATTTTTGCTGAAGTATAACATTGTACTGCAGGGTGTTGCAGTGGAGGGTTCCACAACACCATTCCTTGGCTCATCTTTCAGAGGAGGGAGATTCTATTCCTCGAGAAGGTTTTTTAAGGAAGGTTTCAGAGCTGATTTTCATATATTGGGATCAGGCCAAGCATCTCCCATCATCAACGGTGTAGTCCCTTCTCTAGACTACGTTATTTCAGTGTGTATCTATAGTGGTGGTTTGCACCACTATCTTGGAGGGTGAGATCTTCAGTGCTAGGATCAGCCTTACACTCAGGAGATCCATTGGAGGAGGTTTGCTTCAGATTAGACATCTTATTCAGCCATCTCCATTCATTCTAGTTTTGAGTTGAAGCTGCTACCCTGCAACTCCGGCATTTCTGTAGTTTTTCCATTTGTATGTATATTGCAGACAATCCTTCTAAGGATTGTTGTACCATTGTTTTCAGGGGTTGAGAGCTTGCTCCCCCACTTTCTTGAGATGATATTGTCATATCATTGTATTATCATTTATCTTGTTGCAGTTTCTATATATAAACTACGCAGTCATAGCTTGGGCACTCTTGTGTAGAAGTTTTTTCTTATGATATATGTACTTGTTTCTTGAGGATGAGTATTGCCTCCCTTGAGTAGCTTTTCCCTCAAGATATTGTACACATTCTGATGCTATTGTTTTAATAAGATGGCTATGAATTCTCCTATCATTTTCTGAAGTTGATGCAACACTACTCTCTCATTGTTATGTTTGCATATTTCTAGATCTCCACATTTGGAATATCCTAAGATATTCCCGATAGTGTAGAATTTCTTGATTTTGGGATATTACATGTATAATCATCCAAACTATAGAGGTGGTGCATGTAGTCAAAGAAATTCCCTAGATGTGTTTTTCACTATTGTCTGGGAATTTCCCTAATTAATAGGGGCTAATTACCCAATGAAACAATGCAAAGAAATAGGGATCTCAGCAAGCATAAATTTTGATAAGTATTGACCTAGGCTTGTCTAGGAAGTAGAGAGACAAATAGAGATAGTGTCAAGGTTTTTAAGGCTTGATAAAATCTATGTAATATTCTAATATTTTATGACTAATGTAATATAAATATAGTGGGATTTTTAATTATGGATTTCCCTAGGAAATCATTGTGTAATACGTTGATTGCATTCTTTGTAATGTTCCAAAATTTTAGCCTCAGAACTAAATGGAACATTAGAGTTAGCAGCAGCTTTAGCCGGTAAATAAATGGGTAGAAAAGCCCATAAGTCTCCTAAGGAGGATAAAAAGTCTCCAAATGTGAAAGGGGACACTCTTTCTAGCCTAATAAAACACCTCCAAGTGTGAATAGGGATAAAATCAAGATGCTTTGACTAAGTCAACATCGCAGTTCTGGAGGAGGAGGAATCCAAGGAGGAATAACGTAATTTTAGAGGGAGATGCATCTTTGGATAAAGATGACCTAATTGAGTAGGGAAAAGGGCAAGAAAACTCATATATTATATAAGGAAGAGGTTGGGAGCATTATTCTTCATGTCTTCTCAGACTTTGCTCTCTCTTGTTGTTTAGCAGAGTAGTAGTGCTGTTTAACACAGGGTGTTCCCAAGTGGGAATACCACCTCTTCCTTTGAGGAGTCTCATTGGAGAGTTTTTATTCATCATTCCACATCAGGTTTTCAGGCCAAGCTTCAGTCTACTTCATCAGCGTAGTCTTTTCTGCAGGTTGTGCAATGTTGCTGGGTGCAACAGTGGAAGGGATTGGAATCTCGGCTTCTGAGCTAGTTTCTCATTGGAGGAAGGCTTCCTTCACTTGAGGGATCTGTTCGAAGAGCTCCAAAGCATATTTCAGATTTGTGGTATCAGACCACACATTTCCCATACATTCTTGGCGCTGTTCTAGCCAGGGAATGCGTTATTTTGGAGGCAGTGCTCAGTGCATGGTTTGGTGGCTCCGTTGCAGTGTTTCCTTGTGATTGTGAGGTTCATCCTTTCATGGAAGGAAGCCCTCGAGGGATCTACAAAATATCAGACATCCTTCTGCCTTCTACACTCATGTACTTCAGTGTTGTAGTGGTGATTCAATAAATTACTGAATATCCCATCTTGTATGCAGAGTGTTTGACAAGAAACCGTAGCCAGGTTATCTTGTATTTTGTATGAGGAGATTAGATCTCTGTTCTTCAGCATTATTTATAAATACATCAGTAGATCTATTATTCTCCTATGATTTTATGTGTAAACCCTCTCTTATACTATGTAGTCCCTTATGCAGCAACTCCGGTATTTTGCAGTCTTGGGGTTTTAACACTTTTTGGCAATCCTAGGTGTGGGAGATCTATTTAACCCACCTATTTTGCTTTGTTTCAGCTCTAATATTGGATTTAGATTTTATATTGATTAATTTATGGGATCCAAGGTTCCATTTCACTATTTTATTGCAAATGTTGCTGGAAATGCATTTTTGATGCATGTTTCATGAGTTGTTCCGGATTTGGAATATTACATACTTTCTCTTGTATTATTTGTGATTTCATGATCATTTGAATTGGTTTCCACAATTGGTAGAGTATATTCAAGCATTATGTTTTAGAAAATCACAATTAGAAAATTGAATCTACAATGAATTTCTACAAAAGTTGTTATCAATTCTACCCCAATCAAAGATGAGTGGTTGATCATTTTGGATGAATGAATCCACCTTTTATTCAATTCTCTGAGGATTCGCTCCTATGTTCTTAAAGTGTTTTATCTTGTGATTGTTATTTTTTCCTTGCGTTATTGCCCTTTTCCTTATATGGTATCAACTGCGTAGTGGGTAAAATGCTAATTGTAACCATCTCTATTTTTTTTATTAGTGGAAAATCCTCATTTATATTTGATCATAATAAGGTGGTTTATTTATTACTATGATGTCAAAAAATTTTGGGTTTTTGATGTGAGGATTTTGTTGGTTTGTTGACCATGTCATTACTATGCTCCAAAGAACATCAATTGTCATTTTGTTTTGTTTCAAATATCAATAGAAATGAATGATATTACAAAAAATATTTAAATAAAATGTAAGGAATAAAAACACAATAAAAATGAATCAAAACGTAACAAAATCAAGAACAAGCAAGCAAACAAACAAAAACTTTAAACTTTAGGTAAAAAACAAATTATGGTAAAAATTAAAATAAAAAATAATTAGAGATAAAGAGGTTTAAAAAAATGTTGAATATAATTTTAAAAATAGAAAAAACATGAATAAGGAAAAGAAGAAAAACAATTTAATAAAAATAAAAGAGAAAATGAAAATTGTAAAAGGATGATTTAATTTGGGGATTGATTTTAATAATTCGTTGTTAACGTTATGTAGTTGTTAAAGCTATGATTTAAACTAATAATAATTTTAACTTTATGGAATTTTACTACAAATTAGAATAAAAATAAAATTAGCAATTAAATGTAACCTGGAGATAAAAGGAACTTTGGAGAGTTTTCCTTAAATTTATAACTATATTAAAATTAATTTATTTTAGGTACAAACCTATCATCTAAAGTTTTCCATTTTCTTAATATCCGCTACTAATGCTTATCGAAAGAAACACTACAATCATCTATTAAAGGCTTGATGGATTGATATTGATATGTTTTCTTCATAAATTTTATTAAATGTTTCATTACAATTTATATTGACCTTGTTTTTTAGAAAATATATTTTTTTAGTTTTTTATTTTCATTATAAATTGCTAATTTTTTAAATTTATTAATGTAATCTAATTATCCTTGACATGTTTTCATTTTTCAATTATATTTGCATAATTCTAAAATTATGTTTTTGAAAAATAATTATAACAATTCATAGAAGAGACACAAATTTAGTATAATAAAGTTATTCTATTGGTATTATGCATATGAAATAATCCTATTTACATATGCTATGCATTGGTGGTGGTAGTTTCCAACCTCATTACTTCCCTATATCTATGCAATACCTTTTTAGAAGGATTGATTCCTTCAAGAGTTAGTAACATCACGTCACCTTGCATTTGAATAGAGGGGAGATTTACTTGAATAGAGGGGAGCTTTAGTTTGAAACAAAAGCCAAACAAATTATCTACTCAATGCATGCTAGCTGAAATGGTTTAATACCATATATAATCAAGATATATGTTCATTAGGAGGAATACTAACCCAATTATCTAGACATGGTGTTAGCTTCAATTTTGGCATCCTACCACTAGTGATCAAAAAATATGTTTTCATATCATTGTAGGGTCCCATTCTGATTTTTTTTGTCATTTCCATTAGGTCATCATGCAAAAATTTGGTCATTGGAGGTAGCCCAAGGTCAAACCTCACTCTTTTGAAAAATTCCATTACTTGCTGGCTCATTTCACCACTCTGTTGAGTGTACATCAATCACGAGTTTTCATCATCATTTCTGTATTTTCATCATGAAGTTCATTCAGTCACAATCTCCATTAGGTATTAGGGTTTTCAAAGTCCATCAAATCACCATTTGCATGCATAAAAGTCCATCAAGTAAGAGAGTGACAATAAACACATTTTATTATGAAAGTTTGATTTGTAAATTTAATTTCAATTGAATATGTGATTTTATGTTTCCTAATATGTAATAAGTTCTCATGGTTCCAAGGTAGTTGTGTACTCAAGGTTCCATTAGCCAAGTAAGTCAAAGTTACAAAAGTCATAAGTGTTGGAAATCCACTAAAAGATCAAATTCAAAGGATTAGGATGAAAAAATGAAAGGTGAATTGCAATGTTTAAGTTGAGTTTGAAAAGGAAAATGCGGGTCCCATGCCTATTTTTTAAATTTCATCATGTATAAAGGGCCATAAAAGACCAAGGAGACACTCATTTGCATCCTCATGCATTGAGCTCTCAACTTCCCCAAGTCAAAAAATAAATTTTCAACAAGAAGGTTTAATTTCCTTGAAGGCTTTGTGTTCCATCTTGAGGCATTGCGCTTCTGACTAAGGGGTGTTGCGCTCCTACTTCAGGCGCTACACTTTTTCCTCGGAGGCATTCGCTCCTCCTTAAGGCGTTACGCTTTTGCTAGATTTCTCCCACAACTTTAAATATTCATTACAAGTGGCCTAGTCATAAAACAAGGGTTTATTCAGTCAATTTCAAGTAGGCTACACCTATCATATCACTCCTTTCAGTTTATTATTGTGAATTCATGGTATAAACCCTCCTCATTCACTATTTCAAGTTTTGAGGCAAGAAACCCTAGCTTTCACTCTTGAAAGCAAACATGGTTTTCCCTAGACCCTATTTTCCCTTTTCACACTTCAGAAAACACTCCCCCTACGCCTACATCACCTTATTTTCTATTCCCAAGCCCTATTCGCTAAATCCTAACACCACTAAGTTGTGATTTCCTAGGCAGCTAGATACCTCCCTGTAATAGAAAGTTCCTACCCTATTTCCCTTCACATTTCAAGCCTCCCATCACTTCCCTAATCTCCCCAACCACATTACACATTTCCAAAAAATTTCTCTCACTCATCCCAATCCCTAACCCTACAATCCTACTCCCTTTCCCTTCCCCTTCTTCCCCAGGGTTTCAAGATAAAATGAACATAATAGAGGAGGAGAGAAACATAATGGAGGAAAAGAGAAACACCATGGAGGAAGAGAAAAAGACATACAAAAAGGAGGGAGAATCTTAAGGCATGAACCTAGACCTTGATCAGTACAAAACCTACTTGAAATCACACATGCAAGCTCCTTGAATCCTGCCTAAGATCCACTTTCTTTAGTTTCATGGATGACATATATGAACAAAATTGTGGTGTCGTTATGGGATATCCCTTGTCCCCCATCATTGCAAAATTATTCATGAAAGAATTTGAAATTAAAGCCTTAAACTCTGGCCCCTAAAACCTAAGTGGTTGAAATGATTTTTCAATGACACCTTTGTCATTTGGCTCCATGGAGAGGATAAATTAGAAATATTGAAACAACACCTTAACAGCCTTTCTAAGTCAATGAAATTCACAATGGAAACTGAGATTGATGCCTCCATTACTTTCTTAGACATCCTCCTATCTCGTAACCCAGATAGATCCTTATCCCATCATTTCTATAGAAAAATGATTCACATAGAACAATACCTCCATACCACCTCTCACCATCATCCAACCCAAAAACTTATAGTCCTCAAAACCTTAACAACTAGAGCGATGAGAATCTACAACAATGAACACTTAGAATTTGAAAAAGCCCATCTTATGGAAGTTTTTGCAAGAAATGGGTATAACAAAAATCAAACCCTAAAAGTCTTCTGCAATGCGACCAAGCCCAACAACAAAAATCTAAATAAAAAAAACAAAAAAAACATTATTGGAAAAGTGAACTTACCTTATATCCTTGGCATTATTGATAAAATTTCCCATATTCTGAAGAAAAATAACATTTCTGCCACTTTAAAACCCATAAACACAATTCCTAGCAACCTTAAATCTGTTAATGACACCCTTAAACCTAAATTATGAAAAGGAGTGTATTTAATCCCTTGCTCTTGTGGAAAACCATACATTGGGGAAACTGGTCACTCGATCAAAACCCAGATAAAAGAACACTGCATAGACATAAAACATAACCACTCAAAAACTTATTCCTTAGTTGAGCATTCAAACAACTCTAAACACCACATCTGTATTGAAAAATCTCACATCCTTGCCAAAATAGACCACTACTTTCATAGAAATTTTAGGGAGTTTGTGGAAATCAATAAACATCCTAGTAACCTAAACCGCGACGAAGGATGGAACATTAGTGAGAATTGGATTCCCACATTAGTTTCTAAAATAACTCCCTTTAAACATAATTATTATTATTATTATTATTTTTCTTAAGATAACCCCCTCTCTAAACAATAAAATTTCTCTATTAACTTCCTAACTTTAATAATTAACGTTGCCTCATTCTAATCCTAAAAATCCTTATTCAGAAATGTTTCCTTAACCTTCCCCTAAATATTATCCCCTCCATTTAATCTCTACCCTTACAATCATCATCGTACCTTTCTTTAAATAATTACTTAAATTTTCCTATAGATTAAATTAATAATTAAACCAAAAATTAAATTAAAATTTTAAATTAATAAAATTTAAACCTATTAAATTTACTATTAATAACAAATTCTTAATAGAAAACATTGTTAAATATTTTACATAAAATTCATTCCTATAATACAAATTAAATATAACATAAACATCTCTTTAAATCTTTAACACATAAACTTCATTATTAAATAATGTAAGTAAATAAAGTTTCTAATACAAAGTTATAATAATTTAAAACACCATTATAACATATATCAACTATATAATAATTTGAGATTTCAATTTAATAAATACAAAGTTATAAAAATTTAAAACACATCATAACATAAATAAAATATATAATAAATGACATTTAAATTTAATAAAGACGTAATAAAAATAACATAATAATTCAAACAAACATCACAACACAACGTCTATGGGGTCTTGGTTAAATGGTGATGAGGCGGGATTTTATAGCACTCATCACAGGTTCAATTCCCTTCCCCAATTGGGGTGATGTATCTCAACATGTTGATGAAAATAGAGTGAAACAAAAAGAGGAAAAAAGTAAAAAAAAATGAAAGGTACTACCAAACTTACAAAAAAACATCATAACAGAACAAGATTTGTAAATTAAAATTAATAACTATTTATAAATAATTAATTCTCAAAATAAATCATTAAATTTAAAATCTAATTTTTGTCGGCTCTTAAATATTTTCACGAAACCTTAAAATATTTATTTACCATACTTGAGATCATCTTCTCTCCTTCATTCTTATCTTGATAATGAACCTCGGTAGCTGGTTTGAAACATCGATGAAACAAGCCTATTGAATGCGATGGATTCGGAAACAACATTATTTCAAAATACAGATCGCAAAAGTCTGAAATCAGAACAACCCTAATTTTTCAAAAGGAGAAGGGTATGTTGGACCTAATTTTTGATACATCCATGATATCATAACACACCTTATTTGGAATCTCCGGAGCAATTGTGAGGAAATTTGGAGAAAATTTTGAGAAATTTGAAAAATCTTTGAAGGCACATTTTCCAAAAATGTCATGTTTAGTCATATTTTTGCAGAACATATTGTGGCCAAACAAAGATGAATTTTGAGAAACTAGATGAAATTTTTTTTCCTAATATATCGAAGTACAAAAAATGATCGTTTTACATAGATATTGCATAATGAGAGATCCACTGACACCTTCACAGCCAATTTTTCTGCCTGTCCAAAGTCCTATTTTAGACACCTTTTTGTAGAGAACATCGTGGGCCATATGAGAGGCCTATTGGATACCTGGAGGAGGTTTTTGTTCCTAACATGCCAAATAACAAAAAAATCTACCAGTTTTGCAAAACATTTCAAGGTTATGGAGATATCACTCCATCTCTGAGGCCTAATTTTGCAAAAGAAACCCAAACATTTGACACAGTCCACTTGTCAAAAACAAAACGCCTAGGGCATTGTGCTTTTTATAGGAGCCTTCAAATGAGAAATGGTCACCACCATTGGATCCAAAAGGCCATATACACCAAATTTTGATAATTTTAACATCAAATTTTGACATTATTACAGGGAGAAATGGAAAAAAACACCCAAAAAAGCACCTTTCTGCCTTATTTTTCAAGCTCGCACTGCGCTTTTGACTAGTCCTGGGAGATTTCACTTTTTAGAGCCTTAAATTCATAACTTTCATAAATTAAGGGCATTTTTGGAAACAATATAGGAACAAATTTCGAATGGTCTATCTTAGACTCAATTTTCACTTCATCAAGTCCTCCAAAAGCGACCTTGAAGTCGGCGCTGTGCTTTTGCTTCAAGCGATGTGGTTTTGCCAGTTCATTGATATTTTCTAGATTTTGACATTTTCTTTGTTGGTCAATGGATTTGATGGATTTTACTGATGTAATTCATCCATGTAAATTTAATTATGTTAATTTTTGTGACTAGAGATAGATACATTGGGTAAAAGTGTATTTTTGGACAAATGAATGAGTTTCACCAAAGTTAGGGATGAGTTTGTTGACCTCGCTAGTCTTTGTGTTTCTAGTTGAGCACTTTGTGTATCAGCTCCAAAAGTCATGGATTCAACCCCTGAGCTAGGGAGAATTGGTTTTGGTCTATATTATTCACTTCTTTTCTCATATTAAGGGTTGGATGTTGTTGGATTGATCAATGAACACTATTGTAATCAGATTTTCGGCAAGAAATAACAGACTGAGTTGCAACTATTTTGATGGAATTCTTGTGTTAATGTGATTTGAAAATGTTTCTTCTTATGTTTTTTTAAAGTTTGTGAATGTATTATGATTTCATATTCATTCCATTTCTAAATGTAATGGTTTCCTAAGCCAGAAACACAAAATTCATTAAGCTTATCCTTTTTTTTGGAGGAATAGTTACAATTTGTTTTGTCTTCTTCTTAGTAGAAAACAATTCATATTTCTTATGTTTTTTTCTCAAAACCTAGCAGTCTAGATCACTCCATCAAGGTATCCTTTTATGCTTAACTACTTACCTACCTTGCTCCATCATATCCTTGCAATTCCGATCTTGTTTGCCCTGAACTAGGTCCTTCCTTGACCTATTCACCATCCAGAACCTTAAAATTGAATCAATCAAAGCCCTGTACTACTATACACAAAAGGATATTTTATAAACTATCACACAGTTATTGTAAAAGGCAAAAAAAATCCTCAAAGTCAATATTTTCAGCTGATTTATCCTCAGGAAGTAAAGATAGATTTAATACCCATATAAGTAGTTTAGAAATATTCCTACCTTATGCCTTGCATGGTTTTTAAGGATAGGAGTGCATTTACTATGTCATTAATAACATTTTGAACCCTAGATAGTTCTACCTCCTCATTTGCAACATAAATACTACATTTGAAGTCATGGTATGGGTTGGCTGCTAGCATTCGAACTCTTTGCAATTGTACATATTTTGGCTGAAGCTTAAGAGGAAATTGAAGTATTGGAAGACAGATGATGTTTTGACATGTTTTGTTAATGAGAAGGCTCTATCATTGGATCCTTGAGCATGGCTGTTGGTGATGTATTCTGATCTGTTATTGTTATTTCCTGTTTTCCATTATGTTTCATCATTTTCTTACTTGCAGTAGAGTGAAAATTTTAGGTTAAGAAATGTCTCCTAGAAGCACCTTAGATCTGTTTGCTCTTCACTATCTTTATGTCTTTCATCTGTTGAAGGTTTATTAAGTAGTTTGACTACGTTTAAACTCTCAAGCTTGTTTATTTCTAAAATAGTTCATATAGTTGGTCTCAAGAATGATTTATGGTTTTCCCTGCTTACTTGCTGCCACTTGAAAACTGTTTCTGAAGTCTCCCTTTGAAGTACCATTGTTTACAGTTTGCCAAAGAGGTCTGTTTTGATCATACCCTTTCTTCTTGCTTAGATAATTGTTTTGAAGGTCTTTATAATTGCTGCCTTAGATGTTTAGGTGTTCCCTCTTCTATGATGCAGTTATCTATTTATCTTGAATGTTTTCTTATCCTCGAAAGTGAAATCTTTGATGAAATAGGGCATTCCCCGACTCTTAGATTTTGTTTGAAATAGTTTGTCTTGGAAATATTATTTGTTGAAGTGTGGTTTCTGGAATTTATGGTTAGCCCTATCTATGAAATGCCTCTTCATGTTCAAATGATGTTTTAAGTCCCTTTGTTGAGAAGTACATATAATTAAGGATTTTTAACCTCCCTTAGTTCTGATTCTCCTTCTAAATCCTTAATGTCCATTTCATTTTATCCACCAAACCCAAGATCCACTGGCCAGGTTAGATTTGCCCTTTGATATCCCATATCCATTGATTGAGCTTGTTATCACTTCTTCTTGACTCCATTTCCCAATGGCTTTGATGTTTCCCCTTTCTATCTATGTTTCCTAGATTATTCATGTCCAATCAACCAAAAACAATAAAACAAACTTGTACTTCATAACTAGCCTAAAATCAACCCTTTTTTAAAGCAAACAAGTCATATCTTTGCAAACAAATTGAGAGATCCCTCTCTGAAACTAGGAGGGCTAGATCCTAGAGCTCTAAAGACTGGTTTACATGTTGCCTTGTCATTTGGTTTACCAATCGGCCAAATCACGGGATCCCAACACAACCCCTTGCTACTCGATCTCTGCTTGACGAGTCGGTTGAGTTCAATTTTCCTCCTTCAAGTGCTTGGTATGGTTTTGGGGAAGAAGTATAATTTCCTCCTCTTACATTAGGATCACCTTTTGTTGTTGTCGCGGTACCTCCTAGTCCCCGTAGTCTTTTCTAAGATCTTATGGCAGACTCAGATATGGATTCCTCCAATCCTATTGGCAGTGAAGGAATACCTGTTTCCACAGGAGAATATCAGCTCTTTCATAAAGATCTCTCTCGTGCCTCTGACCAATCTTCTCCACCTTCAGTGTCACCTCTGGTTGGCTATAGGTCTTTGAGTTAGATTATGTCTGGTATTGCATCCATAGCACAATCCAGCATAGTAACTCCTCCACGGATTTTGGTCCTCCCTTTTTTGGGATCGTCACCTTCGACATTAGATCCATCAGTTACTGTTACGTCTGTCCCAGTCCAACCTACTTTTTGTGTACTTTTGTCTACACCAGTTGTTGCATCTCAGTCGTCTGGGTCATTTAATACTCACACGTATATCTTTCTCAACTCTACATGGCCTGTTAATCTCGCCCGGGTAGATCACAACCCCATACCATGGAAATTCTGGCTACTTCTACCGCTCCTTTGGTTTCTACCTATGATTTTGATGAGCAGATGTTGGATATTCACCGACGTTATGCTCCCTCCACAAAGGCTATACCTTCTTCGAGTGTTGTTTCCACTACTCCTGTGAATTCTAGTGGCCTTAATTTTGAGGAGTATCTGTTGGTTATTTAGTAGTAGAGCTCTCAGGGTTCTCAACAGCCCCAGGCTACTGGCCACCCTCTGTTTCATCACTATGATGCGATTGGTAACCCTGTTTATTCATAGCTGCTTTATTATGATGAGCGTGGTACTCCTATTTATTTTCCTCCTATTGATCCTCATCAAGTCGTTTCTCAGTTTAGACCTACTTTTCATGTGAAACCCTTTGGCTTACAAGGACAACCCTCTTAGGGACAACCTTTAGCTCAGTAGGGCCCTACTTTTGGTCCACAGGGAAAACCATATGGTCCACAAGGCCAACCTTCACAAGGATAATCTTTGGTCCAACATGGACAACCCTTTGGTCTCTCGGGTCAACCTATGAATCAACCCGGATCATCTTTTGGTCCTGGGGGGCAGATTTATCCACCACAGGGACAACCTGTTGCACCTTAATCACAGCTGCACGTTCAGTATGGCCCAAATATTATGCAACAAGGACAACCCTGTGGTCCTTCTCCATGTCAACCCGGTAATTAGGGACAACCTAGACCATTGCAACCATCAAGATAACCTTTCCCACAAGGCCAACCTATTGGCCCTCAACAGCCATTTCAAAAACCAGTTCAACCAGCGCAGCAACTATTGAAACCTACCCACTAGCAAATTCCTTTGTTTCCGCAGCCGGTTCTACTTGTTTACCCCGCTCAGCAGCCTTCTCAACCTGCTCTGCAAGGTCAACCTGCTCAACCACAGGGCGCTTACTACCCTCAAGCTTCATATCAACTAGTATATAGCGCGCCTTAGGTTCCTTACCCTCAAAATCAACCTGTGTATCGACAATCTAAAATTCATGCTTACATTCGACAGCAAAATCCTTATGCTACTCAAAAAGGGCCTTAGTGGTCTACTTCGACTCAATATCCTAGTCCTCAACCCTAGTATCAATCGAATTATCTTGCTTCTAATCCCTATGATCCGAATCCTTCGGGACAAAATGTATGGGGACAAAATCCTGCTTGAACTGGGTGGAATGTACACACAGGTCCTTATCAAAGATGTCCGATGACTTTTAATACTCAATTACTATTTCTTGCTACGTTGGAATTACCCAATGTGTCAAAGTTGACAAATGATCCTATTCTTAATAACCTGTATTGGCCTCTAGTTCTGACCAAGATTCTTGGTGATTGTCCTAAATTTGAGGTTAAACCTGGTGAAGACCCCCAAACGCATGTTATGACTTACCACTTGTGGTGTTCTTCTAATTCTTGGGTTGATGATTCTATTTGTCTCTGTATTTTCCAGCAAACTCTTACTTGTGTCATTGCAATGTGGTACATTGAGCTGTCTCATGGAGTTTTCCAAGATTTAAATTCTTTATCCATGGAATTCCTTACAAATTTTCAGTTACTGATCCACTATGATACCAGGATGCATCTCCTCACTTCATTGAAACAGGACCGAGCTACTCATATCTTGGATCATACTCATGAGTGGCGACATTGTCGTCGCATGATAAAATTTGAGATACCTGATCAGATGCTGACTCATTGGTTCATTACCTCCTTTATCAATGATATTGCCAAATACATAGCTATGGGGGCATGTGTAATCGAGGAACAAGCCATTGCTTACGCCCAGTACCTTGATCTCGTGTACTCTCAGTCTGATGCATTATATGATATCTTGCCTGATGATCCTCGACCTAAAACTTCTAAACCGCCAGCGACTCCATCCATTGATGGTATTTTTGGTTCCGTATCACAGACTTCTCAGAAGTCTTTTTCATCCAACTCTGGGAAGCAGAAGTCTATTTCTTCCAATAATTTTGTTTCTCAGTCATCTTCGAATTCTGGAAAAACCGCAGAAGTGAATGTTTTTTAGGCCAATCCTACAGATAACACTTCTAAAGGTAAGAAGAAGGGTAAAGGTAAGGCCAAAGCCGATACCCTGGAACAGGATTCTCTGAAACCTCGTCCTACTGATAGTTCTCAATGTAAACTGAAGTATCCTTGTTTGATTTGTGATGAATAACACTTCACCAAGGACTGTCCCCGATGGTCCAAAGTGAGTCAATTGCTCAAAGGCACCCAAGGAGCTCCGACCATTCTTAAAGATCCTTTTCCTTAGCAGACCCAGATGGTAGAACAACCTTAGTCCTTTGCCCCATTTGGCTCGCAGGTGTTTATGATGAATGGTTCTACACCCGTTTCTATTGCTACTCGATCAAAATATTATTATGGTTCACATCAGGCAGCGAGGAAGGAGATCGCTGATGGTCCTCCTCCTCCACCTACTTCTGGCTCTCTTGAAATTGAACTGCCTAGCACCGAATCCATTGTACGACCACCGTCCAAAGGTGTACTCAGTAAGTCTTCGTACAATCCTAACGCCCGTGCCGCTTATCATTACAATATTGTTGAGGATTTGGCTCAGGCGCCATCTGCGATGTCTGTGTTAGAATTACTTCAGAGTTTTCAGTTGCAACGAAAGGATTTTCTCTCTGCGATAGGTGGGGTCGATCCTGCTGATACTAGCCTTCTCGCTTTCGATTTAGATAATTTCGTCTTACAACTCCCACGCCAAATTGCACTCATTATTCAAGTTGGTATTAATGGTTTGAATATTCAGCAGGCCGTTGTGGACGAGGGTGCGTCTACCTGTGTTATGTCATCTTCTTGTTGGAAAGCTAATGGTTCTCCATCTCTCACTTATTCACCCAATGCCCTTGAAGCATTTGATGGAAGGGAATCTAAACCTCTTGGTGTTCTCGCTAGTTTACCAATTACATTGGAAGGGAAGATAGTCAATGTAGAGGTCAATGTCATTGATGCTAAACTCAATTATAATCTTCTCCTCAAACGCAGTTGGACTCATGCCATGCTGTGCGTTCCATCCACTCTCTTTCGTGTTTTGAAATTCTTGCACAAAGGAAAAATTATTACTGTCAATCAGTTGTCTTTCTTCACTTCTTCTTCTGAGAACAACGTTCCATATGTGGATAAGATTCCTACTCCTTACGAGAGCATCGGGCCAGGCCTTTTGAAGGACCCTATCCTCATGGGTATTTTTCCCCTTCCACCACCAAATATTGTTAAGGTCAATATGATTTCTCGCACCGATGACCCCTGGGTTATCCCTTCTCCTGAACATATTGATTCGTTTGGAGATTCGATGCCGTTGAGTTTGATTGAAATTGATTATTGTGAACTCATTTCCGCATCAGACACTCCATCCTCTGATTTTTTTCCTTTGAGCATGACTCTTGACATCTATTCTCAATCCCCTTGGCTTGGTGATTTTGATTCACCATATCCTTTGAAATAAGTGTTTCCTTCCGATGAGGCTATCATGGAAACCACGTCTCTCAAAGATCTACTGTGAGACGACGATCATCATTGTTCCTCGTTTCTACCAAGTCTCGGGGCCATGTCTACCTGTCTTGAGCATTTTACTTCTCAGGTTCCCTCTCCTCTGCTTCAAACACCTGTTCAAATCCATGAAGTTTTTTCAAAAGGTAACTTGAGTAACATTACATAGATGATGCCTATCGAAATTTCCATTAAACCAGGAATCATCGAGAACATCCATATTGGGGTCACTTGCTCTTTTGATGAAGCACAAGTCTATACTAGCCTTTTTCATGAATTCCATGATGTCTTTGCATGGTCCTACGAAGAAATGCCCGGAATTGATCCTAGCATCATAGTACATGAAATTCCTACTTACCCAAGTTTGAAACCTATTCGTAAGTGTCTTCATCTGGTGCATCCTGGGAAAGCTACTGCCATTAAGGCCGAAGTGGAAAAGCTTCTCAAAGATGGTTTCATTTATCTAATTCCATTGACAGAATGGGTCTCTAACATTGTTCCTGTAGATAAAAAACAGGGCACTATTTGTGTTTGTGTTGACTATGGTGATATCAATCGAGCTTGTCCTAAGGATAATTATCCTACTCCCTTCATCGATCAAATCACTGACGACTATGCTGGAAGCAAGATTTTTTCCCTTATGGATGGTTTTTCTGGTTATAATTAGATCAAAATTCTCCTGAATGATCAACACAAGACTGCCTTCATCTGTCCTTGGGGTACCTTCGCATATAAGAAGCTTCCTTTTGGTTTAAAGAATGTTGGGGCCACATTTCAGCGTGCGATGTCTTATGCCTTTCAAGATATTCACCACATCATTCAGCCTTATCTGGATGACCTTCCGGCTCATTCGGCTAAGCGTAGGGATCATCCTGACCATCTTCGTCAGATTTTTATTCGTTGTTGACACTATAACATTCAACTTAATATGCACAAGTCTGTCTTGTGCATCGATTCTGGTAGACTCTTAGGGTTTATCGTATCCAAAGATGGAATCCACCTGGATCCTCTCAAGGTTGAGGCTATTATCAATCTCCCCTCTCCTTCCTCATTGCATTAGTTGCAGAGTTTACAAGGGAAAGCTAATTTTCTACGCTGTTTTATACCTAACTATGTCGAAGTAGCTAAAGGATTCACACGATTATTGAAGCGGGATGTTCCTTTTTATTGGGATGAGATCGCTCAAAAATCTTTTGATGCATTGAAAACATTGCTTGTTAATTCTCCTCTCCTCTGCCCTCCAAATTATCATCATGATTTTTCCCTTTATTTAGCTGCAGCTTTCAGCACGATTGCCGTGGTTTTGGTACAAGACGATGATGACAGTGATGAGCATGTTATTTATTACTTGTCTCCTAACCTTCTCGACCCCGAAATGCATTATGCTCGTGTCGAGAAGTTAGCGTTGGCTGTGGTTCAAGCCGTTCAGCGTTTTCGTCATTATATTCTTTTGCGCATAGTGACGGTGATTCCTAAATGCAACCCCATGACCTACATATTGTCTCGACAATTACTGGGGGGAAAATACTCAAAGTGGATTGTTATCCTCCAAGAGTTTGATTTGGATTTTACTGCTTCCAAGTCTAAGAAATCATTGGTTTTTACTGATTTACTCTGTTCTCTCCCTTCCGACTCTGCTCGTTCTCGTTCTGAGGAATCCATTCCAAACGATTCGCTTTTCTTGATTAGCACCATCGATCCTTGGTACGGTGATATCATTGTCTATATCTAGACTTCATCTTTTAGATCTAAGTTGATGAAGGATGCCCACTGACACATCCACCATCAGTCATAACCTTATCGTATAGTTGGAGATAATCTCTATTGTGTTGGATTTGATTCAATACTCCGGCGATATTTGACTCTCAAGGAAGCTGAGAAGGCTTTGAATGATTGTCACAGTGGTGCCTGTGGCAGTCACATGTCTAGTTATGCTACTGCACAGAAGATTCTTCGTGCTGGTTATTTTTGGTCTTCTATTTTCAAATACTGTATTGTCATAGTTCATAAATGCCATGACTACCAGATTTAGCAACGCAAGATGCGTGCGCCACCTGTTCCTCTTCATCCTGTCATTACCGTTGGTCCCTTTGCAAAGTGGGGCATCGATTTTATGACATGTAACCCTCACTCAGCTGGGGGGCATGCTTATATTATCGTAGCCATGGACTACTTCACCAAATGGGTCGAAGCAATGCCTACACTTGTCGTTGATGGTAAGACAACTGCTCAGTTCATTTTCAATCACATTATTGCTAGGTTTGGTGTCCCTCAAGCCATCGTTACCGATCATGGTTACCATTTTCGGCATTATATGGTGGGGGAGTTGACTTATAAGTTAGGTCTGCGTCACGACAGCTCAACAATGTACTACCCTCAAGCCAATGGCCAGGTTGAAGCTGTGAACAAATTTCTTGTCACTATGCTTCAGCGTACGATTGGGATCCATAAATCTAATTGGAAGCTCATGTTTTGGCTCTTTAGGCATACTGAACCTCAGTTAAGAGTGCAACCGAGTTCACTCCCTTCCAGTTGGTTTATGGCCTGGAAGCTACTCTCCCGATTGAATGTGAAATACCTTCACTAAAGTACGTTGTTGAATTACTGCCGAATACTTCGCGGGAAGAAGAACGTCTCCTTTCTTTAGAAAGGTTGGATGAAACCCGCTGCTTTGCTACTCTTGTTATTGAAGCATAGAAACAGTGAGTCAAAGCTCATTTTGATCAGTCAGTTTCCCCTCGTTCTTTCGTTGAAGGAGATCTCGTCCTCTTGTATGACCAAGATCATGATAAGCTGGGGGTAGGAAAATTTCAACCTATGTGGCATGGGCCCTACATCGTTAAATGTGTATTGTATAATGGGACCTATGAGTTAATTTATTATGAAGGTAATCCTCTTGAACAACCCAGAAATGGGTTGTATCTCAAAACATATTATGCATGAGTCATTCATGCGTAATAGGTGTACATAGGTGTTGTTTTCATTTTTGTACATGTTTTTTGGTTTGGTGTGCTTTGTGAGAATTTTCCTACTTATTGGGTCTTGCTTATTGTGCAAATTTATATTACCCCTTATGTCGGTTTCGCGGATGGTGCTTCTCGCAGTACTAGGAATTTGTCTTCGGTAGCCTAGGTAATTTATGATCCTGCTGGTGAGTTGTGCTGCTGAGTTGATAGATCTACAAGGTATTTGTCTAGGATGAACTACAAACAATGTTGCTGAATATAGTGCTGCAATTGAGCTATTAACTGAGGCAATCAACCTTGGCATATGCGCATTTCTTGTAAATATAGATTCACAGCTTGTTGTTTTGCAACTCAATAGTCATTATTCAGTTAGAAATATGCACATTATGAGATTGTATTTACATATTCGTTTGTTGGAAAGACATTTTTATTTTACTACATATCAGCATATTCCTAGGCGAATGAATACATTGACTGATATAGTGGCTAACGTTGTATTAGATAGACATTTGTGTAATTTGTGAAATCATCATCACAAGTAAAAGATCAATGTATATATGTCATATGTTTGTAGCTGTGTGCATCATAACTTCAAAACATATATGTGTGTTTATGTTACATCCTGATACATCACGTCTCTCAAAATATGCAGATAAAAATAAAACCTAGGTGTCTAATCAGCATGGTGCTCATGATAGCATGTCACTGCCCGTACAAGCTGCCTCAGCAAGCAGTGAATTTGGCTGGGCACCCCTATGGTGTGTCTCTGGTAGGCGCGAGGAAAATCGTCAAATCATGCATAATCCGAGACTCCTGATGTGATTTACTCCAGATTGTGCACTATCTCATCTTCTATGCCGCCCTCACCTTGAGGGTCGAAATCGCGAGGGATTCGCCTCGCTATTGGTGACATGCCAGAAGGTCTCTCTGGGCCAACATCTGCAATCATATGGATTTAATGTCAAAACATGCATAAATAAAAAAATCATAATACTCATAAAACTTAAAAAATGATTTTCACCCTAATATTCATCCCAATCCTCTCCCTCCCAGAGTGGTAGGTCCAGATCATCAGTGAAATATGTACCAGAGTAGGGCCAGTCCTCCACGACAATTAGTTGTCGGCGGAGCCAATCAAAGAATTCCGGTCTCCAGGACATATTTTGACCGCCCCCTAACCTTGACATCAGAGTTGCCCATCGATCCATCCGTGGTTCTCTTGCTGGTGGTGTCGGGACTATGACCTCCTGTCGCTGGAAAATGGGTAGTCATTCCAAGAAGAACGATACCAGAATAGATCCATAACCAAATTATTTCAGCTTGGTCTTCTTGCATTTTGTTAGCTGGCGCTTCATGTTTATTGTCACGGCCTCTGCCTAGTTGTAGAGGGTTGGCGCCAAGTAGTGTACATCAAGAAGCAACTATGTCTTTGTTGCTTTTTGCGGTGCTTGTTACCCCGCAGCTCGTGTGATGGTATGTAGCACCACTCTTAGTGTCAAATCTAGGATAGTTTGGATATCAACTTTCCCACTGCCTGATCCCTTTCGTGCTCCTGGACATACCCTGTCTATCACCATGGTCATGTTTTCCATGCAAGGAAAAGTGCCAGTTAGGATTGGTGTTGTCCCCCTCCGTGATAATCCTGTGATGAAATAGATGTCATAGTCTTCAATCTCAAGTTCTTGATCCCGAAGGATGAACTTCTCTTGATTTTCATCCCGTATGCTGACTAGATATTGTAATAACTCTGGTTGGGATCATAGAGATGGTGTTAGGAAGAATTTTTTCATACCACAGTTTCTGAGAGCTTCCATGACTCTCTCATTTTCCATGGCCAGCTCAGCTTCTTCGCTATGTTCCTGTTCTTTCCATTCTATGACAATTTTTCCTCTTTCTACCCGCAAACACATTCATATGAGTGGTATTAGCCTTTTTTGGACCTTAAATTTGTGAATAATTGGGGTGCTTGATTAAAATTTTTCATAAAAAATGGTTTGCACCATTGTCACGACTGTTTCCCAAACAATTGCGCCAATGGGCTGCCCTAGTGTAAAAAATTCAATGGTTGGCGTGACTCCGTGCCCAAAACCCGCGCTAACCGTCGTGCCCTAATATTTACATTTCCTCCCCCAAAATTCAAAATTGGAAATTAAAGATAGTAAGAAATGACTTAAAATGACAAGAGGGATCTCGGCTCTTACCTGCAACTGACGGATTTCAGATTGGTCTACTGGATTGGTGGCTATCATTACCACAAGATTGCACAGTGAAATGGGTAATTTGTTCTCCACAAGAGGTAAAAAAGTGAAAAGTAATTATTTTTACCATTTTTGTCATTTTATAACTTTTCACAACCCTAATTAGGTTTTAAGACATATTTTTTCGATTATTTTATTATATTATTCTCGAGAAATGGGTTTTACACATGTCTCTTGTGCAACAAAATATTTTTCATGCGACAGTGATGAAATACTGACTTATATTTTATACTTTTTCAGACTCGGTAAAAACATGAAAAAGTCACTATTGGAGTCATATTTCAGCTCTTTTCTGGCTCCCTAAAATTAAAAATATTGCCGAGATTCTTGTCGTTTTGAACTCGTTAACTGGCTGCGAAATGATATCTACCCAGTATACATTTACCCCTTTTTCGGGCTTGGATGGATTATTTACGAAAAAGGAATACCTTAGCCTATCACGGCTAAGAGGTTCTTTTAGACATTGTTTTCTACCTTTTCGGATCTGAGAGACTATTTACGAAAAGGGCCATGCTGGATTTTTCTTTTCTACCTTCTTTTCAAACTCTCTAAACATGAAAATATGTCGAGTTCTCCCTTTGTCAGGCTTGTTAAACCCTGATGATATCGGACTTTGTCGCCATGACGTTATTCGAGTTCCTCCTTCCTAGGGCTCGTAAAATGTACTAGGTTGGATTTGTCCGAAGGAAAAAATCACACCACAAGCATATGCTATCCCATTCAAGCTTGTTTTAAAAAATAATTGGGGTATTCGCCATAAATGGTGGGGGGAAATGGAACCAAGTTTTAGTTATGTTGGCAGTATGTCGCTCTTGAACATGGCACTTGTCTGCATTCATGTTGGGTTGGGGACATCTCATTTCGTCATTTTTGCTTCCATGGGTTTGGGTAATCTCTTTTGACCTCTCATCTACTCTTTTTCACGTCATCATGACCTCAGATCCTTTGATGTCAAATACTTCCAAATCCAGTGTCGTGTTGTTGATATGTTCAAGAGAAGTGTGCCTTTACATTTGTCAACCTCCCTATGATTTTCTGTTTGTCCTGATTCACTATCATCATGTTCCTCTGTCTCGTGTCGATGATGTGGGAAACATTATGGCCCTCCTTTGACTAGGTCATTTCCTGTCGACTTCAGCTCATTATCTAGGCATTTGATCTAGAGACTCCCTTCTGGTACCTTGGAGCCTGCATGCCTTAATGGCAGGTTTTTTGCATTCGATGCAAGGTTCACATCATTGACCTTCGATCGAGTGATTTTGCGGGTGTTTGACGTTAGATCATTGTTCACATTATGTAGATTGTACCTTTTTTACCTTGAGGGCCATCATCATCATTGGTGGTTTCTCTCGCGTCTGTTAACGACTTTCATCATTGGCTGGTAATCAGACTATTTTCCTGCATACTCGACTTCAGCTCATATATTCTCATGCTCGAAATTGTACTTGTTCTGGTCGAGATGGAGTGCAAGACCCTGGGTTTAGTCTGATAAAATCCAGGATGTGGATTTTTGTGGATTATTATGACTTATTGCATGAATCTTTCATTGGATGGATGCGACCATACCCGAGTTTATTTATTGATCCTTACTACTGGATGGCTACGTCCATACCTTGGATCTTAGTTTTTATATACTCTATTATGGATGGTTGTGCCCATGCTACATGATTCATGTATCATAGATATCAGTTGTATTTGTAATTGAAGGTCTTCCTAAAATGGTGTTTGGTTCGAACTCATTCTCATAAAGCATTTCACCCCTCCTTCTCCCTCAGACTTCATTCTTTAGGGGACATCTATTACCCAACATTTTGTCATTGTCCCTGCAATCCCCAACTTGCACATTAGAGGGTCGTTTCTATGACCAATAAGCAGTGTCATGCTTTGCAAAGACCAGCATTCCATCCCTTTTCATGAGAACAATATTCCTTTTGTTGACAATTCCCTGAGCAGAGCTATAAAAACCCCTATTTTTTCCTTGGCGTGAGTAGCTAGTTACACCCTCGCACTGACCAGGAAATTTAACACTGATTCCACACTAGTTGGCACTTTGTGCCAGTTAGAAACCCATGCCAAGATGTTTATGGAATTAAAAAAAAAATAGAGGCAGAGATTCCACTCCAACTACCTCGAGGATGAGTCATTGGGAGTGGTTGAACTGAAACAACCACAGAATCCTTCCTTTAGTTAGTAGTTTCCATCTCCCTTGGAACTCTCCTAAAGGATAGGGCTCCCTCCCACCTTTGTAGGGATCCAAAACTCTTCCTTCTCCTCTATAAAAGAAACTATCTATGTTCTCGTCAACTAGCTGAACAACTGAATAGCTGAACTTGGAAAATTATACATACTATAGCTGAATTACTAGAGAAGATAGAATAAGAAGGAATTACGTTGAGGGAGCTTGAGTCCACGCCTTCATCTCATTTGAATTCCCTAATGAACATTTGAGACGCGCTTTGCCTGAACCTGCTGGAGGAGAGTGCGATGTCAAAGCATCAGTTGTACTCTTCCTTCTATTCATTTATATACATGAATACTGTTTGGTTCCACTATTGTGTTATGATGTTTATTTGATGTGATATGTTTAGCCCTCTTTGACTAGCTAATAGTTATTAGTGAAACTATTATGTCGTATGTTGTTCTTGTTATTTGTCCTATGTGTAGGTATCTGATCGTAATAGCGAACGGATTGTGATTTCCCAAGGCAGGAGCGAGAGGCCACTACTCTTTTTGCAATGAAGACAGTGTTGGATTCCAGGTAGGCTAATATACCATGTCTTATGTTCATTCATTAACTATGAAGCAACACTTTAGCGTGTCCTTTTGTTTCTAGACCCACCCTAGGGCTAGAGGGATCGTCTCTGTCCGCAGAGAGGATTTACCTTGATAACACATAGGAATGGGAAATTTATCTTTAATGGTGAGCTTATTGAGCTCCCTATAATCTGAAAACATGCGCTATGATCCATCCTTATTGTGTACCAATACTACAGGAGCAGAGAAATAACATTGACTAGGTTGAATTATACCAACCTCTAACATTTCTGCAATCATACGTTCAATTTCGCTCTTTTGGACATAAGGATATCTATAAGGCCTGATGTTTGGAGGAAAAATTCCTGGAATTAAATGAATAGCATGATCATGATCATGAATAGGTGGGAGTCCTTTGGGATTTTCAAACACCTTGGAATGATTTTCCAAGACTTTTTAGAGATCTGAAGAAATAGATGATTTTGATGTTGGAACTTCTAGTGAGCATAATTGTGCAATTATGCCTCGTTGTTCTTTCTTTAGAAGATTTTATCATGACATTAGAACTTATTATATTTCTCGGATTCCCTACAATAACCCGTAATTCAAATTCCTTTCCTTTTGAAAAAAATTCAAGAAAAGTTCTTGAAAATTAAAAGCTACCGTCCTGAAAGATTATAACAATTGTACTCCTAGTACAACATTAGCACCTCCCATAGGAATGGAAAGCATTGGACTATTCAATACATATTCCCCCATGGTTAGCTTGATATTATGGCATTTTCTAGAGCAATTTATAGTTCCTCCATTTGCAACCATCACTTGACATTCTGGTGCTGGGTATAGGAAACAATTCAATTTCTTGGCTACCTTACAATGAATAAAATTATGGGTACTACCTGAATCAATCAACACTATTACCTTTTTCTTCTTGATATGTCCTTCTATCTTGAGAGTTTGAGGAGTGGTAATTCCTGCCAATGCATTACACGATATGGCCGGACTCATTTATTATTCTTATAGGGTTGGTTCGTGGTGTATATCCTCTTCTTTTGAAGATTCTTGTTTACTTTCTTCCTCGTCTTCACATTCTATGTAAAATAATTTCTTCTCAGCACACTTATGACCTTTAGTGTATTTTCTATCACAACTATAGCAAAGCCCTTTTTCTCTTTTTTCTTCCAATTTTTTTGGTGTCAACCTTGTAGGTTGTGAAAATCTAGGAGTAGCAACACTTCCCTCTTTATAGAAGTGAGTGGTAGGCTTCCTTGTCACCATAATTTTAGATTCAATTTTTCTAGCCAACCTAAATGCCTTCTCCAATGAATCAGGTTGCAAAACACGAAATTCATGTTGGATGTTATCCTTTAAAGTACCTATGAACAGATCAATCTTGTGTTCCTCTGAAATATCAGTTACCCTTATATTCAAATTTTGGAAGTCCTCAATGTGCTCCCCCACTGAACACTTTTTTTTGAGATTTATGAATTGGCTAAAGAAGGTGTTGCTCTTTGTATCGTCATAATTTGCTATCATTTCCTCCATAAAAATTGACCAAGTGAAATTTTTTTTATGGGATAAAAGCCATCGATACCATACAAATGTATTTTGTTTTAAATGTAAAGTTGCAATGCATACCTTTTGTGTGTTTTTCACATTATTGAGATCAAAATATTTCTCAATATATAATATCCATGTTACAGGATCCTTTCCATCAAACTTCCTCATATCCATTTTTGGAATATGGTGGTTCTTCCCTCCCACATTAGAGTTTATGAAATCACGATTAAAATTTATTTTGTTCTCATCATGAGTTTCCTCTACTATCTTTTCACCATTAGGAAAAATTTCTTGTATCAACTTTGCCAAACCTTCTATGTCTACTTTTAGATCATTCTTCATGGTTTCCATGTTGTCTTTCATTTTTTCATTGATTTTAGCTTCCATGTCATCCATCTTAGCTTCCACGCCCACTTCCATGCCATCCATCTTAGCTTCCAAACCATTCATCTTATCTTCCACACCTTTCTTCAAACCATCCATCTTAGTTTCCATGCCTTTCTTCAAAACTTCCATTTAATTTTTTGTTGCTCTTTGCGAGAGCGAAATTTGTTGTACTTGCTCTTGTAATTTTGATATGTCATGTTGCCATTCTTCGCCTTCATGAGTCATAGTACAACCTTATAAAGGCATAATGGGTGCTGAAGTATTTTGAGGGGCCATTTTAGAATCCAATACTGATATCTATTCTACAATATTCCCTTGGAATAAATTCAACTTGATTCTTCAAACAAGACTTATGTAATTCGGAAAAAAAAATAACACATCTTTTACTTGCTTTTTAGGAGCTCAATATTGAAATTGAATTATATCTATAATTGGGGATCCTCAATATATGAAATTCGACCCTATAGTAGCCCTTAGAAGCTTCTTTCAAATTCCATATGTTTAATCTGATTTGTATTCTTCAAGACAAAGTTATCTCCAATCTCCCACAGTGACCCAATTATGGACTCGTTCAGTAGAGACAATGTGTATGACTTTCCATGTGTCACTGTTTCCTCCTTTGGCTTTAAAATTAATAGACAGAAAACTACAGTTCGTGCACTTATGGCCACATTTTATAGCATTCCAATCCGATTCTCAGAGAGAGAGCTATGAATATTTTCCCATGATCACCTCTTTGAGATGAAATTCAGAAGCCTGAAAAATTCCTAACTTCCATAGATCATATCTCCAAAAATATTGTGAACCGGGATTTGAAATTTTGGTGAAGACGTTCCTCCAGATTTCAGCTTCCCACTCTAAAAATTTCAGCTTCTGAACCTTCGTAGAAAAACTGTTATAGCGAATATTCCACGATTACCTGTTTAGGTTAAATTCAGGATCCTACAAAATGACCTAAATTCCACAGATCATATCTCTGAAAATTTTGTGAACCAAGCTCTAAAATGTGGTGACGATGTTCCTTAGGAGGTTGGCTTTGCACTCTAGAAATTTTAGCTACTGAACCTTCGTAGAAAAAACTTTATAGCGCAAATGCCACGATGACCTGTTTGGAGCAGCGAAAACCTAGAATCCCAAAGCTCTGATACCAAATGTTGTGAAACCAGCTCCAGAAATAAGCCACTTCAAGGGGGAAACCTCCAATACATTACATGAATGAACAATTCTTGGATGATACAAATTACAAAACCTCCTTTCTATATATAGGAGTCCATGGGTCCACAATGTAATCCTAGTGGGGCCACAATGTAATCCTAGCCGACCTAACAATAATAATTTAAGGGCACAATAATAACAATAAGGGGGTTATAGGGGTACAATAATGACAATAAGGGGGTTACACTAACAACAATAAGGGACTAAACTAGTAATATAGGGACCTAACAGACCCTATGGTTTATTTCTGATGGAGAGATGATGTCAGGATATGCAAAGTTCTCTAGGAGTCTATCATGCTAGGGGTAGAATGATAATTTATCTGGAAATTTTTGGAGATAACGTTGTGGATGGTTTGCGGGCTTTTCCTGCAAAAACAACTACCTCAAGTGAAAGCATCTTCTTTATCAAAATAATATTGAAAGTCATGGGCTTTAGAAAGGAAGATGAGAGAGGGCATACCTGTTGGTAATGAAAAAATATTTTTTCTAGAATGAAAATGCATTAGGGGAATTTTGAGGTCTAAAATGGGCCTCCTAAGGAAATTATAAAATAATGGTGGAAATAATAAAATAATATTTGATTACATCATCAATTTTTAGAGGGAAAAAAGAAAAAACTACTTTTTCAACTCGTATTTTCAACTTATCCCACAGATTTTTACTCAAATTTCAAGCGGGAGTACTCATTGAATGCAAAATTTAATTCCTCATCCAAGGAGTACCCATGTTGCATACTTTTGATGGCCCCTGCTACACGAAAAATGATAAATACACGAAAACGTGATTGCAATCATGTTTTTTCATGTATTTCTCAATTTTCGCATAGCAGGGTCCATCGAAAGTACAAAACAAGGGTACTCATTAGATGAGGAATTAAATTTTTCATGCAACGAGTACTCCTCCTGAAAATTTGAGTAAAAAATTTGGGAGATAAGTTAAAAATGCGAGTTAAAAAAGTAGTTTTATTATTTTTTAATATTTTTACCCTTTTAATTAAAAAATGGTGAATCATCCCTCATGGTTGACATCATCATCTTGAATCCTATTGGTTTTTATAAAGTTTATTTTGGTTGCACATTTTTCTTAGGAGGCCCATTTTATACCTCAAAATTACCTTAATGGTGTGGTGTCGCTTATGTTTGTTATGGCGTGCCGGTCACAATGGTGCTTTTAATCTGGTGATCAAATAATCTAAGCTCTAGTTTTCCCTTGGGAGTTGTTACTTGGCTCCTAGTTTTGGTTTTAGTTGGGGTTTCCCCAGACTGAGATCAGGGGAGGCATTGCCGGTTACTGCCCCCTGTCCAAGATTCCCTTTTGGATTGTTTTTTTATTTGTTATTCACCACATTAGGAGGGTAGTTCTCCTAGTTATACTGGTGTGGTTGGTTTTGGGATGGCTACACAAAGTTCACCTGTGCATTGGTTTGCATAGGTGGGTTGTGTGCTAGGGATTGAGCATAACGATGTCCCTGGTTTGCACCTGGTTGTTGGAGGGGAGCTCTTCCGTCAGTGTTTATTTTTGCGTACTGGGTCCCCTCAGCCAAAGGATAAGGTCCTACATGGTGATACACTTGTGCCATATTAGTCAAAGCTGAGGCATATGATGATTTTGAAAACCAGGTTGAGGCAAGTTTTGGGTAGAACTTTATGTGTAGCTAGGGTTTTGACTAATGCTGTCTAGGTAACCTTAGGTCATTGACCCAATTAGCCCATATGCAGAGTTGGACGAGCCTAGAAATTCTTGATAAGTTTTTAGGCGCGGGGTGTTGTACCTATTTACCCCCCTGCCTATGAATTTTGGCTTGTTGCCCCATTCAAATCCTTTTCAAACCTCCACCGTGGCCTAAAAATCCTAACGCACTCGTTTAACATTATCCTTGCCGCCTGAAAATCCGCTCCACAAAGGTTAAAAACCTATCATTTAAATTTATATTGAGCCGAAGCCCTTGGGCCTTAGCCCCTTTTCTTGTCGTCATCATGTGACCTGAGCCTGAAAACCGCAAGCCAAAAGAAAAAGGGAGCTAGTTATTTTATGTTTCGGGCGCAATCGTAACTGTTGGATTTGAAACAAATCAACGAAGCAGAGATCGTTTTGTATGGTGGCCCCTGAGTCCGTATCTCACTGCAGAAACCGACGGTATTGTCCCGCACCGCTTCCACTGGGTCGGCGGTATTCACCATGGGGGCAGCGATTCCATTTAAAACATGCCGCGTGTCTTTGGTACAGGCCCTCAAACAACTTTTCCTGCACGTTAAAGTCTATGCAATCGCTGGGCAGCAGAATCCACCCGCGTCGTTGAATCCGCTGGCCTCGATCCGACGACAGATATTCCCTGAAGTCGCTCGCCCATTAAATCATGTCCGGCATGCCCTGTGGCCCACCATTGTGTTTCTATCGTCGCCCCTAACCGTCGATCTATCTTCCAAGATCTGATGGCCATAAATCAATCTCCCCATCTGTTGACTCCGCTGCCGCGTTGTCTTTCCACCTGTCCTCCCGTACACCCATGTGTCATGCCCCCGTGTATCCTTGATGTCATGCTATCATATATATGTATATATATGTATGTGTTTTCATTTATACTCTTCATTCTTTTTCATTCTTCACGTTCAAACTGTTTCACGTGGGGGGGTCGTATTCCATCTGCTCAACCAAAGCCTCCATTGTCTCTCCTCCGCCACCCTTCGTGTTCTTGTTATCTGTTTGTGTCCACGATGTTATTCTCATCTCCTCCTCCACGCTCCTTGCCTCCGAGTCTGTTTTCTCTAATGTTTAGTGGGTTTTGCAAGTTTTAAAATGATAAAGAGGCCTCATAATTTATCGCCTCCATTAGAGAGGTCAAGAGCATACCAAAGGACGTATTTTGCTGGTGAAATTTAAAGAAGAAGCCAAGGGTAGGTGTGTGAAATGACCATTATTAAAGAGAATGAAGATATGGATCTACAGAACCCTCCAGAGAAAATCAAGGGACGTTTTGCCCTGCATTAATGATCCAAGGTTTAAATTCAAAGCTAAAGGTCGCGAGTACAATACAAAATTGCAGACTATCTCAGGGTTCTTACGACAACAGATTTTCCCCTCAGCAAAAGGCAGAACATTGTATATTTTATTATTTTGCATCTTATTCATAAGGAGATTTTTATCATCCAGCATTTATTTCTAGAGGCAGATTGTAAAGTACAGTCATTTATAGTTAGTCATTCACAGTATGGGCTCGAATTCTTTCCACCATTTTGTTCAAAATAAGTCATTAAATGTACTCTATCTACCTCCTTCTCTAGAATTCTCTATCTTTTCTATAAAGGCTCGAAAAGAAGACATTGTAAGGGTTCCAGATTTCTATCAGCAGACTGTGCAGTGAGAAGGCTTTTGTATACATTCTGTAATATTTCTGTATGAGGGTTCAGAGCCCGTAGGGTCTTAGTGAGGAGGAGTTATAACTATAATGAGGATTCTGGTCTCTAGTGTCTCACAGTATGTAATTTTCTCTTATGTGTTAATACAATATCTCTTTCATGCTATTTATCTTCTTGTATCATGTTCTAGAATGCGAGTGGCTCACTAGTTTGCGATAAGGATTCATCCTTGTTGATGCCCTTTCTGGAATTAGTCAAGCGCTTTAAATAGGCCTAGTCTTGATATACTGTTCCATGTTCACCTCATCCATATTTTCTGCTATATTAGTTGCTTGAGGAGGGTACTTTTAAAACGCCATTGTCATATAAGGATTCATAAATTGGTATGCCCTTATATGGTTCTGTTGTGTATCTGGGTATCAGTCTCATGCCAGCTAATATCTTCTTATGTTTCTGCACTCTACTCACTTTCTGATAATTGATTTCTGTGATATATTATCTGAACTAGCCCTCTTTACAGTAAGCTGTCTCTTAACTATCTGATGCCTTTGTATTGGAGTTTTACATGATGTCCCTACACTATTCTTATCTTTGTATCAGCTTCTGAGAGAGATTGGTCCCATTCTAATCTAATTTCCTTGTTCAAACAAGAGATAGTAAGTGAGCTTTTGGATTGACAACCCAAGATATATGAAAAGTTCCTTGCTATATTAAGATGTCCTAGGCACTGGTCTATGGCAACTCTAGACTGTCTCTAGGGGGTGACAAAATTGTCCACAACATGGGGCATTAGGAAGTATGTTGTAAGTGTATCCTTACTGCATATAAATCAGTTCAAGCTTTTGGGCTTTACCGATTATTTCCTCTTCGGATGTGGGGTTTTGATGTGCCACATCCTTTGAAATCTCTATCGTAAGAGTTTTCAAGAATAAATCTAAGAGAACCTGGTTGTCAAGTTTAGCTTTACATAAACTGTGACACCGCCTCCATTCATGAAGATGGTCCAAGATATGGATGGTGGGGGTTTGTCTAAAATGAGTCAGTAATTCCATTATGGAATCATGGTGAATGGGTAACTGAAAATATGTTAGGAACACGGTGGAAATGGCACAAAAGGTTCCATGTGAAGAAGAATCTTGCTCCATGTGTCATTTCGTAGCTACTCCTATAAGAGTGTGTTTAAATAGCCTAAATCGAATAGTGTCGTCGATGATACTGTTTGATGAGAACCATAGGTGAAAAGTCATTACATGATTACCTAGGTCTTCTGCTTGCTTGCCTTTGAATTTTATACATTCAAAGGGAGCTTCGTGGGCATGGGAGGCCATGTAGGATCGTGTGCGATGGGGTCATTTGTTATCTTGGTTAAATTGGGTAGATTCAACAAAGCTAAGAAAGGTGATTGGGAGGTTGGCACCAATGAAATGTTTGAAGACAAAAAGTTCTGGTTATAATGAGGGTTAGTCTGTGACGTATCGTGCTATGTATTCAGTGGGCTTCTCGAATGGGACGCACTCCTCTGCCCCCTAGGGGTCGAGGGAGGAGTGGTGTGTGGTGTGGTGTTGGGAGACCGACTAGGGTTCCCAACTATGGCTGCTACAATGAAGGATGAACCAACGATGGTGTGTTGAGTAACCAGCTCCAAAAAGAGAAGAAAAGAGATATCCACGCCTTAGAAATAAGCCACTTCGAGGGGGCAACCTCCAATACATTACATGAATGAACAATTCTTGGATGATACAATTCACAAAACCTCCTTTCTATATATAGGAGTCCATGGGGCCATAATGTAATCCAAGTGGGCCACAATGTAATCCTAGCCGACCTAACAATAATAATTTAAGGGCACAATAATAACAAAATGGGGGTTACAAGGGTACAATAATAACAATAAGGGGGTTGCACTAACAACAATAAGGGACTATACTAGTAATATAGGGACCTAACATACCCCTCTCCTTCAAAAAAAGTGTTGTCCTCAATGCTTGAGTAGCTCTGGGTGCTTTTGTATAAAATTCTCATCCTCCCATGTAGAATCTTCAGTGGGTAAGTTCTTCCACTTGATGAGATACTCTGAAATTGATCGATTCCGTAGTTGTCGAGTTCTTTTTTCCATGACTGCTTCAGGTTCCAATATGATTTTCCCTTCTCCATCAAGTTCTGGCAATACTGTTTGAACTAGAATATTTTCACCTATAACCTTCTTTAAGCATGAAACATGGAAAACTGGATGTACTCGCGAAGAAGCAGGAAGCTCCAATTTGTATGCCATAGTACCAATCTTTTGCAACACCTTGTAAGGACCATAGTACTTTGGCGATAATTTATTATCCTTCTTAGCTTGCTTGAGGGACATTTGTTTGTATGGTTGTAGCCGTAAAATACCCAATCTCCTACATCAAAACTTCTCTCGCTGCGATGTTGATCTGCCTGTTGTTTCATTCGATTTTGTGCCAAATTCAGGTTATCCTTTAAGAGTTGGAGAACTTCTTGCTGATGCTCGATGTGATCTTCCACTGCTTGAACCTTCGAATTTTCCTTAAAGATGATGTGATGGATGGTGGATGATATCCATAAAGTGCCATAAATGGGGTCATTTTTGCTGCAGTATGGAAGGAAGTGTTATACCACCATTCAGCGAGAGGTAACCACTTGACCCATTGTGTTTGTTTATCAGATACAAAACAACGAAGATATCCTTCCAAACATTTATTTATTATCTCAGTTTGATCATCATATTGAGGATGATAAGATGAGCTATGAGCTAATCGAGTACCCAAACAAGAAAATAACTCCGTCCAAAAATTTCCAGTAAAAATGGGATCTCTGTCGCTCACAATAACCCTTGGGCTTCCATGTAGCTTTTGAATTCTGTCCATAAATGTAGTAGCAACCGTACTTGCTTTAAATGGATGAGATAATGCACAAAAGTGTGCATACTTGGTAATTCTATCAACTACCACCATGATGACACTCTTTCCTTCGGACTTAGGTAAACCCGTGATAAAATCCATTGAAATCTCCTCCCAACGTTGACTTGGAATGGATAAAGGTTGTAGAAGTCCTGGGGTCTTAATTGTTTCCACTTTATTCTGCTGGCAAACCAAACATTCCACCACAAACTTTCGAATATCAGATTTAAGGCCATCCCAAAAAAAATTTTTCTTCACCCTGTGGTATGTTTTCAAAAATATTGAGTGTCCTCCTAAAGGAGAAGTGTGCAATTCCAGAAGAATCTTTTGTTTTAGTTGGGAATTCTTAAAAATATATAAGCGATCTTTGTACCATAAGGAATCATTTTTCCAACTAAATGTATCAGATGTACTAGGATCTTGCTGCAACTTTTGAATGAGTATCCCTACATCTTTGTCCTTCTTCCATTCATCTCTTGCTTCAGTTATCCAATCTGGTTGGATAATAGAAATGGCACAAAGCAATGCTTCCACCTCTTCATTCTTTTTTGAGAGTGCATCTGCAACAACATTCAGCTTTCCTTTTTTGTAGATTATTTCAAAGTCGTAACCCAACATCTTTGTGACCCATTTTTGCTGTTCTTCTGACAATAGTCTTTGTTCCAAAAAGTGTTTAAGACTATCATGATCAGTTTTTACCTTGAAGTGTCTTCCCATTAGGTAAGTTCGCCATTTCTTTAGTGCATGTAGTATTGCTAACATTTCCTTCTCATAAATAGGTTTCTGTAAATACTTTCCTTTGATTGGACGACTTTCAAAAGCAATGGGTCTTCCTTCCTGCATTAAAACTGCACCAATTCCATTTCCCGAGGCATCACATTCCACAATAAAGGTTTTTGTGAAGTCCGGTGTAGCTAAGACCGGTGCTAGGCACATTGCCTCTTTAAGACGTTCAAAGGCCTTAGTTGCTTCAGGAGTCCATGAAAATGCATCTTTCTTCAATAATGTTGTTAGAGGTGCTGCTATTCTCCCATAATTCTTAACAAACTTGCGATAATACCCCGTTAACCCGAGAAATCCTTGCAACTGTTTTATTGTTGTGGGGACTTTCCATTGCTTAATGGCTTTAATTTTGTTATGGTCTACCTTAACGCCCTCGTGAGATACAATATGACCCAGATATTCCACCTCTTGTACTCCAAAGAAACATTTGGATGTTTTTGCATATAATTGTTTCTCCCGCAATAGTTTGAGCACCTTGTCAACATGTTCAACATGATCCTTCCAAGACCTGCTATAGATTAGTATATCATCAAAAAATACTAGCACAAATTTTCTCAGGAAGGGTTTGAAAATGGAATTCATCAACCCTCGAAATGTAGAAGGTGCATTGGTAAGGCCAAAAGGCATGACCAAAAATTCATAATGACCCTCATGAGTTCGAAATGCTGTTTTTGGAATATCTTCAGTCTTCATTCTAATTTGATGATATCCCGAACAAAGATCCAACTTGGTAAAATAAATTGCTCCATGTAATTCATCCAATAATTCATCAATCACAGGAATGGGAAATTTATCTTTAATGGTGAGCTTATTGAGCTCCCTATAATCCGGACACATTCGCTATGATCCATCCTTCTTGTGTACCAATACTACAGGAGCAGAGAAAGAACTTTGACTAGGTTGAATTATACCCGCCTCTAACATTTCTGCAATCATGCGTTCAATTTCGCTCTTTTGGAAGTAAGGATATCTATAAGGCCTGATGTTTGGAGGAACACTTCCTGGAATCAACTGAATAGCATGATCATGATCACGAATAGGTGGGAGTCCTTTGGGAGTTTCAAACACCTTGGAATGATTGTCCAAGACTTGTTGAAGATCTGCAGAAATAGATGATTTTGATGTTGGAACTTCTAGTGAGCATAATTGTGCAATTATGCCTCGCTGTTCTTTCTTTAGAAGCTTTGTCATGACATTAGAGCTTATTATCCTTCCTGGCTTCCTCGCAATACCCCGTAATTCAACTTCCTTTCCTTCTGAAAAAAATTTCAAGAAAAGTTCTTGAAAATTAAAAGCTACCGTCCCCAAAGATCGTAACCATTGTACTCCTAGTACAACATCAGCACCTCCCATAGGAATGGAAAGCATTGGACTAGTCAATACATATTCCCCCATGGTTAGCTTGATATTATGGAATTTTCCAAAGCAATTTATAGTTCCTCCATTTGCAACCATCACTTGACATTCTGGTGCTGGGTATAGGAAACAATTTAATTCCTTGGCTACCTTATAATGAATAAAATTATGGGTGCTACCTGAATCAATCAACATTATTACCCTTTTCTTCTTTATATGTCCTTCTATCTTGAGAGTTTGAGGAGTGGTAATTCCTGCCATTGCATTACACGATATGGTCGGATTCATTTCTTCCTCTTCTAGGGGTGGTTCCTGGTGTATATCCTCTTCTTGTTCATTTTCTTCTTCTTCTTCACAATCTATGTAAAATAATTTCTTCTCAGCACACTTATGACCTTTAGTGTATTTGCCATCACAACTATAGCAAAGCCCTTTTGCTCTTTTTTCTTCCAATTGTTGTGGTGTCAACCTTGTAGGTTGTGGAAATCTAGGCGTAGCAACACTTCCTTCTTTATAGAATTGAGTGGTAGGCTTCCTTGTCGCCATAATTTTACATTCAACTTTTCTTGCCAACCCGAATGCCTTCTCCAATGAATCAGGTTCCAAAACGCGAACTTCATGTTGGATGTTATCCTTTAAAGTGCCTATGAAGAGATCAATCCTGTGTTCCTCTGGAATATCAGTTACCCTTATATTCAATTTCTGGAAGTCCTCAATGTGTTGCCCCACTAAACCCTTTTGTTTGAGATTTATCAATTGGCTAAAGAAGGTGTTGCTCTTTGTATCCTCATAATGTGCTATCATTTCCTCCATAAAAATTGACCAAGTGACAATTTTTTTACGGGAGCAAAGCCATCGACACCATACAAATGTATTTTGTTCTAAATGTAAAGTTGCAATGCGTACCTTTTGTGTGTTTTGCACGTTATGGAGATCAAAATATTGCTCCATCTGTAGTATCCATGTTACAGGATCCTTTCCATCAAACTTCCTCATATCCATTTTTGGAATATGGTGGTTCTTCCCGCCAACATTCGAGTTTATGAAATCATGATTAACATTGATTTGGTTCTCATCATGAGGTTCTTCTCCTATACTTCCGCCATTAGGAATCATTTCTGGTTTTAAGCTTGTCATCAAGCCTTCCATGTATTCTTTTAGATCATTCTTCATGTTTTCCATGTTGTCTTTCATGTCATTCTTCAAACCGTCCATCTTCACTTCCACGCCATCCATTTTAGCTTCCATGCCTTTCTTCAAACCGTCCATCTTCACTTCCACGCCTTTCTTCAAAACTTCCATTTAATTTTTTGTTGCTTTTTGCGAGAGTGAAATTTGTTGCACTTGCTCTTGTAATTTTGATAGATCATGTTGCAATTCTTCATCTTCATGAGTCATAGTAGAGCCTTCTGAAGGCTTAATGGGTGTTGAATTATTTTTTGGGGCCATTTTAGAATCCAATATTGATATCTATTCTACAAGATTCCCTTGGAATCAATTCAACTTGATTCTTCAAACAAGACTTATGCAATTCGGAAAAAAAATACACACCTTTTACTAGCTTTTAGGAGATCGATATTGAAATTGAATTATCTCCGTAATTGAAAATATTCGATATCTGAAATTCAGCCCTGTAGTAGCCCTCTGAATCTTCTTTCAAATTCCACAGGTCTGACCTGATTTTGATTCTCCAAGACAAAGTTGTGTCCAATCTCCCACAATGACCTAATTCTGGACTGGTTCAGTAGAGCGAACTTGTACGACTTGCCACGTGTCACTGTTTTGTCCTTTGTCTCTAAAATTGATAGCCAATAAACTACAGGCCGTGTAATTGCAACCAATTTTGACGGCACTCCAATCCAATCTCCAGAGAGAGAGTTATTGAACGTTTCCCACGATCACCTCTTTAAGATGAAATTCAGGAGCCTGAAAAAGCACTACCTTCCACAGATCATATCTCTAAAAATATTGTGAACCAAGCTCTGAAATTTTTTGATGCATTTCCTCAGGATTTCAGCTTCGCACCATATGAATTTCAGATTCTGAACCTTCGTAGAAAAAAAATTATAGCGCAAATGCCACGATGACCTGTTTAGGAGCCTGAAAAAATACCTGACTTCCACAGATCATATCTCCGAAATTATTGCGAACCAAACTCTGAAATTTTTATACAAGCTTCCTCAGGATCTTTTCTTCGCACCCTAAAAATTTCAGCTTCTGAAACGTCGTAGAAAACAAGTTATAGCGAAAATGCTACGATGACCTGTTTGGAGCAGCGAAACCCTAGAATCCAAAGCTCTGATACCAAATGTTGTGTAACCAACTCAAAAAGAGAAGAAAAGAGATATAAACGCCTTAGAAATGAGCCACTTCGAGGGGGCAACCTCCAATACATTACATAAATGAACAATTCTTGGATGATTCAATCTACAAAACCTCCTTTCTATATATAGGAGTCCATGGGGCCATAATGTAATCCTAGTGGGCCACAATGTAATCCTAGCCGACCTAACAATAATAATTTAAGGGCACAATAATAACAAAATGGGGGTTACAAGGGTACAATAATAACAATAAGGGGTTTACACTAACAATAATAAGGGGCTATACTAGTGATATAGGGACCTAACATGGTGGTAGTGTTTCGCCTTTGATGCCTGAATGGCGAAAGACCTAAAACCCCTCCTGGTAATTAGGGAGGTCCAAAAGACGCCTAGATCGATGAGGTTCTGTTGGGACCATTTGGGTGTCAAACAAGTTAGGTTTTAGAAAAATTCGAGAGGATAGAGTCTATGATCAAAGAAAAATTATGGCCACATACATAAAACAAAGAGAAAATAAAATATTTTTTCACTTTAAATTAATCTATGTGATCAATCAAGAAAAAAAGTGGTTTTTGTTTGTTTTTGTATGATACTCAAAATCCTATAAGACCTATTGCATCCTCGCACACTCAACAGTAACTGGGCCTTGAGAATATTTCTTGCGAGTGCTGGCACAACGTCTCGTAAGAGTTGTCGACGCCCCCAGTCAGCCGAAGAGAATCCACCAAGGTAAGGATAGAGGGTCTAGCACTTGCCTGCATTGTCACCTATAGGGAAAAGGATGCCCTAGTTTTTGGCCACTAAGAACCATTTTCCCACATGAGTGTTCCAGTCTTGGGCTTCTTGGTAGTCAGCTAACAGTACCTAGTATCAGTCGGGTTAGGTAGCCCCAACTGATACTGCACACACTGCGCCTAATCCTAACCCCCTCTGAAAAGGGTCTCTGTCGTGCTCAGGTTTTCTTTTCCATGGGCTAATAGGTTGATTTGAAACTCCCTAAATACAAAAATTCTATGTTTCAATATGAATTATGATTAATGTGGCCTATTGGATGCCTACCCCCTTGATCCTAACTTAAGCTATAAATTCTTTTGTGGCCCCTGTGGGGAGAATTTAGTGAGTTTGGTTAAGTTAGTTTTAGGTGTCTTTGCTTCACTTAGTGGGTGAGTGTGTGTGAGCATAAGGTGGACAAGCACATAGTTTGAATGTGTGGATATCATTGATCCTGTACAAAATCCCCTATTTGAACTATGTTATATTGTTCCTGGCTCAAATGGAAAACATGTGCAGATAATGGGCCGCTTTCAAATTTTCCTAGTTAATCTATGTGACTAACTATAGGGAGATGGTGAATTGTGGATATGGAGAGTTAATATTCTTACCTAGGATCACCGGAGGGTGCAAATGTAGCAGAGACTACTTGATCTTCTATAAACAATTCAATCATAGTCCCGCAGTTCCTAGTGAAAAAAATTGAACTAAACGAAAAACATTTACACTATAATAAAGAAAACTAGCTATGCATGCGTGGTCTTGGGCCACTTACTTGGACTAGTTATCTAGGTGTGAATACCAAAATTTGCAAAATGTTTTGGGACGCAAGTTAATTTTCCCCCTACTTAAACTATGTGAAAATTTTGAAAAAATGAACTTGAAGCAAAACTGACTCTAAGCCTACAAAAAGCAGCTAAAAGTGAGTCCTAACAAGTTGTGGGGTACCACAACTAGTGTTGGCAGATGCATTAGGGGCTTCCAAGCACCTTACAAGAAAAAAAAGACAGAATATTGGGAGAAATTTCTCATTCTGTTAATTGCGTGCAAAAGGCCGTGACAGGTGCGCTTTCTGTGTACGGGTCATCACTGAACGCTCGCCCTACGCATCTGTGAGGAAGAAACGATCGCAAATTCCTGCAAGTAAAAAAAAATATTAGGAGCTTCTATTCTCCATTCTGTCACTCAAGGTAAATCTAGGGACTGCAAGATAGATAAGAGGACTATCAGCTCCACTCTCCAGCATAGACAAAGGTCTCGTCCAAAAGAAGGCACAACCACATAAACTTGGTAAAACGTTAGTGCAGTCGCCAATCCTATTGTGGTAGATTTGGTGCACGTGTGTACAAAATCACACCAATTTAAGGGGTTTGGTTTACCTTTTAAACTATTGGTAATAGGAAGAAAGAAGTGGAGTTCATAAGCATACAATCTAGAGGAAAAATCATGCAAATGTATACTCAAATTAAACTAAAACTAAAAAAAATATATACAGAAGCTATTGAAGAGAGTCAAATGATAATAATGTAAACAACAGCTCTTGGCCCCTCTTATTAAGCATTTAATACGAAGAAGAAATTTTACCCTCTTGCCAAAGGGCCCCTAGACAATGGTTCTAGGTCCCGATGCAAGGATGTTGTCCTCCAAGCTCGCCTTAGTGCAGTCTCCCTCTCTCTCTGCTGTGTTAGACTTAAATTGTTGGATGGCCAACAATCAAGTCCCCTCTATCTCCAGCTCCAGGTCACACACTGCTACTATTTCTTGGGTAATTTTGGCCAGCATAACAATGTGATCACCCATTCTTCATGTCATGGTGGCTTTATATGGGAGATTTCAAATCTTCCTTCCCTACCTTGGTACAATGTGGATGGTGACCTAAGGGAGGGGTATGATTCCTTTGTGTGCTCCAAATATTCCATTGTGTGCTCACATAGTGTCTAAGGAGGCATTGGTGGTTGTCCTTAGGTGACTTCATGTAAGGAGTAACTTGTCCTTTTCTTTGTGTGGTCCTGGATAGTGACATTTTTCCACTTTCATGAATGTGCGCTTATCGGGAAAAAAGGCACGCAGAAGGCACTCTTCTCGAAGGATAATGAATGCAAATAGAATTTTATGACTAGTTCAAATTTTATTTTCTCAAAACCTTAGAGATTTTAAATACTTTCTAGATTCCATAATGTCTTCCTGCCCTGCAAATCCTTTGGCTTGACATTAATTAATGTCATCTTCTGCTGTACGATTTTCCAGTGTTAACACTACTACCACTATTGATAAAACTACTGAGGTTAAAATGTTATTGAAGGAGAAATAATATATAATACAATAATTAGAGAGAATATTGAATCAATAAAAGTATAATTCTAGCGTGAAAATCAAATTGAAGATGTCCCAATTTCAAAAGGATTTTGAAAGTATTAATTTGCAGCATCAAGTACAATTCACTGAGAAGCAAACACAACTAGAACCAGCAATGACCAGATTACAAAGCCACCTATAGTTAGAGTAATTACTAAAGGAAGCAATGGATGTAAATGCTAATCTAAAGCAACAACAAGAAGTATTTTTCCAACAAGCTTCTATTACTGGCTCTTATTGTTACTCAAGTGAAATATTAATCTAGCAAGTAGCTATCCAGAAACTTGAATGTGAGAAGATCAAGAAGAAAATAAATGAACACATTCAATGGCAAGCATCAGACTCAGGCAAGGAAGCTAATTTACCCCAGGTAGATAAGTTCCATGAGGAAATCTTATTGAAATATTTGGAAGCACATATAAAGCAGGCATAGAAAGCAGCAGTGAAAGCATTCAAGTTGGCAAAGGAAACTATTGAGTATGTGTGTGAACAGCTTGTGAAACCAATACTTATCAAAGAGTGCACGTCTGAAGTGCTCACAGAAGTCAAACAGCTGGAAACACAGTGGAAACCTAAGGCAGAAATTTAGGATGAAACAATTAAAAAAGTAAATAAGTTTGATCAAGAAAATTATTGGAATTTTCTTATCAAACCTTATCATCAATACCGGACCCTACAGTCTTTAACCGATTCGACAAGAATATTGCAGCCAATTCTTTGAAATGCGATATTCACTGGACAGGTCAAATCACAAATTTCGCAGCGAACTCAACTCAAGCCCATGCTAGATATTTTTCAACTTTGGGGGGGAATCCAAAAGAAAGATCAGAACTCATAAGTCATATTGTTACTTTATTTTCCTAGATTGTAGTTAAAGTTAGCCTTACAAGGATGGTTGTTTGAAATCTCCTCTCTTTTTTTGTAATAATGTATTTTAGAACATAGCTAATTTAGTATTTAAACCCCTCTCACGCATTTAGAGAAGGGTCTAGAAAATTTTCAAAAACATTTGTAAATAATGCACTATTGTAAGTTTGTGAATGCATTGATGAATTAATGGAATGCAATGTGTTATCTTTTGACAATTAAAGTTGTTTAAGTAATGTTTCACTACTTTACTATTTAAATTTCTTGAAAATGAAGAGGTGCAGATCAATTATTGTCAGTTTACATGAGTAGAAATTCATACATATGGTACTTCTATTTACTTGTATCAAGTTTTTATTTCTAGATTGACAATCATCTTTTTATTGAATTATATATTTGAAACGTTATTATAGATGAATGTTAGATGCACTTCTGTTCTAATATTTGTCTGTGATTTCTTATCCAATATATAATGACACATATGAATGCGATATATTTTTCACAATTCTTCTAATAAAAATATTTTTTTAGAAGGATCACTTATATGATTTTCATCTCTTTCAACTGTTAAATAATATACATTACTAATAGTTGAAGGATATCTCTTTAGATCGCATAAAGGAAGAAACACCCCGGGTATATAGTAGAATAGATAGTTTAGATAGATGCATGTGATAGACTAGAATAATTTTCCATTTCATGTTGTATAATCAAAACACACCCCGAAATAATCCTTATTGGGAAACTAGTCCCACTATCCCTAGTCGGAGCCACCACACCAAATGGAAAAGGAGTTACTTTAAGGTCTACACTGGGTGATTTTCCTCCATGTTTTGGCAGTAGAATTCTGAGGCCTCAATACATTCCATTCCAGAAGAAGTACTAGTTTTTATTTTTGCAGGTTCTAAGAGGAAGGAAAGATAACCATAAGCGAAAAATGTCTCTCTCAGAGACCACATTTATTTCAAAAGAAGATGATTAACAACCAAGATGAAACGTCAATGAATGAGAACATGCTAATTCATATCAGATCCAACACTTGCAAGCTGTTGAAGTATAAAAGGTGTCTTTTTAACTCCTATTTATCCTACATTAATTATCAATCCAGGTACGACTTTTTATCTCAAGAGTGTACTCAGCCTGAGGTGGAAATTTAATCTAAGAGTAATGCTCTCCAAATTGCAGTACAGTGTTTCAAATACAAGAGTAAAGGGATGCTTGAAAATGAAATCTGATTGCAATGAAATGAAACTTAAAGCTCTAAAATCCAATCACTCACTCGACAATCATCAGTCAAGGATGCAGTAGTAATAACTCTTTCCTCTGTCAACTGATGTAAATGAAATCGAGCATAAACAAGATCCTCAATCTGAGAACTTAGACAGTAATAGCCAATGTCCTTTACAGTTGATTATCTTACACTCCTCAATAAAGCAACTAATTAGAAATGGTAACTGAGTTAAATAAATAATGCTGCTAATGGAAATAGAATAAACACACTCCCTGCAATAACATTCTAAAGCAAGCCAAATACTTACAGGAAAGGAATAAACAGTAAAGCTAGTTATCAGAAATGAATAGCAAAGTTATTTAATGGAAATGAACAGTAAATTCTGAACAACAAAACTTTATATTTGAGAAGCATAACAATACAAGTTACAGAGGAATAAACAATCTCGTTATGTTGGAAAGGAATAGCAACACAATTCACTCACAACTGATGCAACAAACCGATTTCATAAAACATTGGAACAGTAAGCTATAAAACATGGAAACTGTGAAGCAATGCGACTAAAGGAAATGGGAACTAAAGCAAACCGTCACACGACTGGAATTGGAAAGTAATGGTACAGATAGCAAGTTGATCCACCAGGGCCAGGCCCTTAGCCACTAGTGAAGCACTACCAAACTACTCCAGTATCAAATAATGGAACGGAAACCAGATTATATATTAATCATACATAATAGAGTTTACAAGCAATCACACTCTGTTTTAACCAATGAGAGTCGATGAGAAATCATGAAAATACAACAGGAAATCTGAATAATCATAATACATAATACATGTTTGAATTCTACAAGCACTGTCTTTTTATAATAGCCAACAGACAAAACAAGAAATACGGATAAGATTTGAGCAGCGATCCCTGAGGATCGAGAGATCTTGAGGGATTCACTCTATCTTCCATCTTCAGTTATCGTTTTGTCTTATTGCGTTGATGCTGCGTTGTTCCTTTCTTTTCTTTGACTGTGAGCTCTGATCTCGATCTTCTTGTCTGGATATGGCCTTTTGTTGAAGGGACAACAGTTATTTCTGCTTTGTCTTTTTCTCTCGAATGGTGGCTTCCCACTTCATTTATTTTTTGCATATAAGAAAAGACAATATTTAATCAATTTGCAACAATCACTAATCTATTTAATTCTATTATAATTCTTCAATATATTACCATTCTAGAATATAAAGGAGTTATGATTAAAGGAAAAGGATAAATAAATACATGGAAAATTCATACCTTTTCCAATGCTCAACACACCCCCCTGCTTACCCTTTTTCATGTCCTCATGAAAACCATAGTTTACATGTAAAACAATTAGAGAATAGGTTGGAGAGGGTTTTTCATTAGGTTGTCTAAAACCATGATTTGTAGCTAAAACTTCAAAAATATGCCCTGTCTTCCCTTCAATTAATTCATATTTGGCCTTATAGTCTATTGCAGGATACCATATTATAGGGCTTCGAAATATACAACCTTACCAATACGGGCCTTCCCTCAAGATGAGGATACTATAGATAACCAGGCGGTTAGCAGCTAACTCAAAATTTTTATAATTGAATGGCTCTCTGTCTTGAATATTCTGATTGGAAATCTTCCATCAGAGTTTAGCTGCTACTACGACCTGGTCTCTGATGGATAGAAAATATTATACCCTATCCAGGACAATTGCTTTGTGGATGGGTCCCAATGTATGGATCACACCCTCCTTTGTCATTAATATTTTCTGCCTAGCCCATAATTGTAATGGGTGTCTCGGTTTGAACATCTTTATTATAGGATTGTACATTTTCGGTTTGGGCAACTGCTTCTGTAACAACTACCTGTTGTTCCTTTCTATCCTAAATGATTATGGGCTCAGTTTGAGTCTCCATGGCCCTTGTATTATGGGGTTCCGTTTGGATGGCTGCATCCCCCATTTTCAGGGTTCTTTTAGAGATTTTCCCCTTTTTCAGAACTCTTATCTTCTGTCTGAGTTGTTTTACTAATTTTAGTAGCTTTTACTGTTCCTTCCACAACTGCTTCTTTTAATTTGTATTCTTCTTATTTTTCTTGGGAGGAACAATTGTTTCCTTTTCTGGACTTGGCTGCTCAGCTGGGTTTTGTTCTTCAGGGACTGTGCCCTTGTCCTGGCTTGTTTCCACATTCTCTATTTGGAACACTTCTTCAGTGTTTGCATTATCCTGACTAGGTTCCTCAGGGGAGGAAACCATAGTTTGATCTGCTATTTCCTGAAGGGCTTCTGCTTCTGCCTCCTCCTCGTCATGCAATTTCCTCAGATGTATCCTTGTTGTGGACATAATGTTCTTGTGATTGCTCTGCCTCAATATTGAGGTTGAGTGGACTATAGGGTTGCATATATTCACACATATTGGCCAAAATTTGGGAGAATTTGTCCTCCTGCAATGGACTCTGTGGTGGACTTGCGCTGGAGTTTACAAGAGGTTCTGCTTCCTCTCTTTCTTCTTCACTGACTCGGTTAGTTTCTTCCTCTTCTTGATTTTCTCCTCCTTCCAGTTGCGGGGGTTGCTCATCTCTAGCACTAGGTAATTCTAAGGGTTGGATGCTACTATTCTAGAGGTTTCCTAACATTCCCCTGCTTCTTCTTAATCTGGAGGACCGTCTGTGTTTTAGAGGTCTGTTTTCTGTGCTGGTGATTCTTTTTCGTTTCGGGGCAGGTAAGGTTGTTCCCCCGTCTATCGAAAATAACAATTATTCCCAACTAGTCTACTGCTGAGCAAGACTGTAACTAACTATTAATCGAATTAAAAAATGGTGGCTTACTACCATCCTTGTATGATGGGATTTCCTTATGCTCCAAGCAATGTCATGCAGTAAAAAATTTAAATATGCAGGCAAATTCACAGCACATTTCTGTTTTAGTACTGCTAATAATTTGAGGTGGCATGGTCTTACCACATCCTTTCTTCCGTCGCATGTAATGTAGCTTTGCACTACTCTAGCCAGTTATGCCCATGGTTCCCCTAGATTTGATGGCTGGACCCCTTTTCCTTTGACAGTCAGGGTTTGTCCTTTGTCCCAAAAGATATTCATGGCCTCTTGAAGTCTCAATTTTTTATGGGTCCATACGGGTCCAACTGCTGGTGGACCGGACACCTCAACAATTACTGCATCTGTCACTGTTATTTGCCTTCCTCTTACTATGGAATGGTCCTCCTGCAAGTTTTGAAAAAATTCTATGGCCACAGTTTCATGGGGCTGCTATAGTCGTGTAAGGTAGGTAATCCACCTTGCTCTCTCCAAAATTTCTCGTGCAGCGTCGGAAACTATTCATACTTGAGGTTCACTACGTACTTCTCGCCCTCCCATTTCGTCTAAGCCCTGCACATTGTTAATGTTTCACAATAAGACACAAAAATGCCAATGGAAGAACACCCGTTGCATATCGGAAAATACCATTAAATGTGCTATTTATGAGATCTGATGAAAATAGGGAATTGACCCGTATGCAGGCGTATTTTGGAAGTCACCTGCGCCCCCATGAAATATGATAGGTCACCCTCGACTGGCAATTGGAGGAGCAACGTACTTGACAGCAGTTGTACATATTCATGACATGATCAAAAGATTATCGAATTACTGAAATCGAGGCATATTATGAAATCGTGAATAGATATGTAAATGCTATGTAATGTTTCGTAAATAGGGAAAAGGATAGCTGACATAAATAAAAGTGCTTATGTGGTCATTATCCACTTAAACCATTATCACTAATTTATAAACAATATTTCATGTATAAGAGGTTCAACAAAGGGGTTTAGGAGCATAATCTCATCTGAAATTAAGATAAAGATATAAGAAAATGGTTTATAATTGCTATTGAATTGTAAAATTTTTGACTCCAATACCATCAGCAGAGCTCTGTTGCCCACAGGTGTCTACAACCTTGAAAAAGTTTCTTTTTCACCCTTGGAACCCTAATCCTTTATATATGCCTAGGAAAGTGCTTTGTGATTTCATGATGGTTGCCATTGTGTTGGCTTGGGAACCAGATGAATCACAATGCCATTCACCAGGAAGGAGTGAAAGGTGGGCAGGCCGGCTCATGATGAGACCTCCTGTTCCAAGGACTTTTTATTTTTCTGAGTTGCCCATTGGATCATATCCCTGGTGTGGTGGCCATAATGGTAATGCCACTTCACTGCTTCCTTATGATCATGGTAGGCTTGCTCTTGATGAGACCCCCTATCCTCCATCTGACATATCATAGAATTGTTAGTAATCATATAGATATATTTTCTTTTCTTTTTCTTTTATATAGCACTTGCCTATTTATGTATAAAGGATGTCTCAACACTCCTTAAGAGTAGGGATGGTGGAAGAAGTCTGAACATATCAATAGAGGAAAATATGCCCTTATTCTTATTCAGTAAAAGTTGAAGAGAATTATGACGATTAGGGAAGAACCAACATGATAAAATAATCAATCAAATTAGTTTTAGTGAAAATAGAGACAAGAAAGTGATATAGATAGTTGTGTCCTTTCCTTTTTTCTTATCAATACACAACAATTTCTTTAAAGATTACAATTTCTCCTTGATATGTTGATTCCAGTAACCTCTAATTTTTTTGTCCTTGCATAAATTTGTATATTTGCCTTAAAAGGATCATGAAGAGTTCACAAAAATTCTCAAAATGTTGTTCTAGAAAAAGAAAAATGGACTTAAAAAGTTCTATTCCTTAGACGAAATAGTTGTTGTTCCTTAAGAGGAACAACAAAAAGAACATCTGCATGCAAAACTGTGGTTCCTTTAAGAGGAACAACAAAAATATTAAAAAAAACAAGCTGCTGTTCCTTTAAGAGGAACAACAACTGTTCCTTAAGCAGAACAACAGATAAAACAAATAAGAAACGCTGATCCTTTGGCGGAACAACTTTAAAAAAACACTCCAAATCGAAACTGCTGTTCCTTAAAAGGAACAGCAGAAAGTGAAAAATAATGGCGAAGGGGCTGTTCCTTTTAAAGGGAAAAACAAAGACAATCAATAGAAATTTTGTTCCTTTTAAAAGGAACAGAAAAAAAAATCGGTGGCAGTGTTGTTCATTTTAAAAGGAACAATAAAAAAAATCAACGGAAATGTTGTTCCTTATTAAAAGGAACAACAAAAAGATGAACACGCAGACGTGTTGTTCCTTAAGAGGAAAGGTTGTTGTTCCTTAAGAGGAACAACATGAAAAATAAAGGCACACTAGATTGTTGTTCCTTTTAAGAGGAATGGCTATTGTTCCTTAAGAGGAACAACAACTGTTCCTTAAGAAGAACAACACCAAAAATAAAATCTGTACAAAAAAGTAGTTCATACAAGAAAAATTGAAAGAAAATCTTATGTACAAATTTCAGAAATAAAGGAATTGTTGAATGAATGAATGCTGAGGAGGATTTATCTTCCTCAACAAGAATCTGCATAGTATAATCTCCCCGTAATTGCTGGTAAAAGGATTCCTGATTAAGTGGTTTGCGGTAAAGTCGTACTTGATGACCGTTTGCTTTGAAAGAATGTCCAGATCCATCAATGGTAGTTAAGGTAATGGTGCCATTGTCATGCATTTTCTGTATTTCATAAGGTCCAAGCCATCATGTCTAGAGTTTTCTGGGGAAATCCTCAAACCTGGAGTCATATAGGAGTGCCCAATCTCCTTCGTGGAAGATTTTCCTTTTAATGAGGGTATCGTGCCATTTTTCTCTCTGTTTTTGAATTAATGTAGTGTGTTGGAGGGTGGAGAGCCTAATTTCATCTAACTCATTGATTTGCTATAATCTATTGACCTGGGCCTCATTTAAATTCAAACCCACCTCCCGGGCTATTCTGAATGTTTGAATTTCAAATTCTATTGGAAAGATGGGTTATTTTCCAAATATTAATTGATATGGTGAATACCCAGTGGTATTTCTCCATGTTGTTCGGTATGCCCACAAGGCTTCTAGAAATCTTGAAGCCCAGTCACGTCTGTGTGATGCAACTGTTTTTGTAAGAATTGCTTCTATCACCTTATTCGTGCTCTCTACTTGGCCATTTTCCTGTGGGTGGTATGGGGTTGTAATTTTGTGCTGAATGTGGTAATTTTTTAATGTTGCAGTGATTTTATTACCTACAAATTGCGGTCCTCCATCTGTAATTATATCCCTTGGGAGGCCATATCGCGTAAATATTTCGAAAAGCAACTATATTACAGAGTCCTCTATAGCTCTTGGAAGTGCCTCTACTTCAACCCATTTCGTAACATACTCTGTTGCAACTAGTATGTATGTTTTCTGATTTGATGGTGGGTTAATAGGACCAACAAAATCGAGCGTCCAACACTCAAATGGTTCGATTACTAACTGTGGGTTCAAAGGCATTTCATCGGACTGTCCAGGGTGTCCCACCCTTTGGCAACTATCACAGGCTTGTACAAACTTTTTAGCATCTTTAAAAATTGTAGGCCAATAATAGCCTGTTTGTAAAACCTTTTGACCAGTCTTGCGATCTACGAAATGTCTGCCACATGGTCCGTCATCGCATGCTTTTAGGATGTCAAATATTTCGTATTCTTGGGTGCATCTTTTGATGTGCATATCTGCTCCTGTATGAAATAAGTAGCCCCCAATCAAAGAGAATCGGGTACTGCGCTGTACTATTTGTTTTCGTTCATTGGGTGTTAGATGCTTAGGTAATTTACCTACTACTAAATAATTTGCAACATCAGCATACCATGGGGTTCTGGCAGTAACAACAAACAAATGTTCATCTGGAAACTAATCTTCGACTGCTGCTGTGTCCGTTGGTTTTGGCATTCGTGAAAGAAAATCAACTACAGGATTCTCTTTCCAGGTCGGTCCTTTATTGCGATGTCAAATTCCTGTAATAGAATCAACCATCTTGTTACTCTACCATTTGTAACAGGTTTATTTGCTAAAAATTTTATGGAAGAGTGATCTGTATATAAAACTACATGATACCCAGTTATATAATGTCTAAATTTATTTACAGCATGTATTACAGCTAAAAATTCTTTCTCAGTCACAATATAGTTTAATTCAGTAGGAGATAGATTCTTGCTAATATAATAAATTGCATATGGTTTTTTATCTTCTTCCTACCCAAGGACTATTCCAATAGCTATGTCTAAGGCATAAGATGAAATTTGGAATGGCAAATCCCAATTTTGTCCCCTTAGCACTGGGGTTGTTGATACAAGATTTTTCAGATCCTCAAAAGCATGGTCACATTTATCTGTACAATTAAAATCAACATTCCTTGTTAGTGCGTATAGAGGTGCAGATATTTGAGAATAATGCTCTATGAATCTTCTATAATAACTAGAAAATCCTAGAAAGCTATGCACCTCTGTTTGTGTAGTAAGAGTAGGTATTAACAAAATTATCTGAATTTCAGCTGGATCTACCTGTATTCTAGTTATTGAGATATAATGACCTAAGATGAGTCCCTCGGTCATCATCATGTCACACTTCTCATGGCTTAAGCAGAGCCTGGTGGCGATACACATTTGCAGCACCTTTCCAAATGTTTCTAATGCTGGCTCAAAATCATCTCCATAAGGTGTGAAATCATCCATATATACTTCGAGCCCTTAATTTATTAAATCTGAAAAGATGCTGAGAATGGCCCTTTGAAATGTGGCAGGGGCATTGCATAGAGCAAAGGGTCAAACTTTGTAAGAAAATGTTCCACAAGGACATGTAAAAGTAGTCTTATCTTGGTCTTCAGGGGCATTCTGAATCTGATTGTATCCAGTGAAGCCATCTAAGAAAGAAAAGAATTTCTTTCCTGCTAATGTATCTAATACTTGATTAATGAAAGGAAAGGGAAAGTGGTCTTTCTGGGTTTATTTGTTTAGTTCTCTATAGTACACACATATCCTCCACTTTCCATTCCTCTTTGGCACCACTACTAGTGGAGAGACCCATTTGCTATTAGATATTGGATAAATAAAGTTTACATCCAAAAGTTTTTGTAATTCAGCTTTCACAATATCCTTAAGATGAGGGTTTAATATTCGTTGGGGTTGGCGAATGGGTCTAGCATATTTTTCTGTATAAATGTGGTGTTCACATAACTGGGGATCAATTCCTTTCATGTCTAGGTAATCCCATGAAAAATCTCCCTTATATTTTTTCAGTAGTTGGACTGTCTTCTCTTCTTGTTCAACAGTCATATTTTTGTTAATGTTCAGAGTTTTTCCTGGCTCAATTTCTATAGTTTTTCTATTGTAAAGAGAAGTGGTAGGTATCGATTGATCTTGAATGTCTTTCAAGGGATATTCTTCTTCTTCATTATCAAATGCTGCCTTGATCATGTGACATTGCAAATGGGATCTGGTTTTTGGTTGGTTAATAAAACTGTTAATGATGTCATCCTCTGTTTGGTCTTTAAAGTCGAGGGCATCTTCTATGGTTAATGGTGATCTAATTTTTTTTATGAGGTAAGATACAAGCTGTTTCTTTGTTTTTATTATCGTTAGGCTTGGCTGGGCTGGAGGGTATAAGGCTAAATTCTTGATATAACTCCCTTTAGTTATAGTCATGCTGCCTTGTTAGTAGCCAATGTAAGCATCAGTAGTTGCCAGCCAAGGTCTACCTAATATTAAAGGGTTTCCATCTAGCCGGTTTTTGGGGTTAATAATCAGGAAGTCAGTAGGGTATTCCCAGGAGTCTACAGATACCATTACATCATGTAGTGTGCCTTCTAGCTTGACTACTGATTGGTCAGCCAATTCCAATAGGGTTGTTGTTGGATCTAATGATGTAATGCCAAGTTTTTGACAAGTGGTGGTTCTTAGGATATTGATTGGAGCTCCCAAATCAACTAAGGCATTTGGAAATGATTGTCCATTGATTTGCAACGTAACTATAGGATTTCCTAGGTCCTCATACTTTACAGGTGCTTCTCTTCTTGATAGTAAGTAAGATAGAGTGCCGACTACTTGGACGGTTGGGTTAGTTGTTTTTCTCCTGTTTGGATTTCTTATACATAGTTCTTTGATGGTCTTTGCATAAATGGGAATATCTTGGATAGCTTGCATGAGTGGGATTTTTATACATAGATTTTTTAGTTCTCCCGGAAGATCAAAATCAGGATGTTCTATTGGGCGAGGTATGATTAGTCGTTCTGGGAATGGTGGAGAAGAGGTGGTTGCTTTCTCATGAGTTTGTTGTCTAACCACATTCTCCTTTTGCAGTGTTTGTTCTGAAGGTAATGGATTTTCATCTTGAACATTTTTGTCTCCCTCCGATTCTATTATGCACCCAGACCTTACTTGAAGGTTGTTGCACTCCCTTAACTCGGTTTCTAGTTCTGGTGCTTCGATTATTTGAATAGATTGAACCAGCCTATTATTAGGGTTCGGGTTGGGTTGGGCTGGAAGTTGCGGTCTTAAGTTGTTTTGGGTATTTTGTTGCAATTTATATAGTGCTGGCAGTGTAGGTGGAGGGAGAGGAATCGTTCTAGCTGGTTGATTCATAGATCTTTGCCAGTTCGACTTCCAGGTCTGACTCTACGAGGTGGAGGGGGACCATTGTGTTGGATATGTATTATTTTGCCAAAATGGTGGACAGTAAGGAAATTTCAGCCAATTGGTTTGATTTGTTTGATTTGGCCATGGCGGTGTAGGAAATGGCTGTTGTGACCAACTGGGGAAGGGTGGCTAATTTTGCCACATTCCATTATATTGCTGAGCATTATACTGAGGAGACTGAAAAGAAGAGGATGGATCAATGGGCATACCTGTTTGTTGTGGCTGCCATTGAGGGCGTTGATTGAGTAGGTATATCATTTCTATTTCTTCTTCTGCTTCTTTGTAGACTGCTTTCAATCTTGGGAGTGAGGGGCAACTTTCTGTGGAGTGATCTTTCGTGCATATGGCACAGACTTGGACTGCTTTATGGCTATGTTTCTTTCTGCATCTAGGGCAGAATATTGCCAAATTTTGTTCTGCTTCTGCTTGCTTTTGTTTAGCTTGCATAATATCGAGCTACATTGTTAGAGTCCCTAGAATATCAGTTTTTAAATCTTCTAGTTGATTGCCAATTTTTGTGCGGGTTATACCTCCACGGGAGGTCTTGCTATCCCTTGTGATCACTTCACGTTCTGCTAGTTTTAGTCTTGTGCTGCCTCTCGAACTCCTGATACATAAATTAATAATTTCAGCAAAATTTTCCTGATATATGTCACCTTTTCCCATGATGTTTAATGTTTTAACCCATTGTTCCTTCATCCCTTTAATTAATGTAGTTTTTAACACATTATCAGGTAACGGTAAAGATGCATAAGGCGATCTCTGGAGGTTGTATTGAAAGAGTTCTACATATTTTTCCAATGTTTCATTAGGTTTTGTTGTCATCTGAAATATTTCATCCCTTAATTCCCTCGACCTACAATAATCCTGATATTTCTTTAGAAAATCAGCTTTCATTTGATCCCAGTCATTTATAACACCTCCACCTAACCCCATAAACCATTAAATAGATGCTCCTTTTAATGTGGAGGGGAATACTTATAGCTTTTTGGGATCGGTGGTATAGTCATACCCCCTGCATAATACATCAAATTCAAACAGAAATGCATCTGGATCTTTCAATGTTAAGCCATGGAATGTAGGAATATGCTGGAGAGGAATGGCCTTCATAGGTGCATTAATTGCAGTGTACACAATGGGATATTGCAGTGTGGAAGTTTGGGGTGGTTGCTGGTTGTGGGCCATTTGATCAAATATGTGCCAATATCCTTCTGGGATTTCTAGGGAATTATTCCTAGGCTGACTAGAAGGAGTAGGGATGACCTTAACAACACTTCCTTGGTCTGGGATAATGAGTGTCCCTTGCTAAACTATTATCCGAGGGAATTTTGGTTCTTCAGGTTCTTCAGCTTTGTTTTGGATGATTTTGAAAGCACTTCCCTTATCTGTGCTACTTAGTGTTTGGAAAAATTCAAGAGGGGATATAGGTTCTTATATTTCCCATGTTTCTCCTCCCCCTCCGCGAAGATGACTAGAGTTCCCTTCTTGTAAAGAAATTGGGCTGGAATTCTCAATTTCTTGAGAATCTTGCTCAGTCTCTTTTGTTTGGCTATGCAGCTCAGCAAAAGCTATAGATGGTGATTCGGTGGCCCAAAGAGAGCTAGTAGGTTGCCTAGAAGCATTTTTCTAGGGCCTACTAATGGCTGAGATTAAGCTTTCTTAATGATATTGTCGATAAAGGTTGCTCGCCCAAGGGTCACCGGTCCCTTAGGTTTTTCAGGTCTGGGAGGAATTTCATTTTGTTTAGATTTTCTAGTCATTCAAAAAACGCAAGCATTCATTCCTACCTTAAAATTCTATGTAGTTCTGCTATGAAGTGGGCAAATGAACGAGCACGTTCCTCATTCGTTACACAGGTTCTTACCTTCCGTTTTTAATACCGAGTTCTTCCTTAGCAGAGAAAATCAAATATACATCACTCTTTCTAAATAGCTACACTATCCCCGGAAATGGCGCCAAAATTTTGAGGTATAAAAGGTGTCTTTTTAACTCCTATTTATCCTACATTAATTATCAATCCAAGTACAAATTTTTATCTCAAAAGTGTACTCAGTCTGAGGTGGAAATTTAATCTAATAGTAATGCTCTCCAAATTGCAGTACAATGTTTCAAATACAACAGTAAATGGATGCTTGAAAATGAAATCTGATTGCAATGACATGAAACTTAAAGCTCTAAAATCTAATCGGTCACTCGACAATCATCAGTCAAAGATGCAGTAGCGTAATAACTCTTTCCTCTATCAACTAATGTAAATGAAATCAAGCATAAAAAAGAGCCTCAATCTGAGAACTTAGACAGTAATATCCAATGTCCTTTACAGTTGATGATCTTACACTCCTCAATAAAGAAACTAATTAGAAATGGTAACTAAGTTAAATCAATAATGTTGCTAATGGAAATAGAATAAACATGCTCCCTACAATAACATTTTAAAGCAAACCAAATACTTACAGGAAAGGAATAAACAGTAAATCCAGTTATCAGAAATGAACAATAAAGCTATTTAATGGAAATGAACAACAAATTTTGAACAACGAAACTTTATATCTGAGAAGCATAACAATACAAGTTACAGAGGAATAAACAATCTTGTTATGTTGGAAAGGAATAGCAACACAATTCACTCACAACTAATGCAACATACCGATTTCATAAAACATTGGAACAATAAGCTATAAAAAATGGAAACTGTGAAGCAATGCGACTAAAGGAAATGGGAACTAAAACAAACCGTCACATGACTGGAATTGGAAAGTAATGGTATAGATAAAAAGTGGATCCACCAGGGTTGGGCACTTAGCCACCAGTGAAGCACCTCCGAACTACTCCAGTATCAAATAATGGAATGACAACCGGATTATATATTAATCATATGTAACAGAGTTTACAAGAAATCACAATCTGTTTTAACCAATGAGAGTCGATGAGCAATCGTGAAAATACAACAGGAAATCTGGATAATCATAATACATAATACATGTTTGATTTCTACAAGTGTTGTCCTTTTATAACAGCCAGCAGACAAAACAAGAAATACAGATAAGCTTTGAGCAGTGATCCCTCAGTATCGAGAGATCTTGAGGGATTCGCTTTATCTTCCATCTTCAGTTATCATTTTGTCTTCTTTTGCTGATGCCGCACTGTTCCTTTCTTTTCTTTGATTGTGCACTCTAATCTCAACCTTCTTTTCTAGATATGGCCTTTTGCTGAAGGGACAATGGTTATTTCTACTTTGTCTTTTTCTCCCGAATGGTGGCTTCCCACTTCATTTATTTTCTGCATATAAGAAAAGACAATCTTTAATCAATTTGCAACAATAATTAATCTCCTTAATTCTATTATAATTCTTAAATATATTACCATTCTAGAATATAGAGGAGTTATTATTAAAGGAAAAATATAAAGAAATACATGGAAAATTCATACCTTTTCCAATGCTCAACATAAGCCTTTCAGATGCCACTGTCTCCATTTAATCCATGCTTCTTAATAAAAAAGTCACCTCATTTCCCTTCATATTTTGCATTCACATTCATTCTTCATTCACATTCACTATCCATTTGCATTCATTAACTTCCATCCACCCCTAATTCATGAATAAAAGAGATCAACTCACTTACATGTTGATTAAATCCATTAACTTTTTCCTTTTCATGTTCATTTTTCTTTCCCAAATAAATCACTCTTCAAAGAAAATTGTATATCTGTAGTCCTTTTTGAGTTTTAAAAATATTTTTAAAAAGTATCCTGATGCTTGCATGCATTAATGAAAATTTATTTTGCTGACAAACAATGGGAATACATTAATGTCCCTTGTTTGACGAATCTTCTAGGTGACTCGAAATCATAAAATTTATTTGTACCTAGCAACATGTGCTTATGATTTTTGACTCTCATTTTCATTAATGGTGAGAGGTCTCGCATTGATTAGTGGTGTACATTAATGGCCAATAATTCAACAATTTCTTACTATGTTCGACATCAGCAAATTCATTCTAATAGATAAGAATTGTGCCAATGTGTGATAATGACAGAATACTATCAGATCCATCATTATTTAACATTTGTAGGAGATGTAGCAGATGTAGCAGATTCAGAAACTTCAGTAGCAGCAATAAAGACTCACTTTCACAACTTCATCCACCATTTGCATGACCAATTGAAGAAGCATCAGATTAGATTTTTGTAGCAACTACATATGCACATCTTATCCATTTCATAGGTAAGTGAAGGTATGTTCTTTTCTAACTTTTTATCATGAAATTCCTTAAAATGTTAATGTTATAACTTTTGGAAAAAAAGTCTACAATATTCCCTTTATCACTTCATAAAATTACAAAAACCATCAGTCAGGGGGAAGGGATATCACTCCATATATTTACATCTTATGCCACATCACTTTCATAAAACCAAAATACAACTACTATTGCATTAAGATTCAAAATTATTACATGTTTTATAAATGATCAAATTGATGAGCTTATGGCTAATTGAAAAGATAAATTGTCAATGTTTTTAAGATATTTGGATGAAACAAAGAATAAAAAAAGGATTTTTACACAAGAATCAATACTCATCAATTTTGGTTGTCACACAAGAACCAACAATAAAAAAAAAAAAAATCAATTTTGGTTATCACAGAAGAACCAATCATAGAGATGAAAGTTGCAAATCCAATGTATTTCAAAGAAAACGTTGCAAAAATAATGAAGATATCAAATTCTATGAGAATCCAAAGTTAAAGGAGAATTAATACAAGCCAAAGATCATTCAAAAGCAAGACTATAATGTTCCCAATTTTTAGCCTCAAGCTAAAAGGAACATTATAGTTGCATATTTTTATTTTTTTGAATAAAAGGGGCGAGAAGACCCCTTAACCCCCTTAGATGGAGAAATAATACTCCTTGTGTGAAAGGAGGATGAATAAGCAGCTGGATTAAGCACCTAAGGGTGTGAACATGATTGAGGTCACTTTGATTTAGCCATCTTTGACGAAGTCAACATCGCTATCCAAGAGAGGGAATCTCCATGACAAGGCAGTGCAGTTTTAGAGGAGGCTCCACTTGCATGAGCTAGGTGGAAAGTGTGAATGGGACCCATGGTGATATGAGTTCATTTTATTTATAAGGAGGAGATGGCAACCCATTTTCATTATGCATTATCTTATTATTTTCGTAGGGTCTGCAAAGACTTGAATCCCTGGGCTGTTTAGCAGGGTTGTAGTGTTCTTGAACACAAGGGTGTTCCCGGTCGGGAATTCCTTCCTCATCCTCAAGGAAGGAGAGGGTTTGAGCTTCATTTCCTCATTTCGGTATTTTTCCAAGCTTATCCTTTCAGCTATAGCGTTATTTTGTTGGGCAGAAAACGTTGTGTTGTTGGGAGCAGCAACAAAGGAACTCTTAGTGTCATTCTTGACGTGTTCTTTGGTGGAGTTCTTGCATATTATTTGGAGGAGCAACAGAGGAGACTCCCGGGCTTTATTTCAGATCTTTGGCACTAGGCCAATCATTCACTATCTCTCACAGCACAGTCTAGGGCAGAAACTGCGTTATTTATGTAGGAAGTTGCTGGGAGAGCCATTGGAGCTTGTCAAGAGGAGTGTTCTTTTAGTAAAATGGATTAGCCCTTTGCTTGAGGAAATTATCAGAGGAGGGCATGAATATTTTAGATTTTCCAATTCATCATTCTTATATTGGTTCAGTTGCAGTGAAAAGTCATTTTTCACCTTGTATTTTATCCGGTATTTCTAGCAATCCCTCCTAGATTGGCTAGAGATTTTGTATTGGAGCCCATCTTTCCATTTTTGGGCATTTATTTGTATCCTTCAGCCATATTATCATTTTTTATACATTCAGAAACTACTACTCTCATAGAGACAACGTAGTCACTGCTTTCCAACATTTTGTGCAATTGCAGCAACTCCTGTATTTCATTGCTTGATCATTGGAGATTGGTTCTCATAGCTTGAGTGGCTTGTCCCTCATGATTTTCTTGTATATTATTGCTGATATAATAATATAATGTTGGCTGCATAACATTTCCCTCTTATGGTATATTCATATTTGCAGAGTTTCATGGTTATGTTTTCATATTGCTGTAAGCTCTCTATTTGAGCATTCTTTAAGGGACCTAGTTTGGGGAGATCTGAATAACCCCTCTAGGCTCATTTATTTGGGCTCAAATTGTGGGAGAGAAGTTTTTAATGAGTTAACAAGGGGATCCAAGTCCCAGTTCAGCTTATTTTTACACTTTCTTCCTTATACAACGTCCTAGAGGACCATTTTACAGGAATTCCCAAAAAAGGAACATTACAGTGGTATCAGAGCATCCATATTGGCTCAGCCTGTGCATAAGATTTAATGTTGTAAAAAAGAGGAGCTTATCTCCAAGGAGAGGAGATGTACAAAGGAAACAAGAAAAGAGGAATGAAAAAAGAGGAGGTCTCCCTTCTTCTTTTCTAGACCATGGAGGGTATCATTGAAGATATTGAGGAGATAGAAAGGGAAAACTGGAGAGATTTTCTGAGAGGGTTTGTGGATGAAGCAAGCCCTAGTTGTGACCATGTTGGGTGTGAGAATTCAGCCACACATGCAGATCCATAGCGCAGTCCATTTCCCACTTGCGCTGCCGGAAGGATGGAGGAAGAAGATGAGACCATTGGAGAAGCAGTGTTGCAACTCAAAGGTATGGCTCATGGTTGTTGGTTTGAAAATTATGTTTCTCATTGTCATGCAACTATAAAAACATATGATGAATTCACTAAGAATTTGGTGAAGAAATTTGATGGAAATCAATGTGAATCATCATGTATCATAACTTCAAACACTTTGCATGCATTGGGTGGAACCATAAAACCAACTCCTTTCCTTACTTCCGAAAGGGATGAAAACATGTATGATGGCTTGCCAAGGGAAATATCCCTATTATATGAAGGGCTATCTTCCATTTGTGATAACATGGAGATCCCTCTTTCAGAAGAAGACCGAAATCCATTGTCTCTCATCGAAAGGGAGGCATACTCACATATTGGTGAAGAGATTGTGCATAGGAGAACCCACAACACTGTATCATTGGAGGAAGATCCATCACCACATGGAGATGAGAAGGGAGCCATTGCTTCCATGGGAGAAGTCCTTGTTTCTATGCAAGGGATTCTAAGTATTTTAACATGTGGGAACCATTGCACAATTCCAGAGTCATATGTAGCAGTTATTGGGGATTGTGAGATGGAGGAGGAAGAAAAGGATCAACATCAAGGATTTATACACCCTTATCCATTCTGGAGAGTCTTTGCACAAGAGAAGGAGACTATAAAACACAGTGAAGAGAGGGACAAATCAGTCCACTCATACATACAGTCCACTTCTGAACATGATGTCTCACTATACGGAGGCATTCCACCTGGGAGGCCACCTGAGGGGCATCTTGTCATTTGGTTCACCACTCTTGGATTCTAGGGAGGTGAAGACTTTGGAGGAGTCCAGCACAGTGCAGAGATTTTTGGATAGACTCAAGGAGGAGGGAGACACTCTCTCATTTTCAATATCACCCACTCTCACCAGTTATACTGCACTGACAAAGTTTTCTGCAGGGATGGAGGATGGCATCTTCATGATGCAAGATGACTGCTCCATAGATTTGTAGGAGAAGAGGATAATTCCTTTGAGGAAGGACTCTTTCATACATAGGAGTGGATGGAGGCCACTCATGCTTACTTTGGCCCAGCTTGGGAGATTCCTTTTGGATGACAGCCTCTCAGGGGGGCCAAATTCCAAAGGACACCATCACTATTCGAGCATGAGTAGCTGCATGATGGGCATGGCAGCATTTTTGAGGATGAATTTGGCATGGGGGATGCCAAGGTAGCAGGTAGCAGCATGATGGGAGCATCACATTGTAGATTACTAGCGTTGTCTCTGAGGAGGATGGATCCAGATTGGAGGTCTCAACTCTTGGTAGAGTACTCCCAGGATCTACATGCATGCATGACTCTTGATGACCTAGATAGAGATGATGGGTACATGATTGAGGAGATGGTCATCTATACCCATGGCAGGATCTTCTTGACTAGTGCTCCTAGTCTCAAGGAGAAACTATTGCATGCAACACATGAGGACTTTCTAGCTATGCACTGTGATCCATATTTTTCTTTGCTAGAAGAGTTCACTTGGGAGGGCATTCAACATGATCTATATCAGCATATGGACAGATGCATATCCCGGATGATTCTAGAGAGGTTGGCACAACCATTTCCCTACTCATTGGAGGTGAGGGAGAGAATTCAGATGAGCCATTTTAGCTCAAGGACCGTAGTACATGGTAAAGAAGGTATATGTTTTCATTTTGGTTTACCTTTCTTTACTTTATATGAGCAGCTTGATGAGCTAAGGATGATCAAACCTCCTTATGCTCCTTATTATGATGTACTTGTGGCCCATTACAACAATGGGAGTGGCTATTTTCATGATGGTTTGTGGGGGAAGCCACATATTTCTCAGTGTGCACCATTGGCACCAATTTGTACTCTCATGTTTTCACCTTATGAGATGTTTGTGGTAGAAACAAAATGGATGGGAAAGAACTTGTTGTTCTTAGTTTTGATGCAGGCAGGAGGTTAACTGCACTGGTCCCATGAGTATAGCAGTGACCCACTCTCTAGTTGTCTTATGACAATTTTTTTTCATTGTATATTGCTTCCTTGTGTTTCTAATGGTTGTACATTTATAGGAAGCACTACTTGGAGAGTGGTTTAGGTATGGGGACAGCCCATTGGGAGTAATATTCTCCCCATTTTACATGCTCTAAATTGCAGGAGACACCATGGGCAAACCATGATTGCCACATTGCTACTTTTCTCTTCTTGTGGGAAAAACCACCTGGAGAACTTGAGGGGGCACTTCATGGCTGATTTTATTGATGGGGAAGCTTGGGCCATTCTTGGAGGCCACACCATTTCAGCCCAAGGACAGAAGCAACCCCATATGTACCACAAATGGAGGGAGAAACACCTTGGGAATCAAAAGCCCAACTCTCCATTCAGCCCCAACACATTGCATACACCAAGGGTTGGGATTTCTATTTGGATGATAGCATGGATGGGAGGATCATCATTGGGGATACATTTTTCCCATGCATGTCATCACTCCTACCTTGATGAGGCCATAGCACAACAAGGAGGTATCCACCTACACCTTCTATCTTTCCAAGATGTGCATCATTCTAGTTTGCATACTCGGGAGGAAGCATTTGAGGATAGATTTGTTGCAGGATATCTTGAGCAGTGGTGGAGACTATTGATGAGGGGGGCACAAGAGAAGAAGGGGGAGAAATTTTTTTCTCTCTATGCAGTTGCTTGACGACAAGCAACATGTGGGAGGGGAGGACTGTAATGTTTCCAATTTTTAGCCTCAAGCTAAAAGGAACATTATAGTTGCATATTTTTATATTGTTGAATAAAAGGGTTGACGAGACCCCTTAACCCCCTTAGATGGAGAAATAATACTCCTTTTGTGAAATAAGGATGAATAAGAAGCTGGATTAAGCACCTAAGGGTGTGAACATTATCGAGGTCACTTTGATTTAGCCATATTTGACTAAGTCAACAGCGCTGTCCAAGAGAGGGAATCTCCATGACAAGGCAACGTAGTTTTAGAGGAGGCTCCACTTGCATGAGCTAGGTGGTAAGTGTGAATGGGACCCATGGTGAGATGATTTCATTTTATTTATAAGGAGGAGATGGCAGCCCATTTTCATTATGCATTAGCTTATTATCTTCATAGGGTTTGCAAAGACTTGCATCCCATGGCTGTTTAGCAGGGTTACAGTGTTCTTGAACCCAAGGGTGTTCCCAGTCGGGAATCCCTTCCTCATCCTCAAGGAGGGAGAGGGTTTGAGCTTCATTTCCTCATTCCGACATTTGGCCAAGCTTATCCTTTCAACTACAACATTATTTTGTTGGGCAGAAAATGTTGTGTTGTTGGGAGCAGCAACAGGAACTCTCAGAGTCATTCTTGACTTGTTCTTCAGTGGAGTTCTTGCATATTCTTTGGAGGAGAAGCAGAGGAGAATCCTAGGATTTATTTTAGATCTTTGGCACCAGGCCAATCATTCACCATCTCTCACAGCACATTCTAGGGCAAAAACTATGTTATTTATGTCGGTAGTTGCTGGGAGAGCCATTGAAGCTTGTCAGGAGAAGTGTTCTTTTAGTAAAAGGGATCAACCCTTTGCTTGAGGACGTTATCAGAGGAGGGCATGATTATTTTAGATCTGCCATAGCCTCATTCTTATATTGGTTCAGTTACGGTGACAAGTAATTTGTCACCTTGTATTTTATTCGGCATTTCTAGCAATCCCTCCTGCATTGGCTAGAGATTTTGTATTGGAGCCCATCTTTCCATTTGTGGGAATTTATTTGTATCCTTCAGCCATATTATCATTTTTTATACGTTCATCAGCTGCTACTCTCATAGAGGCAGTGCATTCACTACTTTCTGGCATTTTGTGCAATTGTAGCAACTCCTGTATTTCATTGCTTGATCATGAAGATTGGTTCTCATAGCTTGAGTGGCTTGTCCCTCATGATTTTCTTGTATATTATTGCTGATATAATAATACAATTTTGGCTGCATAACATTTCCCTCTTATGGTATGTTAATATTTGCATAGTTTCATGGTTATGTTCTTATATTGTTGTAAGCTCTCTATTTAGGCATTCTTTAAGGGACCTAGTTTGGGGAGATCTGAATAACCCCTCTAGGCTCATTTCTTTGGGCTCAATTTCTAGAATAGAAGTGTTTAATGAGTTAACAAGGAAATCAAAGTCCCGGTTCAACTTATTTTTACACTCCCTTCCTTATACAGCATCCTAGAGGACCATTTTACAGGAATTCCCAAAAAAGGAACATTACAAAGACAATTCAAAAATAAAATTAATCAATGTAATAGGTTGCATTAGGATATGTAACAAGTTTAGTTGGGGGATATGTTGGGTCTCAGAAATTTCCTTAAAAATACATCCACTTTCAACATCATACCCATTATATCACCTCCATTTCACCTCCATTTCACTACCATGTCACTACATTCATCTCACTTTCATCATCATTTGGGTTATCCTTGTGTTTTCCAAAGATTAATAATTTCTAGTGTTTTTAAGTAAATTTGTGATAAAAAATTAGGAAATAATATGTATATGCTTATACCTTAAAAGTGGAAATATTTTTGCGACATGTGTAGGTTCATTAGAAGCTTCCAAGGCCCTCTTATGTGGCTCCCAAAGATCAAATTCGAATTTATCTTCATGATATAAAGGATATTTTAAGGAGGGATATGTGTCTTATGACTAGAAAATTGGTTGAGAATATTATGGATCAAAGGAGAGAAAGAAGGCTCCTCATTAATGAGGAGGTTTCTTAGGAATTTTTATAAATAGGAGATCCTTCTCCTTTCAAAGGCATGTGTAAAGTTGGAGAGATACTCAGGTGTGAAGTTAATATTACTTATGTTTTGAATAAAATTCAGATTTGGCACCATGCTCATGAGTGATTTTCACCTTTTTTTGGTAATGCTTGCATTGGGAGCCTCCTGACTTACTGTCTCTCATACTTTTGGATTGGCCACCTACAATGTGTGAGATTTATTTTCTTTCATTGATTAAGATATATTTGATTTCATAGATTTAGTTCTTTGCATTCATAGATTAAGATTTATTTTCTTTCATAGATTAAGATTTATTTGCTTTCGTATATTAAGATTTATTTATTTCATAGATTAAGGTTTATTGCTTTCTTATATTAAACTTCCAATTAGATGTGTAATGTTGTGCTTGCTAATTCATCACAAGAGGGTGACAATTGTCGTTCTCCAATTGGATCAGATTTGGAGGTTCGGTCATAGTGTAATTTTCTTATTTTATGTCATGAATGCTTTCCTAGATTAAATTTCCAAGTAGTGGTGTAATCGTGTTCTCTCTAAGTCGTCGCAAGAGGGTGGCAATTGTGGTTCTCAAATTAGATCAGATTTGGGCATTCGGTCATACAATAGTCGTAGATTATGATTCAATTATGCAAGTAGATCAAATTTTAATTCGTGAAGGTAGAATAGATTTTCAAGTTAATATAGGAATGATGTGATTAGATTAATTTTTAGTTTCCATAAACTGATACCTAGCATATATTGTGCATGTATGTCTCACAATTCCTACAGATCCCAGATTGAGAATTTATGTTAGTAATCTAATACAAATTATTTTACTCAACAAAGGCCCTTATCATAGAAAATGGAACTCCTTTCTATTAAGAGGCAGTCACTTAATTGTATCAGAAACTAGAATTTGAAATATGGGCTAAAACCCTTGATCTTTTTCTGGCTGAAGATGCCCAACTACGCAAGAAGAAACCTCCCTATTCATCCTTAATTTTGCTTGATAGAGCCAAGAAAACAATTACAATTATATCTTACCTCCTAGGTTATTACTCAGATCAGTGCGTAGATGGGACCATTATAGGATTCCTTTCAATTTTCTCCACATATTCTAAGCCTTCCATATTATTCAATTTTAGCCAATTCCTTGCAGATGCCATCAATGATCAGTTTATCAGATTTGAAACTAAAGAGGTATTTAAATATGCCTCTATTATAGTATATATGATTTTGTATTTTCAGGGAGACATGTTCAAGTTTGCAATGCATAAGTTGGATGATGATGGAGATCAACAATTTGTCATGTTTTGGACTATAATGGTAATGAATTATAAAAAAGAATACTCATACAAATAGTTCATAGAACTGTTTGTACATCCAACACTCAACCTTCTAAGCAACAATTTAGAACATATAATCAGTGAAGACATAAGGAAGTTTTTGCAGTTATCAGACCAAACCAAAATAGGAGACTGGTATCTTTACTAGAATTACACAGAACTAAGAATCTATGGAAGTGAGATTGCCCCATATAATCTCCCTAAATTCCTCCCAATGAGGATTTTTTCTCTAGAATAAATCAGGAAAATGCTCAATGCTGATGAGGTCCATTTTGTGTCTACAAAGAAAAAATCAATTGAGGATCAAAGCACAAATAGGACCTTTTATTTGTAACAGTAGAACAACAAGGGAGGAAGCAGATAAATTTCTAAAATAAATGAAATTCAGCCTCAATTTTACATGGTAATATGATCCATTGGGTAGCATCTCCAACCTAAGGGTAGAGAACAAATATAGACCTTATATCCACACCCACGTGCCAAAGATTGAGAAATATATGAACCCGCTAGAGTGGACCGAGAACACTCTATAAGAGGTTGAAGAACATCTGGTTTCTACTTGAACATCACAAACTCTTGTCCCATAGGAGAAAGCAAGAAAAAGGATAAGGGAAGAAGAGCCACCTTCAGTGACTGACACTTCCATCAAATAATTTAAAATCATGTATAGGAAGAGGACTAAGCTCAATCCCAAGGTGAACCCAAGTGAAGACTCGGAGTGGGAGGTCAGCATCATCACCAAAGAGACACCTAATTCCTCACAAGTAGGTGGCCAGACTACACTCTCTCCTACCACATTGACATCTTCATAGGATCAGCAACAAGTAATTCAAACCAGTAGAGTTTTCATAGCGGAGAAAGAGGAGAGCATAGTTAATACATTCATAGATATTAAATTAAAGAATGAAGTTTTTAAGACTAGTACATATAATCAGTTCTAGAAGTAGACTTCCAGATCTCAGAGTAGACTGATGTCAGCCTTTGACTTTGAGAAAGGAAAAAATTCAGATGGATTTTTTCCAACCACAAATTCCACAGCCCAAGGAAGCTCCAGATTATAAGAAGATTGCATTTTAATTTGATATTAAAGACATACATTCCATTTATCAAATGTAGATGCACAAGGAGACAGGTGCAATGATTTCATCTACACTCACTAACACAACTATGAGTTTGTCCAAGTTGCAGGTTTCCTTAGCTAATATCCAGTCATAGCTCAAAATGAAGAAAATATCTTCTATGGCCAAGGATTCAAGGATTAAGTCTTTGGAAGACTTAGTGATCATATTTTGATATGATCCCTCCAACATCAAAGCTACAGAAGAGGTGATAAGGAACAAAAATGCCAACATAAAAACATTAAGGAAGCAGCTAAAAATTCCAGTTACAGAGGACCCCTTGACCAAATAAATCGAAGAGAGAGAATCTCAAAAATTAGACATGATGAAGGTCATCATGGAGCAGAATTCTCAGCTAAGGAAAATGGAATCAGAGATGGATAATATGATAAAGGAACAAGAGTAGGCTACCAAAATTTCATTAGTTCCTTTAGAGGTTGTACCCCTTATATCTATTCCCATGACCACACCTTCTACAACAAGTACAATACATGGAGATGAACAATTCACTAAGGTAGTGAAAAATATGTCAATACAGATAGAATAAATAAATAAGGTTGAGGACCAAGTGAAATTGTTGCAGGATCAAAAGTCTAGGAGTGAGAGCTCACATGAAAATGAAGCACAAAGAGCACATAAGTTAATAGAAAGGTTGTAGATGTCTTAGAGGGAATCATTTATTGGAAATACCTTGGGCCAAGTCAAAGAAATAATTTGGACCTATATCATTCATTCCATCAATGAAATCTGGCCCTGTATACAGATCATATTTGAGCAGAAAGAATTGATACAGAAATCCAATGATGCCATTAAAACTATCAAGGAAGACCTTGGAGACATGCCAACCACTTCCAAAAACATTATCAAGTTCTTGAATTCTAAGAACATGTATGAGTTGGATGAATCGGGAGTTGAGGATAGGACAAAAATAATCTCGAACCTAAAGAAGTTTCTAACAAAGAGAAACTTGATTGTACAACTGGAATAAAAAATGTCACATCTTAGAGATAGTTGTAAACACATTTTTCAGTAGGATAGAACCTTTAACTCAGAAAGATCTTCCTTCGTTATTTCTAATCAATGAAAAATTAATGAACATAGAGGATTATGTGAAGAAGCTAAATGAATTTCTAGGGAAACAACTAAGTTTTCAAATATCAAAGGCATTGTGACAGGGAAAGCATTCTTGGAGGCATTAGCTCATGACCTTTTCATCCAACATGAGGTAAACCACGTTTTTGTGGTAAAACCAACTTTTTCTAAGTATATTGAACTGGATGGAATCTACATGAAGGTCATCAAGTTAACTATCCTAGATGAAGATCGATGGGATAATTTAACTGAGTTTTAGAAATAAGAGTAATAAATAATGGTCAGTTGCAACCAGCACATGGGACATCACATTAGTAAGCGTTATAGCCAGCGCAACCTACAAATAGGCCCACTCATCAATTAATTCCTTGAAAGCAATGTCAGAATGCCAGATCGTCAATATCGAGCCTATATTTTTTCACAGTTACAATTTATTCTTAGATTTAGGCTAATAATACACTATCTCTTGAGACAACATTTATTGTAATCAATCTTGTAATATTTTAGTATAAATGCTTCTTTGTTTGAAATAGTAGAGGTTGATTTATGAGCATATTTTTCCTACTGCGCAATTGTAAATTCCAAGTTTCGCTGGAGCATCAATAATACAAAGACTTCTTTCATGATTCATGTGGTGTAATTACTGGTGAAGTGTTTCTAATATTTTTTTGTTTTCCATTGTTTTTCATTTCTCTATTTATCAAAATTCTTAATTTTAAAGCAAAAAGTGTGATGAATAGGACATGATATTTCAAACACCTTATTCTGGCTGCTTTTAAAATTTAAATGTTTTCTACTTGAAATCAGATTGAAAAATACATAATTGATTTTTAGACTCAACTGAAATTCACTTTTCTTCCATATTCATTATTCATTTAAAAACCTTAAAGAATCCAGTGAATGCAACCTATATTTTCCTATTATAACTCTTTTAAAAATTGATGCAAAATCCATTTTTATGTTTTGACTCCATTTCCCAATGGGAATATAAATATTTAATCAACCAAATCAATCAAAATCAAACAATCAAGTACAGTCATAACTAGCATAATATTTATTCAAAACAAAGTTAAATCATAAAGAGAGATCCCTCTTTGAAGCTTGCAGGGCTAGATCCCAGCTTCCAAAGTGGTTTTGATGTTGTCCTCTGTGTTTATTGTACCAACCTTTTAAATTACAGAATGATAACATAGTGGCGACCATACTGGGGAAGAATTGAAAAAATTGTAATTTCATTCGAATTCATAACCCTAGTTAAAACAATGTATGACAGGAATACTTTAATATTGGTTTTATTTTCGATAGTATAAATAATAAGTGTGTGTGTGTGCATTTAGGACATAACTCTAGATCCTAAAAGAGCCTATACTAGAGCACATCTTGATCCAAAGCATGCGGAAATTGTAGGTGACGCTGAGAGATTACTGAAAAGAAAGAGCATAGTAGAAAGCCAAGGAAGTTGTAGTCCCCCTCATAGAGGATATTCACTCCCAAAAGAATTTCTAACTCTGCATGACATTGAGTTTGATTTACCCTTTGAAAAAAGCCTATTTAGAACTAAATCAACCAATTGGGCAGACCCAAGCTACATTAAGTAGAAATCCATTTGAAGCCCAATCTTCTCCTACCGATATAGACCTTGAAATAATCCAAGACTTTGATAAATTGCAGGGTTTAGTCTTAGGTTTAGACCTTTTTGTTCATGAAGCTTAACAATCTGCAAAACTTTATGCTTTGAATTCTTATGCAGAATCATCCTCCCCATCACAATCTATGCATCCTAGATCAACAGGTCCTACCCCTTCTGTAGTTTCTACAACTACTCCAGTAATTTCCTATAAATCAGTAATCCCTACTCCTTCTATATTTTCCACAACTACTCTGATACTTTCCCGCGAAGCAACTCAAACACCTTATTCTCCCCACACCTCAACTACAATCCAACCTTCATCTCCACCAAAACCTCAAGTTTCAGCTCAATGTTTCCCTTCCATTCGACCTCCACCTTTCAGCCACCAACCACATCATATTTTTCATCCTAATATCCCTGTAATGGCAGCTACATATTCTCCCACAAGATCCTCTGACAAACATGCCACAAGATTATCGAACAATAATCCCTCAATTTGATGGAACTAGACCTATCACTTCCCAACAAGATGTAGAGAGGATGAATGAAAATTTCGACCTTCAGGAGGTAGATGAGGAGATTTTAAAACATAGGTTGTTTGCACAAAGTCTTACAGGAGAGGTGAGAAAATGGTTTAAAGGATTACCTACTGGCAGTATTAATTATTTATCCAAATTCCATCAAACATTACTTAATAGGTGGGAAATTAAGAATAACACTCTTCATATTTTATCTGAATATGAAAGGATTAGGAGGGGACCAGGGGAAAGTGTTCAATACTATTGCACTAGATTTAATAGTGTATACAACGTAATCCTTGCTAACACCAAACCACCACAAGGCTTAGCCTTGATAATATTCCCAGATGTTTTTGAGGCATACATGGCTTACCAGCTTAGGGAAATAAATTCATCCACACTAGAAGAAATGCAATGGGATGCAGTGAGTGTAGAAGAATATCTATTAGCAAAGAGAGATAGACTTAGGAATGAAAGGAGAGTAACCATAAAAGAGGAAACCTCTACTTCTTCTACTGATGCTAAAATTGATTCCTTAGTTAGAAAAATAGAAAGAATGATGGAGAGGATTAATTTGAATGAGAGTTATGCACCTAGGGAAAATGAACCCACACCTCAAAATAAAAATCAAAATCCTAGGAGAAATCCTCCCCAAATCAAACAGAAAGAGCAGAGGGGTCCTGATCAGAAAATTAGACCTCCTTTAAAGGAGAATTATGCTAATGATGATAGAGAGGTAGTAGAAGAAGTAGAAGACAATAAGATAAAGATAATCGGTATCAATGATGATGAAAATGTGTTTCTTACTCAGGAAGAACAAGATATATTTCAATTATTGCAAATTGAACTTGATTATTAGGAATCAGATGACTAAAAGGAGGGATTTGAAAATTCTCTCATGGAAGTCCATAAATAGTATAATCTTAGGAGTAAGGGAACATTAGATCCTCCAAACAAAATGACTAATGAAAACCCTTTCAAGAAAAATTCTGACACCACTTCAAAGAAAACTCCAGAAAATGTTGCTAAGAAATCTTCTGATAGTTCTAGAAAAAAGATAGTTGACATTCCTCCTAAAAATATTGTTGAGGGTACCTCCAAAACTACTCAAACAGACATTCCCACCACCAGTCACCAAAAACAATATGTGTCAAAATACATTGCTGATAAATTTGAATTTCTGAACTTAAATAAATTTCAAACATCATTCAATATTGAAAATGAATTAGAAAAGCTGAAAATTCCTATCCCTTTGATTGAGTTAATGAATAAAAATATATACAGAACTCAAATTAAGAAGGTTGTGAACATAGTAAAAAATAACGATACTGTCAATTTGAATATGATCAGCGTGAATTATTATTTGGTCCAGAGGTAGATGGTAAAACACAAGGAGGAGTTCCTCCATTTTATGTCAGTATTAATGTTCATGATAAAATTCTCCACAATGCTATGTTAGACTTGGATGCCTCACACAATTTGATGCCAAAACCTGTTAAAGGTAAACTTGGTCTTCACATTACTAGGCCTTACAAAGACTTGTATTCATTTGATTCTATAAAAGTAAGATGTTTAGGTCTAATTAAGGATATATGTGTCACTTTAGCCCAAATCCCAGCTAAGAGTCCAGTTATGGACATAGTGGTGGCTGATATATCCCCAAAGTATGGCATGGTGTTGTCACACTCTTTGGGAGAAAAATTACAAGGTACCCTACAAATGGTTATGACTTATGCAACCATCCTAGTATTTTGTCAACAGAGAAGAGTGTATAGGGAAGCCTTAATGAAATACATGGTGAGTATTTAGGAGAAGCCACATAATTACCCCCTTTACTCTGTTCACTCTGATTTAGACTCCTTCATTATGTATAATGATGGAGATATTGATACTCAGGTTACAAGTGATGAAAATGACATTTGCGTAACACATGAAAATCAAACACAAATTGTACAACAAAACACTGAAACTAAATGTTTTTTTAACACAAGTTCTAATGGCTCTTGCATTAGAGCAGGGTCAGGAGAAGGTGTGTGGGTCTCAAATTTAGGAAATAATCATTCAGAAGGTCCTTAATATAAAATGAATTTTCAATATATCAACAACATAGCCGAATATGAAGCACTTATTTTAGGCTTGCAATAATTGAAGAAACTAGGTGCTAAAATAATTTCTGTCCATGGAAATTCTAAATTGATTGTAAAACAGATTAAGGGAGAGTATGCTGCAAAACATCCTAGATTGAGAGCATAAAAAAATGATGTGCTTGATTTCTTACACACTTTTTTAGAATATGATCTTCCTGTTGATCTGAACCTGATGTGTTAGTTTTTCTTTGCTAATTACAAGTTTAGAATTATAATTTATTTTCTTCTTGTTTTCTTGTGGTGAATTGGTTTCCTTGGTGCAGGTGAGTGTCAAAACACGAAATTGTCTTGTGTTTCATGTTGATTTTAATGATAAATAAACAACATAAGTAAGAACTGAAAAACGGCATAAACATGTACAACAAACCATAAAAATATCCATCAACACAATTTTTTGATGAAGGAGTTCACCCCTCCTGGGCTACATCTCGTTGGTCCAGCTCCATAGCTTGGCCCTCTTGTATTAGCTCAAATTTGGAAAAATTATTGTGTACATTTCTCAATTTCTCCTGAAACCTGTTCTATTGTCTTCAAAAAATAAAAATCATCTAAAAATAACTGTCCAATTACTGAAAATTGACTCTGGCTAGTCCAAACTTGACCTCCTTACCTGCTGGCCCTATGCTCTCTGGAACTTCCCTGTAGGAAAATCACATGTAGAAGTCGTTTTTAGCCTCTGAAACTTGTGCCATTCTCTCTAGAATGACAAAATAATCTAAAATTGACTATTAATTTTTCAAAAATGGTCGAAATGTGCCTCCATTATGGAAAAACAAAATTCCTGCTATTTCTCCACTAATTTTGAGAAACTCCAGTTAACCACGCCACATTTGGTGGGTCCACTGGATTTGGTGCCTCTGCCAAAATATCCACTACATTAACTACACTTAACTAAGAGATAAGTGCATTTAACCATATGATAAGTGCACGTTTAATTTTGAGTGCGTTTAGCGCTAACTATGAGTTAACTTGTACTAACTGCAGATTAATGCAATTAAACATGCTTTAACAAATTTCCGTTGGATTTGCAACTCATAGCCCTTGGTTATTGGCACATGATCACATGGGATAGGGGGCTGGACCGTAGGACTAGCCCCCTCCTTCATCCATTTCGCGCTCCCTACGAATTAAAATATTTGCGCGTGGGCTTCCGTTTCAAGGCTCATATAGATTGTGGATTCGAAACATAGTTAGCTTGTGGGGCGAAGGTCCTCGGTTCAAAACCCAACCCCACTCACCAATTATCTTTTGGCACATTTGATTTTTAAATGGACTTGACATTTATTTAATGGATGGCATTTGAACCATTTAATATGTGAACCATATGATATATACATGCAACTTGCCATTACAAACTAGCAAAATTTGGTTATGAATACGTGGATTTGAGTTTGGTTAATACCTTTGCTTATTGGAATATTTGGAATATGCTGATTTTATATTTTAATTATGGTTAATGTATTTAATTCCAAATTTAAATATAATGTAATATTTAATATATATAATATGTTTTAAAACATATAATATATTATATTTTATAATATATATATTTAATATTAAATCATAAATAAATAAATAAATAAATAATATAATTTCTCAGAATCATTAGGAAATTTACCCCCACATAGACCAAACTGGTGAATTAGAGAATGCCACTTGTCATAGCCTCATGAGCAGAAACCTAAAGAATATTTGAGAAGATTCCTTTTTGCTGACTCGACTGCGTTGTCAGCAACCTGCAATTTTTTTAGCCAGTTTAGTAAGCATACAATAGGCCATAACTAACTCGTACAAACTTGGAATTTTATGAAACAAGTTGGGTTGGAATCTAGGTGATGAGCTCTACACCTTTGTCATAGTTTCGAGAAATTTTGAAAATTTTGATGTTTGAGCTAAATACTGAGCACATGATCATTCCTCCCCACTAGAAGCCATTTGGACCCGAAAAGCTCTCTTGTTTACTGATTATGTGAATGAGGGGATTGCTCCCTCACCCTTCCAGTCTTTATCCACTGAAATTTTCCCAATTTCATCATTTGGAGATTTTCATAAAAAGTCAAAATTTTCCTCGATTCTTGTGACCTTTTCTTGCTGTATTTGACACTGCCATGCTGCAATATTTATGAATTTGCAAAAAAGCAATCTAATCTTGTAGAAACCATCTTGTTCCTACCTCGGTCAAAAATCAAAGAAAACTTAGAATTTTTCTCACCTTGCACACTGTCACCATGTCGATTTTTAGCTGTTCTCACTTTCTACTTACCTCAACTCTTGACCAAGTTTCTTTGCCATTGCCATGTACCTCTTTGAAACCATAAAACAGAATTTGTGGAACCCATGCCTTCTTTTCCAAGCTGCTTTGTCGCTTTATTTTTGACCTTTACACCCTCTTGCACCAACATCTTATTTCCAACACTGCTCAACACTACTGTTCACTGCTGGAAATGTTTTTCACCTTCTTTCAAAGGCAACCTGTTAACATCCTGAAAAAACTCATTACAACAATATGCATCGTTATGAAAAGTGTGATTCAATACATCTCTTTGTTTGATCATCAAGAATGTCAAGTTTTGATTTGCATTCACTATCCTCTTCATTTTACTTGCATGCATAAGAGACAAACATGTCTTCTTCTTATGTGCTCTAATGATGTACTCAATAACATCCTTAAACAAGTGATATTTGTTCTCATGGCGATGAAACACAACTTTCCTATCATACAGATAAGGAATTCCCAATAAAATACCATATATTTCAAGCGACACCACATCAAGCTCAACTTCATCAAGAAATTTTGAGTTAATTGTGAACCTTAGTAAGCACTTCCTTGTAACCTACAAGTTTTCATTCTTGCAAATCCAACCCAAAGGATATGGTCTTGGATGTATAATTGTTTCAAGGCCTAGCTGCTTAACAAAATATTCAGAAATCATGTTAGCCTATGACCCACTATCAACAAGTGTATCAATCTTGGTATGTTTAGAGACAACTCTAATATGGAAAAGTTCTATTCTAGTATATTCATCATGAGTATCATTTGGAAAATTTGAAGTACTAGTTCTTGGAACATGTTTACCTTTCAAACCCATGGCTGTAATTTTTGTCTCATCTCCTGAATTTGACCCTAAGTTTTGTTCAGCTATAGCAACATTTTTCCCCTTCTCTTTGGCTTTCAGTCTATTTGGTTTCAATTCTAGATGAATTTTCCAACAATGGTCTTAATCATGGCTAGTCTTTGAATAGTTATTGCATGTGAGTTTTTCCTTCTCTCTCTTTACATAAATATTTCTTTTTCCTCTACCATAAAACTTTCCTTTCCCTTTATCCTCACTTTCCTCTTTCTCCTCTATGCCTTGTTTTCCCCTTGCCACTAAGTGTGTGGCTTATACACAAATTTTGTCAAAATTTCTTGGGTTAAACATAAGAATATTATGCTTCAAATAGGAATGTAAACCTCCAATGTATTTCAAGAGTTTATCTTGAGAATTCAAATTTGCTCCTAACAAAAAATCTCTCTTTGTAAACTCTTGGGTATTCTCTTGAACTGTTTGACCCTTGAGTTGCTTAAAACTTTTCCAACTCATAATAGTGTTCTACATGTAGTCTAATGGCTAAAAATGTCTTTTAATTGCAGAAATGAATATATTACCATGGATTCAAATTTCCTCTTGGGTCTTTGCTTCCCACCAGACTAGTGTTGCTCCTTCTAGCCTCAATGAAGCCAACTGGATCTTTATGTCATCCTCATGAAGGTTTTGAATTTTGCAATACACCTCCAATTGACATATCCAAGTCAAGCCTCTTTGCATTTACGTCGCCATTATACATGGGTAATTCAAACTTTATGTCCAATTTGATTAATTAAGTTTTTCTTCTTGTGGCTTTTGAGTCAGTGTGAGTGGTATTTGTGGTGGAAGTGGAAGATGATGCAGATGGGGATAATGAGGATGATGAAGATAGTGGAGATGGAGGTGGCTTTCCTCGACTTCCCTTTGAACTCTTCTCTTCATCTCTCTTATCATTTTAAGTTCCTTCATGTGGGAACTTAGAACCTCCTTTTGCTCTTTCTGTAATGCATGCTTCAAACATGATTTTAACCATTCTTTGTTATCTTTGAAGTCTCCCTTGACATCCTCTTCTTCTGAATGTCCATGAGTCTCTCCAACACATGAAATAATGGCTAAGGATTCAAACTCAACTCTTGATGCTTGTACCTCTTCAATTTCTCTTGAAACCTATTCTGTTGTCTTCAGAACATTCAAATTCTCTAAAAATGACTATCCAGTTACTGAAAACTGACTCTGGTTGGTGCAGACTTGACCTCCTTCCCTGGTGGCCCTAGGCTCTCTTAAACTTCCCTATAGAAAAATAACATGTATAAGTCATTTTTAGCCTCTGATACTTGTTCCATTGTCTCTAGAATTCCAAAATAATCTAAAATTAACTATTCATTTTTTAAAAATGGTTGAAATCTGCCTCCATTATGGCAAAAAAAAAATTCTTGCAATTTCTCCACTAATTATGGAGAAAATCCAATTAACCCTGCCACATTTGGTGTGTTCCCCTGATTTGGTGCCTCTGCTAAAATCTTCGCTACATTAACTACTCTTAACTAAGAGATAATCACATTTAACCATATGATATTTTCATGTTTAATTTTAAGCGCTTTTAGTGCTAACTATGAGTTAACATGTATTAACCATGGATTAATGTAATTAAACATGATTGAACAAATTTCTGCCAGATTTTAAACTCGTAGCCCTTGGTTATTGGCACATGACCACATGGGATAGGGGGCTGGCCTGCAAGGTTGGCTGCCTCCTCTGTTCGTTTGGTGCTCCCTATGAATTCAAATATTTGCACATGGGTGTCTGTTTCAAGGCTCATACGTATGGTGTATTGGAAACATAGTTAGCTTGTGCGGTGGAGGTCCTGGTTTCAAAACCCGAACCTGCTCCCTATTTATATTTTGGCACATTTGATTTTTAAGCGGACTTGACACTTGTTTAACGGATGGAATTTGAAGCATTTAATACATGAACCATAGGATATATACGTAAGTAACCCTGAAATTACGTACTCTAAAAGAATGGCTATGAATACGGACGAGCTTGGTTAGTACTCGTTAATGAATAATATGAAGATCTGTTTACTGAATTATAGAGCATGTATTTAATTACAAATTTAAATATAATGTATTATTTAATATATATAATATGTTTTAAAACATATATATATATATATATATATATATATATATATGTATATGTATATGTATATGTATATGTATATGTATATGTATATGTATATGTATATGTATATATGTATATATATGTATATGTATATGTATATGTATATGTATATGTATATGTATATGTATATGTATATATATATATATATATATATATATAGATATATATATATATACATATATATGTGTGTATATATATATCTATCTATCTATATATATATATATCATAATTAAATAAATATATAAAAATATAATTCCACGTTAGAATCATTAGGAAATTTACCCTCACATAGACCAAACCGGCGAATTAGAGAATACCACTTGTCACAGCCTCATTTGCAGAAACTTGAAGAATATTCCAGAAGATTCATTTTTGGTGACTGGACTGCCATGCTAGCAACCTGTAATTTTTTTAGTTGTTTGAGTAAACAGACAACATGCCATAACTTACTCATGCGAACTCGGATTTTGATGAAACAAGTTGCTTTGGAATCCTAGTGATTTGCTCTATGATTGCACCCCTGTTTTGAAAAATTCTTAAAAATTTGATTTTTGAGCTAAATACTAAGCATCTGGTCAACTATTATACCTAGAAATCAAAATCCCTGCTAATGGTCTGGCTCTTTCAGCCAACACATGAAAAATTTCTCATCCCAATAGATAATATACAACGGAGGTTAAAAATTGTCTAGCTGTACCAAACAACATCAAGTATTGGCAAGTATTTAGAAATGATAAACAGATAGAAAATGTTTTGCAATCCAAATATGAGTATGAGGAAAATAACATAGAATTATATTTTCAAGAAGAAAATCAGTTAGTTTTACATACTAATGTAGAATAACAGTTTGATGAATCATATGCAAATGTATCTGTAGTGTTATCACCCAAAAAAATTAGCACATCATTGTGACAAGGTTACAAAACTTCATGGATCAAATTTGGGTTCTAGGAGTTAGTTTAGGTTTGATCAAGGGTAGGTTTTAGATTTTTTATAGTTTAAAGCTCATCCTAAGGTTCAAATAAAGCCTTTTTTAAAGTTATTTCATGTCAAATATTCGTCATTTTCCATTTGTAGGTCATTTCCAAAATTTTCGTGTCAAAACTGTTCAATTAGCCAAAAAACCTTGTTTTCGTAGTGCCAACCGTTGAAAAAAGTTGTTTTGAGCTACGAAAGCGCTGATAGTTTCGTAGCGCAAACATGAAAAATTACACTGCAGGTGCTATGAAAGAACGAATTTGTAATTGTCTTGTCAATTGAGTTGGCAGATGTTAGAAACCGTTGGAAAAGGGTGGGATAGTGGCATGTTGAGTCATGTAATGATGAAATTTGATGTACACACTCACATTTGTAGTCATCATTGTCATTATAGGTTATGAATGAGGCATCATTCGGTTATGAGAGGACATGTTAAATTTCAAAATATTTCCTAATTAGTCATTCTCATTTCCTTTTGCCTCCATTTGAAATGTCTGAGCTCTGAGTGTTGAGCCAAACCTGTGGCTGGTTCATATAAAGGTTTTACTACACCCATATCAAGCGAGGCTGCTATTACAATTATTCAAGTGAGGCTGTTGTTACATTTTTTCAAGTGATACTGAAATATTTGTTTAAGAAAATGGCAGAGGAAAGTAAAGAGGAGGACACTGCTTAAGGCATGAACATGAAGACATGAACAAAATAATTGAAGACCCAGCAGTGATGGAAGCGTTCAGAAGAGTAGGTTGCCTACGGTTTTGTGAGAAGTTGCAGGGCTGTCACACACAGTTATCCAAGGAATTTTCCATGAATTTCAATGGAGCATCCACTAAGGTTGGGATGCTAAGTGTGTTTATTACACCAGAGGTCATTACTGTTGTTACAAAGATACCAAGAGGTCAAGAAACCTCATTCAAAAGTTTCAAATTTGATATGGAGTAGTGTAAAGAGTTCATGAAGCCTGATTACACAGACATGGACTTTAATAATGCTATCCCTAGAAGCTACATCAAAGATAAATGCTCAAAATTGCTACTCAACATTCAGAAAGAAGATATCACAAGGTTTATTCATATCATTTCAAACTGCTTCTACACTTCACTGGTAAGATTTCACTTGATTTACCTTTTTATCTCCATAGGAGTCTTGCAAAGATGGCTGATAAGTTTCAAGCAAATTCTGAAGGGAGTGAAACATCCTTGTTTCATCATGTTTTAATGAAGTTACTAATTTTAGATGAACTTCAGAAGATAGGCAGAGATTGGTCATCTTTCTTGTTTATAAATGGTTTTGAGTTGGAAACCCTAACCCCTGCAAGAAACCCTAAAGCTAAAGGAGTTCCATCACCACCACTAGTAGAACCAAGTCAAGCTTTGGCTGCAAAACCAAAAGCAACTGCAGGAGTGAAGTCAAGAAAGCAAACTGAGAAAGGGCCAGAGAAAATGCAAATGCTTAATACTCCAACTCTCCCACCTGCAAAATAGAGATCAAATGTTGTCAAACATGCTGAACAGAAATAAGTTGTCATCAAGGGGACCAAAAGAGTAACTAGAAGCCAAGTAGTGGCATTAAAAGGAAATACAATTGCTACAGAGGAAAACCCAGTAACAAAGGGGAATCTAGAGGATATTCTTCATGCCATTGACATACAAGAGACACCAATTGTCCAAGCTGAGTTCATTGGGGAAGAGGAGCATAAGATGAGAAAACAAAAGTATGCAAAGAAGCTAGAGTTTAAGGGGGAAGATGCAGGTTTCATCTTTCGAGAAAAAAAGCCTATGACTAGGCATGCTAGGAAACTAATGGAAGACAAATAAGAAGTTCAAAAACTCACTGAGACAGCTAAATATCCTAAGGAATGTTTTGATCTTTCATCACCTAAAATGAAGCCTACAATCGGCAAAAGAAAGAGGGGAAAAGAGGAAATGACAAAGAAAACAGAGTTTCAATGCCTTGAGGAGAAATTAAGGTTGGAAAACCAATAAATTTCTATCATGAAAAAGAGAGCTGGAAAGCACAGTGTCGAGAAAGTGCAATTTAAAAGGATGAAGGCACTGTGGGAAGGAAAATCTGGTTCTATTTCTGAAACTCCAAGTAGTGCAGAGAAATTTTTCAAGTGGATAGTTCCAACAATAAAGGAAGCTAAGTTTGTCAGAATAATGAATAATCATCTGAGAGCTACTAAGAGAAGACTTAAAGATCAGGGGGAGGACTTAGAGTAGCAACTGGAGTTGATTCATGATGAGTTAAAGAGTAGCGGCATTAAGATGACAATCATAGAAGAACCAATAGCTCAACCAAGTATAAATGAAGAAGGGACCTCAAGAAAGCTATAATGACTGTGTTTTTATAGTTAATATGGTTTTTAAATGATGCATACAGGCATATTTTGATTTTTTGGCATAACTAAAGTTTCACTTCGAATTTTTTTGACAAAACTACATACTCAGTAGTTTCGTAGCACATTCAGTGTAAAAAAAAGTAGAAAAGTGCTACGAAACTGTTGTAGCATATTTTCTTGCTTATTTTAATAAATTTTTGAAGGGTTAAAGAATGAACCAAGAATTGAATTTGTTATAGAGGATGTATTAAAGGGTAATTAAAACAATCTTGGAGGAAATAAGTCAAAAATTTGAAGAATAAAGGTTGAAATGGCAGTGCTATGAAACGCGCTACGAAACTGCTGTGTTTTCGTAGTGTAGAACATTACAACATTTTGAGCAGTGTTTAAAGTGGTTTTAAAGTTGGAGGCTTGGGAGGAGTTATGGGATGTGTTATGACAACTTCCAGTAGCCAAGGACCACGAAATGAAGGGTACATGATGGTCAGAATGTTGAAAGAATGCAAAAGATCTTATGCCTAAAAAACAAGGTTATGTTTCCTATTTTGATGGAGGTCAACAACATGGTCATAAAGAAATGAAGCCCATCATCCAGATTCAAACATGTGATGATACACTTGGAAATGATGTAAATTTAATAGATAAGGTTGTTATAGATAACATTTAGCATTTTGAGTCATTTTGGGAATAGGATTGTTTAAGTAGATTAGGTGTCTTTTTGTAATAAATTCCATGTCTTATGGTTATGCAAGGTGTCAGTAGTTAGAAATTTGATGTATCTAGCCTAGAGGTAGATCATCTCTTGTTGTAAAAGGTCTATTAAAGGCCAAGAGGTCGAATTTTTAAAGGGTTGGACATTTTTGGAAAAACTGTGCTTGTTTTGAATTGACTGGTTTCCAGCTAATACAAATGTAGAAATTTTCTGTTTCCCACCCCGGTTTTCAGTTCCACCTTATTTATCCAAATAGTTAAACGCCCTTTCCCATATCCTTACATTCAACAAACTGGAAAATAATTTTATGCTGAAAACACAAATTCTGGAAAATATTACAGAATGCTGGAAAATGCATAAATAAATATTAGCAGATACAAACAGCCATTAAACACATTTAAACACAATGATTTTTGGTCAAGGTGACTCTGGAAAAACCCCCTACAACTCTTGGGGAAAACCAGTTCGAAAGCTCCTTCTTATTTCTGGAAAATGCTTTTTACAGAGAGAGAAATATTCAACAAAAATCAGTAAATAAACTTTACAAATTATCTCATTTTCCGTGCTTAACCACCACCTCGGAAAATGTGCAAATAGAAAAACAGAATAGCAATAAATGTTGTATGGCCTCCTCGATTTTCATGCCCAGAAAATCTGAAATAAATGCAGCTGTATGGCCTCCTCGATTTCTGTGCAAAACAACAATAAATGCTACTGTACGGATCTCGATTTTCGTGCCAAAAGAACAGCAGAACCTTGCTGTACAGAATCTGCCTCGAAATTCATGCAAGAGGACAGCCACTTTCTGTACGGCATGCCTCAAAATTTGTGCCAACTAAACCAGCTTTTTGCTGCCTCGAAATATGTGCCAAACTGCTGTATGGCCTCTTGGAAAATGTGCTAAAAGACTGCTGTACGGTCTTCTAGAAAATCGTGCCAAAATTTGCCTTGGGATGTGTGCCAAACTCAGCTGTACGGACTTGTTGAAACCCTGCCTTAGAAGGTGTGCCAAGTTGCTGCCTCCTTCTCCTCACTGCCCAGAAATCTCCCTTGCTCTCTTGCTCTCCTTCTCCCAATCTGCTCATGAAAGAATGAATGAAATTTTCCCTCCTTTTCCTCCTTTAACTAACCCTAAGTGAATTTTGGGGAATCCCTAAATCCAATGGCTGAAATAGATTGAGATCGAGGGCTAAGATTAAATGCTCATTTAAATCTCACTTTCTATTTTTTAATTCACCCCACTTTAATAAAGACCCACTTAGTCATTTATTTCCAAAGTCACTTTTTCCTATCTAATTTTACATTGACTTTATTAAAAGTCACTTTAAAATTAGACTTTAGTAACTTTATCACTTAAAGTCACTTTTAAATTAGATTTGACTTTATAAAAATTATAAAGTCACTTTAGGAGAAAAATTAAAATCTTTTGGACACTTTTCCCTAGGCCAAAGATCAAAGCCTTAGGGAACCACCTGTCCTCCGGTAACCAAATTTCAACACTCCCTCTTACCGAGGAAGGTGTTCCTCACCACACCCATCTTGTCTCTCAAGTAGACATGCTTGCCCCGTGGTAAGGCTTTGGTAAGAATATCTGCAACCTGCTCATCAGTGGGAATATACTCAAGCTTCACAGCTCCTTTCTGAACATAGTCTCTGATGAAGTGATATTTGATCCCGATATGCTTTGACCTGTCATGAAATACTGGATTCTCCGTGAGTTTAATGCAACTCTGATTATCACAGTAAATCACTGAAGGTCTCAACGGCTGACCAAATAAGCCAAACAACATCTTGCGAAGCCAGATGGCCTCACAACTAGCTAGACTGGCTGCCATATACTCTGCTTCCACTGAACTCAATGCTACTGACTGCTGCTTCCGGCTGAACCATGACACCACTGCCGAACCCAACCCAAAACAGCACCCTGAAGTGCTCTTCCTATCAGAAGCACAACCTGCCCAATCAGAATCAGTGTAACCTGCCAATCTCACTCCATCACCCTGCCTGTAGTCCAGACCATAATCCACTGTCCCCTGTAAGTACCGCAAAATGTGTTTTGCAGCCACCCAGTGAACCTTCCTAGGCTCACACATAAACTGACTCATCGTGTTGATTGCAAAACAAATATCCGGTCTAGTGTTGACCAAGTACATCAAGGAACCAATCAACTGTTTGTACAATGTGGGATCCACCAACTTGGAATCTGAAGCATGAAGCTTCTTCTAGTTGGTGATCATCGGTGTCGACATTGGTCTACAATCCTCCATGTGGAATCTGCCAAGGATGTCCACAATATACTTCCCCTATCCCAGGAAAAAATGCCCCTCCTCCTGCCACACCTCCAAACCCAAAAAGTAATGCATCAAGCCGATGTCCTTCATCTCAAACTCCACCGCAAGATCTCTCTCGCAGTGCTCTATGAGTCTCTCTGCACCTGTAATGACCAAGTCATCGACATATAGTACCAGAATGAGAGGCTCCTCACCTATCACAATATAGTAAAGGTTCGGATCTGCCTCACTCTTTGTGAAACCCATCTTCTGCAAGTATGTATCTATCCTGGAGTACCAAGCTCTGGGAGCTTGCTTCAGGCCATAAAGGGCCTTCTTCAGTCTGCACACATGGGACTCATTCCCATGCACCTCAAAGCCCCGTGGCTTCTCAATGTACACCTCCTCCTGTATGAAGCCATTGAGAAATGCAGTCTTCACATCCATCTGGTGGATCTTCCAACCCATCTTTGCTGCTATCGATATAATGGAGCAGATCAAAGTATATCGAGCCACGGGAGCGATGGCCTCCTCATAATCAACTCCCTCTACCTAGGAGAACCCTCTAGCCACAAACCTCGCTTTGAATTTCTCAATGCTGCCATCTGCAGCATGCTTTACCTTGTAAAGCCATCTGGAAGTAACCACGGATTTTCCCTTAGGCCTCGGCACCACCTCCCAAACATCATTCTTCATGATAGAAGAATACTCCTCCTGCATGGCCTCTCTCCAGACCTGCTGGCTAGCTGCCTCCTCATAGCTAGAAGGCTCAGAGTCAAGGATGTTGGTAGTCATTTCCATATAGCTACAAAACCTCTCAAGTGGTCTGCTCTCTCTGACCGGCCTCTTAGGCTCAGCAACAGATGTGGCATCTCTCAAGGTGTCCTGAAGCCACTTAGGCTTTCTCTTCCCTGAGCACACTTCTCCCACTAGAGAATGAAACTCCTCCTCCTCATCATCATCAGGAGCCTGAACTCCTGACGGTCTGTCTGCTGTCCTCCTGCATGCACCTGAACTTGTAGATGCTGAATTACCGTGTGAACTGTCCATCAGTGGACTCCCTAGTGAACTGCTCTGTGGATTTCTCTGCATGCTACCCGAAGCACCACCCCTCTGGCTCGGCGAGCTAATGCTCACTGACAGACCCGACATCGTGATAGATGTACCTCTCGATCCTCCTGATCCCTGCCCACTGGATCCCTGTGACTGACTCAACTGCTGCTGAGGGTGTGGCTGATCCAGATACTCTAACTCCCGTGATCTCCTAAAGGCCCTATCCTCCTCGAACTTCACATCCCACCTGACAACAACTTTCCTCTGTGTGAATGTAAATCCGGAAAGGCCTTTGAGGTCTTCACCGTAGCCCACAAAGATACCGTGGTGGGACCCAGCTGGGTCCCTCCGGGGTATGTAGGAGTATGTAATGCACCCAAAGATACGAAGATGACCAATATCAGGCTTCTTCCCATAAAAAGCCTCCTCCGGAGTCATGTGCCCCAAGGCACGATGCGGACTCCTGTTCTGCAAATAAACAGTTGTGTTGCAAGCCTCTGCCCACAAAAATAATGGCAACCCCTGATCATGTAACATGGCTTTGGCAGCCCCTCCGATGGATCTGTTCTTCCTCTCTACAATCCCGTTCTGATGGGGGTTGTAAGGAACAGTGAACTCCCTCCTAATGCCTGCCTCTGCACAATAGTCAACAAAATCTCCAAGGGTGTACTCTCCACCATTGTCCAACCTCAGGGAATTGATCTTCCGGCCTGTCTGTGTCTCCACAAGAGATCTAAACTCCTGAAACCGCTTGAAGACCTCACTCTTGGTCTTCAAGAAATAAATCTAGGTCCTCCTGGAGTGATCATCAATGAATAAAACATAGTACTCATATCCACTCAAGGAAACATGAGACATCCGACTTCTCACATCGGAATGAATCAAATCAAGTATCCCAGTCGCTCTGCTGTCACTGCTGGGAAAAGGGGATTTGGAAAACTTGCCCATCGCACATCCTCTGCAAGTATCAAAGTGATCAGTACTGAAATCTGGCACACCTGTAGTGATCTCCCGCAAGGTCCTCAAGGCTCCATGATACATATGCCCCATCCTGCGGTGCCGAATCTCACACAACTCGGAACTGCTAGCTCTACTGTCGGTACTACTGCTCAATGCCAAAAAGGGTTGGAATGCAAACTTGTACACCTTTGCATGGCGTACACCTATCACTATAGCTGAATCAGTTGGAGTGCCCCTGGGATACATCAGCACCTGTCCCCCCCTGAACAGTACCTCATATCCTCTATCCTCCAAAGTTAAGATGGATATGAGGTTCTTCCTCATCCCTGGCACATAAAGAACATCTGACACCTTCAAGGGAGGTTTAGACTCCCTCTGAAATGTCAGTGTCCCCACACCGACTGCTCTAACAACTCTGTCATCACCGAGTACTACCTCTATATCAGTGTCACTCTTTGAAAGCTCTGAGAAGTACTCACGGACTCCTGTCATATGACGTGAAGCCCCACTGTCCACATACCAGATACCCAAAGATGCTCCGCTAATCGAGGAAAATGCATGCTCTCTCTGAACCTCTATGGCAGATGATCCCGCACTAGAGGAATCACACGCAGTGAACCCAAACTCCCGGTCAAAACGATCTGAAAGTCCTCAACCTCTGCTGAAGCTGCCATGCTCTGGTTCTTCCCCTTCTTCTTCTTCTTCTCCGGACACACAACTGCATAGTGTCCCATCTTCTGACAATTCCAACACTTCACCTTGGAATATTCCTTCTGTGTGTTACCCTGTTTACCTTTACCTTTGCCCCCACCATTGCTTATGGAAGCCTGCTTCTTCCCTTTGCCTTTCTTGCGTCCTGCCAACAGTGCTACATCCTCATCCTGCTCAACTGGCTTGGCTGCCCCAAGCTGAACTTTCCTGATCTCTGTCTGAATGCAATCATCCCAGAACCTCTCCCATGTGGGAAGGGTCTCACGTGCACAAACCCCATCAGCAAAGTTCATCCATGAACTGGGGAGGCCATTCACTGCAATCCGTACCAACTCAGTGGGTGGAATGACCTCTCCAATCGCTACGAACTCATCTCTCACATTAGTAATATTTGTGAGATATCCAACTGCACTATCAGCCTTACCCATCTTAATGGTTTTCAGCTTCTCCTTCAGGACCATTTTCCGGTTCTCATTGGTACTTTGGTAGAGATTGGACAATGTTGTCCACATCTCATGAGCATTTCTCTTTTCTCTCACATGAGGAATGCAATGATATTTGATTCCGTCTAGAATCAGTCTCTTACCCTTTTTGTTCTTCTTATTATATGCTGCCAACTGAGTAGCATCAGTAGGCACATTAACAGGCTGTTGTGTGGCATGAAACATGATATCCCAGACTTCTGCCTCCTCAAAGATACTATGCATTCTCTCCTTCCAAACACTGTAATTGGTATGCCCATCTAACCTATCCTCCACCCTCAATCCCAATGACATCCTGCTGTCCTAAAACTGAAAAATAGCACTGCTGTAGTAAAGATAAAAATTCTGTTTGTGAAAAAATCAGCTTGCTGGAATTTTCTGAGTGAAAAAATCAGCAGGCTGTATTTTTCTCCTTGCTGTCCCAAACTGCACTTCAGCACTCAAGCTCTGATACCATGTAGAAATTTTCTGTTTCCCACCCCAGTTTTCAGTTTCACCTTATTTCTCCAAATAGTTAAATGCCCTTTCCCATATCCTTACATTCAACAAACTGGAAAATAATTTTTTGCTGAACACACAAATTCTGGAAAATATTACAGAATGCTGGAAAATGTAGAAATAAATATCAGAAGATACAAATAGCCATTCAACACATTTAAACACAGTGATTTTTGGTCAAGGTGACCCTGGAAAAACCCCCTACAACTCTTGGGGAAAACCAGTTCTAAAGCTCCTTCTTATTTCTGGAAAATGCTTTTTACAGAGAGAGAAATATTCAACAAAAATCAGCAAATAAACTTTACAACTTATCTCGTTTTCCGTGCTTAACCACCACTTCGGAAAATGTGAAAACAACAAAACAGAACAACAATAAATGTTGTATGGCCTCCTCGATTTTCGTGCCCAGAAAATCTGCAATAAATGCAGCTGTACGGCCTCCTCGATTTCTGTGAAAAACAACAATAAATGATATTGTACGGATCTCGATTTTCGTGCCAAAATAGCAGCAGAACCTTGCTGTACGGAATCTACCTCGAAATTCATGCAAGAGGACAGCCACTTGCTGTACGACCTGCCTCAAAATTCGTGCCAACTAAACCAGCTTTCTGCTACCTCGAAATCTGTGCCAAACTGCTGTACGGCCTCTTGGAAAATGTGCCAAAATACTACTGTACAGTCTTCTAGAAAATCGTGCCAAAATCTGCCTTGGGATGTGTGCCAAACTCAGCTGTACGGGCTTGTTGAAATCCCGCCTTGGAAGGTGTGCCAAGCTGCTGCCTCCTTCTCCTCACTACCCAAAAATCTCGCTTACTCTCTTGCTCTCCTTCTCCCAATCTGCTCATGAAAGAATGAATGACCTTTTCCCTCCTTTTCCTCCTTTAACCTAACCCTAAGTGACTTTTGGGAAATCCCTAAATCCAATGGCTGAAATAGATTGAGATCTAGGGCTGAGATTAAATGCTTATTTAAATCTCACTTTCTATTTTTTAATTCACCCCACTTTAATAAAGACCCACTTAGTCATTTATTTCCAAAGTCACTTTTTCTTTCTAATTTTACATTGACTTTATTAAAGTCACTTTAAAATTAGACTTTAGTAACTTTATCACTTAAAGTCACTTTTAAATTAGATTTGACTTTATAAAAATTATAAAGTCACTTTAGGAGAAAAATTAAATACTTTTGGACACTTTTCCCTAGGCCAAAGATCAAAGCCTTAGGGAACCTCCTGTCCTCCAGTACCAAATTTCAACAACAAAGATCTTCTACTTGACCAAATTGAGATTCAAAAGGAGTTTTAGTGTTTTTCTATTATATTTTCATCTCTTATTTTTCTCATTACATTGGTGTTCATCTATATTGCTCAGTATTCATATTTTAGATGCTCTGACTTCCTATATAAGTGAACTGACTGTGTTTTTTACAGTTTCATGTGTGTGTACGTTATGACTAAAACTATGATATGCCTCAACTTCCATGTTAAGTAGACTTGTTGAATTATTGAATAGCTTTGACTCCATAAGGCCAATGTGTACATGCTGATGTGACTCTCAACCAAAATCTATCATTTATCGGTTTATTACCTAAATAGAGTTAGCCATCTATATTTTTATGCAAATCATTAACCCTTGAGAGAGCCCTCTCAGGCTGAGGAGGCTAAGCCTCAGTCAAAAGATTAGGTTTGAAATAGTTACATGGAGTTGACTGATCAAGCAGCCTATCAGGTCTAATTTTGTGATAACATGTAGATGAAGTTGTACATAAATTAGAATTACATGAAATTGATCCATAAAAAAGAAGAATTTGAAGTACTTCAGCTTAAAGATAATATTTTTCCTAGAGGTCTAGTTCCATTAGAAGAATTTTTATTTATTTCAATGATGTAGAAAAAAAGCCAAAAATATAGTCTAGAGGGTCATATGTAGAAGAATGTAATAGAGGCAGTGAACGGAACCCTTAAATGATAAAACATTCAAAATCACTTACTACTATCATAAAACAAAAATGCATAGCTTTATTCAAATATTTTGTTGATTTCTTTGCTTGGAGTTATGAGGATCTTAAAGCATATGACACTAGTATCATACAACACAAAATCCCGGTCAAGGAAGATCAAAAACCATTCAAACAAAAGCTCCATAGAATAAATCTTGTTTTGATGCCTTTGAGGTTAAAAAAATGTACGATGTTAAAATCATTGTCCCTCTCAGATACTCTAAATGGGTGTCTAATATAGTGCCTACTAGGAAGAAAACTAGAGAAATTTGGTTATGTATTGATTTTAGAAATCTTAACAAGGTGTCCCTATAATAAAACTACCCTTTGCCAAAAATGGATCATATATTACAGAAGGTAGTAGGGTCTAGTAGGATATCCTTGTTAGATGGTTTCTCAAGTTATAATCAGGTCCTAGTAAATCCTGATGATCAGGATAAAACAACTTTCACTACTCCATGGGGGACCTTCATGTATGTGAAGATTCCCTTTGGGTTAGTGAATGATGGGGCCACATTTCAAAGAGTAATGGATAGTGCCTTTGCTGATGAGATTGGCCATTTTATTGTGAATTATCTTGATGAAATTAATGTATATTAAAAGGCTGATGAGGAACATTTGAGGCATCTAAGAAAAGTGTTTGAAAAGTGTAGGATGTTTTATATCTCATTAAATCCTAAGAAATAATTGTTTGGCCTTGAGGATGGTAAGCTTCTTGGTCATATTATTCAATGGATGGAATTAGGATTTATCTTAGTATAATTGAAGCAATATTAAAAATCAATCACCCTAGAAACATCAAAGAGCTTCAGCCTTTTATTGGAAAAATTAATTTCCTAAGGAGATTCATCCCTAAACTTGCATAACTTATTAAAAATATAATAAAAATTCTTAAAAAGGATTCATAAATTAGATGGAGTATTGAGGCTAGCGAAACCTTTGATTTAGTTAAACATTCATTAACAAAAGCACTAGTGCTGCTTAATATAGATTTTACCAAAGATTTTATTATCTCTTATTTTTCTTCTAAATACACTGTTGTAGTTGTTTTTTTGCATAAAAACGAGGAAGGATTTGAAAAACCTATTTCATTTTTTAGTAAGGCTTGAAGAGACACATCTTAGAAATATAATATCATGTAAAAATAGGCCTTTTGATTGGTTAAAGAAATAAAATATTTCAAGGTATATATTTTGTATTCACATATTATTTCATATGTACGTGATTCAGTTGTCAAAGATATTTTGACATAGAATGGACCGGATGGAAAATGAGGAAAATGGACTGTTTTCATCCTTGAGTATGGCTTAGAAATAAAACCTGCCAATTTGATCTAAGGAAAAGGACTGGCCAAACTAATGGAAGAGTCTAATTTCCATGCATTAGACATCAACTTTGTTGTTGCACTAGACGATCAAGGGGAACATGAGACTCCAGATATTGATGAAGCATTTCTGAACTCACCCTGGTATATATAATTGTTGTATGTTTTATTTAATTTAAATTCTCCTCTTGGTCTAACAAAAAAAAGGCAAGATTTCTAAAATTAAAGGCAGTTAAGTTCTACATCATAGAAAATGTTTTATATTGGAAAGATGTTGGTGCCATTTTACTTAAGTTCTTGTTGAAGGATGATGCAGAGAAAATCATGCATGAGTTCCAAGAACGCAACTGTGGTGGCCATATCTATTGGAAAACCATTTCCAATAAAGTCCTCAGGGCTGGTTTTTACTGGCCTACCCTTTTCCGTGACATTCATAAGAAGTTAACTTCATGCCATATATGCCATATTTTTTTATGGGAAAATAAAGCTTTTACCCCTACCATTAAAGCCTATTTTAGTTGAAAGCACTTCCCAACATTGAGGTCTGGTTTTCATTGGTGAAATTTATCCTCCTTCCTCTAGCCAACATAAAAGGATTCTCACAACCACAAATTACTTTACTAAATGGATAGTGGCCACCCCTTCCAGATTTGCTACTGATGATGTCATTATTAAATTTTTTCAGACCAATATCATTTCTATATTTTTATGTCCTTCAAAAATTATTACTGATAATGCAACAACTTTTAAATCTAAGAAAATAATTGAATTATGTAATAAATACCACATTACTTTGGGACATTCAACATTCTCGGGGAAAGTATGCTAGTGAGATACTACAGAAATTTCACATGGAGAGAAACACACCCATGGAGACTCCTGTAACAGGAAATTGGAGGATGGAAGATGCTACTTCAGGTGACGTGGTAGAATCTACCATTTATAGGCATCTTGTTGGTTCACTTATGTACTTGGTGAACACATGATCAGACATGCGTTATGCGGTTAACCAACTTAGTCAAGCAACGGTTAAGCTAACCAAGCTCTATTGGAAGGAAACCAAACATGTGTTGAGATAGCTTAGAGGCACCACTGAGTTAGTTCTTTGTTACATACAAAGAGAGGGAGTGAGGTTGAAAGGCTTCATAGATGGAGATTGGGTCGGGAGTCTATCCGACACAAAAAGCACATCAAGTGGAATCTTCAGTATTGGGTCAACAAAATTTTCCTAGTACATGAGGAATAAAAGACTATTTGCACTCACTTCACCAGAAGCAGAGTACCTGTTTACTAGTCAAGAAAATTGTGAGGCTATCTCAATGAGTAAGATCGTTGTTGGTTTTTTTTGTCAGCAAATGGATCCTGCAGTGATTTAATTTGGCAACGAGATTTGCATCAAACTCTTAGTGAATCTTGTTTTTTAGGATAGGTTAAAGAATATCGACATCTGGTACTAACATCTTAGAGATTTTTTGTAAAGGTCGACCATGATGCTAGAGTACATTCCTACAGAGGAGTAAGATACAAACATCTTGATGATGGCAATGTCAGGAGGAAAATTTGAGTTGCATAGAGGTAGGATCGAGGTATCTGATAATCTCTTTCTTGATGAGAGGGAGCGTTGAAAGTGGCATCAAGAAATATTCTAATTTAATATTCCCTTGAATTAAATTAGAATAAAATTGTAATTCCACATCACATGAAAACTTGTATGAGTTAACTAAGTTATTTTGACTTAGTTGGTTCAGTTAATTCGAGTTGAGGGTCTAACTTGGGTCACGTAGACTGGTTCCTACTTTTTAGTAGTTGTAGTTGAGTTTATGTTTAGTTTAATTAATTAATTTAGTTTTTGTGAGTTAAAGTGAGTTTAACAAGTTCCAACTATTGGAGGAACTAGTGGGAGGTCTAGCAGTGAGTTATGGACCCTATGAACAATCGGTTAACTTATGATTCATCCATAAATAAATCATGCATGTCATAACTAAGAGCTACCGAGTTGACATTGGAGTGCAAGGGCAGTGTACTATCAGTTGTATAATCATCCAAACTATAGAGGTGGTGCATGTAGTCAGAGAAAGTCCCTAGATGTGTTTTTCACTATTGTATGGGAATTTCCATAATTAATAGGGGCTAATTACCCAAGGAAACAATTAAAGGAATTAGGGATCTCAGAAAGCATAAATTTGGATAAGTATTGACCTAAGCTTGTCTACGAAGTAGTGAGAAAAATAGAGATAGTGTCAAGATTTCTAAGGCTTGATAAAAACTATGTAATATTTTAATATTTTATGACTCATGTAATATACATATAGTGGGATTTTTAGCTATGGATTTCCCTAGGAAATCATTGTGTAATACGTTGATTGCATTCTTTCTCTTGTATGATTTGTGATTTCATGATCATTTGAATTGGTTTCCACAATTGGTAGAGTAGATTCAAGCATGTTGTTTTAGAAAATCACAATTAGAAAATTAAATCTACAATGAATTTCTACAAAAGTTGTTATCAATTCTACCCCAATCAAAGATGAGTCGCTAATCATTTTGGATAACTGAATCCACCTTTTATTCAATTCTTTGAGGAGTCGCTCCTATGTTCTTAAAGTATTTTATCTTGTGATTGTTCTTTTGTCCTTGCGTTATTTCCCATTTCCTTATATGGTATCAACAACGTAGTGGGTAAAATGCTAATTGTAACCATCTCTGTTTTTTTTATGAGTGGACAATCCTCATTTATACTTGATCATAGTAAGGTGGTTTATTTATTGCTATGATGTCAACAATTTTTGGGTTTGTGATATGATGATTTTGTTGGTTTGTTGACCATGTCAATACTATGCTCCAAAGAACATCAATTGTCATTTTGTTTTGTTTCAAATATCAATAGAAATGAATGATATTACAAAAAATATTTCAATAAAATGTAAGGAAGAAAAACACAGTAAAAATGAATCAAAACATAACAAAATCAAGAACAAGCAAGAAAACAAAAAAAAAATTAAACCTTAGGTAAAACAAATTATGGTAAAAATTAAAATAAAAGATAATTACACATAAAGAGGTTTAAAAAAATGTTGAATATAATTTTAAAAATAGAAAAATCATGAATAAGGAAAAGAAGAAAAATAATTTAACAAAAATAAAAGAGAAAATGAAAATTGTAAAAGGATGATTTAATTTGGGGATTGATTTTAATAATTCACTGTTAACGTTATGCAGTTGTTAAAGCTATGATTTAAACTAATAATAATTTTAAATTTATGGAAATTTTACTACAAATTAGAATAAAAATAAATTTAACAATTAAATGTAACCTGGAGATAAAAAGGAACTTTGGAGAGTTTTCATTTTAGGTACAAACCTATCATCTAAAATTTTCCATTTCCTTAATATCCACTACTAATGCTTATCGAAATAAACACTACAATTATCTATTAAAGGCTTGCTGGATTGATATTGATATGTTTTCTTCATAAATTTTATTAAATGTTTCATTATAATTTATATTGACCTTATTTTTTAGAAAATATATTTTTCCAGTTTTTTATTTTCATTATAAGTTGCTAATTTTTTAAATTTCTTCATGTAATCTAATTATCCTCGACATGTTTTCATTTTTCAATTATATTTTCATAATTTTAAAACTATGTTTTTGAGAAATAATTATAACAATTCATAGAAGAGACACAAATTCAGTATAATAAAGTTATTCTATTGGTATTATGCATATGAAATTATCCTATTTATATATGCTATGCATTTTTGGTGGTGGTTTCCAACCTCATTAGTTCCCTATATCTATACAATACCTTTTTAGAAGGATTGATTCCTTCAAGAGTTAGTTCAAATAAACTCACGTCACCTTGCACTTGAATAGAGGGGAGATTTACTTAAATAGAGGGGAGATTTAGTCTGAAAAAAAAGGCAAAAAAATTATCTACTCAATGCATGCTAGCTAAAATTGTTTAATACCATATCTAATCAAGATATATGTTCATTAGGAGGAATACTAACCCAATTATCTAGACATGGTGTTAGTGTCAGTTTTGGCATCCTACCACTAGTGATCAAAAAATATCTTTTCATATCATTGTAGGATCTCATTCTGATTTTTTTGTCATTTCCATTAGGTCATCATGCAAAAATTTGGTTATTGGAGGTAGCCAAATGTCAAACCTCACTCGTTCGAAAAATTCCATTACTTGCTGGTTCATTTCACCACTCTATTGAGTGTACATCAATCATGAGTTTTCATCATCATTTCCATATTTTCATCATGAAGTTCATTCAGTCAGAGTCTCCATTAGGTCTTAGGGTTTTGAAAGTCCATCAAATCACCATTTTCATGCATAAAAGTCCATCAAGTAAGAGAGTGACAATAAACACATTTTATTATGAAAGCTTGATTTGTAAATTTAATTTCAATTGAATATGTAATTTTATGTTTCTTGATATGTAATAAGTTCTCATGGTTCCAAGGTAGTTGCATACTCAAGGTTCCATCAGCCAAGTTAGTCAAAGTTCCAAAAGTCATAAGTTTTGGAAATGCACCAAAAGATCAAATTCAAAGGATCAGGATGAAAAAATGAAATGTGAATTACAATGCTTAAGTTGAGTTTGAAAAGGAAAATGTAGGTCCCATGCCTATTTTTTAAAATTCATGATGTATAAAGGGCCATAAAATACCAAGGAGACACTCATTTTCATTCTCATGCATTGAGCTCTCAGCTTCCCTAAGTCAAAAAAAAAAAAATTCAACAAGAAGGTTTAATTTCCTTGAAGGCGTTGTATTCCATCTTGAGGCGTTGCACTTTTGACTGAGAGGTGCTACACTCCTACTTCAGGCACTACACATTTTCCTAGGAGGCGTTCGCTCCTCCTTAAGGCATTGCGCTTTTTCCAGATTTCTCCCATAACTTTAAATATTCATTGCAGGTGGTCCAATCATCAAACAAGGGTTTCTTCAGTCAATTTCAAGTAGGTTACACCTCTCATATCACTCCTTTCAGTTTATTATTGTGAATTCCTGGTATAAAACCTCCTCATTCACTATTTCAAGTATTGAGCCAAGAAACCCTAGCTTTCACTCTTGCAAGCAAACATGGTTTTCTTTAGACCCTATTTTCCATTTTCACACTTCAGAAAACACTCCCCCTACCCCTACATCACCTTATTTTCTATTCCCAAGCCCTATTCCCTAAATCCTAACACCACTAAGTTGTGCTTTCCTAGACAGCTAGATACCTCCCTGTAATAGAAAGTTCCTACCATATTTCCCTTCACATTTCAAGCCTCCCATCACTTCCCTAATCTCCCCAGCCACATTACACATTTCCCCAAATTTTCCCTCACTCATCCCAATCCATAACCCTACAATCCTACTCCCTTTCCCTTCCTCTTCTTCCCTAGGGTTTCAAGATAAACTGAACATAATGGATGAGGAGAGAAACATAATGGAGGAAAAGAGAAACACCATGGAGGAAGAGAAAAATACATACAAAAAAGGAGGGAGAATCTTAAGGCATGAACCTAGACCTTGAGTAGTACAAACCCTACTTGAAATCACACATGCAAGCTCCTTGAAGCCTGCCTAAGATCCACTTTCTTTAGTTTCATGGATGACATCTATGAACATAATTGTGGTGTCGTTATGGGATATCCATTTTCCCCTATCATTGAAAAATTATTCATGAAATAATTTGAAATTAAAGCCTTAAACTATGACCCCTAAAACCTAAATGGTTGAAATGATTTTTCGATGACACCTTTGTCATTTGGCTCCATGGAGAGGATAAATTAGAAATCCTCAAACAACACGTTAACAGATTTTCTAACTCAATAAGATTCACAATGGAAACTGAGATTGATGCCTCCATTCCTTTCTTAGACATCCTCCTATCTAGTAACCCAGATGGATCCTTATCCCATCGTTTCTATAGAAAAATGATTCACATAGAACAATACCTCCATACCACCTCTCACCGTCATCCAACCCAAAAAATTAGAGTCCTCAAAAACTTAACAAATAGAGTGATGAGAATATATGACAATGAACACTTAGAATATGAAATAGCCCATATTATGGAAGTTTTTTCAAGAAATGGGTATAACAAACATTAAACCCTAAAAGCCTTCCGTAATGCGACCAAGCCCAACAACAAAAATCTAAATAAAAAAAAACAAAATAAAAAATTATTGGAAAAGTTAACTTACCTTATATCCTTTGCATTATTGATAAAATTTCCCATATTCTGAAGAAAAATAACATTTTTTCCACTTTAAAACCCATAAACACAATTCCTAGCAACCTTAAATCTACTAAAGACACCCTTGAACCTAAATTACGAAAAGGAGTGTATCTAATCCCTTGCTCTTGTGGCAAACCATACATTGGAGAAACTGGTCATTCCATCAAAACCAAGATAAAATAACACTGCGTAGACATAAAAATTAACCGCTCAAAACATTATTCCTTAGTTGAGCATTCAAACAACTCTAAACACCACATTTGTATTGAAAACTCTCACACCCTTGCCAAAATAGACCACTACTTTCATAGAAATTTTAGGGAGGTTGTGGAAATCAATAAACATCCTAGTAACCTAAACCACGACGAAGGATGGAACATTAGTGAGAATTGGATTCCCGCATTAGTTTCTAAAATAAATCCCTTTAAACATAAATTTTTTATTTTTTTTAAAGATAACCCCCTCTCTAAAGAATAAAATTTCTCTATTAACTTCCTAACTTTAATAATTAACATTGCCTCATTCTAATCCTAAAAATCCTTATTCATAAATGTTTCCTTAACCTTCCCCTAAATCTTATCCCCTCCATTTAACCTCTACCCTTAGAATCATCATCGTACCTTTCTTTAAATAATTGCTTACATTTTACTATAGATTAAATTAATAATTAAACCAAAAATTAAACTAAAAATTTAAATTAATAAAATTTAAACCTATTAAATTTACTATTAATAACAAATTCTTAATAAAAAACATTGTTGAACATTTCACATAAAATCCATTCCTATAATACAAATGAAATATAACATAAACATCTCTTTAAATCTTTAAGACATAAAATTCATTATTAAATAATATAAGTAAAAAAATTTTCTAATACAAAGTTATAATAATTTAAAACACCATCATAACATAAATCAACTATATAATAAATAAGATTTCAATTTAATAAATACAAAGTTATAAAAATTTAAAACACCATCATAACATAAATCAACTATATAATAAATGAGATTTAAATTTAATAAAGACGTAATAAAGATAACATACTAATTCAAACAAACATCATAACAGAACGTCTCTGGGGTCTTGGTTAAATAGTGATGAGGCGAGATTTTATAGCACTCATCACAGGTTCAATTCCCTTCTCTGATCGGGGTGATGTATCTCGACATGTTGATGAAAATAGAGTGAAACAAAAAGAGGAAAAAAGTAAGAAAAATGAAAGGTACTACGAAACTTACAAAAAAAAAACATCATAACAGAACAAGATTTGTAAATTAAAATTAATACTTATTTATAAATAATTAATTCTTAAAATAAATCGTTAAATTTAAAATCTAATTTATGTCGGCTCTTAAATATTTTCACCAAACCTTGAACTCTTTATTTACTGTGCTTGAGATCATCTTCTCTCATTCATTCTTATCTTAATAATGAACCTTGGTAGCTGGTTTGAAACATCGATGAAAAAAATCTACCGAATGCGATGGATCTGGAAACAACATTATTTCAAAATACAAATTGCAAAAGTCTAAAATCAGAAAAAACCGTAATTTTTCAAAAGGAGAAGGGTAAGTTTGACCTACTTTTTGATACATCCATGATATCATAACACGCCTTATTTGACATCTCTGGAGCAATTGTGAGGAAATTTGGAGAAAATTTTGAGAAATTTGAAAAAATCTTTGAAGGCACATTTTCTAGAAATGTCATGTTTAGTCGTATTTTTACAGAACATATTGTGGCCAAACAAAGATGAATTTTGAGAAACTAAGATATCAAAGTACAAAAAATGATCTCACGTTTTACACAGGTATTACATAATGAGAGATCCTATTGGGCCAAAATTGTAATCTACGGATAAATTATGCTTCCCTAGACAGGTGTTATTCTAGAACAATAGGTGAAAGAATATACTACCATTTCTCCTAACTCAGAATAGATATACAGAGAGGATTGGAGGCTTACTTGTTCAGTCTCTTCCAAATGGCTCCTTCTGTCACTTCCACTGCAGAAAATTCAAGCGTCTTGTTGGCTGAATGCTTCCTGCAAGAAAGAACACTGAAACAGTAGAAGATGCAATAATATAGATATCTATTCAAGTTAGTTAGCTAAATTAGTAAAGCATAAACTACATTCATCAACCAAGATCTTACAATATGGAAAATCAAAGTTAACATAGATGCATGTAGGGAAAAATAAGAAGTACTCTTTATTGATGATAGCAGGAGAGGTTACAGCCTAATGACTGATTTGAAGTGACCTTCTAGTAGAGTTCCCAGGTCTCAACACAGCATAACTCTCTCTAGCAGTAGCTCCACAAATCAAACTCTCAATTGAAAATTCTCTAGCATTTCTCTACTCAAATTCTTCCTCTCTACTCAAATTATTCCTCCCCAAACACTTAGATCTGTGCTCAATTTATAGAGGAACTATAGCTTGTTTTGCAATCAATAACTTTCCAAAAATAGGCAAGACATGTTTCCATTCATGTAGATGTCAAATGGACACTTGGATCTAAAGCTTGACACATGTGAACTCTTCTAGAAGGCACTGGCCAAGTGGATATTTCGGAACAATGAGAATTTCGCTCCCAATGTGACCAACGCACCTTTGAATGTCAGGAAGTGCTCTGCAGAGGAGCCTTGCATGGGGCTACTTGCATATGCAACGCACTTAGGCCCCTTAGAGCCTGCGTTGGTGAGCTCTCATATGTTATACAATAAGCTTCAAACCATGAAAACATTTGCTTGATGAAAGTCTTGTTTAATTTGTCCTGTTTCTTGTCTTATGGCATGTAGCAACTGAGATGATAGGGAATGATGGACCCATGATAATCAGTCCTGTAGATGATGCCCAGTTAACTAGGTCATTGGGAATGGAGCCCAAATTGACCTATAACAATTGCCCCCTAAAGCATGAGATCCAAATAATAAGAACATTTGATTGAGATGCTTTACACTGTGATGAGCCTGGAAACAAAGCGGAATGGTCACCTGCATCAATCGTACAATACATTACATCATGATATATCCTCTATTGATCATAATTGTTGAGGGTAGGCATTCCCATAGTCATCACATAAACAATCTAATAACATGTACATAATTCAAAAATTCGTCTACATTGGAATGTTGCCTAGATGCAGACATGGCTATAGATATAGGCCCATGTTTGGATGACAATCTGTATGTAAGGTCAACGTACAGATGATGTGTACAATAATCCTAAAATCGCAGCCCAGATGGCTGAAACTAGATCCGGGGTATTCTTATCTCATTCACTCGATCATTCGGGTACAAGTCTAGCCATGCGAATATATGATTTGTAGTCGAACATGGAAAGACATCGTTTGATTACCAGCCAATAATGTAAGCTGTTAACAAATGCAAGAGAACCACCATTAATGTCAATGGCCCTCAAGGTACTGCAGTAAATTTCGTAAGGCGTGAATAGATGATTTGATGTCGAACGCCAAACAAAATATTTTGGTCAAAAGTCCAGAACCGAGGATCTTGTCGATGCTGTAACAAGCCTCATGGTACTGGAATCTGATGTTTCTAAGTGAACTTCCTAGATATTGATTTGTCATCAACAAGAAGTCACCTTATTAAAAAACTGGAGTTACTGATTTTAGAGACAAGGGTATGACTTGATATAGCAATTTTCAGGGATGACAGTCATGAAAACGAAGGTTTACAAGTATTGCAGAAGGATGAGTTCTTAATCACTGGATGACTTCTCTTGAACATATCGGCGACACTGTGCTGAGTTGGAAGCATTGACCCAAAACTGAACTGAAGATATGATGAACCATAGGTGTGAATGAACCATCAAGATGATTACCCAACCTAAAATGTCACAGACATGGAGTGAAAGAAGTGTCATGTTCAAGAGTGACTTGCTACCAAGAAGAAACTTTGCTTACTTTTCCCAAATTTTCCTCGGTCATTTGTCGACCAGTACCTCTTTATTTTTTAACAAACTTGAGGAGGATAACATTTGCTTGATCTATAATTCAACCCTTTGGGCGAATAAAGTATCGCTATTTAATAATTTAACGAGTCTAGCTATGAATGAAACTCGATTCTTTGCATGATCGACAAGCCCATCGCTATTTTATGTTTTAATGAGCTTAATGACAGTGATAGCCCCGTCCTTTTTCATATTTAGGGAGTCTGCAACAGAGGATGAAAGACAACTCCAAAAGTAGTTTTTCGTAAATTTGTCTCTCAGATCTGAAAAAGTATAAAATAATATCTGAAAGGACCTCTTTGGTCATGTTTAACCAAGGTATTCCTTTTTCGTAAATAATCCATCTCAGTCCGTAAAAGGGTTAAAATTATACTCAGTAGATATCAATTCATTTACTTTAAAGAGCTCGAAATGTTAGGTCCCTATATCACTAGTATAGTCCCTTATTATTGTTAGTGTAACCCCCTTATTGTTATTATTGTACCCTTATAACCCCCATTTTGTTATTATTGTGCCCTTAAATTATTATTGTTAGGTCGGCTAGGATTACATTGTGGCCCACTAGGATTACATTATGGCCCCATGGACTCCTATATATAGAAAGGAGGTTTTGTAAATTGTATCATCCAAAAATTGTTCATTCATGTAATGTATTGGAGGTTGCCCCCTCGAAGTGGCTTATTTCTAAGGCGTTGATATCTCATTTCTTCTATTTTTGGAGTTGGTTACACAACATTTGGTATCAAAGCTTTGGATTCTAGGGTTTCGCTGCTCCAAACAGGTCATCGTGGCATTTCGCTATAACTTTTTTTCTACGAAGTTTCAGAAGCTAAAATTTTTAGGGTGCGAAGCCGAAATCCTGAGGAAGCTTTTCTAAAAATTGCAGAGCTTGGTTCGCAATATTTTCGGAGATAGCATCTGTGGAAGTTAGGTATTTTTTCAAGCTCCTAAACAGGTCATCGTGGAAGTTTCGCTATAAATTTTTTTCTACGAAGGTTCAGAATCTGAAATTCATATGGAACGAAGCTGAAATCCTGAGGAAAGTTTTCAAAAAATTTCAGAGCTTGTTGCGAATTACTGTTGGAGATATGATCTGTGGAAGGTAGTGCTTTTTCAGGCTCCTCAATTTCATCTCAAAGAGGTGATTGTGGGAAAAGTTCAATAAATCTCTCTCTGGGCAGTGGATTTGAGTGCTGCTAAAAGTGGTCACAAGTGCACTGACTGTAGTTTCTTGGCTATCAATTTCAGAGACAAAGGACGAAACAGTGACACGTGGCAAGTCCTACAAGTTTTCTCTACTGAACCAGTCCAGAATTAGGTCATTATGGGAGATTGGACACAACTTTGTCTTGGGGAATCCAAATTAGATCAGACCTGTGGCATTTGAAAGAAGCTTCAGAGGGCTACTACAGGGCTAAATTTCAGATATTGAAGATTTTTAATTACAGAGATAATTCAATTTCAATATCGAGCTCCTCAAAGAAAGTAAAAGGTGTGTATTTGTTTTCCGAATTGCATAAGTCTTGTTTGAAGAATCAAGTTGAATTGATTCCAAGGGCATATTCTAGAATAGGTATTAGTATTGGGTTCTAAAAGATTTCTCATAAAAATAATTCAACACCCATTAAGCCTTCAGAAGGCTCTACTATGACTCATGAAGATGAAGAATTGCAACATGATCTATCAAAATTACAAGAGCAAGTGCAACAAATTTCACTCTCGCAAAGAGCAACAAAAAATGAAATGGAAGTTTTGAAGGAAGGCGTGGAAGTGAATATGGAAGGTTTGAAGAAAGGCATGGAAGCTAAGATGGATGGCGTGGAAGTGAAGATGGAAGGTTTGAAGAAAGGCGTGGAAGCTAAGATGGATGGTGTGCAAGCTAAGATGGATGGCGTGCAAGCTAAGATGGATGGTGTGCAAGCTAAGATGGATGTCATGGAGGCTGGCATGGAATCTAAGATGGATGACATGGAAGCTAAGATCGATGAGAAAATGGAAAACATGAATAATTTTCTAAAAGCAGACATGGAAGGTTTGACAAAGTTGATACAAGAAAGGTTTCCTAATGGTGAAAAGATAATAGAAGAACCTCATGATGAGAACAAAATAAATGTTAATTGTGATTTCATAAACTCTAATGTTGTCGGGAAGAACCACCATATTCCAAAGATGGATATGAGTAAGTTTGATGGAAAGGATCCTGTAACATGGATACTACAGATGGAGCAATATTTTGATCTCCATAACGTGCAAAACACACAAAAGGTACGCATTGCAACTTTACATTTAGAACAAAATACATTTGTATGGTATCGATGGATTTGCTCTCGTAAAAAAATTGTCACTTGGTCAATTTTTACGGAGGAAATGATAGCACATTATGAGGATACAAAGAGCAACACCTTCTTTAGCCAATTGATAAATCTCAAACAAAGGGTTTAGTGGGGCAGCACATTGAGGACTTCCAAAAATTGAATATAAGGGTAACTGATATTCCAGAGGAACACAGGATTGATCTCTTCATAGGTACTCTAAAGGATAACATCCAACATGAAGTTCGTGTGTTGGAACATGATTCATTAGAGAAGGCATTCAGGTTGGCAAGAAAAGTTGAATGTAAAATTATGGCGACAAGGAAGCCTACCACTCAATTCTATAAAGAAGGAAGTGTTGCTACGCCCAGATTTCCACAACCTACAAGGTTGACACCACAACAATTGGAAGAAAAAAGAGCAAAAGGGCTTTGCTACAGTTGTGATAGAAAATACACCAAAGGTCATAAGTGTGCTAAAAAGAAATTATTTTACATAGATTGTGAAGAAGAAGAAGAAAATGAACAAGAAGAGGATACACACCAGGAACCAGCCATAGAAGAGGAAGAAATGAATTCGACCATATCATGTAATGCACTGGCAGGAATTACCACTCCTCAAACTCTCAAGATAGCAGGACGGATCAAGAAGAAAAAGGTAATAGTGTTGATTGATTCAGGTAGCACCCATAATTTTATTCATTGTAAGGTAGCCAAGGAATTAAATTGTTTCCTATACCCAGCACCAGAATGCCAAGTGATGGTTTCAAATGGAGGAACTATAAATTGCTCTGGGAAATGCCATAATATCAAGCTAACCATGGGGGAATATGTATTGACTAGTCCAATGCTTTCCATTCCTATGGGAGGTGCTGATGTTGTACTAGAAGTACAATGGTTACAATCTTTGGGGACGGTAGCTTTTAATTTTCAAGAACTTTTCTTGAAATTCTTTTCAGAAGGAAAGGAAGTCGAATTACGGGGTATTGAAGGGAAGCCAGGAAGGATAATAAGCTCTAATGGCATGACAAAGCTTCTAAAGAAGGAACAACGAGGCGTAATTGCACAATTATGCTCACTAGAAGTTCCAACATCAAAATCATCTATTTCTGCAGATCTCCAACAAGTCTTGGACAATCATTCCAGGGTGTTTGAAACTCCCAAAGGACTCCCACCTATTCGTGATCATGATCATGCTATTCATTTGATTCCAGGAAGTGTTCCTCCAAACATCAGGCCTTATAGATATCCTTACTTCCAAAAGAGCGAAATTGAACGTATCATTGTAGAAATGTTAGAGGCGGGTATAATTCAACCTAGTCCAAGTTCTTTCTCTGCTCCTGTAGTATTGGTACACAAGAAGGATGGATCATGGCGAATGTGTCCGGATTATAGGGAGCTCAATAATCTCACCATTAAAGACAAATTTCCCATTCCTGTGATTGATGAATTATTGGATGAATTACATGGAGCAATTTATTTTACCAAGTTGGATCTTCGTTCGGGATATCATCAAATTAGAATGAAGACTGAAGATATTCCAAAAACAGCATTTCGAACTCATGAGGGTCATTATGAATTTTTGGTCATGCCTTTTGGCCTTACCAATGCACCTTCTAAATTTCAAGGGTTGATGAATTCCATTTTCAAACCCTTCCTTAAAAAATTTGTGCTAGTATTTTTTGATGATATACTAATCTACAGCAGGTCTTGGAAGGATCATGTTGAACATGTTGACAGGGTGCTCAAACTATTGCAGGAGAAACAATTATATGCAAAAAAATCCAAAGGTTTCTTTGGAGTACAAGAGGTGGAATATCTGGGTCATATTGTATCTCACGAGGGTGTTAAAGTAGACCCTAACAAAATTAAAGCCATTAAGGAATGGAAAGTCCCCACAACCATAAAGCAGTTGCGAGGATTTCTTGGGTTAACGGGGTATTATCGCAAGTTTTTTAAGAATTATGGGAGAATAGCAGCACCTCTAACAACATTATTGAAGAAAGATGCATTTTCATGGACTCCTGAAGCAACTAAGGCCTTTGAACATTAAAGAGGAAATGTACCTAGCACCGGTCTTAGCTACGCCGGACTTCACAAAAACCTTTATTGTGGAATGTGATGCCTCAGGAAATGGAATTGGTGTAGTTTTAATGCAGGAAGGAAGACCCATTGCTTTTGAAAGTCGTCCAATCAAAGGAAAGTATTTACAGAAACCTATTTATGAGAAGGAAATGTTAGCAATATTTCATGCACTAAAGAAATGGCGAACTTACCTAATGGGAAGACACTTCAAGGCAAAAACTGATCATGATAGTCTTAAACACTTTTTGGAACAAAGACTATCTTCAGAAGAGTAGCAAAAATGGGTCACAAAGATGTTGGGTTATGACTTTGAAATAATCTACAAAAAGGAAAGCTTAATGTTGTTGCAGATGCACTCTCAAGAAAGAATGAAGAGGTGGAAGCATTGCTTTGTGCCATTTCTATTATCCAACCAGATTGGATAACCGAAGCAAGAGATGAATGGAAGAAGGACAAAGATGTATGGACACTCATTCAAAAGTTGCGGCAAGATCCTAGTACATCTGATACATTTAGTTGGAAAAATGATTCCTTATGGTACAAAGATCGCTTATATCTTTGTAAGAATTCCCATCTAAAACAAAAGATTCTTCTGGAATTGCACACTTCTCCTTTAGGAGGACACTCGGGAGTTTTAAAAACTTACCACAGGGTGAAGAAAGAATTTTTTTGGGATGGCCTTAAATCTGATATTCAAAAGTTTGTGGCGGAATGTTTGGTTTGCCAGCAGAATAAAGTGGAGACAATTAAGACCCCGGGACTTCTACAACCTTTATCCATTCCAAATCAACGTTGGGAGGAGATTTCAATGGATTTTATCACAGGTTTACCTAAGTCCGAAGGAAATAATGTCATCATGGTGGTAGTTGATAGACTTACCAAGTATGCACACTTTTGTGCATTATCTCATCCATTTAAAGCAAGTACAGTTGCTACTACATTTATGGATAGAATTCAAAAGCTACATGGAAGCCCAAGGGTTATTGTGAGCGACAGAGATCCCATTTTTACTGGAAATTTTTGGACGAAGTTATTCCCTTGTTTGGGTACTCAATTAGCTCATAGCTCATCTTATCATCCTCAATCTGATGGTCAAACTGAGATCGTAAATAAATGTTTGGAAGAATATCTTCATTGTTTTGTATCTGATAAACAAACAAAATGGGTCAAGTGGTTACCTCTTTCTGAATGGTGGTATAACACTTCCTTCCATACTGTAGCAAAAATGACCCCATTTATGGCACTTTATGGATATCATCCACCATCATTCACATCATCTTTAAGAGAAAATTATAAGGTTCAAGCAGTGGAAGATCACATCGAGCATCAGTAAGAAGTTTTCCAACTCTTAAAGGATAACCTGAATTTGGCACAAAATAGAATGAAACAACAGGCAGATCAACATCGCAGCGAGAGAAGTTTTGATGTAGGAGATTGGGTATTTTTACGGCTACAACCATACAAACAAATGTCCCTCAAGCAAGCTAAGAAGGATAATAAATTATCACCAAAGTACTATGGTCCTTACAGGGTGTTGCAAAAGATTGGTTCTATGGCATACAAATTGGAGCTTCCTGCTTCTTCACGAGTACATCCAGTTTTCCATGTTTCATGCTTAAAGAAGGTTATAGGTGAAAATCTTCCAGTTCAAACAATATTTCCGGAACTTGATGAGGAAGGAAAAATCATATTGGAACCTGAAGTGGTCATGGAAACAAGAACTCGACAACTACGGAATCGATCAATTTCAGAGTATCTCATCAAGTGGAAGAACTTACCCACTGAAGATTCTACATGGGAGGATGAGAATTTTATACGTAAGCACCCGGAGCTACTCAAGTGTTGAGGACAACACTTTTTTGAAGGAGAGGGGCATGTTAGGTCCCTATATCACTAGTATAGTCCCTTATTATTGTTAGTGTAACACCCTTATTGTTATTATTGTACCCTTGTAACCCCCATTTTGTTATTATTGTGCCCTTAAATTATTATTGTTAGGTCGGCTAGGATTACATTGTGGCCCACTAGGATTACATTATGGCCCCATGGACTCCTATATATAGAAAGGAGGTTTTGTAAATTGTATCATCCAATAATTGTGCATTTATGTAATGTATTGGAGGTTTCCCCCTCGAAGTGTCTTATTTCTAAGGCGTTGATATCTCTTTTCTTCTATTTTTGAAGCTGGTTACACAACACGAAATGACAAGTGCTCGAAAATATTTTCACATTATCAGAGTCTGAAAAGAGCTGAAAGAAGACTCTAGGGATTCCTTTTTAGCTGTTATCAGAGCTCGAAAAAGAGATAAAAGTGTGCTTCAAATCCTTTTTTTTATTATTATCAAAGCTCGAAAAATAAGGAGAAAAAGTATGCTTAGTGGTCAAGTCATTCTTGAAATAAATCTGCATGACTAATCTGTTCATCAATTGTAAAACTTGTTTCAGAACAACATCAAATGGATTAAAAATACCTGTTTAATGATAAAAACATAATAAAACCATAGTCATAGCAATAAATCTAACTTGCAAAAAATTAAATGACTATATAAAGTAGTTTCACTATTCATGTTTACCATTCCATAGTTACCATTTGCATTTTGGAGCTCTGAACCTGATTTTGCCCCTGAACTTCATCGGTCGATTGCGTGCAATTAGTAAGAATGTTTTGAATTCCCCCTACAAGAGAATATGCCCCCCAACCTTCATTTCATTCAACTAAGTAGATTTCCGGTTACTAATAGCTGGATGGAATGCAGGTTCATTATAGGGGAGGATTTGTTTCATTTTTTAACGAGCTTGACACAGGAAAAGAACTATGCTCATGACCTGTTTCATTTTTTCACGAGGTTGACACAGTAAAAGAAATTTCCTCAAAGGAACTTGTTTCATTTTTTAACGAGGTTGACAAAAAAAAAAAAAACTTACTCAAGGATTATATGTCGATTTATGAATTACTCCCTTTGGTGGCTTAATTGTAAATTCAGGAATAACAATAGGTGGTACTGATTCATTAGATGGATTTTTTGTTGAGGTAGTAGGTTGATCAGTGGCTAGACTACCATAGTATTTATTCCACGTCAACACAAAAATATCTTGTTAAGGTTTTGTAGTGGATAACATTAACACTTGGGAACTAAGAGCTGGATCCGTAGCAACCAAATTTGTGTCTGGATTTGGAAATGGGTCTGTCAACAGAGCTGATGCATTAGAAGTCTTGATGATTTTTGAGACTTCATCATGGTGAGGAAAATCCCTAACAAAATTTTCCTCGTTACAGATTATGCATGGATAATGAGGTTTCCGTGGTCCTAACGGTTGATCAGATGACCGTTCCCATGGGTTAGAAGTTTTCTTTTTCTTTGATTTCCCTTTTTTATTACTTCTTGGTTTCTTGTCACTTTTTCCTTTTTCAAATGACATGGCATTAATTTTGGAAGTAGGAGCAGGATCAGATGTAGTAGTGTAGTGTGTGTTTGCAATGTCTATCAAGCCATCTCTGGCATGAGAGTCCTTTATTTGATGAGGAACATTGAAATTAGATCGCAACGCATTAGGAATTTTCTCATAGAGCATGCCAGATTGAGTATAAATCAATTCTAAATATTGGGCATGAGAAATGACTTGCTCTTCTGTAAAGACACCACCTTTATCTACATCCTCAGTTATAGATGGTAACAAGGACTAAATGAACCATTCAGCAAGGAGTTGAATGGGAAAAAATGTCTTAACCATTCGACGATGGCGACGCCACTCATGAATATGATCAAAAATTTGAGTAGAATTAGTCTGTTTGAAGTTGGTCAAGAGTTCCATTCTAGTTTAGTATCTGATCGGTAACTGGAAATGGGTCAAAAATACAGTAGCTAAGGTAGTGAAATTTTCAAATGAATCTCTAGGTAATTCAATGTACCATTTAGCAGCTAGACCTATAAGCATACGCTGGAAAAGACACAGTCAAACACAATCATCATTCAGGGAATTAGATGAACACCATAAATGATAAGTCATAATATGAGTCGACGGATCTTCTCCAGGGCTTCCATTGAATTTAGGAATGTCGGAGGGTAATTTATGAGGTATCACCGGCCACCAAGGAGCATAATTGATAGGATCATTGGTTAACCGGTTTAAATCTTGTAGTTCCAAGGTTGCAACAAAAGGAAACTGTCTATTAAGGTTAGGTTGAGCATAGCCAGGGTAAGATGGAATTTCTTGGGCAACAGGTCTTTGAGCACCAGCATACAGAATCTGTTGTTGGTAACCTAGATAGGGGTTGTTTTGCATGGCAAACGCTTGATAATTATGTTGATGAAAACCTAGATATGTTACTTGTTGAAATGAAGTTTGAGGAATTTGCACCTGTGGCTGCCAAGGGGTCTATCCACCAAAATTATAACCCAAATTAGTATAATTTGGATTCGGTTGATATGTATAACTAGGTTGCATTTGTGACACCCCATAAAATGGTACACTAGCTTGTGAATAAATAATTCTTGATACCGGTTGTTGTAAATTAACTAAAGGATTTTGAGTTTGTGGACCCAACATTTGATGATATTGAGTTGAAGAACTCGCTTGATAAGGTTGATGTGCAATATTTTGATTCTGTAATAGGGGTGTAGATGTATTCACAAGTGGTATTGAAGTGGGTGTAACAGGTTGAAACGGTTGATACGATTGTACAACCATTTGTGGTTGGATAGGCAGAGTGGGCTACCATTGACAAGCATTCAAATCAACATTAGTTTGACCAAAAAGTGACTGAGTACTGTCATATTGGGTGACCAAAGGTTGCCCCCCAGCATAAGGAGGATAATGAGATAGAAAATATTGTTCCCTGAATGCTAGGAGTCTAGTTGATAAAGGAATTGACCCGTAAGTACCGACTTGATATTTCCCTGATGATGGATGTAATGATTCAAGTCATTCGGTACTAACTATAGGAATAATAGTTAAAACACCAGATGATGACATTGGTAAAGACCATGAACGTGAAGGTGTACCATAGAAAGTGCCAGATAATGATTTGTAACCTATTGGGGCCAAAGGGCCACCGTGAAAATATGAATTTGGTGAGGTTGTGAACAATGATGGAGTAGCGAGGTTAGGAGCTGACGTAATTTGAATAGCAGACCCAACCGAAGATGCTAGTTCAGACATGGTTGTTTGAACAAAAGTACTTTTTCGTAAATTTGTCTCTCATATCCGAAAAATTATAAAATATTATCTGAAAGAAACTCTTTGGTCATGTTTAACCAAGGTATTCCTTTTTCATAAATAATCCATCTCAGTCTGGAAAAGGGTTAAACTTATACTCAGTAGATATCAATTCATTTACTTTAACGAGCTTGAAATGACAAGTGCTCAGAAATATTTTCACATTATTAGAGTTTGAAAAGAGATGAAAGAAGACTCTAGGGGTTCCTTTTTCGCTGTTATCAAAGCTCAAAAAAGAGATAAAAGTGTGCTTCAAATAATTTTTTGTTGTTATCAAAGCTCAAAAAATAAGGAGAAAAAGTATGCTTAGTGGTCAAGTCATTCTTGAAATAAATCTGCATGACTAATCTGTTCATCAGTTGTAAAACCTGTTTCAGAACAACATCAAATGGATTAAAAATACATGTTTCATGATAAAAACATAATAAAACCATAGTCATAGCAATAAATTTAACTTGAAAACAATTAAATGACTATATAAAGTAGTTTCACTATTCATTTTTTCCATTTCGTAGTTACCATTTGCATTTTGGAGCTCTGAACCTGATTTTACCCTTGAACTTCAGCAGTCGACTGCGTGCAATTGGTAAGAATGTTTTGAATGCCCCCTGCAAGAGCAGATGGCCCCCAAGCTTCATTTCATTAAAGTAAGTATATTTCTGGTTACTAATAGCTGGATGGAATGAAGGTTCATTATAGGGGAGGATTTGTTTCATTTTTTAATGAGCTTGACATAGGAAAATAACTATGCTCGTGACTTGTTTCATTTTTTAACAAGTTTGACACAGTAAAAGAACTTTCCTCAAAGGCACTTATTTCATTTTTTAACGAGGTTGACACAAAAAAAAATACTTGCTCGAGGATTATATGTCGATTTATGAATTACTCCCTTTGGTGGCTTAATTGTCAATTCAGGAATAACAGTAGGTGGTACTGATTCATTAGATGGATTTGTTGTCGAGGTAGTAGGTTGATCAATGGTCGGACTACCATAGTCTTTATTCCGCATCAACACCAAAATATCTTGTGAAGGTTTTGTAGTTGATAACATTAACACTTGGGAACTAGGAGCTGGATCTGTAGCAACCAAATTTGTGTCTGGATTTGGAAGGGTCTGTCAACATAGCTGATGCATTAGAAGTCCTGATGATTTTTGAGACTTTAGCACAGTGAGGACAATCCCTAACAAAATGTTCCTCGTTACAGATTATGCATGGATAATGAGGTTTCCATGGTCCTGACAGTTGATCAGATGACCGTTCCCGCGGGTTGGAAGTTTCCTTTTTCTTTGATTTCCCTTTTTTATTACTTCTTGGTTGCTTGTCACTTTTGCCTTTGTCAAATGACATGACATTAATTTTGGAAGTAGGAGCAGGATCAGATGCAGTAGTGTAGTGTGTGTTTGCAGTGCCTATCAAGCCATCACCGGCATGAGAGTCCTTTATTTGAGGAGGAACATTGAAATTATATCGCGACACATTAGGAATTTTCTCATAAAGCGTGCCAGACTGAGTATAAATCAAGTCTAAATATGTAATGATCCTTTTTTGGAATAACTAGAAATCCATGGCTGGAAAACGCATTTTCTAGAAATGAAGGCAGCAGGATTTGATACCAAGACTTGGATCCCCTTAGACCAATGTGTGTAAGACCAAAATCCAAGGATTGGGATCAAAGAAATCCACCTAGGGTGGTGAGACAAGCCTACCACACCTAGTTCCCTTTAGAAATTTCCCAAGGAATGGGGCTGCAACAATGTATGAACATACAAGGAATTCTCAGCGTTATTTTAGTGAGCCATGCCACATGAAGATGCAAATAGCTGAACAATGTATAATATAGCAACAATAGAATACAATGCTTTGAGGAATCACTCACTCAAGCTAGGCAATGAGAGCCTCAATAAGACATGTACAACAAATGTGATAAAACACTGCTATATAAATTTGCCCTAGCTATGGCAGTGCTGTCTATAGGAGACACTGCAACATATAACATGAAAATATAGTGATATATCAATGATATCTCAAGAAATGAGAGGGATCAAGCTCTCAACCCCTGAAAACACTAATACAACAATCATTAGGAGGATTGGTTACAATACATGTACAAAACAGGAAAATACAATAATGTCGGAGTTGCTGGGCAGCAGCAATTCAAAATTGGAAATAGATGGAGAAGGCTGAGATGGCTGCGAAAAATGAAGAACACTTCTCCAATGGAAATCTGAAGTGAAAGGCTGATCCCTTCACCTAAGATCTCACCCTCCAAACTATTTGCTAATCCCTCACAGCAAATGTTCTCCAAGAATAACGTTGTCTAAGAGAGGGACTGTGCTGCATATGATGGCAAGTGGTTGGCCTGGTGCCAAAGATGGTGGAATAATCTCATGAACCTCCTTTGCTGATATCCCAAAGGGATGGAAGCTCCCTCCTCTGAAAAACTAGCCAAGGATGGTGTTGTAGAAAACCTCCCCAGCAACACCCATCAACACTGCACAATCTCCGGCTGAAACTGCGCTGATGAAGGGAGATGATGCTTGACCACAATGTCTGAATATGGGGAATAGAGTGCAATCCTCCAAGAGCTACTCAAGAAGGAGAGGAAATCCTAAACAGGAATTCCCTCGGCAATTCTTGCTAACCAGCAAGAAGTTGTAGCAAGTCCACCGGACCAAAGATGAATAATACTCAAGATGCTTTACAATGGCTACCTTGCCCTCCTTTTAAAAAATTTCAGCTCCCTCTCAATGGACCCCACTCATTAGGGTTTCCTTCCTCTAGAAGCTTCCCTCCTTATCCCACTGCGCTGGCCCACAATGTGCTCTCCACGTGATGCTACTGCGCAGTTTGAGTTGTTCAAACTTGACCTAGCCTTCTTGCAAAAGCCCCCTTTCACACATAGAGGTGTGAAATATAGCTCTATAAGTGATCCTCCTTCATACCAAGAGGATTTTTATTACCTATTCATTAAATTAATGGGTCTCCTACCCATTTTATTTATCTCCTATGTGAAAATGGCAAAAATTATTGTTCCATAAAAATTGGGAACATTACAGTCCTCTCCTCTCAAAGATTGCTTGTCCTCAAGAAAGTGCAAGGATAGACTGATAAATTTTCCCTTAATATTTCTATAGCATCCATGCATGATGAATTTGTCTGAGAAAAGGATGCCATATCATCAATCAAGTGTCCAAGTTGTCCCTCCAACATATGCAATCCAGCTTTTGGTGAACATCCCCAAATAGCTGTCATGTGGAAGAAAATATCCATGAAGGAAAAAATGGGCTATATAAGGGCCTCCTTGAGGCATGAGATCTCATATATAATGGGACTCATCATCCCCATATGAATCTCCCATCCCCAAGAAATCATCCATACAACATAAGCTGCCTCCCAACATGGCAACTTATAGAAATCTCCCTCCACCTTGAGCTCTGGAAATAAAGGTGGGCTGAAAATATTAATATGGAAAGCCTCATAGCTTGCCCCATGCTATCCTCCTCTCCACTTATGATAAGTGTAGTGTGTGCTGATCATGGGCTGCAAAAGTATTTCCCTCAAGTGGCAAAATGAAGAGCAATCCTCCAAGGATTTCTCCTACATCAATGATAATCCGGCTAGCCCAAGACATTTCATCCATGATGAGTAGGACATGGTCATCATATAATACCCCAATGACATTTTTTATGTAGGTTATACCATTTTCATCAAGGTACAAACAATTTCTCACAGGGTTACAGCGCAACCTCATCCACTGCAGATGCAGAAAATAACATGGCAAGCATTGTATAGAAAATATCACCTCTACTACTGAATAGTAAATAGATGAGTGAATCAGCAATAAAAAATCAAATACATGCCCATATACATAAAATGTATGGATATCATCATCAAACTCATGGCCCACCTCCAAATAAGGCAAATAAGTGGTTGTGGTGGCCATGTCCCTCCTCATGTTCCCCTCAGAACATGCCATGCATAAACTGTGGGAATCATCTTCCCTCAAGGACACACCAAACTCATGTGTCAATATTTTGATCATGATTCCAATAAGAATATGAGACATAGCAGAACATAGAATCATAATCAACAATAAAATAGGGGGATCACTGATGGTTTCATATGGTGTTGGAAAGTACCAACAGTCTCCCAAGGGTGCATAACGCAGTTTTGCAAACTCTTGCTTAAGAAATGTACAAGGAAAAATGTTTTGAAGTACAATGCTAATCATATGAATTAGATTAACATGTGTAAAGTGGAAATTTTTTTTCCCAAGGCCATGTGAAATATGGTTGACTCCATCATATGGTTTCGCCCAACTTTGCTCATGGAGTAACATGAAAAATCTGTCCCTTTGAGAAGCCATGCACTGCAACATAATGATGAGAGGATGCAAATCAGAAAATGAAAATACAATGCTCTTACCATAGGCTAGAAGTAAAATGATAGATGGATCCATGTGTGTGATCCTGCTCCCGAGTGACAGCATTGTGAGCTCATGCAAAAAGGCCCTTGTCCATGCCAATCTTTGTCTCTTGACATTGTAATGTTCCAAATTTTTATGGAACATTAATTTTTGTTAATTTTATATAGGAGATGAATAAAATGGGTAGGGGACCCATTCCTTGCATTATTAGAGAATAAAAATCCTCTAAATATGAAAGAGGAACATTTTTGGAGTTAGATTTCACACCTCCATGTGTGAAAGGAGGTTTTTGCATAAAGGCTAGGCCAAGGTTGACCAAGTCAAATTGCGTTGGAATGAGTTGGAAAGAACTAAGTGGGACAACGTAGGAGGGAAGCTTTTAAAGGAAGGAAACCCTAATTCAAAGTAGGGCCCATGGAGGGAAGGCTCACTTGTTTAAAAGAGGATCAAGGTAGCCATTGATATTATCTTTGATCATTTTACATTTGAGTCTTAGAGACTTGTTGCTGCATCTTGCTGTTCAGCAGAGCTGCAGTGCCTTTGGGCATGAGGGAATCCTGTTTAGGAATTCCTCTCCTTCTTGAGGAGATCATGAAGGATTGCACTCCATTCCCCATATTCAAGTATTCAGACCATAGCTTTAGCCATCTACATCAGTGCAGTTTCTGCAGCAGATATTGTGTAGTGTTGTTGGGTGTTGATGGGGAGGTTTCCACACACTATCCGGAGCTAGTTTTCCAGTGGAGGGAGGTTCCATCCTTTGGGAGATCAGAAAGGGGGGTTTATGAGCATATCCCACCATATTTGGCATCAAGCCATCCAAATTCCATTATTATCAGTGTAGTCCCTCTCTTAGACAACATTCTTCTTGGTAGTTATTTGCTGTGAGGGATTGACAGTCACTTGGAGGGAAAGTCTTGGGTGAAAGGACCAGCCTTTCACTTCAGATTTCCATTGGAGGAGGGTTATTCATTTGTTGCAGCCATTTCAGCCTTCTCCATGTATTTCCAGCTCTTGAGTTGCAGCAGCTACTGCAACTCCAACATTTCTGTATTATAGCATTTTTGTATTGATTTCAGCCAATCCTCTTAAAGGATTGATGTTACGTATTTTCAGGGGTTGAGATCTTGCTCCCCCTTCCTATTTGAGCCCACATTGCTATATATTTGTATTTTCATCATTTATGCAGCAATTCCTCTCTAAAACTACGCAGTCATGGCCTAGGGATTTCTTATGCAACAATGTATTCTCATATTTGTATGTACAGGTTTCTTGAGGCTTCTAGTGCCTTGCTTGAGTGATCATTTCCTCAAGAATTTTTATATTTTATGCTGCTATGATCTAATATGATGGCCATTGGATTCTCCAGAATTTTATGTGTATATAAATCACTGCTATTTTCCATTTTGATGTATTTTTTATTATTGTAGCTGCAATGTTGGGGTTATCTTAAGAGGTTCCCAATCTTGTTGTTTTCCCCCCTTAGGGATATTGTCCCTTGACAACACTCTATAGACAGAGTCTGCTAGTCGTCTAAGTAGCCTCTGGAGCTCATCCTTTGTTCAAAGTGACAAATCCAGTAAATGCCCCTACATTATATCTCTGGAATATATTTTCCTTGTCGATTGACAATGTTTCTGAAAACGGAACATTATAGTGGTATCAGAGCATCGAACTTGGCATAGCCTGTGAGTTCGATTTCATAGGAGAATGATGAAGAAGATGAGCCTGGTCTTATCTAATTTTGGAATAAATAAGAGCCTCCTTGAGGAGGAGGAGTAGAAAAGGGGAGAAGAGGAAGGTCCATGCACTTCCTATTCTCTTGAAGACCAGCATGGGAGATGCTTGGATTTTCAGATCTTAAGCAAGTACCTGGGTGACTATAAACACCATTCTGTAACATTCAGGGGAGCTACAGCGTTCCCACAGTCTATTCAGCAGATGGAGGAGAGAAGAACTTGTGGAAAAGGAGGAATCAGAGGCAATAGATTTCTATTTTCCACATTTGATGGGGTTACTTCAGTTAGAGCTTGGGTGAAAGAGTTGGAGGCAATTTTCTTGCTACATCCAGTGGTAGAAAATGAAGCAGTGGGTATTGCAGTGTTGCACTTGGAGGAGCAGCCTTTAACATCCATGGATGGGAAAGACATTGCATGGGAGGGAGAAGCCTTTTTAGCCACACAAAGTCATCCCAAGACCCACCAAGGTATGAGTAAAGTTCCACTTTATATTTCAGCAAATAATCTTAAGGATGGTGGAATTTCATATGAAGAGGTCCAAGCATCAAATCACATGGCCATTTTAGGGCCTCATGATTGCACTGCGCTGTGCAAAGGGTTCAAGGAGAAGATGAACCCTCATCCTCAGACACTTTTGATGAGTTGAATTCAGCCTTTAAGGTTGGAGTGTGAAATTTTTGAGAATGAAGTGAACCATGACACCTCCATGAAGAATCATGAAACAATTTGTGGACCAGAGAAAGAGACAACTGTTACACCATTGAAGGATTTAGCAGCGCTATTGAACATGGGTGGAGAGGAGACATCACCTCCATCACATTTGGATCTTCATAGGTCCAACATAGTCATGGGAGATAGGCCTTTACTAAATGGTCTCCAAGGATCTGCATTTCAAACTCTCATGAAATGCAAAAAGCAAGAATTGGTTTGGGAGGATGGTAGCCCTCAAGGGAGGAGTACCAAAGAAAAGGAGAAGTGGCAAGGTGTTTACATCATTGGGCAGCAAGGAGAATGGATACATATTGCTGATATGACATATATATCAGTCATGATACCTTCATCACATGATTCATATGATGTGATCATGAGGAGGAAGCAAGCACTTGAGTTGCTTGGAATTGATGGGAGAGAGCACAAGCAGATTTTCTCTCATATGATTGATGGTGTTGCAGGAGTATAAGAGGTAACTCTCATAGTGAAAGGGGATCACTCATTAGCTGGGATTTATTGGGAGGAATTTCCCTCTTGGGAGAAGCTTCATATTTGCAGCAACATCACCGGAGTTGTTCTTGACAAGGAGCATGTCAAGGAACAAAGTTTGGCATGGGCAAGAGCCTTTTTGCATGAGCTCACAGGAATGTCATTTGGGAGGAGAATCACATGCATAGATCCATATATAATCTCACTTCCAGCCTATGGTAATATTCTTGTGTGTACATTTTCTAATTTTCATACTCTTATCATTATGATGCAGTGCAGGGCTTCTCAAAGGGGCAGATTTTTCATGTTGCTCCATGAGCAAAATTGGGCCAAACCATGTGATGGTGATAGCCATATTTTATATGGCCTTGGGAAAGTGTTACCTTCCATGTATGTTCAGCATTTATATTCAGCCACTTACCATGCATTATCAGATGTAAGAACATGCATTGTTATTCATGAGCTGACAAAACTTGCCATATCATTTCTCAAAGCAGCAGTTTGGGAAACTGCGCTGTGACCACTTGGGAGACTGTTGGTACACCTTTGCACAACATGAAACCTTCAGTACTTACCTCATTTTTTTGCTGAGTATGGTCTCCATGGCTGAATTTTTTTTTATCTCAATGGAGGACATGATCGGAGGAGAGACACATGGGATGAATGTGTCCTTGATGAGGGAGGACTCCCCTATTTTTTGCATTACATGTTCTAATGGGAACATGAGAGAAAACATGGCCACCAAAGCCATCTATTTGCTTTCTCTTGAGGAGGTCCATGATTATCATGATGAAATCCATCCATTTTTTATATTTGGGCATGTATTTGACTTTGTATTGCTGGTTCACTCATCTATTTCTTGTTCAGTAGTAGAGGTGATATTTTTGTACAGTACTTGCCATGTTATTTTCTGCAGCTACAGTGGGTGAGATTGCATTGTAACCCTATGAGATATTGTTTGTACCTTTCTGCACATGGTATGACCTAAATAAAACATTTCATGGGGTATCCTATGATGGCCATGTCCTATTCATCATGGGTGAAATGTCTTGGAGCAGCTCATTCCTCATTGATGGAGGAGAAATCCTTGAAGGATTGCTCTTCATTTTGCCACTTGAGGGAAATAATTTTGCAGCCCAGGATCAACATACACTCCACACTTGTCATAAGTGGGGAATAGGATATCATGGGGCAAGTTATAGTTCTTTCCATGATCAGATTTTCAGCCCACCTTCATTTCCGGAGCTCAAGGTGGAAGGAGATTTTCCATGAGTTGCCTTGTTGGGAGGCAACTTATTTTTATGATTGTTGGCTTGGGGATGAGAGATTCATATGGGGATGATAAGTCCCATTATATATCAGATCTCATGCCTCAAGGAGGCCCTTAGAAAGCTCTTTGTTCCTTCATGGATATTTGTTTCTACATGACAGCTCTTTGGGGATGTTCACCCAAAGGCTAGATTGCATATGTTGGAGGGACAGTTTGAAAACTTGATTGCTGATATGGCATCCTTTTCTTGAGGAGATCATCACATAAGGATGCTACAGGAGGAAGGGCAGAAAGAAAATTAGTGTATCCTTGCAATTTCTTGAGGGTAAGAAATATTTTGAGAGGGGAGGACTGTAATGTTCCAATTTTTTATGGAACATTAATTTTTGTTAATTTTATATAGGAGAAGAATAAAGTGGGTAGGGGACCCATTATGTGCATTATTAGAGAATAAAAATCCTCTAAGTATGAAAGAGGAACATGTTTGGAGTTGGATTTCACACCTCCATGTGTGAAAGGAGGTTTTTGCATAAAGGCTAGGCCAAGGTTGACCAAGTCAAACTGCGTTGGCATGAGTTGGAAAGCACTAAGTGGGACAACATAGGAGGGAAGCTTCTAGAGGAAGGAAACCCTAATTCGAAGTAGGGCCCATGGAGGGAAGGCTCACCTTTTTAAAAGAGGATCAAGGCAGCCATTGAGATTATCTTTGATCATTTTACATTTGAGTCTTAGAGAGTTGTTTTTGCCTCTTGCTGTTCAGCAGATCTACAGTGCCTTCGGGTATGAGGGAGTCATGTTTAGGAATTCCTCTCCTTCTTGAGGAGCTCATGAAAGATTTCACTCCATTCCCCATATTCAAGCATTCAGGCCATAGCTTCAACCATCTACGTCAACGCAGTTTCTGCAGCAGATATTGTGCATTGTTGGTGGGTGTTGCTGGGGAGGTTTCCACACACCATCCAGAGCTAGTTTTGCAGTAGAGGAAGGTTCCATCCTTTGGGAGATAAGAAAAGGGGGTTTATGAGTAGATCCCACCATATTTGGCATCATACCAACCACATTCCATCATTAGCAGCGCAGTCCCTCTCTTAGACAATGTTCTTCTTGGTAGCTGTTTGCTGTGAGGGATTGACAGCCACTTGGAGGGGAAGTATTATGTGAAAGGATCAGCCTTTCACTTCAGATTTCCATTGGAGGAGGGTTCTTCATTTGTTGTAGCCATTTCATCCTTCTCCATGTATTTTCATCTCTTGAGTTGCAGCAGCTACTCCAACTCCGACATTTCTGTATTATAGCATTTTTGTATAGATTTCAGCCAATCCTCTTAAAGGATTGATGCTATGTATTTTCAGGGGTTGAGATCTTGCCCCTCCCTTATTATTTGAGCCCACATTGCTATATCTTTGTATTTTCATCATTTATGTAGCATTTCTTCTCTAAAACTGCGCAGTCATGGCCTAGGGCTTTCTTATGCAGCAGTGTATTCTCATATTTGTATGTACAGGTTTCTTGAGGCTTCTAGTGCCTTGCTTGAGTGATCATTTCCTCAAGAAGTTGTATATTTTATGCTGCTATGATATAATATGATGGCTATTAGATTCTCTGGCATTTCATGTGTATATGAATCACCGCTATTTTCCATTTTGATGTATTTGTTATTGCTGTAGAAACAATGTTGGGGTTATCTTAAGAGATTCCCAATCTTGTTGTTTTTCCCTCTTGGGGATATTGTCCCTTGACAAAACTCTACAGACAGAGTCTGCTAGTGGGCCTGGTAGCCTCTGGAGCTCATCCTTTGTTCAAAGGTGACAAATCTAGTAAATGCCCCTATAGTCTATCTCTGGAATAGATTTTCTTTGTCGATTGACAATTTTTCTGAAAATGGAATATTACAGACATGCTCCTTGTCAAGAACACCTTTGGTGATGCTACTGAAAATATGAAGATTTTCCCAAGATGGAAATGCCTCCTGATCAGCCCCAGCCAAGGAGTAATCCCTTTGCACTATGAGAGTGCCATCCTCTACTTTTGCAACGCCATACATCATATGAGAGAAAATATGCTTGTTGTTGGGTGCAGTATAGGGTCTATAAATGTACCAACATTTAATTTTCCAATCCAGAGAGTTCGTGAACTTCGAAACGTAGCACTGGAAATGCCATAGAGAGTCCCTGGTAACTTGCAAAACAAATTCTAGTCTATCTTGCGATTAATCACGAAAATAAATGTAATCCTACACTAGTGCGAGAAGCACCAATCAAAACAATTAAAAGCATGCGGGAAAGTAAAAGAAATAATTGCAAAAGGAAATTATAATTGCAAGTAAACAGAAGGGAAATCAGAACTGGAAATCAAGCAGTGCCGACACAATAACGAAAAGACTGTAAATGCTGGAATAAATTCAAAAGCAATTCAAACTATTCTATTTGTACTAATTCTGCCTGTACTAATTCTGCTTGCACTGATTCTGCCTGTACTAATTCTGCTTGCACTGGTGCAAGTAGAAAATCTACTTGCACTTAATTATGTGTAAGAACAATCCAGAAGTTAAAGGAAACCACAATATTAATGAATAATTTATCAATTCAAACATCTAGTTTCCGTATTTATAAATATTGGCTCAACAAATGTAAAAATCACAACTTTGAATATAAATTAATAGATCTGGATTAATTTATAGAATTAGAGTTAAAGCTCATAATGGTAGAGCCAATCTTATGGATTCGGATAATCTGGAGGGTGCAATCGTTTTTTAAAATGTTTTAGGTGCAAGTATAATTAATAATGCAGCAAATGAAATGGAAACAAATTGCAGCAACTCAAATTAACCTTAAAACTTGGAATAATGGATTGCAGCAAATAGAATTAATTTAAAATCAAACAAACAAGAATTGAAATGATATTTAAAGGATGAGAGCGGTGTCGAGATGGTCTGGCAGCCAACCCAGCCAACTCGCACCCTGTTTAAGTGCTTGGTTCACACAGAAATTGAAATCATTAGATGCAAGAAATGAATAGACAAAGCATGAATAAAAATCACTTCAATTAATTAAAAAAACAGTCTTTTACATAATGCAGACATCAGCTAATCCCAGCAAGTAAGAGAAGCATTTCACACTGAAATCCATGTGCTGCTACATTGGAACAACCTCTCCTCCCTTCTATGCTATACTGCCTATGCGTGCTTCTGCCCTTTGCCGAATTGATTCACTAAAATTTCTCGTCCAAAGCTTGGAACCATAACTCTTCTTTTATAATTGTTTACATTCCAAACTTGGCATAAAACAAGCCAATCCTTTGTAAACACCATGGGGATTGAATCCCAACTGATTATCATTAATAGAATATCAATACAACCATTCCCCTATTAAAAGAATAAATATTTAATACGAATTTCCCAAATCTGGGCATTTTCTAGAATTCTAGAAAGTTTGGTAATTTGAACAAACTGCCTCAAAGCCTCCCTTTGTATCTCCTCAACCATTATGTCTTTTGGAAAAAGGTTTTGAGATTAGTCAATTTTATACACTGGGATAAAAACCCATGTCGCAAAATTTCTTTATTTTCCTTCATCTACACAAAAACCGAGGTGGAAGTTGGCAGTCTGGAAACTGTTGAATGTGTTTTCTAAAATTCTGGAAAGATTGGTATTTTTAACAAAATGCCTTCAAATCCCATTTCGTATCTCCTCAACCATTATGAATTTTGGAAAATTTCCCACGTCTTACTCAATTTCCTATATTGCTAAAAAAACCCATGTTTCGAAATTTTGAGATTTGCAACGATCGGCATGGAAATCGAGGAGTAAATCGGCTGTCGGGAAACTGCTACAAATTCAGGCCTGTACTGTAATCTTGCAGTGGTGTAGGCATGCTTCCTGCACTGGTGCAGGAACGCTGTAAGAACTGAATTGGTGCAGGAATCTGTTGCACAGTGAAGGCAAGTAATTGTAGGTTCAAAATATGATCAAATCAACTTTAACCTGCAACATACAAACCTTTATTAAACTTCCATTAATGGTACAAAAGAAGTAACAAATACTTGCAACAATAATCATTTAATCAAACAGTAGCATGAAAGATTTTGAGTGAAAAATGAGACAAAAATGAGGCCCAACATCCCCCCATGCTGACCGTCTTGCATGTCCTCATGCAAGAAAATTTGGTACTGTTACTTCTTTGAAAAAAAAAATTAGAAACATGTATAAACATTGATAATGATGTTCCTGCAATTCTGCATGATTACATTTCATGCACTTGATAAAGCTTTCTCTTAAAAATAGAGTGTCTGCTTGACTCTTTATTTACTTAAATTATTTTCAAGAAAAACTAAAATGAAAATTACCATGGAAAAATTAAATTGCAAGGATGGTGTTATTGCTTGAGAAAAATAGACAACTTTTAAAATTTTCAAAAATAATATCTCGGAGGCATCCGTGATCAAAAGTTTCACTTTAACATCCTCATTATAAACATGAGTGACATGATTTAAATGATATGGTGTTACAGGTAAACATAATAATACCTTCCCATAATGATTATTTTACCATCATCCATGTATATTTAAAGCTTCTCTTGTCTGGTCACAGTGAATTACCAGCACTAAGGGTCCCCACGTCCATAGAACTCCAAGGTATGACAATAGAAGGATTTTAAAGCCATTCTCAAAGAGATTGATAGTGAGTTCACGGAAAGAAAAATCAACTAAGTAAATTATAGTGTAGAGTCAACTTTAATACCACAGGCATGGCCTTGCTGCCAGTAGGCGTTCATAGCGTCGACAGCGATACCTTTTAACCTTACGAAATGATTTTGTCCCACCTATTAGATATAGATTCAGAGTTATTTATGAACATTTACTTTTTCTCTTTTTATAAGTTAATTGAAGAATGTTGTCATGGTTTGGTAACCAACTAACGACAATGCCATTCACGAGAACTAACAAGAATGAATGATCCGGCTCACGATGAGACCTCTCATCTTCTAGTTTTCCAACTGAAAGACATCACCCTGGCTTGGTGACCAGTGCGGTAATGTCATTCTCCTTAGGACCCATGACCATAGTAGGCCGGCTCGCAATGAGACCTCCTATCCCTCAATTAATTCGTTTATCTTTTAAAAAAAAACTATGATTATGATTAACCTCAAATGGATTACTTAATAGGTGGGGAAGAAAATATACTCCTCAAGAGTGCAGGATGGCGTGAAAAGTTTTTTTAATTACTATTCTTTACTGGTTGGTCATGCTATCCTAAGAACTTATTAAAAAAAACATCTCAGATAATGAACAAAAATATTCCTTGAGTTTATCATGCCAGGGTTCTTTATGAAAGCTTATTAGATTTTTGTAGGTGTGGTCCACCATAGGAGGTTTTTCACTGGTCTCTTCGAAGAGGAATTTAAAAATATTTTCTGGATGATAGTTTGTTAGAATAAGAGAAAAGTATTACATGTAACTTATAACAATACATATTGATCCACAATCAAAGTCACTTTAAAAATATGAAGTGTTAAGTGTAAAGTACTTTTGACAAGTTTTACCATGAGAATGCGTAATAATAAAAATTTCAAAAGATGTGCTTTTATGGAATCACAAGTTCAAGAGTGTTGTTATTCATCTTTATCCATTACCCTACCCTATTTTTAAAGAGAGAAATATCACCTTTAAGTGTAGGCGTACTTCCAATGAAGCCATGTGCATAACAAAATGCTGATTATACTCACACTTAGTTTTAAAGAATAAACTTCAATACATACCAAAGCATTGGAAACCAGTTTCTTTAATTGACATGGTACCAAGAGTTTTTGAATGATGAATAAATAAGATGGGTTGATAGCTGCTTGAAACCAGGATTCAATGGAATCCATGTATTTATGATTCTCCAACTGATGCAAGTCTTCCACAGTTTGATAGTCATTCTCCGGTAAGCACAAAAAATTGGGTGAAGGACAAAAGATAAATCCCTCAAGTTCAGGCTCAGATATTTGATTTTCAGATTTACAAGAAAGGTTGAGATAGATTCTAGGGCTTTGAGTTTCAAAAACATGTTCAGAACAAGTTCCAATGAAATATTGATCCTTAGGTGGTCTTTGAATTAAATATTCCCGAGGTAAATGTTCTGCGATAATAGGGGAAGTTTCCAAATTCATTCCCTTTCCCAATATGGAAGGTGTAACATCTCTTTCAATATGGGAATCAGTAGAAAGAATAGAAGGTTCAAACTATTGTGCAACTTGATGGTTTGGATTAGGATTTTGGTGAAGGCTTGGACTAAGGTTTGGATTGGGATTATGGTTAGGGTATGGACTAGGGTTAAGATAAGGTTGCAAGTGTTTCCTCTTACTCTTAAAGGAGCAGCTCTCTGATGGTTCATGAGCCTTGGTGGGAACTGCATTCAAACATGGGAAGACATGAAGAATGTATTCTTGGAAAAATATCAAAACTATTGCCAGGTCGGTGAAGATATTTTTGGAATAACACAAGGGGAAAATGAAAGCTTGGAGGATTATGTGGAGCGATTTAGATACAACCTCCAAAAATCAAAACATAAGAATTTGGTAAAAGATACATTGAAAATACTCCTACTCAAAGGAATCAAAGACGAATTTTTAGAACCTTTATATCTTATAGGAGCAGGTGATGTTTCTCACGTACCATATGATGATGTTTGTAAATTGTGCATTAGTTATTCAAGACGAATCTCCAAGATTGGTAAGAATTCTCGAGAACTTTCTTCTGAATTTTTGGAATCTACCACAAAAATAGGAGCTACAAAATCTTTTCTAAATTTACAATTGGATGATTTGCAGGAAGAATGGAAGTAGTGTAAGGAGAATAATTCAACAAATTGTTTTCCATCACTGTTGGGCTTTCAACAGGTATTTAAGGAATCAAGTAAGGAAATAAATCGACCGCCAGGTATAACTTAAAACTCATCATCGTTTAATACTTGGAATAATATTTATTGTCCCCAACAGGTTCCTAAACACATCTACAACCCTACAGTTCCATGGAAAACTTATAATCCTCCTTTGATTCAATACCCCACCTTATGGCCGCAATGGCCCTCTCCTTCGCCCTCATCCTCGAGCCAAATATCTCCATGGCCTCAAGAATTGTTTGGATCTTTTTCTCTAGGGAAATATCCCATGCAGATTCAATCATATGAGCACCAACACAAATCAAAATTTATTTCCAAGGCACCATTATGTATTCCTCCTCCATGTTCCCAGTTGTATGTGCAACGGCGCCAAAATGTTGGGTGCAGTATAGGGTATATAAATGTACCAACATTTAATTTTTCAATCCGAAGAGTTCATGAACTTTGAGACGTAGCACTGGAAATGCAAAATAGAGTCCCTGGTAATTTTCAAAACAAATTCTAGTCTATCTTGCGATTAATCCAAACAATTAAAAACATGCGGGAAAGTAAAAGCAATCAATGAAAAAGGAAATTCTAATTGCAAGTAAACATAAGGGAAATCAGAACTGGAAATCAAGCAGCGCAGGCACAATAAAGAAAAGACTGTAAATGCTGGAATAAATTCAAAAGCAATTCAAACTATTCTATTTTTACTAATTCTGCCTGCACTAATTCTACTTGCACTGATTCTGCCTGTACTAATTCTGTAATCTGCTTGCACTTAATTATGTGTAAGAACAATCCAGAAGTTAAAGGAAACCATAATATTAATGAATAATTTATCAATTCAAACATCTAGTTTTCGTATTTATAAATATCGGCTCAACAAATGTAAAAATCACAGCTTTGAATATAAATTAATAGATCTGGATTAATTTATAGAATTAGAGTTAAAGCTCATAATGGCAGAGCCAATCTTATGGATTCGGATAATCTGGAGGGTGCAATCATTGTTTAAAATGTTTCAGGCACAAGTATAATTAATAATGCAGCAAATGAAATGGAAACAAATTGCAGCAACTCAAATTAACCTTAAAACTTGGAATAATAGATTGCAGCAAATCGAATTAATTTAAAATCAAACAAACAAGAATTGAAATGCTATTTAAAAGATGAGAGCGGTGTCGAGCTGGTCTAGCGGCCAACCCAACCAACTTGCACCCTCTTTAAGTGCCTGGTTCACATAGAAATTGAAATCATTAGATGCAAGAAATGAATAGACAAAGCATGAATAAAAATCACTTCACTTAATTAAAAAAACAGTCTTTTACATAATGCAGACATTATCTAATCCCAACAAGTGAGAGAAGAATTCCACACTGAAATCCATGTGCTGCTACATTGGAACAACCTCTCCTCCCTTCTGTGCTATGCTGCATGTGCGTGCTTCTGCCCTTTGCTGAATTGATTCACTAAAATTTCCCCTCCAAAGCTTGGAGCCATAACTCTTCTTTTATAGTTGTTTACATTCCAAACTTGGCATAAAACAAGCCAATCCTTTGCAAACATAATGGGGATTGAATCCCAACTAATTATCATTAATAGAATATCAGTACAACTATTCCCCTATTAAAATAATAAATATTTAATATGAATTTCCCAAATCTGGGCATTTTCTAGAAATCTGGAAAGTTTGGTAATTTGAACAAACTGCCTCAAAGCCCCCCTTCATATCTCCTCAAACATTACGTATTTTGGAAAATGGTTTTGAGCTTAGTCAATTTCATATACTGGGATAAAAACCCATGTCGCGGAATTTCTTTATTTTCCTTCATTTGCACAAAAACTGAGGTGGAAGTTGGGAGTCTGGAAACTGTTAACTGTGTTTTCTAAAATTCTGGAAAGATTGGTATTTTTAACAAAATGCCTTCAAAGCCTCCTTCGTATCTCCTCAACCGTTATTAATTTTGGAAAACGGCACACCACTCACTCAATTTCCTATATTGGGAAAAAAACCCATGTTTCAGAATTTTGAGATTCGCAACGATCAGCGTGGAAATCAAGGAGTAAATCGGCTATTGGGAAAATGCTACAAATTCAGGCCTGTACTGTAATCTTGCACTGGTGCAGGCACGCTTCCTGCACTGGTGTAGGAATGCTGTAAGAATTGAATTGGTGCAGGAATCTGTTGCACAGTGAAGGCAAGTAATTGTAGGTTCAAAATATGATCAAATCAACTTTAACTTGTAACATACAAACCTTTATTAAACTTCCATTAATGGTATAAAAGATGTAAAAAATACTTGCAACAATAATCATTTAATAAAACAATAGCATGAGAGATTTTGAGTTAAAAATGAGACAAAGCTGAGGCCCAACACTTGTGCTCTCTCCAAGATAGTACAAGCAATCTAAGTGCTTGCTGCCTCCTCATGCTCAGATCATGTAACTCATGTAATTAAGGTATCATGAATAATATATATACCATAACAACACCATGTATCCCTACTCTCTACTTCTCAATGATGTAAACATCTTGCCACCTCTTCTCTACTCCAATCCTCCTGTCAAAAGGGTACACCAACTGATAGCCAAACTCCTTCAAGAGGTGCCAACGCAACCAAGCCTCTTGCTACCCGGTATCATATACCTACAAGTGGTAAATAATCCTCTTGCTGCTCATCCACACCCATTCATCTCCTTGTGGATGTCTTCTCCTTCTTCCTCCTTTGGTACTCCTCCCATGAGAGCTACCATTCTTCCAAACCAATTCACCTCTCTTGCATTCCATGGAAGATTGGAATGCAGCTCCTTGGAGACCTCCTAAAGGAGACCTCTCACCCATGAATGTGTTGGGTCTATGAGGACCCAAATGTGATGGAATTAATATCTCCTCTCCATCCATGTTTAACAACGTTGCTAATTCCTCCAATGGTGTAGCAGCTGTTTCATCCTCCGGTTCAAAATTTGTTTCATTGTTTTTCATGGAGGTGCCATGGTTTGTTTCATCCTCCAATGGTTCACATCCCAACCTCAATGGCTGAATGCAACTCAACCTAAATGTATGAGGATGAGGGTTCATCTCCTCCTTGAACCATTTTCACAACGTAATGTAATCATGGTTCTCTAGAATAGCAAAGTGTGGGGATCCTTGGATCTGTACATGTAAGTTTTCACATTCCTTTAAATTATTTTCTGAAATGAAAAGTGGAACTTCACCCATACCTTGGTGGAACTTGGGGCTTTCTTCTTGTATGGCTGCATTAGTTGTCTCCTACAATGCAATGGCTGCCTCCTCCATAGATGTAAAAGGCTTCCCTCCTAAAGCTGTGACAACGTTGGTGCAATTCTCCTCCCATGGTGGAATGGCTTCCTCTTCCTTTGTCCTCTCTCCATCAAAGGTTTGGATCAACCTTTGAGCAAAGTCTGCAAAATAACTCACGCTTGAATGGAACAAGGGTTTGAACCACCAAATAGAGGCTTCATCCTCCATGTGCAACACTGCAATCTCCACTGCTTCTTTCTCTGCCACTGGATGTAGCAAGAAAAATGCCTCTAGCTTTTTCACCCAAGCTCTAGCTGAAGTGTTCCCATCAAATGTAGACAATAGAAATATATTGCCTTTGATTTCTCTTTTGCAGTAGGGCCTTCTCTCCTCCTTCTGCTGAATAAAATGTGGGAACTTTGTAGCTCCCCTGAATGCTGCAGAATGGGATTTGCACTCACTCAAGTATTGATCTAGAACCTGATGATCTAAGCATCTCTCATGCTTGCTTTCTCTTTGAGAATAGGAAGTGCATGGACCTTCCTCTTCTTCTCTTTTCTTCTCCTCCTCAGGGAGGCTATTCTTTGTTCTAAAAATAGATGAGATCAAGCTCATCTGCTTCATCATCTTCTTCTTCTTCTTTCTGGGCTTGAATGCCACAAGTTGAGCCAGGAAAGGTGCTCTGATACCACTGTAATGATCCTTTTTTGGAATAACTAGCAATCCATGGCTAGAAAATGCATTTTCCATAAATGGAGGCAACAGGATTTGATACCAAGACCTGGATCCCCTTAGAAAAATGTGTCTAAGACCAAAATCCAAGGATTGGGATCAAAGAAATCCTCCTAGGGTGGTGAGACAAGCCTACCGCACCTAGTTCCCTTGAGAAATTTCCTAAGGAACACATTTTCAACAATGTATGAACATACAAGGAATTCTCAGCCTTATTTTAATGAGCCATGGCACATGAAGATGCAAATAGATGAACAATGTATAATATAGCAGTAGCATAATACAATGCTTTGAGGAATCACTCACTCAAGCTAGGAAATGAGAGCCTCAATAAGACATGTACACCAAATGTGATAAAACACTGCTATATAAATTTTCCCTAGCTATGGCAGCGCTGTCTATAGGAGACACTGCAACATATAAAATGAAAATATAATGATATATCAATGATAGTTCAATAAATGAGGGGGAGCAAGCTCTCAACCCCTAAAAACACTAATACAACAATCCTTAGGAGGATTGGCTACAATACATGTATAAAACAGAAAAATACAATAATGCCGGAGTTGCTGGGCAGAAGCAAATCAAAACTAGAAATATATGGAGAAGGCTGAGAAGGCACCAACAAATGAAGAACACTTCTCCAATGGAAATCTGAAGTGAAAGGTTGATCCCTTCACCTAAGATCTCACCCTCCAAACTATTTGCTAATCCCTCACAACAAATGTTCTCCAAGAATAACGCTGTCTAAGAGAGGGAATGTGCTGCATATGATGGCAAGTGGTTGGACTGGTCCCAAATATGGTGGAATAAGCTCATGAACCTCCTTTGCTGATCTCCCAAAGGGATGGAAGCTCCCTCCTCTAAAAAACTAGCCAAGGATGGTGTTGTAGAAAACCTCCCCAGCAACACCCATCAACACTGCACAATCTCCAGCTGAAACTGTGCTGATGAAGGAAGATGATACTTGACCACAATGTCTGAATATGGGGAATAGAGTGGAATCCTCCAAGAGATACTCAAGAAGGAGAGGAAATCCTAAATAGAAATTCCCTTGGCAATTCTTGCTAACTAGCAAGAAGTTGCAGCAAGTCCACCGGACCAAAGCTGAATAATACTCAAGATGTTTTACAATAGCTACCTTGCCCTCCTTTTAAACAATATCAACTCCCTCTCAATGGACCCCACTCATTAGGGTTTCCTTCCTCTAGAAGCTTCCCTCCTTATCCCACTACGCTGACCCACAATGTGCTTTCCACCTCATGCTACTGCGCAGTTTGACTTGGTCAAGCTTGACCTATCCTTCTTGCAAAAGCCCCCTTTCACACATGGAGGTGTGAAATCTAGCTCTATAAGTGACCCTCCTTCATAGCAAGAGGATTTTTATTACCTATTAATGAACCATTCAGCAAGGATCTAATTGGGAACAAATGTCTTAACCATTCGACAATGGTGACGCCACTCATGAATATGATCGGAAATGTGAGTAGCATTAGTCTGTTTGAAGTTGGTCAAGAGTTCCATTCCAGTTTCATATCTGATCGGTAACTGGAAATGGGTCAAAAAGATAGTAGCTAAGGCAGTGAAATTTTCAAATGAAGCTCTAGGTAATTCAATGTACCATTTAGCAGCCAGACCTGTAAGCGTACGCTGGAAAAGACGTAGTCGAATAGAATCATCATTTAGGGAATTTGATGAACACCATAAATGATAAGTCATAACATGAGTCGACGGATCTTCTTCAGGGTTTCCATTGAATTTAGGAATTTCGGAGGGTAATTTATGAGGCATCACTAGCCACCAAGGAGCATAATTAATAGGATCATTGGTTAACTGGTTTAAATCTGGTAGTTCCAAGGTTGCAACAAAAGGAAACTGTCTATTAAGGTCAGGTTGAGCATAGCCACGGTAAGATGGAATTGCTTGGGCAACAGGTATTTGAGCACCAACATACAAAATCTGCTACTAATAACCTAGACAGGGGTTGTTTTGCATGGCAAACGCTTGAGAATTATGTTGACCAAAACCTAGATATGTTACTTGTTGAAATGAAGTTTGAGGAATTTTCACCTGTGGCTGCCAAGGGGTCTGTCCACCAAAATTATAACCCAAATTATTATAATTTGGATTCGGTTGATATGTATAACTAGGTTGCGTTTGTGACACCCCATAAAATGGTACACCAGCTTGTGAATAAATAATTCCTGATACAGGTTGTTGTAAATTAACCAAAGGATTTTGAGTTTGTGGACCCAACATTTGATGATATTGAGTTGAAGAACTTGCCTGATAAGGTTGATGTACAATATTTTGATTCTATAATAGGGGTGTAGATGTATTAACAAGTGGTAATGAAGTGGGTGTAACAGGTTGAACCGGTTGATACGATTGTATAACCGTTTGTGGTTGGATAGGCGGAGTGGGATGCCATTGACAAACATTCAAGTCAACATTAATTTGACCAAAAAGTGACTGAGTACTGTCATGTTGGGTGACCAAAGGTTGCCCCCCAGCATAAGGAGGATAATAAGAAGGAAAATATTGTTCCTTGAATTTTGGGAGTCTAGTTGATAAAGGAATTGACCCATAAGGACCGACTTGATATTGCCCTGATGATGGATGTAATGATTCAAGTCGTTCAGTACTAACTATAGGACTACCAGTTAAAACACCAGATGATGACATTGGTAAAGACCATGAACGTGAAGGTGCACCAGAGAAAGTGTGAGATAATGATTTGTAACCTGTTGGGACCGAAGGGCCACTGTGAAAATATGACTCTGGTGAGGTTGTGAACAACGATGGAGTAGCGAGGGTAGGAGCTAATGTAATTGGAATAGCATACCCACCCAAAGATTCTAGTTCAGACATGGTTCTTTGACGAAATGTACACCCTCGAAAATCGATGGGAGATTGAACGGTAATAGGATCAACAAAAGTAGAATGGAAACGATTGAGGAAAATACTAGTACTGGTAAAGGTCTCCCCCAAAGTGGGTTTGACTTAAAGGTGTATCAGGTTGTGGGATTTCTTCAATCGCTCCAGGAGGAAGAATTTCACAGTTAGGCCCAAAATATATTTCAGACGGTTGTCTGTGTGATATAGGAGTTTCAATAGCTACAGAACTTTGTGGGATGACCAAGGTAGGAACAAATTTTGGCTATTCGACTTAGGATTCACATGTTCTGGCAAAGAAGAGACAAGATCTGGATCAATTTGTGATTGAACAACGTCGGGTCCAGGAGGTGTGGTCTCAACGATTGAATGGATCGTGACCACGGGTAGCTGTGAAGACTCCGTTTTGACAACAATAGACGAACCGGGATTTGTGGAAATAATTTAAGCTAACTATGGTTTAAAAGATGATGTTTTGCCAAAGGTGCAAATTGTACTTGATTTGACATATCTTGATCACCTTCGCCTACCAGATGTAACTTCTAGTGGTAAAGGTGGCTTTAAAGCTAATCTACGCGAACGATGGGGGATGGGATTATGTTCTTCCATGATTACTGATTTATTTTATCCAAAAAAAAAACAAAAAGAGAGTAATGCTAGGAAAAAGGGTTTACCAAGAAACTCTAAATTGCAGAATACCTCTTGGCGAACCAAGAATTACGGGTAGGTAATCTCCCTGAATGTTGTGTTCGGTGTATCACAATTTCAAGGCGACTGACTCAGTTCACTATGGATGGATAGCAGATAAAATTTGTCCTCCCAAATACACCTGAAAGTACATGGAGGTTGTTGGGCTGCTAATATGTCATTATTATTATCACTTTTTAACACCTATTTTATCCATTTCTACTCTTCTTTATCGTGTCGTTTATCATAATTTATCATATAATTCCATTTTATGATTATTTATGCTCTTATCGATAAATATTATTTCTTCTCCTTTATTTTTAATAAATTGATAATTATTATGCATGCTTTTATCAATGATGGTTTATTAATATATTTTGTAACAACACTCACCATTTTAGCCTCCAAGATATTTTCCAGATTGCAAATTTTATCTCTAGATCATCATCAAATATTCCAACTCAGAAATTTGCTGGAATAAGAAGTGTTAGTTTTGCGTTGGATGTTCTGGGCAAATGGAGAAGAATCTGGAAAATCGGAAACATGGGTTTTGTCCAGAACGGACCGAATTAACTTTTTTTAAAAATGGTTTGTCCAAATTTGGTCCGTATTAAGAGAAATGGAAGGTTCTTTGAAGACGATTTTCCCAAATTCGTTGTTGTGGCCATTTTCCAAATTCTTCCAGTTGCAGTACCAAATTCAACTTGTTCCTATTGAATGATTGATAGAAATATCTTTTCTTGCTGATCAAGTTGTTGGGGACAATCCAATATTTTTATGAGGGATCTTGTTTATTATTTAATTTCTCCTCTTTTTGGTTATAAAAGGAGACGCTTGTAAAAGAAAGGGGATGGTTGTTGCTTTTCGAATTGTAAACTTAATCACAAATTGTGTTGTTGAAAAGCACAATTACATTGTAATGCTGCTTTAGTTTAATGATTAATTGAAATTGTTGTTTCCATTCACATCATCTGAAGTAGCTTAGGTAGTACCTGCTGGTGGTTAAGGGCCCGACCCCTGGCAGCGTGAACTGCTCCTCTGTGTTATATTTTCGATTCTTGCAGAGTGTGATTGATTTGATAAATGCATATTACTGTGAGTTCATTTCATTAGTTGTTTATCATATTACTGTATTTATGTATTACACATTATGTTTATGGGTTATTTCATTATCGTGTGATCTGAATCTTATTTTTTACAGCGTGGGTTATTTGAGACAGCATATTTCCTTACTTAGATCATCCGTAATAGTCTAATTATCACTATTGGGTTCTCGGAAGTGATATTGGTTCTATCTTAATTGATTCACAATTCCATGCTTAATAGTTTACTGTTTTATTGCTTTATAATCTTGGTGTGTTGCATTGTTGAATTGCGTTGCCGTTCCTTTCCAATTTAACAAGAATCTTGATCCCTGTATAACTTATCTTGTTTTAACGGAGCTTCGCTGTTCAACATCTACTATTCCATTCCATTTGTTGTTCCATTCTGATTGCTGTTCATTTCGGATTGCTATTCAATAGAATTTTCTGTTCAATTATCTTAGATAGAGTTTGCTGTTCAGATTCATTAAGTTGTTGTTCAAATTCATTAGATAGAGATTGTTGTTCAATTCCATATTTTCTTTTCATTTCAATTCATTAGTTCCATTTTCATTTAGTTGTTTTAATGCAAGATCGTCAACTGTAAAGGACATCTGGTTATTGCTACCTTCGTTCTCAGATTGATTATCTTGTTTTCATTTGATTTTAATTCCATCAATTTCTAAAGGAAAGAGCTATCATTATTGCATCCTTGAATGATGTTTGCTGAGTGAATGATTGGATTTCAGAGCATTTAAGTTCATGTCATTATTGTTAGATTTCTTTTCCAAGCATCTGTTTACTTTTGTATTTACAACACTGTACTACATATTGCAAGGCATTACTCTTAGATTGAATTGCAGCCTCAGACAGAGCACACTCTTGAAATAAAAAATCATTCTCGGATTGATAATTAATGTAGGATAAATAGGCATTAAAAATACACCTTTTATACCTCAACATTTTGGCGCCGTTTCCAGGGAGAGTGTATGCCATTTAGAAAGAGTGATGCATATTTGATTTTTTTTCTGCTAGCGAAGATTTGGGTATTTAAAACGGAAGGTAAGAACCTGCATACCGAGCGAGGAACATACTCGTTCATTGGCCCGCTTCACAACAGAATTGAGTGAAATTTAAGGTAGGAATTGAAGTAGGAATTTTAGAGGTAGAATTTTTGAAAAAAAAAATCTTGTAATTCCACTTGAGTGGTGATGTAAGAACCACCCATTTCACTAACCAATTGACAGGAATATTGGAAGAGGATACTCAAATAAACACATGAATAAAATTTTCTATTATGGTAATAAATGGCTCACATTGCAACTTTTGAATTCCCTATCAAAGATCTTGGAGGAGTGACACAAATGCACATAATTCCCCCATCGTCTCTACCAAATTTTCATGGTTTGAAAAATGAAGATCCAGATACATTCTTATTTGAGTTTGAAATACTTTGTAGAGGATATGATTATTATACTAATGATCAAAGGTTGAAAGTGTTTCCTCTTACTCTAAAAGGAGCAGCTCTCCGATGGTTCTTGAGCCTAGGTGGGAACTGCATCCAAATATGGGAGGACATGAAGAACATATTCTTGAAGAAGTACCAAGACTATTGCAAATCCAATGAAGATATTTTCGGTATGATACAAGGGGAAGATGAAAGCTTGGAGGACTATGTGGAGCGATTTCGATACAACCTTCAAAAATCAAAGCATAAGCATTTGGAAAAAGAGATCTTGAAAACACTCCTTCTTAAAGGAATCAAAGATGATTTTTTAGAACTCTTAAATCTGATAGGAAAAGGTGATGTTTTTTAGTTATCATATGATGATGTTTGTGAATTGTGCATAAGGTATTCAAGAGGAATTTCCAAGGCTGGTAAGAATTCTAGAGAAGTTTCTTCTTTCTTTTCCAAATTTACTACAAGAACAAGAGACATAAGAGCTAAAATCAATGTTTTATTTGAAAATTTTAAATATGATTTTATTAGCTCTCTAAATTCACAATTGAATGTTTTGCAGGTTCAGAAAAATCAAGAATTTGATGAAGTGTTTTTCCCTCATTACCAAAAGGAGCATCCTATAGATACTCACTCTTCCTTATCTAGGATGGAAGTAGCATATCAAGGAGATGGGGAAGCTGCAACAAGGTCAAAACCATGGAAATCGTGGCCTACAGGTATGGTTCAAAACACTTCCTCTCCATTCTCTTACTTGCATAATCCATTATGGAATACTCATATGTTAGGACAGCCATGCCAATCTCAATATAACCACCATCAATCTTGTCTACAAGTTTGACACGGTTCATCTTATGATTTCATGACTACTCTCCCTCATCTTGTAGCACAAACACATCCTCCATATTCTCCACCAGCTTTTACACAACATCTTGCTTGCCTATCAAAATCATCCACTCAACCCAATCAACTACATCATCAAAATGCTCCATTCCCTACACAATTTCCTGCTCAACTCATTCCACACCCTCACCATAATAAACCAGTACAACATGCTTACAGTGTTGAACTGAAAAATTTACTCACCCTTCCCACCCATTCTATCTCACATGCACCAATGGAGAAAACTTATATTGAGATTCAGAATGTCTCAAATCCAAAAATTGTAGAGGTTATGAAAGAAAATGAGGTTTCTTCTAGCCTGCATCAACAAGATGTTTTAAACACTCAAGAACTTCATGATATGACGACTATGGGAAATCAAGAAAGTAAAGGATACATTGAAGATTGGTTTCACTCCATTTGCTTGCAGCATCACTCCATGCTTCAACAATTTTTGGCACCATATTTTCAAGGGAAGTTGGCTTCTCATACCCTAATTTTTATTAACATGTATTTTTCAAATTTGGGTATGTACATACTTGAAGCCTTATTTAGAAAATTTTTACACTGGAAATAATCTTATACGTAATCATATTCATTTTGCAAATCAGAGTAGGCTAGTGAAAAATAAAATAAACACATTTTTTTTATTTTTTTTCTATTTTTTTTATTTTTGTAAAAATAGTTGTTTTTGTTGCAACACGCTGTGGAAATCAACATCGATGATAAATATCTTAATTTATTTGTGTATGTAGATGCATTATATTGAAAATAGAAATTCTACAAACACTTATATTCATTTTTATCACCAATATGAAAAAATTGCTCGAATATCATATTTTTTTAGCTTGTGGGCTTGATGAAATTTCTGAAAACGGAGTTGGGACAGTCATGTTTTGAGAGACCAAAAGTGAATATTTTTAAAAAATATTTCTATCCTAAGTAGCCCATGATTTATAATTTCCAACCCAATTTGAATCACTCTAATTGGATTTGAAATGAAAAACTTATAACCAAAACATTGACAGGGCATCTAGTAGGCATCTCAGGAACAGAGTTGGGACAGTCCATTTTTGGAGGCCTAAATGACTATATTTTTAAAACCTGTTTCTATGGTAGATTATTATATAAATATAATTTACAAATAAATTTTAATCACTCGATTTCGATATCGTATGAGGAATTTATGACCAAAATAATGACTGCTTATCATAAATCAGCACTCTGGAAACTCTGTTTTCTCGGCTGTTTACTAGCGTATTTGACCCATCAATTCTTATTTTTTTCAAAAAATGTTTCTATTGAAGATCAATAAATGAATATAATTTAATCTCCAATTTGAATCAGTTCAATTTTCCATCAAACGAAAAATTTATGCTTGAAATATCAACTGTTGGTCTGAGTTGAAAAATCGAAAATGACTCTATTATGCAGGTTGTTCTAAGAAAATTTAATATACCATTACATGGAATTTTTAAAACTTGTTTCTATTGGAGATATATCTCTAAATTCACTTTCATTTGGATTTGGAATCACTCAAATTGGATGAAAAACAAAGAATTTATAATTGAAACACTGCTGGTTAGTATGATTGGCCATTGCTCTCCCGCAGGTGACAAATAAAATTTGTTTTATTTTTTCGTGGATTTGTTCTACAAATTAACTACTTGTTAGTTTTTTCGCATAATTATTGAATTAGGAGAGCCATATCACCTCTCTTTCTCTATGATTTAATGTTTTATTGCAGGTAGACACTCGTTTTTTGCAGGTCTTAGGAGAACAAAGAAGGTCAATTTATGGACGAGCGATTCTTGAAAGAAATTTTAGTGAAACAAGAGAATTTCATCTAGTTCATTACCTAAAATATTAATAATAGAAGAAATGAAGAATTGGTTTCTATTTGAAGATTCATGTCACTACTGCCAAAACATTTTTCAAAAAGATCATTTTTTTTCCATTGACAGATTGATATTCCCTTAGGAAATAACATCATAGCTGTTGTAACTTAATAAAGTGTTGTTTATTTTCTGATTTATTTTATGTTTTTGTGTTTCAGGTGTTGATCCCTTCAAATTTTAGTTTCTGCTCCATTGGCAATTGAACAATAAGGACCCCACCATGCAAGTTTCAATTGCAGAAGACAATTCTTCGGCAGCACCAATTCTGTAAAAAAATATTTTTTCTTGAAACCTGTACATAAATTTTCCTTTTTAGTTGATTGGATTTGCCTGACAATAGATTGTACATTAGATTTGTTCTTTCCTCTATTTTTTTTTTCCTTTGCTGTTACCTATAGTTATTTCTGCGTGCATTTTCTTTGCTGTCCCTCTTCAAAGGAACAACATTTCCGCGGATTGTTTTTGTTGTTCCTTTCAAAAGGAACAACATTTTTTTCCGATTGCTTCTGCTGTTCCTTTCAAAAGGAACATCATTTTCACAGATTGTTTTTGTTGTTCCTTTAAAGGAACAACAGCTGTTCCATCTAAGGAACATCACTTTTTGAGTGCATTCTTCTTGATTTAGAACAACATTTTGAGGATTTTCGTGAATTCTTCATGACTCTTTTAAAGGCAAACATAAAATTTATGTAAGTGATCCAGGTGGATATTGGTGGTCACCCGCCTATTCCACTTGGGGCTCCACCATTGTCTATTTCAGTTTTTCAGTTTCGGCACAGTTTACTATTTTTAGCAGTTTTTCGGGTCCTAAACTTCCGGAGCCGTTTTGAGGCCCTAAACGGCGTTTTTTGGGAAAACGAAGGGCAACATGGGTCCATGGACCGATGTTGCCCATTCCAAATTTGTAGTCCTCGGATAGATCTTTCTAACGAGGTATGGTACGCGTCAAACGGAGATCGTATGCCAAAGTTACGCCCCTGGGAAGTTGAAACACCAATTTACCCAAACGGGGCCCATAGTTTTAGCGCTTCATCTCCTAGGGTTAGGGTTTTGGCTGTTTAGGATTTCCCATTGTTTCTAAATAATAAATAGGCCCTCGAGCCTCATTGTAACTCAGTTCAGAGGCCTGTAGCCGCCACATCTCTTCTCAGAGATAGCTACCAGCGCCCTAGCTAGTTTTATTTCCATTCTGTCTGTAAGCAAATTTCAGTTCTTTGATATTAATGAAATGAAGTGTTATTTCCGCTGCATCTCTGTATTTATGGTTATGTGTTTATTCTGTTCCGTTCCTGCATAAATCCGGATCAGTGGTATCAGAGCGGTCTGCTTTTCTCGATCCTTCTTTGCATGTCCCCAACGAGGTCGGGGTATAAGGTGCTAGGGCTCGTCACGAGTTAGACCTTTGCAAGATCCCGACCTCCTGACCTCGGCTTGGACGCCATAGAGGGGATGAAAAGAAGAAGAAGATGAGGGAGCGGGAGATCCTATCAAAATATTGCTCGAGGAGGCCCTCGAAAAACAAAGGAACGCGATGATGGATAACTTTGCTCAGATCCTTCAACGGCTACCCACCGGCGGCGCATCTGCATCCAGCAGCCACTCTGGAGGCGCGACTCTTTTTAAGGTACAGGTAAATTTTGACATTCCCATATTTGAGGGTCAAATATGCCGTAGATAGATGGTTGAATCTATTAGAAGGATATTTCTCTGTTCATGACTTTTCAGACCGGGAGAAGATTATTTTTGCACTCCTCAAAGTTACCCCCCATGTTAAGGACTGGTGGGAAACCTACTGTGAGAACAAGGACCAGACATAACCCTCTCTGTTCTCGGCCGTACCAACTTGGAATTCTTTCTGAGACGCCGTCAAGGAACAGTACTATCCCGTGGGGAGCTATGAGGACAAGTACATACAATGGACCACGCTGCGACAACAAAGGGATCAAGATGTGCATGAGCTGACGAATCTGTTCCATACCCTGCGCACAAAGTTGGGTATCAAAGATTGAGAGAAACATCTGGTGCTAAAGTATCGCAGCTGTCTGCACAAATACATTCAGGAGGAAATGGAGTTCCTTGACATCTCCTCGCTTGGTACGGCATACCGGTATGCTGCCAAGATTGAGCAGAAATTCAAGCAGAAGAAGCGAGACTTTGGATCTGCGAATCCAAAGCAAGGGAAAGGTGCTTCCAAACCGCAGAACAAAGGACCGAGCCAAGGCATGGTGGCTAAAGACAACTCATCGAAGCCACAAGAAAAGAACAGCACCGCAAAGCCAAAGAAGGACACGGGAAAGTGGTGTGAGTTCCATAAGAGCTCCACTCACAACACAAGTGAGTGTCGGGCCAAGCAGTCGCTAGTGGCCGAGATGAGGGCTTCTGAGTCAGATGCATGCTCTGACTCCGAATCAAAACCTGAAAAGGTGAATGAAAAAGGGAAACGGATTATTGATGCGGAGCCCAACGCCACTGTTGCCACTGCAAAGATCCAAAAGGAGGAACCGGAAGATCCAGAGGAGGAGGAACGTCTCTTCCACTCCCAGATGTGGGTAAAGGGCTCCCCGGTACAGTTCATTGTCGACAATGGGAGCCAAAGAACCTCATTTCAGCAGACGCCGTGAAGCGGTTGGGCTTGCCGACCACAGCTCACCCACATCCATACACCATCGGGTGGCTTCACCAAGGACGAGATCTCCGCGTCAGCCGACAGTGTCGCCTTCCCTATAGCATCAAGCCCTTCATGGATGAGGTACTATGTGACATTGCTCCTATTGATATTTCTGATGTATTATTAGGACAACCATACTTGTGGAAGCGTCATGCTGTGTATGAGTCTCGACCTCGTGCTGTTATTGTTGCTTTGGGAAATAAATTGTATAGGATACCAGAGGTACCACCTCCTGCTGCTATCTCTTTGGTTACTGCAAAACAATGCAGTAAGCTCATTTCCCAAACCAGGAAATTCGTTTTCCTGATGATCCGCCCCCAGGGCAAGAAGAAGACTGTGGCCACATCCTCCAGACAGGGCTCCTCTGCACAGCAACAACAAATGGATAAGGTTGTGGAGGAGTACGGAGACATATTCACCTCACCCACAGGGGTTCCTCTGCACTGTCAGGTCAAGCACCCGATTGATCTGACCCCAGGTGCGCCGCTACCCAATGGACCGATCTATCGGCACTCTGTTCTAGAGAATGATGAAATCAAGAGGCAGATTCAGGAGCTGTTGCAGAAAGGTCACATCAGACCAAGTTCATCGCCCTGTGGGAGCCCGATCGTGTTGGTACAGAAGAAGGATGGGACGTGGAGACTCTGTATTGACTATCGGGCGCTGAACAAGATCACTGTCCGGAATAGGTACCCAATCCCACGGATTTATGACCTTCTGGACCAACTCAAAGGTGCAAAATATTTCAGCAAGATCGACCTGAAGTCTGGGTATCACCAGGTACCAATTGAACCCTCCGATGTGTGAAAGACTGCCTTCAAAGCCAAGGAAGGCCTTTTCGAATGGCTGGTCATGCCTTTCGGGTTGACGAATGCTCCCGCCACCTTCATGAGGATGATGGATGACATCTTTCGGCCATTCACCAACTCATTTGTAGTGGTGTACTTGGATGATATTCTGATCTTCAGCCAGACTTGGGAAGAGCACCTTCACCACATCCGACAAGTCCTCCAAACACTGCGGCAACACAAGTTGTGTGCCAATTTGGAGAAGTGCACTTTTGGCATGACCCAGGTTCAATATCTGGGATACATTATTGATGAAAGGGGGCTGCATGTGGATCCAGCCAAGATCCAAGTCATTCGGGATTGGCCAGCCCCAACCACTATAACAGAGCTTCGCAGCTTTCTGGGTCTTGCTAATTTCTATCGGAGGTTTGTGTTGGGATTCTCTCATATCACTTGGCCCTTGAGTCAAGTCACCAAGGGAGGAGCGAGAGCAAAATTTTTTTGGTCGGAACCTCAACAGAAGGCGTTCACAGAACTGAAAAACCGCCTCTGTTCTACCCCAGTGCTCACTTTACCAGACTTGCAACAGCCATTTGAGATCGAGACAGATGCCTCTGACTATGCTATTGGGGCAGTTCTTACTCAACAGGGACATCCAGTGGCATTTCACAGTGAGACATTGTCTGACACAGTTCGCAAGTACCCCACATATGACAAAGAAATGTACTCCATTGTGCAAGCTTGTCGACAATGGAAGCATTACATTTTGGGGAAGGAAACAATCATCCATACAGACCACAGGCCCCTACAGTTCATACAGACACAAGGGAAGTTGCAGAATGATCGCCATCAGAAGTGGTCTACATATCTGCAGCAGTTTCATTTGAACATCAAGTATAAGAAGGGTAGCACCAATCATGTTGCAGATTGCCTCAGCCGACCACCGATCGTGGCGCTCACCACTGTACTCAATGCTTGTGGGCATGAGACTTCTGATTGGCCGCTTCTCTATGAGAGTGACCCGGAATTCGGCCAAACTTACAAGGCACTCCTGGGGGGTACGCAAGTTCCAAATTTTCACCTCCAAGATGCACTTTTATGTCACATGGGACACCTTTGTGTTCCTTCAAGCGAGCGTGCCAAGATGATATAGGAAGCACACTACAGTCGAGTCGCTGGGCATTTCGGGGTCGAGAAAACAGTAGCAATCCTGCAGAAGTATTTCTATTGGCCGAACCTTCAAAAGGATGTCGAGAAGCACATCAGATCCTGCACTGCTTGTGCCATTGCCAAACCGACCATCAAGAAGCAAGGCCTATATACTCCTCTACCTACCCCTAGTCGACCTTGGGAATCCATCTCCATGGATTACATGTCGGGCCTGCCTTCTACTAAGCAGGGAAATGACTGTGTTTTCGTGGTCGTCGACAGATTCTCGAAGATGGCCATTATGGCGGCTTGCAAGAAGAATATCACAGCAGAAGCCACTGCTAAACTCTTCTTTGAACGAGTATGGGTGCACTTTGGGATCCCACAGTCTATCATATCAGATCGAGATAGCAGGTTCCTCGGCACATTTTGGTCCAGCCTCTGGTCAATGATGGACACAAAGCTCACCAAGTCCACAGCTTTCCATCCCCAAACAGATGGCCAGACAGAGGTCGTCAACAGAATGATTGTGCACATTCTGCGCATGTACAATTCAAAGCATCCACGCACATGGGACGAGAGCCTCCCTTATGTACAACATAGTTATAATCGGGCTCTCCATAGTTCAATCGGCCATAACCCATTTCAGGTGGGCTTGGGATTCCAGCCACTATGCCCCATTGACGTAGCCATGCCATTTGCAGCTGCTCAGGCCAATTCAGCTCATGTCCAGTCTGAAGTTGACAAAGCCAGTAGCTTCATCGAGCGCATTCAACACATCCGCCAACAGATTCATGATATATTGGACAGAGCCAATGCCAAGTACAAGCAACACCATGATCAACACCGGGTGCCACACAACTTCCAGGTGGGTGACAAAGTATGGCTACATTTGCAGAAGGAGCGCCTCACTGGACCCCACCGCAAGCTTCGCCCACTCCGATACGGGCCGTACACCATCACCAAGGCTGTAGGGAACAATGCATTCGAGCTCGGTATTCCACCATTCCTTGGTCTGCACCCAGTCTTCAATGTGGAGCCTTCGTCCTTACTTCCCACCTCTACTGGACACCTCAGACATTGCAGAACAACTCACACCAACAGAGTTAAACCCAGACTGCATGGAACAGGCCACCACATATTGTATCATGGACATGCAAATCAAGAACACTCGTCAACAGCAGATCCAACTGTATCGGGTTGTCAAAGCTGGCCAACTCCTGCACCAAGGAAAGTGGTTCACCGGGGACCAAGTTCAGCAGAAATTTCCTCATCTCATGGAGGAACTTAACGCAATGGGGACCATTGCTTCCTAAGGGGGGAGGAATGATCCAGGTGGATATTGGTGGTCACTCGCCTATTTCACTTGGGGCTCCACCATTGTCTATTTCAGTTTTTCAGTTTCGGCACAGTTTACTATTTTTAGCAGTTTTTCGGGTCCTAAACTTCCGGAGCCGTTTTGAGGCCCTAAACGACGTTTTTTTGGGAAAACGGAGAGCAACATGGGTCCATGGACCGATGTTGCTCATTCCAAATTTGTGGTCCTCGGATAGATCTTTCTAACGAGGTATAGTACGCGTCAAACGGAGATCGTATGCCAAAGTTACGCCCCTGGGAAGTTGAAACACCAATTTACCCAAACGAGGCCCATAGTTTTGGCGCTTCATCTCCTGGGGTTAGGGTTTTGGCTGTTTAGGATTTTCCATTGTTTCTAAATAATAAATAGGCCCTCGAGCCTCATTAACACGGTTGAGCTGTGTCACATCTCTTACGAGAGATAAGCTACAACGCCACTAGTAGTTTTATTTCCATTTTGTCTGTAAGCAAATTTCAGTTCTTTGATATTAATGAAATGAAGTGTTATTTCCGCTGCATCTCTATATTTATGGTTATATGTTTATTCTGTTGCGTTCCTGCATAAATCTGGATCAGTAAGGACACAAAAATTAGAGGTTACTGGAATCAGTAAATCAAGAGAAATTGTAATTTTTAAGAAATTTTTTTGTAGTGATAAGAAAAGGAAAGGACACAACCATCTATATCACTTTGCTATATTTATTTTCACTAAAATTAATATGATCGGTTATCTTTATCATGTTGGTTCTTCCCTAAATCTTCATAACTCTCTTTGATTTTGGGGAGGACAGTAGGGTGTTGAGCCATCCTCTATACATAAATAGGGAAGCGCTACATGAAAAAAGAAGAAACAAATCTCTATATGATTACTAACAATTCTATGATATGGCAGATGGAGGATAGGGGGTCTCATCAAGAGCTAGCCTACCATGATCATAAGGGAGCAGTGAAGTGGCATTCCCATTATGGCCACCACACCAGGGATATGATCCAATGGACAAATCAGAAAAATAAAAAGTCCTTGGAACAGGAGGTCTCATCACGAGCCGACCTGCCGACATTTCACTCCTTCCTGGTGAATGGCATTGTGATTCATCTGGTTCCCAAGCCAACACAGTGGCCTCCATCATGACATCACACAACACTTCCCTAGGCATAAATAAAGGGTAATGGTTCCAAGGGTGAGAAAACAACTTTGTCAAGGTTATAGACACCTGCGTGCAACAGAGCTCTGCTGTTGGTGTTGGAGTCATATTTTTCACAAATCAATAGTAATGATAAACCTTTTTATTATATCTTTATCTAATATCAAATGAGAGTATGCTCCTAAACCCTTTGTTCGGAACCTCTTATGCATGAAATTTATTTATAAATCGATCATAATGGTTTATGTGGATAATGACCGCATAAGTACTTTTTTCACATCAGCTGTCATTTTCCCTTATTTTCGAATCATTACATAAACATTTCCATATCTACTCACGATTTCAAAATATGCATTGATTTCAGTAATGCGATAATTTTTTGATCATATCATAAGTATGTATGCCTTTCCATGTTGTACAATTGCTGTGCAGTATGCTGCTCATCTATTTGCCACAATATTTATATTGCATTTCTACAGAAGTTTTTCTGCTTAAAATTTTTGCATGCATCTTATCTGTTGCCATTCAAAACTAAAACTGTGGATTCAAGAAAATTGCATGCAGAATCGTGATTCGTTTACAGGAGAACAACAAATATGGGGGGGAAATTCTATTCGCAGCACGACCGCACTATTGCAACTAACAGCAAAGGCTCACGCAACTCGCAAACGCGCACAATTCTTCAAACATGATGTGCTTGCATGGCTTCCACCTTTTGCATCACTTTCAGTATCTGCTCAGCCTACATCAGCTTCAACAAATGCCAGTCCCTACATGTCATTCCACATTTTTTTTTCAAAGGTAAAACTTGAGGTAAAATAGCGTACTTTTCTGATTTATTACGAATTTAGGAGAATTTCATACACAATCCATTGAACATTATTTATCATCATTCATTCCACATCTTTACCACTTCCCATTTTCCAAAGACATATCATCTTTCAGTTTGGGGGAGTATTGAATTCCTTAATTTCTTTCTTATGACCATGTTAGTAATATTCTTTATCATCCATTGATATTCTTATTCATTCTCAACTCCTCCCTTATTCCATGTTGTTTTACACCAAGCATAGTTTTCAACAGATTGTAGCAACCACCTCTCTTTGTTTTCTAGCCTTGCATGAGGACATGCTAATTCTTCATTTTGGGGGAGGAATTTCCACACATGATGTATGTTTTCTATTTTCTTTCTCGTTTAAGGCATACAATTTCATTTTTATACAGTGCAGAAATTGATTTGCATATATCTTTAAAACTATGAATTGAATTCTTGTGATTTCTGGATTAAAAAGGCGTATCATTAAAATAAACAAACCCAGATAATTTCACGCCAAATTAGTTTACAAAATTTCGAAAAATATGCACTATCACCTACAACCATTTTGTTTATATCTCATGATCAATGCATCAAAACGATCTGATTTTTGAGAAAATGATTAATGAAGTTTGATGTTACTTATATCACATTTTCCTACAACTTCATATACATATAGTTGAACGTCAACTGTAAAAATTGTTACGCCTTCATCAAGATTGCTAAAATTGAATATTCATTATTTGAGGAAAAAAAAATCATTTGTTCCATCCATTTCATGAGTTGGGATGAACAATTTTTTTTTCTTGGCTAGCACATTGATTTTGTCTTTGGGTTGCATGAGGACATGCAATATATTCAGTTCTGGGTTGCATGAGGGCATGCAATATATTTAGTTTGGGGGTGTGTTGGGCTGCTAATATGTCATTATTATTATCACTTTTTAACACCTATTTTATCCATTTATACTCTTCTTTATCGTGTCATTTATCATAATTTATCATATAATTCTATTTTATGATTATTTATGCTCTTATGGATAAATATTATTTCCTCTCCTTTATTTTTAATAAATTGATGATTATTATGCATGATTTTATCAATGATGGTTTATTAATATATTTTGTAACAACACTCACCATTTAATCCTCCAAGATATTTTCCAGATTGCAGATTTGATCTCCAGATCATCATCAAATATTCCAACTCAGAAATTTGCTGGAATAAGAAGTGTCAGTTTTGTGTTGGATGTTCTGGGCAAATGGAGAAGAATCTGGAAAATCTGAAACAAGGGTTTTGTCTAGAACGGACCGAGTTAATTTTATTGTAGAATGGTTTGCCCAAATTTGGTCTGTATTAAGAGAAACAGAAGGTTCTTTGAGGAGGATTTTCCCAGATTTGCTGTTGTGGCCTTTTTCCAAATTCTTCCAGTTCCAATGCCAAATTCAACTTGTTCCTATTAAATGATTGATGGAAATATCTTTTCTTGCTGATCAAGTTGTTGGGGACAATCCAATCTTGTTATGAGGGATCATATTTACTATTTAATTTCTCCTCTTTTTGGTTATAAAAGGAGACGTTTGTAAAAGAAAGGGGATGGTTGCTGCTTTTCGAATTGTAAACTTAATAAAAAACTGTGTTGTTGAAAAACATGATTACTTTGTAATGCTGCTCCAGTTTAATGATTAATTGAAATTTTTGTTTCCATTCAAATCATCTAAAGTAGCTTGAGTAGTACCTGCTGGTGGTTAAGGGCCCGACCCTTGGCAGCGTGAACTGCTCCTCTGTGTTATATATCTGATTCTTGCAGAGTGTGATCGATTTGATAAATGCATGTTACTGTGAATTCATTTCATTAGATGTTTATCATATTACTGTATTTATGTATTACACGTTCTGTTTATGAGTTATTTCACTATCATGTGATTTGAATCTTATTTTTTACAACGCGAGTTATTTGAGACAGCATATTGCATTACTTAGATCATCCGTAAGAGTCTAATTATCGCTATTGCGTTCTCGGAAGTGATGTTGGTTCTGTCTTAATTGATTCACAGTTCCATGCTTAATAGTTTACTGTTTTATTGCTTTATAATCTTGGTGTGTTGCATTTTTGAATTGTGTTGTTGTTCCTTTCCAATTTAACAAGAATCTTGATCCCTGTATAACTTATCTTGTTTTAATAGAGCTTCGCTGTTCAACACCTGCTGTTCCATTCCATTTGTTGTTCCGTTCTGTTTGTTATTCATTTCAGATTTCTATTCAATATAATTTGCTGTTCAATTCTCTTAGATAGAGTTTGTTGTTCAGATTCATTAAGTTGCTGTTCAAATTCATTAGATAGAGATTGTTGTTCAATTCCAGATTTGATGTTCATTTCAATTCGTTAGTTTATAGTCTGCAAAGAGTTTGGTTTTTATTTTGAGAACTTGCCTAGTTTACTTTCATTAGCAACATTAATGATTTAGTTCAATTTCCATTTTCATTTAGTTGTTTTAATGTGAGATCATCAACTGTAAAGGACATTTAGTTATTGCTACCTTCGTTCTCAGATTGATTATCTTGTTTTCATTTGATTTTAATTCCATTAGTTTCTAAATGAAAGAGTTATCATTACTGCATCCTTGACTGATGTTTGCTGAGTGAATGGTTGGATTTCAGAGCATTTAAGTTCATGTCATTGTAGTTAGATTTATTTTCCAAGCATCTGTTTACTTTTGTATTTACAATACTGTACTACATATTGCAAGGCATTACTCTTAGATTGAATTGCAGCCTCAGACAGAGTACACTCTTGAAATAAAAAATTGTTCTCGGATTGATAATTAATGTAGGATAAATAGGCGTTAAAAAGACACCTTTTATACCTCAACAAAGGCCCAAGTCTATATTACCGTTGTCTGATACGAAATCGCACAATGAGAGCACCCATTTATACTTATCGTACTGTAACACCGCCTGATATATCCGAAAGTATGCTGACGAGCTATGATATACTTACGTACATGGAGTGAGGTATCACACTCAGAATGTATCTCAGACAAGTTAACGACAGCTGCTATGTTTTACGACGTTGGAACATGTCTCTAGCCTAGACCTTCTAAATGTTATCGTTAATGTTCCAATGCGTTGTTAAGTAAATTGAGATTTATTTTTGTTGATCTTGCTTAACAATTTTCTTTTCAGGTTCACCACGATGATGTGTATGAAATTCCTAAAATGCAAGCTAAGAATGATAAACAAACTTTCACTTTTAGCTTTTTCAATGAAAAACCTAGCTACTAAGGGAAGAGAGAAAATAATTTGAGAGCAAACAAATCAATGAGAAAAAAAAAATCAAAGAATCTCAAACTAAATGCAGATTTCCTAATGTTCCTTATGCAAAAAACACACAATCCTACATGCAAATGCAAGTTTTTCTTTTTAGTTTCCTTAATGTTATGAATGCAGAAAAGAAACTAGGTGCACTAGATCAATAATCAAAATTCTTTTTACTTTCGAGAAACGAAGAATACAAATGAAAATTTCTCTTTTGAAGGAAAAATGAGGATTTCAACAACACTTTCTCCTATCAAGGAAGTGAAGATTTTACGAAAATTTCCTATTTAGAAAGCAAATGATTCTTAATGCGACCATAAAAATACTTTGAAATCAATTTGTCAATGATAAAGAAAAACTTTTTTAAAACAACATTGAACAAATTTTCAGTCAAAGGAGAAGAAGTATATAAAGTTACTGGTCAATTGAGCATTAGACTTTTCAGAACACAGTAGCAAACAAAATTGAAGCAAGTTGCAAAGTTAGATTCAAGGGAATTTGGACCCTTTCAGGAGCCAACATAGTCTCCAAGGGGAGACAGTGCTCTGCAACGCAGGCTTGGAAGGGAGACAGTGCTCTGCAAAGTATTATGCCTTGACTAAGGGTGCGTTGGGCGCAGTAAACAAATAAAAAGATATTTTTTCACTCACTAACTTTGCAAATTAAGCTCTGAAAAAGTCTAATATTTATGTGAAACAACTACTGGGTGGATTTAGAAAGAAAATTAGAGACTAAAACACCTAGAACTAAGAGAAATTCTCCCCAGCAGAGTCGCCAGTTTGTTGGGCCAGAATTGTAATCTACGGATAAATTACGCTTCCCTAGACAGGTGTTAGTCTAGAACAACAGATGCAAGACTGTACTACCATTTCTCCTAACTCAGAATAGATACATAGAGAGGATTGGAGGCTTACTTGTTTAATCGCTTCCAAATGGCTACTTCTATCACTTCTACTGCAGCTTCAAATTCAAGTGGTTTGTTGGCTGAATGCTTCCTGCAAGAAAGAACACTGAAACAGAAGAAGATGCAATAATATAGATCTCTATTCAAGTTAGTTAGCTAAATCAGTAAAGCATAAACTGCATTCATCAACCAAGATATTACAATATGGAAAATCAAAGTTAACATAGATGCACGTAGGGAAAAATAAGAAGTAATCTTTATTGATGATAAAAGGAGAGGTTACAACCTAGTGACTGATTTGAAGTGACCTTCCAGCAGAGTTCCCAAGTCTCATCACAACATAAATCTCTCCAGCAGCAGCTCCATAAATCAAACTCTCAATTCAAAATTCTCCAGCATTTCTCTACTCAAATTCTTCCTCCTCGAACACTTAGATATGTGTTCAATTTATAGATGAAATGTAGGTTGTTTTGCAATCAATAGCTTTCCAAAAATAGGCAAGAAATATTTCCAGTCATGTAGATGTCAAATGGACACTTGGATCCAAATCTTGACACATGTGAACTCTTCTAGATGTTGGGTGTGGAGCCTGATTTTCTTCCTGATTCAGAGATCCTTGTTTTAGTTGGATGTATACCCCAGGAAAATTATACACCGTTGGACGCAGGGGGGAATTTTCCCTCCCGCGGGGTCCGGGGGGGCCAACCCCCCCAACTGGGGGGTCCGAGGGCCAGTGGTCCCCCGGCGGGGGTTTCGGGGGCAGCGCTCCCGAAGCCAAAAATAGATGTAAAATTGCCTTGTAAAATTATAGTAATTTCTTGTCAATCTGGGCTATTCATTAGGCGGATGATCTGACAGTAGAAGTTATGTTTAGTTTAGGGTTTTTTTCCCTAGAAGGCAACCCCTCGTTTGTATGAGGGTATTGTATTGCGGCTATGTATTGTATATGTATTCTCTGAGCGGGAAACGGATAGGGAGGCTGTGAGAGACAACAGAGGATATTACAGTAGATCTCCTGTAGGTTTTGTATCTTCATTTTGCTGGATAATAGAAAGGAAGGATTGGCTGTTCGGGGTGGACGTAGCCCAAACTGGATGAAACATGTATATCTGTGTCTCTCTGGTTTTATATGTTTTGTGTGCTTGTATTTTATGCACATTTTATGTGTTTCATTTCTCTGTAATATTTAATTTTCTAACAACTGGTATCAGAGTCGAAGGTATATTTGGTTGATAAACTCGCAGGAAAGAAGGGTTCCTGGTTCGAGTGGGAGCAATGGCGTAAGATTCTAAGTTTAGGGTCGAGAAATTTAACAGCCAAAACTTCTCGCTGTGGAAGATGTAGATGGAAGATTATTTGTATTAGAAAGCTCTATACCTACCATTGAGCGGAAAAGCAAAAAAATCGGCGGCCATGACAGATGCGAAATGGAACATTCTCGATAGAAAGGCACTCGAAACAGTACGGTTGTGCCTTGCGGCATCATTCGCCTTCAATATTTCAAAGGAAACAACAACAGAGGGTTTGATGCAGACGTTGGCGAAACTATATGAAAAACCCTCGGCCTCAAACAAGATATTTCTTTTGAAATGACTATTTAATATGAAGATGTCAGAAGGTGGATCTGTTGCAGACCATTTAAATGATTTTAATACAGTTACCAGTCAGTTAAGTTCTGTAGGGGTAAACTTTGATGATGAAGTTAGAGCTCTGTTATTTCTGTGCTCATTGCTAGAAAACTGGAATGGTTTAGTTATGGCCATTAGTAACTCTATCTCTGGATCTAGTACATTAAAGTTTGATGATGTTTTTGGTGCTATCCTTAGCGAGGAAATGTGACGGAAAAGCTCCGGTGAGACATCGGGTAATGCTTTGAGTGCAGAGTCTAGGGGAAGAAAAATGGAAAGAGGAAAGATCTCAGGATATCGCAGTAAATCAATGAAAGGCAGATCCAAGTCCAGATCGGGGATAGTGTGCTAGAAATTCAGAAAGAAAGGACCCCTAAAGAAAGATTGTAGATCTCGAAAGGGAAAAGAAGGAGATGCACAACAAGAAAATAATCATGAAGCAAATGTGACAGGTGATGTGTTACAAGATGCTTTGATTCTTTCTTTCGAAAATGTTACTGATTCTTGGGTTGTAGATTCAGGGGCTTAATTCCATGCCACACCTGATAAGAAATATTTTCATGACTATGTTTAAGGAGATTTTGGACAAGTTCGTTTGGGTGATGATAAACCCTGTAAAATTGTTGGAATGGGTAAAGTTCTTGTAAAACAACAGAATGGAAACCAATGGCTACTAAAGGAGGTAAGGCATGTTCCAGATCTAAAGAAAAATCTAATTTCAACAGGGCAGTTAGGCGGTGAAGGTTGTGTGACAACTTTCACAGATAAAACTTGGAAGGTCACCAAAGGAGCCTTGGTAATAGCAAAAGGAGAAAAGGTTGGTACATTGTACTTATGCAATGGTATTTCTAACTCTATTAATGCTTTAACTTCCAAAGGATCAGATGCAGCATTATGGCATCATAGGCTCGGACACATGAGTGAGAAGGGGATGAAGATTCTTCACTCAAGAAATTTGTTGCCAGGTTTGAAGAATGTTGATTTGGATTTCTGTGAAAATTGCATTTATGGAAAACAAAAGAGAGTAAGATTTCTCAGAGTTGGGAAAGAAAAGAAGAGCGAAAAATTGGAGCTTGTGCATACAGATGTATGGGGACCTGCTCAGGTATCATCTCTTGGTGGCTCTCGTTATTATGTTACTTTTATTGATGATGCAACTAGAAAAAATTGGATTTATTGTATTCAAAATAAATCTGATGTATTTGATACTTTCAAGAAATGGAAAGCTTTGGTTGAGATTGAGACAGGAAAGAAGTTGAAGTGTCTCAGATCAGACAATGGAGGTGAATATTGCAGCAAAGAGTTTGATAGGTACTGTTCAGAGCATGAAATTCATAGAGAGAAGACAGTTCCAAGAACACCACAAGAAAATGGTGTGTCAGAAAGGATGAACAGAACAATCATGGAGCGTGCAAGGTGCATGAGATTGCATGCAGGATTGCCTTTACAATTTTGGACAGATGCTGTAGATACTGCTGTTTATCTAATAAACAGAGGGCCTTCAAGTTCCTTGGATGGTGGTATTCCAGAGGAAGCATGGACAGGTAAAAAGGTAAACTACTATTTTTTAAAGCCTTTTGGTTGTGAGGCCTTTGTCCATATTAATAAATAAAATAGAACAAAGCTTGAGGCAAAATCAAAGAAATGTACCTTTATTGGATATGGTGTTAATGATTTTTGTTATCGCTTATATGATTATGAAAATCACAAAATCATTAGGAGCAGAGATGTAATATTCAATGAAAAGGTCTTGTATAAGAATCAGTTGCAGGAAAAGAAACAGGAAAAAGAAAGCAAGGAATATGTGGTTCTTGATGAGATAACTGAAAAAGTAAAGGTGCCTGAAAATAATAATAATCAACAACCACAGCAGCAGCAACCACCACAACAGCAACAGGCACCTCAAACACCTGAAAGTGGTGTTAGAATATCTACCAGGATAAGTAGACCCCCTGAACGATACTCTCCTTCATTATATTATTTATTGTTGACTGATTCTGGTGAACCCGAATGTTATGAAGAAGCAATGCAAGTTGAAAGCAGGAAGAAGTGGGAGCTAGCCATGGATGAAGAGATGGACTCCTTAATGCATAACCAGACTTGGGACTTAGTCAGGTTGCCTACAGGTAAAACTACATTGCAGAATAAATGGGTTTATAGGTTGAAGGAAGAAGATGGAGGAAAACATAGGTACAAAGCTAGACTTGTGGTGAAGGGGTTTGCATAGAAGAAAGGTATTGATTTTGATGAAATATTTTCTCCTATTGTTAAGATGACTTCAATTAGAACTCTTGTAGCAGCAGAAGATTTACATCTTGAACAGTTAGATGTAAAGACATCATTTCTCCATGGAGATTTGGAGGAAGAGATATACATGCAGCAACCAGAAGGATGTGAGGTCAAAGTGAAAGAAAAATTGGTGTGTAGGTTAAAGAAGAGCTTGTATGGCTTAAAACAGGCTCCAAGGCAGTGGTATCTAAAATTTGACAAGTTTATGTCTGAACAAGGTTATACTAGATGTCACTATGATCATTATGTTTATCTAAAAAGGCAAAATGATGGCAGCTATATTATATTGTTATTGTATGTAGATGACATGCTTGTTGCAGAATCTAACATGCAGGAAATAAATGTGCTCAGAAGAAAATTGGCAAATTCATTTGCAATGAAGGATTTGGGAGCTGAAAAACAAATCCTTGGTATGAGGATAACTAGAGACATGAAAAATCACAAATTAACACTGTCTCAGAATGAGTACATAGAAAAGGTATTGAAAAGATTTAATATGCACAATGCAAAACCTCTTAGTACACCTTTTTCTACCCATTTCAAACTTAGTAAGGAGATGTGCCCAAAGACCCAAGAAGACATGGATTATATGTCTAAATTTCCATATGCATTAGCAGTTGGAAGGTTAATGTATGCAATGGTCTGCACAAGGCCTGATATTGCACATGCAGTGGGAGTTGTAAGCAGGTACATGAATAATCCAGGAAAAGAACATTGGATGGAAGTAAAATGGATTCTCAGATATTTGAGAGGTACCACAAATCAAGCATTATGCTTTGGTGGTTCAAACATTGCTCTACAGTGATATGTTGATGCAGATATGGCAGGTGACAGAGATAACAGGAGGAGCACTACAGGATATGTATTTACTGTAGGTGGAACAACTGTCAGTTGGGTTTTAAAAATCCAAAGTGTTGTTGCACTTTCAACAACAGAAGCAGAGTATGTTGCTGCTACAGAGGCTAGTAAAGAAATGATTTGGTTACAAAGGCTTATGGGTGAATTGGGTAAGAAGCATGATATGGGCACGTTATACAGTCATAGCCAAAGTGCCATTCATATTGCAGAGAAATCAACATTTCATTCTAGGACTAAACACATACATATCAAGTACCATTTCATACGGTCAGTATTGGAAGATGGAGAGTTGAAGCTGAAAAAGATACACACTAGCCAGAATCCTGCAGATATGCTAACAAAATTTGTAACCAGGGAGAAACTGAAAATGTGCTCAGTTTCAATTGGTCTTCAAGGATGATGATGAAGATGAGGAACAACCAGGTCCAAAGAGGAGTCATTGTCCAGCAAATGAAGTAGCGATGGAGTTGCTACAATCAGTCTCCAAGTGGGAGATTGTTGGGTGTGGAGCCTGATTTTCTTCCTAATTCAGAGATCCTTGTTTTAGCTGGATGTATACCTCAGGAAAATTGTACACCCTTGCACACTAGGACTTTCCATAGGTCTGGGCCTGAATTTCCCAATCGGGGATCCGGCTAAAGGGGCCTCCTGCCGAGAGGTTTCGTGGGTAGCGCCCGGTCAAAAAGATGTAAAATTGCCTTGTAAAAGTATAGTAATTTCTAGTCAATCTGGGCCGTTCATTAGGCAAATGATCTGACGGTAGAAGTTATGTTTAGATTAGGGTTTTTTGCCCTAGAAGGCAACCCCCTCACTGCAGAGGGCTTGTATTAAGTGCCATTTATCAGAGGTATTCTCTGAGCGGGAAACAAATAGGGAGGGTGTGAGAGACAACAGAGGATATTACAGTGGATCTGCTGTAAGTTTTGTATCTTCATTTTGCTGGATAATAGAAAGGAAGGACTGGCTATTCGGGGTGGACATAGCCCAAACTGGGTGAACCACATATATTTGTGTCTCTTTGGTTTTATATGTTTTGTGTGCTTGTATTTTCTACACATTTTATGTGTTGCATTGCTTTGTAATATTTAATTTTCTAACACTAGAAGGCACTGGCTAAGTGGAGATTCCACAACAATGAGAATTTCGCTCCCAATGTGACCAATGCACCTTTGAATGTCAAGAAGTTCTCTGTAGAGCAGCCTTGCATGGGGCTACCTACATATGCAATGCACTTAGGCCCCTTAGAGCCTACGTTGGTGAGCTCTCATATGTTATACAATAAGCTTCAAACCATGGAAACCTTTGCTTGATGAAAGTTTTGTTTGATTTGTCTTGTTTCTTGTCTTAGGGCATGTAGCAACTGGGATGATAGGGAATGATAGACCCTTGATCATCGGTCCTGGAGATGATGGCCAGTTAACCAGGTTATTGGGAATGGAGCCCAAATTGACCTATAAAATATCCATTCACACCTTCACAGCCTATTTTTTTCCCTGTCCAAATTCCATTTTTAGACACCTTTTTGCAGAGAAGATCGTGGGCCATACGAGAGGCCTATTGGATACCTGGAGGAGTGTTTTGTTCCTAACATGCCAAATAAAAAAACACTCTATCAGTGTTGCAAAAAAATTCAAGGTTATGGAGATATCACTCCATCTCTAAGGCCTAATTTTGCAAAAAAACCCAAAAATTTGACACAATCCACTTCTCAAAAACACAACGCCTAGGGCATTGTGATTTTTATAGGAGCCTCCAAATGACAAACGGTCACCACCATTGGATTCAGAAGGCCCTGTACACCAAATTTTGATAATTTTAACATCACTTTTGGACATTATGATAGGGATAAATGGCAAAAAACACCTTAAAAAGCATCTTTCTGGCTTATTTTTCAAGCTCACACTACACTTTTGACTAGTCTTGGGAGATTTCACTTTTTAGGGCCTTAAGTTCATAACTTTCATAAAATAAGGGAATTTTTGGAAACTATATAGGAACAAATTTCCAATGGTCTATCTTGGGCTCAATTGTCACTTCAACAATTCCTCCAAAAGCGACCTTGAAGTTGGCGCCGTGCTTTTGCTTCAGGCGACGTGGTTTTGCTAGTTCACTGATATTTTCTAGATTTTGACATTTTCTTAGTTGGTCAATGGATTTGATGGATTTTACTGATGTAATTGATTCATGTAAATTTAATTATGTTAAGTTTTGTTACTAGAGATAGATACATTGGGTAAAAGTGTATTTTTGGACAAATGAATAAGTTTCACCAAAGTTAGGGATGAGTTTGTTGACCTCCCTAGTCTTTGTGTTTCTAGTTGAGCACTTTGTGTATCAGCTCCAAAAGTCATGGATTCGACCCCTAAGCTAGGGAGAATTGGTTTTGGTCTATATTATTCACTTATTTTCTTATAGCAAGGGTTGGATGTTGTTGGATTGATCATTGAACACTATTGTAATCAGATTTTTGGCAAGAAATAATAGACTGAGTTGCAGCTATTTTGATGGAATTCTTATGGTAATGTGATTTGAAAATGTTTCTTCTTAAGTTTTTTCAAGTGTGTGAATGTATTTTGATTTCATATTCATTCCATTTCTAAATGTAATTGTTTCCTAAGCCAGAAAGACAAAATTCATTTAGCCTATGCTTTGTTTTGGAGGAATAGTTATAGTTTGTTTCATCTTCTTCTTAGTAGAAAAGAATTCATATTTCTTATGCTCTTTTCTCAAAACCTAGCAGTCTAGATCACTCCATCAAGATATCCTTTTATGCTGAACTACTTACCTACCTTTCTCCATCATATCCTTGCAATTATGATCCTTTTTTTCCCTGACCTAGTTCCTTCCTTGACCTATTCAACATCCAGAACTTTAAAATTCAATCAATCAAAGCCCTGTACTACTATACCTAGCCTAATATCTCATTGATCCAGCCATATTGGCTGATATCCATTGGAGAGATCCCTCTCCTGCCTAGTAGGGCTAAGTACTTGGAAAATATTGGTTTGTTGTAATATTCCTAAATTAGCTGCAGCTAATATGAATATTAATTTTGCCTTGTTTATTTTTCATTTCATGTATTGATGAATAAATTGTAAAGGAGGACATGTAAAACTCTTGAAAATCAATAATAAATCAATGCCTATGTGAATAGAGACATATCTGGGCTATGTAAATATACTCTTGCAGGTGTTAAAGGGTCTAAATCACAAGAATGGATCCTATTTGACCAAGTCAACAACGCAGTCTAGATGCATTGAACCTCCTTGAGGGACAACGCAGTTCTAGAAGGATATTATAAATGTGAAAGGAGCTAATATAATGAAGTGGTTTAGGGTTTTTCTAAGACTCCAATATTATAAAAGGAGGAGGAGAGAAACAAGGAAATGGTTGTTGAAGATCATTATTTCTAAAGGTTTGTCGGCTTAGACATCCCTTGTTGGGCATTCCTGTTCAGGAATCCCACCTCCTTCCTTGAGCGGCTCTTGGAGGAGAATTGTGATAAACTTGTCCACTATCAAGCTTGGGCCAATATTCACCTTACATTACAACACTGCTCAGGTTGAGGGTTGAGCTGTCTTGTGAGCTGCAACAAGTGGAAGACTAGATCTTCTTAGATCTAGATGATAGCAGTGGCTCTTCTCAGTGAGTGTGTCCTTTAACCTCCTGGAAGAGTTAATTTGCTGATTATAATTCAGATCTACATCTTGGCATCAGGCCAAATCATCTTCAAAATCTACAACACTATCTCTCTCCCTAAGACAACGTTATTTGCAGATCTACAGCTGCAGGGTGTTTTTCCATCATTTTGGAGGAGAGATCTCTAGTGTTGGGGTTTTTCCTCTCACTATAATGATCCATGGATTGGCCATCCAATCCATGTATGTTTCAAATATGATCTGCTATGTACTTGTATTATTCATAAATTCTGAATCATTCTGCAGATCTAAAGTTTTAGATCTTAGATCTACTTCCAGTGCTTCATGTTTTGAGCAAAACCCCAAGGGGTATGTATATATAAGCTCTTATTGTACATGGATCTGTATTGGATCTATATTTTTATGTAAATATCTAATATAGATCTAAAGAATCAATAAATTTCTGCTTCAGCCCTAAAAATAATGCTATCATGGTTATGCAATCTTTTAACATGGTTGTAGCACCTCTTTCTTGAGGATTTCTGTTGTATTCTTTCATTCTTCTTCTGTAAAGTGTATGAGTTATGCCCATTATATTATTTTTCAATATTCATACCTTATTTCATTCATACCCTTTAGAAAATCACGCTCACATGCTTCGGTAAATTTTTGCATAATTCTAGTCTCGGGAAATCAGGGTTTTCTAGCCTAGTTAGGAAAGGAGGAATTGTTTAACATAGAAAAACTCATTTTTTTTTGCTGAAATTCGACACGGGAGTCCCTAATAACCCTAGATATCATATACAACCACTTTTCCACCTTATTTTCATGCAAATCTCTGAATACACTCATTTTATGGCCTAAATCCTCACTTTTCCCCACCTTTTGCCTTATAAAACGTTGTATAAAGTTTCTGCTATATATTTTACTGAATTTTAAGTGTATTTACACCTGTATGAGGTACATGGATGTAGATCCACATTGGTAATAACTCAGATTATTCCCAATAGTGTAGCTGTTCCAGTTTTGGAACACTACAGTGGTATCAAAACAAGATCTTTGGCTCAGTATGTGGCTTCAAGACAAAGTACTATACAGCAAGGAGCAAGGTAAGAATTATGAATAATATGGGTTTATTCTCATCAGCTTTCAGATCTAAGAATAACTTCTCCAAGAAGGTTGAACAAGAAGAAGAAAGGAGAAGCAATGAAACTCCTAGAAAGTTTCAAGAGCAGAAAGATCTTCTGATCAGATCTACAAGATCTATGCATGAGGAAAATTATGAATCCTCATATCATGGATATGTGAAATCAGCCATATCACCAAATCTTCAGCGTTTTGTCTTGATTTCTTCATGAAGAGGAAGAAAGGAGGTGTGCCTAAGAAGGAGGCTCTTAGAGAGTCTTTGGAGGAGTATGAAGCTCAGTCCAATGAGTTCAAATATGACTTGAAATTCCAAGGATTCTGAAAGATCAAGGAGGGAAATGTCACAAAGGAGGAGCAGCATGTCAAGGGTAGATTCTATCTATATATATTTGATGGATCACCTAAATGTCCAGTCAGGGTTTGGGTGAAGGAGCTGGATAACTTTGTGCAACAACATCAAGTTTCAGAGATTGAAGCCATCAAAGCAGCAGTACTGCATTTTGAAGGTAAAGCATATGCTTGGTGGTTGTTTGAGTCCTTTTCCTTGAATAATGCCAATACACCTACTTATGCAAGTTTTATTTCTAAATTGATAGAAAGGTTTGATGAAGCTCCATGTGTATCATCTTCTATTGACATTGTCAAACCACATCAGATGAATCCTTTGCATGAGTTGGAAGGGTCTATGAATCCAAATCCATTTTTGAAGACCATGGGAGAAGGTGTAAGTTTTTTTGATGCCTTGCCAAGGGCAAGATCTCCATTGAGTGAAGGATCCTCTTTTGAAGAGGAAAGCGTGAAGGTTTCTCCTTCAATAGATGACCAAGATCTAATGTCTCTCATTGATGATGGGACAATTTTAGTTACTGAAGAGAAGGCGAAGGTAGGAGATGATAACGCAGTCAAAACAAAGGCACCTCAAACACCTCATGAAGATGAAGTTGGGGCACTTGTTCATAGAGAAGAAACTCTTGCACTCTTGCAAGGAGTTCCACAAGATCTCACACATAGAGCTCTTGGTGCAACACATGAGCAGCATGTACCATCATTGTCAAATGATGAGATCTTGATGATAGAAGAAGGAAGAGAGGAGGAAGGGCATTACAAGAAGAATAACATGGATCCTTCTCTATTTCAAAGCTTTGAAACATAAAGGAGTCAAGAGGACTTATGCATTAAGGGTAGGGGCAAATCTGTCTTCCTACATCCTCATTCTACTAAATGCCTTGACACCTCTTTGGAAGGAGGTACTTTACCAGGAGCACCTCTTGATAGGAGGAAATCTAAAGTGCTCTCCAAACTATGGGCAACATATACATACTTTGGTAAGGAGGGAGCCTTGGGAGAAGCTAGCATAGCGCAGAGAATTTCTCTAGAATTCAGGAGAGAGATGAGCAGTTTCCTGAAAGGGGCATTGCTAACTCGTACTCAAAAATCTACGCTGAGAAAGGAGAAATCAGAGATCTATGATGGCATAAGCATGAGGGCACATGGAAATTCCATATCTTTGGGGAAGCCCATGGTCTCTCTATTCACAAAAGAGATTTCTGAATATGGAAACGGGATCTTAACCCTCTTGTATACATGGGCCAAAAGGAGGAGGTTTTGGAAAACAAGGACTTTCCGAGGGGAAGTTGATTTCCATGTGCTCCAATCTTGTCTTGTGCAAGATCAACTACAAATGGGACAGCAAAGGGAAGATTATGATGCTCCAACATGTTATTTTGATATCAAGGATATCAAATATGGGAGCCATGAGAAGACAGGGGCTGCATTTCAGACCTCTACAATGTTGTCATTCTTGGAGAGCTTAGATCCTTCTTGGGATTCCCAACTCATGATGGAATACTCCAAGGACCTTTTCACATGGGAGGTTCTTGATGGGGAAGTAAAGGATGAAAGGTTCAAGGTGGTTTATGGAGTCATCTATTGCTATAATCTTATTCTTTTGGTTAGCGACTCCAAGCTAAAGGAGAGATTACTTAACGCCATCTATGAAATCCTGCTTTCCAAACCCACCGGTTTTGTCAAAGCATATCATACTCTCTTGGGTGGTTTCATATGGGAAGGTTTCAAGGAAGAGGTGCACTCTCATATGAATATGTGCATGGACTACTTGGTAGAGGAGGAGGAACATATCTCTTGGGAAGAGCCACCATTCACACCTCCTTATTCTTTGAGTGTGAGAGGGAACTCATCCATGAGGTACCCCACTGATGTAAAACAAGTATATAGAGAGGCTTGTACTTCTGAGCATTATAATGTATCTCCTATATGCTTATATTTTTTTAAAACTCATTTTCAGGATATTGTGCCAACATGGGGCACTAAGTATGATGGGTTTCATGGGCCACTCAAGGCCATGAACTATGTTGATGCAGGTCATTCCTTGGAGAGTCTCGGGAAACTATTATATTCCTCATGCTGTGATTCTTTTACACCAACCATGATGTACATTCTCCAAGCATTCCCAAGGAATGAGGCAGCAAAAAAGTGTTGGGGAAGGCACTTTTCATGTCTTATTCTATGGCAGTTAAGGATAAAACTGTGCTGGTTGCACATGAGGGAGCATCTTCCTTATCATTTATCACACATGGTAACCAACATGATTCTAATCATGATCCCACAAGCTGAAGATGTCCTTATCTTTGTTGGGGGCATAGTTGGAGGAAAGGCACACTTGTTTAATGTGCCCTTGGGGGAAGGAGTTCCCCATTCTTTTTGCATTGTATGCTTCAATGGAAGCATGATATTTTGTATGGCCACTATGATAGATCACTTGTTTGTTTGTAAAGTGAGCCATATTTTTGTTGGTAACATGCCTCTGATATGTTTTGTGGAGGAGTCATTCTATGGATTGACAAGCTGGGAGGTGATCCACTTCATTTGGATGATAGCATGGAGATGGGAGTCTCTCATGGATCATGAAAATCCCCATGATTGTCATCACTTCTATCTTGAGGAGGCTATGGATCAGCAAGAAGGTTTCCACAACAACCTTCCATTTCTTCATGATGAGAGCCCTTGGGTTTATTCACCAAAGGAAAACTTGCATATTGAGGAAGGACCATTGGGAGACAAAGGTATTGCAGAAAAGTCAGAACAATGGAGGATACTATTTGATGAGGAGGCCACAAGAGAAGAAGGGGAGATTTTGCAGCACCGTTGCAGTTCCTTAAGGACAAGCAACATTTGGGAGGGGGAGACTGTAATATTCCTAAATTAGCTGCAGCTAATAGGAATATTAATTTTTCCTTTCTTATTTTGAATTTAATGTATTGATGAATACATTTTAAAGGAGGACATGTAAAAATCCTGAAAATCAAGAATAAATCAATGCCTATGTGAACAAAGACATATCTGGGCTATGTAAATAAAATCTTGCAGGTGTGAAAGGGTCTAAAACACAAGAATGGATCCTATTCGAGCAAGTCAACAGCGCAATCTAGATGCATTGAACCTCTTTGAGGGACAATGTAGTTCTAGAAGAAGATTCTAAATCTGAAAGGAGCTAAACTAATGAAGTGGTTTAGGGTTTTTCCAAGACTCCAGTATTATAAAAGGAGAAGGAGAGCAACAAGGAAAGGGTTGTTGAAGATCATTATTTCTAAAGGTCTGTCTGCTTAGACATCCCTTGTTGGGCATTCCTGTTTAGGAATCCCACCTCCTTCCTTGAGCAGCTCTTGGAGGAGAATCGTGATAAACTTGTCCACTATCAGGCTTGGGCCAAGCTTCACCTTACATTACAGCGTTGCTCATGTTGAGGGTTGAGTTGTCTTGTGAGTTGTAGCAAGTGGACGACTAGATCTGCTTAGATCTAGATGATAGCAGTGGCTCTTCTCAGTGAGTTTGTCCTTTAACCTCCTAGAAGAGTTCATTTACTGATTATACTTCATATCTACATCTTGGCATCAGGCCAAATCATCTTCAGAAGCTACAACACTGTCTCTCTGCCTAAGACAGTGTTATTTGCAGATCTACAGCTGCAGGGTGTTTTGCCAACATTTTGGAGGAGAGATCTCTGGTGTTGGGGTTTTTCATCTCACTGTGGTGATCCATGGATTTTCCATCCAATCCATGTCTGTTTCAGATCTGATCTGCTATGTACTTGTACTATTTAGAAATTCTGAATCATTCTGTAGATCTGAATTTTTAGATCTCAGATCTACTTCCGATGCTTCATGTTTTGAGAAAAACCCCAAGGGGAATGTATAGATCAGATTTTCTTGTACATGGATCTATATTTTTATGTAGAGATCTGATCTAGATCTTAAGAATCAATAAATTGCTGCTTCATCCCTAGAAATAACACTGTCATGGTTATGTAGTCTTTTAACATGGTTGTAACAACTCTTTCTTGAGGATTTCTTCTGTATTATTTCATTATTCTTCTGTAAAGTGTATTATTTATTCCCCTGATATTATTTTTCAATATTAAGACCTTATTTCATTCATACCCTTTAGAAAATCACGCTCACATGCTTCGGTAAATTTCTGCATAATTCTAGTCTTGGGAAATCAGGGATTTATAGCATAGTTAAGAAAGGAGGAGCTGTTTAACATAGAAAAACTCATTTTTTTTGCTGAAATTAGATATGGGAGTCCCTCATAACCATAGCTATCATATACAATTTCTTTCCCACCTTATTTTCACACACATTGCTGAATACACTCGTTTTAGGGCCTAAATCCTCACTTTTCCCCACCCTTTGACTTATAAAACATTGTATAAAGTTGTTGCTGTATATTTTACTAAAGTTTAAGTGTTTTTACACCTGTATGAGGTACATGGATGTAGCTTCACATTGGTAATAACTCATATTATTCCCAATAGTGTAGCTATTCCAGTTTTGGAACATTACATTTGTGGTTACCTTCGCTGGTCTCTTCTAACCCTCGGAGATCCAGTGGAGTGATAACATATTGAAGACCATACTGGGGAATGAAGTGATAGATATTCCCTAGGAAAGCACAAAAGGATCAGATCTAATTGCTGGTGGTGGACAACGATCAAACACACTAAGGCTGAAATCATCCACCTGGCGACTCCAAACTAGTTTTGAAATCAAATCCAAAGTCTCCACTGGAGGATGAACCTTTCAAAGAAATATGAAAGGACACCATGGGAAGATCAGGTATTCAGATTGAACTTTCATTCAAGACATCATGTGCTTTATCATGAAATATTTCTTCTCTTTTCCTGAGAATGTCCAAATTTTTTTCCAAAGTATATTATGTTTGAGAAAAGGTCACGGACCTCCATTGGATTCTTTTCCTTTGAAGGTTGTAAATTCAAATTCCACGTACACCTTTGATCTTGGTCCAGAACCTTTTTATGAATCTTATGATGACCGTCTTCAAGTTGATGAACCTCAAGAGATCAAGACTAATCCTATAGCTTTTGTACATACTCCTACACCTTGTAAAAGTCTAGATAGATGCAAACCACTCATCTTACCTCCTATAATCTTGATTTACCTGCAAATTATTACAAATATATGGCCACGTTTGATGGAGAATATGGTAACATCAATGCTGAGAAACACATTTAATGTTTTGAAATTTTTCTCGACCATTTTGAGGTTGATGAAGATGATGTTAGTATCACGATATTTGCTTTATCTTTTCAAGGCAAAGCTAAATAATGGTTCAAAAACTTGCCAGTTACAAGCATTGTTGATTTCCATTAGTTTGTGAAAGTCCTGATTGATAAATGGGTGATCAAGGGGAATCCTTTCATGATTTTATAAGAATATCAACATTTTAAAAGGCAACTAGGATAAACAGTGCAAAACGTTTTAGCTAAGTTCAATGAAGTATAACATTAAATCCATGCTGATATAAAAACGCCTCTTGGTTCAGTCCTCTTACACTACCCATATGCCTTTGATCCAGAAATGGAATTTTGATTGGGATAAAGGGAGATTAAAATACTCGAAGAACTGTAGGATAGTGCAATAGCTGTGAAAGCTAAGTTTCTGGTCAAAAGATTAAAATTAAAAGCAGAAGAAAGAGACAAAATAGAGCAAGAATACTTGAAATATTTCGAAGCGAAGATCAAGATTTTGGTAATTACAGTAGAAGAAATGATGAAAAATATCACCATGAGAGATGAATTTTTCTGTCAATAATACCATGTCCCAATTATTGTGGAAGACAAAGAGGTTGTTGGCCCTAAACACTTTCCTGCTAATCCCAACTACCATAGATCAAAAGTGATTTTTTTTTGTATTCATTTATGAACAATCATGAAAATGGATTTGTGGATGAACCACCGGAGGAGAAATATGTTGATATAATGTGTATTTTTGATGATATTCCTCATTTTGATGATTTTCTAATGTTTGATCAGTATGACTATGATTATGTTCTCCAAATTGAAGCTAAGTTTGCAGAGAAATCAACAGTTGGTTTATGGGAGGAGGAAGTTTAGTTACAAAAACACAAACACAAAAATCAGCCTATGCATATCAGTTATGACAGTAATGAATATGATCCACAAAATTTTAAAGTGAGGTAAGGATATTTGCCTTTATGTTTTTCTTCATTTCAATTTCTGAGAGAAGAGTTTTCCAAGACTAGAAATTAATTGTATTTCAGTTTTGATGTTGAGGTTGAGGAAGATAAGGAACTTCTTGAGAAAGTTGTTAATGAGAAACCTTCTCCTGAAATGCTTGAGGAAATTATTTGCAACGTAGAGGCCTCCTTAGCTCTAGATTTACAGCCACCGAGTTCCATTAAATTTCAAATTGCAGATGAAGGCTTCAAAGTAGAAACATATGATCAAATGATGCAAGATGATTCTGTACCATTATGTTTTGATGCATTTTAGCTTTTTAAGGAAAAATTGCGTATTGTCTCTAAATCAAAGGATGATTAGACTGTAGAAAATCATGCAGTCTCATTGGAACCAATAGAAAATAGGTTGTAGCAGTCTTTTCAAGTATTTCATGACCCAATATTCGATTTGTTAGATGATCTCTATAGTCAAAGTCCTTCTCCATTAATTGTTTATGAGATTCAAAGCATATATGATAAAACTTTAATCTCATAGCCAACTTCATTGTCTTGTTGAACAAGAGTCTCATTACAAAGCATATACAGAGTTTTGTAGTCATATCAGGAGAGTAATGAAGAATATTATTGTTTTGTTGTTGATCAGCAGGAAAAATTAGTCATTCACGAGTTTCGGGATATTTTTGTCAACTTGTTGCATTCATCAAGGGAGGAAAGTATAGATGTTTGGAAAAATTTAAAATCAAGGCATGAAGACTACATAAAGTAGAGCAGTAATTTATTATATGGGCTCGAAATTAATATGTATTCCTATGAAGATCCTTTTGCAGCATCCTTGAGGTCAGTTGGTGGGCTCATGCTTTGAAATTTCATAAAGATTTAATCTGTTGACAAGTTTTCATGGGATTTCCTTTCAGTAGTTTTCCCTTTTTTCTCATGAGCAAGCACTTGTAGAGAATTCAATAGGCAGCTAGAATGATAACATGGTTGCATTGGTTGTTCCATTTCACTTGATCAGGTTATGAATGGATCAGTTAGAGTAGGTGTGTTGAATAAGCTCAATTCTAAGAATATTTTTTAGTAGTATATTCCAGTAAAATTTGCAGTTAGTCTATAGTTCAAGTTATCAGTTTTATTTCCGAGTGAGTCAGTTTATTATATCGAGCTTTCAGCATTCATTTTGGCTTTCAAATTTTGACTCCATACCTAATGGGTAGGGTACTTGGTCTACGGTGTTCTTGACACCTCCAAGGAGCTGTCATCCTCCAACTGGAGCCAATGTTAGTGTCAGTTTTTGCGTCTTGCCACCGGTTATCAAAAACTATATTTTCATATCATAGTAGGGTACCATTTTGAATTTTTTTTCATTTCCATTAGGTCATCATGCAAAAATTTGGTCATTGGAGGTAGTGGAAGGTCAAACCTCACTCTTTTCAAAAATTTCATTACGTGCTGGCTCATTTCACCACTTTTCTAAGTGTACACCAATCATGAGTTGTGTTGGGCCACTAAATTTTCATTATTATTATCACTTTCTAAAGTTTATTTCATCCATTTATACCATTTTTTTATCACATTCTTTATCATATTTTATCATTTAATTCCATTTTATATTAATTTATGCTCTTATGGATAAGTAATACATATTCTCCTTTATTTTTAATAAATTGATAATTATTATGAATGATTTTGTCAAATATGGTTTATTAATCTATTATAATAGCACTCACGCTTTTAGCCTCCAAGATCTCTTCTAGATTGGAAATTCAATCTCCAACTATTCCAACTCAGAAATTCGCTAGGATAAATAGTGATGGTTTTGCGTGGGTGATTTCGGATAAATGAAGATACATCTTGAAAATATGAGACATGGGTATTTTGTATAATGAACCAATTAAGTTTTCTTATGAGGAGTTTTCCAAAATTTGGTTTGGATTGATAGAAACAGAAGGTTCTCTGAAGGTTATTTTCTCACATTTGTTGTTGTGGCTGTTTTCCAAATTCTTCCAATTGCAATACCAGATTTGACTTGTTCTAGCCGAGTCATGATATTTCAGATCTGATCTTGCTGATAAATTTGTTGTATACAATCTCCAATTCTAATGGTAAATCATTTCGTAATCAAGTTAGGTTTAATTTCTCTTTTCTCTTTATGTATTTAAATGAAAACAAAGATCAAAGAGGGGGAGAAAAGGGTAATGAATAGATGAAATTTTTTTGGATGAACGAATCAACAATTGTTGAATACGAGATGAATAATTGTTGAACATGAGACAAATCCAAGAGCTTCATTATGATGTAATTATTTATCTCATATATTTCAATGGAGGAAGTTATACGTTTAGTTCTACATCTATTACATGTAATTTGATCTAAATTATTTCTCAAGGCAGAACTGAGTCTTGGGTAGTTGGGCCCACTACCTTGGACAAGGTGTTGCCTTGAACATCTCAAGAAGTTTAGTCGTGTGATTGTTTATTATGATTTCAATTATTTTTCTTTAAAGCGTATTTCCTTTCTTTAAAAGTAATTTGTTGTTTGCTGCATTTTCCATATTTGTTGTTTCCTGCAATTTCTAGATTTCATTTAATTTAATGTCCTAGATTAACATTTGAATTATGTTGGGTGTAATAGGTTAAAATTTCAATTCAGAAATGTGTGGTTTAATTTAGTATTGATTCAAGTCGTGTGATTAGCATAATCATTTTCCTATCATTTACTTTTGGTTTTTGAAATTTAGTATTGTTTTCAATTCTTTCATTTTATTTCTTTTCGAATGAGCTTGATAGTGTAGAACATAATCATGTGGAACTAGTGTTAGCTATTGGTATTTTCCATGCATATATTTTTCTGATTGCCTTAAATAAAAATGCGTTCTTGTTGTGCTATACAACACCCCTCATTTATTTTAATAAATGGGGACCCTTTAGAAATAAATAGGAAATCTATTTTTTAGCTTTAAAAACAAAAACTTAGGAAATAAAAGTTTTTATTTTTGAGTTTTCCACTTTATTCCTTTAGCGCATCAAAAACCACATAGCTTACAACTTAAAAAGACTTACAATACTATAAGTCACGCGGGCTACAAAATGCGCTAACCCTTTTCGGAGTTATGTTTTAAAAACTTGCAAACACTTCAATTATTGTTATACTCTCTTTATCACATCACACCTTATTTAAAACAACCAACTCATAAATCAATTCGATATAAGTGCGATTGCACAGACCTGATGAGCCAAAAAAGCAACAAAAATAAATATCTAAATTCTTATTAAGCGCGACTGCTTGACTTTTAATGCGCAATTCACATTCCACATGACTTAACTGAAAAAAAATTCATTATCGCATAAAAGTTGCGATGTGCGATTTGCGCAGATCGCATTTCACAACATTTATGGGTAAACATCACAAATGGTAAAAGTTATATATGATGATATGCAAACTAAACTACATTTAATTACTTAAGCATGTGAAATGAATTATGTCATATCAAACCGAAATTCAAGATCTAACGGCTTAAAGTTGATTAATAGATATTTCATGTGAAGGTGTAAGAGATTTGATTTTGAAATAATTATCGATCATTGATATCATATTTCATAGATTCATATATATTTTTTCATAATTTGAAATAAATTAATGACGTATTTATCTCTTTGTTCCATACATTTCTAATGATTTTTTTGTATACTAGAAATCAGGAAACCAACTAACAGAATGAAGAAGAAAGGGATGAAAAAGAAAGGCGAAGCTATTGCTCAAATACTATCTACTAAATATTCATACATGGCCCCCTTATTTTTAGATACCACCTGCAACAAGGAATATGGTAGTTTTTCATGGGAATCAATGTATCAGTTTTTCGAAAATGAAAATCCAATAGTGATAGATAAAGTTTGCAGGTTTTAACCATGTACATAAATTATCTACAAATGAATCTTAAACCATAAAATAAACAATAGTGACAACATAAAAACATAAAACAGATAAGCACAAAGATTTTCCATTGGATCCCAAATCGGGACGACCAACTTGATTTTTCATTATATTCGTTTTAGTGTTACAACACACATATATACATGCAGAAACATAGATAAACCCCAATCCATTAACCCTGGATTATAACATAATCGTAGTTCCCTTGCTAGGATCTACAAAACACCAAGGGCCAAAAACCATCGTACACCAAAACCATGTGCAAACCCATGCAAAAAACCATGGGCGGGTATGTCCACCAAAAAATAAGGTCCAAAATTTTTTTCTTGGGGCGCTGCCCTGGACCCTGACAAGGGGGCCTACTGCCCCCCTGTGACCCCCCTGTGCGTGAATAGTCGTGGAAAGAATATAACAAATACCTAACATTCTCCCACTTGTTGTTTTCTTTCTGCAGGGGGCCACATTAGAGCTTAGCCATTAGCCCAGTTATGCAACACCCAATGTTTCTCTACACCAAGAGAACTTCTGAGTGCTCACAGACTTCATCAATGAATCTGAAACATTCTTCAAGGTGTCCACCTTTACCAGCAACACCCTTTTAGCCTCAACCATATCTCTCACAAAGTGATATTGAACATCAATGTGCTTTGTCTTTGAATGATAAGAAGGGTTCTTAGCTAAGAAAATTTCACTTTGGCTATCACAGTCTATCCTTATAGCTTGCTGCACCAACCCCATACTTGAACACAATCTCTGCAACCAAACTGCTTCCTTGCTTGCATGAGTGGCTGCTATGTATTTTTCCTCTGTAGTTGAAAGAGCCATTACAGACTATCTTTTACTCATCCAACTGATTGCACCTCCAAATAGACTAAACACATACCCACTTGTAGATCTTCTTTGGTCCAGATCTCCAGCCCAATTTTCATAAAAAAAATCACGAATGTCTGACACTATTTCCAATCCTGGTCTTCCCTGGTAGCACAAGCCATAATCACTAGTGCCACACAAGTATCTGAAAACCCACTTCACTATTGTCCAATGCTCCTTCCTTGGATTTGACATAAACCTGCTCAATACTCCCACTGCATGTGCAATGTTTGGTCTAGTATAGACCATTTCATACATCAGGCTACCCACTACACTTGCATATGGAACACGGGACATAACTTCCTCTTCTTCTTTTGTCTTGGGACACTTGGGACACTATTCTGTAGACAGCTTTACACCTATAGGAATCGGAACATTCACCAGTTTACTATCCTGCATATTGAACCTCTGCAATATAGTCTCGACATACTTCCTCTGGTTTAAATAGAGCTTCCTCTTTGCCCAATCTCTCTTAATTTTCATGCCCAAAATATAGTTTGTAGCACCAAGATCCTTCATGTCGAATTTGGAGAACAATTGGGTCTTCAAATCTTGGATAATTCTTTTTCATTTCCAATCAAAAACATATCATCCACATACAAGACCCAATAAATAACACGGTCGCCAATTAATTTGAAATAAACACAGTGATCCTCCTTGCTTCTGGTGAAGCCAAGTCCCCATATATAGGTATCAAATTTCTGATACCACATCCTCGGTGATTGTTTTAACCCATACAGAGACTTTTTTAACTCCCTTTCACCATAAAGCCTTCAGGTTGTTTCATTTACATCTCCCACTCAAAACCTTATTCTTGTTTCTGTTCAGGGACCATCTTATTTCCCAAACCATCTTACAGGTATCTTTCTCGAACACTGTTTTTACACCTGCATCATCCATCTTTCTTACAGAAACTAGATTTTTGGCCAATGCTGGAATGTGTAGAACACGAGGAAGTGTTCTAATCCTTCCACCTTGTAGCTTCAGTTTGAATTTTCCACGTCCGACGATTCTGGCCTTCCTATCATCACCTAAGAAGACATCACCGCCATCATATTTATCATATTCGCAGAACCACTCCCTATGGGGAGTGAAGTAAAAGGATGAACTCGAGTCAATCAACCATGACTCATGATATACATGTGTATTTGAAGAAGAAGCCAAATACACATCCCCACCTTCATCCGAGATGGTTTTTGCCTCTGCAGAAGGGGCATCATTAGATCTGTTTCCTTTCTCAAGAGCTTTAGATCTGTAGTCCTTTTTGTAGTGCCCTTCCTTTCAGCATTTCCAACACACCTTTACAAACTTTCTAGGAGATTTAGATCTCCCATTCAAAACATTATTCTTGTTTTTGTTCTGGGACCTTCCTCTTACAGATAAGGCATCTCCATTCTGATCCTCCATGTTTCTCCATATCATTTCCTCTGATAGCAAGGTTGAGACAATGTCATAAAAATTCAAGGTAGTTGTATTGCTACCTATTGCAATAACGAGACTGTCCCACAAGTCTAGTAGAGAATTGTTGGCTTGAGGGGCTCTGACCTAGGTTCGAAGTTCAAGTTTTTCCAACAAACCCATATACTACTGGCCCTTTTGGTAGTGACCTGCTTGCGCAGGTCAAAGTCTCACCTGAAGTAGTATGGGTGGGTGCTGGAACTAGGTTTCCACACCTTGAGAAAGGATAGGTAAGTCAAGCAGAGCTACATCTTGCCTCGAGATATCTAGATCTCCTCGAGCAGGACTTACAAGCCTATTTTTGCATCCACATGTGCAAGGTCGACTATACTATGGTGCTCAATAATCGTATACTTTCAAGACAATAGCTCAATATTGCATAAAATAGAGCAAACCAGATCTAGACGCAGTAAAACACTTACATAGAACTTCGCAGCTAAATACAGAATACGCATAAGACAATAATTACCAATGAGTCGCATAAACAGTACACATAGATTCAATTCTCAAATAGCCTTTCGTATCAATTGATCAAATTCCTCTTACAATACCCGTCCTAGCCTGCGCACACAGCAGCAGGGTCCGCACACAGCAGTTGTCTGGATCTCCGCGCACACAGCTAGCAGGAGTCCTTCCCCAAAAACCCAAACAGACTTACTAAACCACCATTCACATCAATAGCTCTTGTTTTCCTTCTTACAATTCAAAATTTTCCTCTATTTATAACAATCTAGCCTAAACTTTCCTACGGTCCGCAAACCGTGGTTTTCGGACCCCAGGTTTACGCTTTGACCCATTAGAATGCTTTCGAGGCTTTGACCCACGCCAAAACCCCTACGCTAGAATAAATATAATAAAAAATATACAAAATCAGACTAGTTTCATAGCTCATAGGAGGCCCTGTTCCAACAGTCCCCTAACACAATCTTGTGACTCGTCTCGAGTCATCGTGGTGGTGCGGTCTCTATCTGCGCATGCAAGGTATTGAAGGTGACGATGAGCGGAGGTAACACTTCCTGAATTTGGGCAGCAGCTCTTTGTGTGATATTGATAAGCTTCAGGGAGGCAGGGCCTTCAGGAGCCATGGTAAGCTGCTCCAATATCTGGTTGAGGTGTGTGATGGCGTCATGAGCACCTTGAGATATCTAGAAGGTGGTATTGCCCCATGGCTTCAAGCGCTTTGTGATGACATGCTTGGTGCATCTGAGATCCACAATCGTGTCTATGAAGGTGTTGCTGGTTTTTAAGAGTGCTAGACGTTGCGCAGGGACGCGGGAGGGCAAGGTAGCTTTGATCTGATCGAAAGCATCTTCCTTATGTCGTAAGTCCTCCTTGACACACTGAAGCATCGGGTTGAAATGGACCATTTTCCAGAGCTTCATGGCCGCCTCGAGCAACTGAGTGCCCAGAGTAAGTTGTCCTTTAATAATATCAGTTGCTTCTGTTATCAATGCAACTCGTTGTGCCCGCACCTCTGGGGGTATGGTAGGCTATGCTTGGACATGACACTCAGTGAATTGGCAGGACATTCAGGTCTTGAGGGTTTGGACTTCGGTTTGGGATGCCTCGAGTGCTGCAACCAAGCCTTCTATGGTAGCCTAGGATGGAGTTGATGTCGGGATATCATCAGGGAGCTCTGTGTTGAGCTGGTGACCCACTGTTTCAAGCTGCTATTGCGCGGTCCGGTCGCGATGATGGATCTCTTGCAGCACGGCCGTGTGTAAATCCTGTAACGCCTAGCGGGGTAGCTATGCCAAGTCTACTTGTAGTTCCGTAGCTGTCGAGAGGTGGTCACCAACCAAGATAGTGTGAGGTAGCAAAAAAATATGTCTTTCGCTGGAAGGTAGTCTGGAACTGCGGAGAAGTCACAGTGTATCCCTATATCGATTCATCGCCCAGGCGGATGGATTATCCCTATTAGTCGTCCCTTTCATGCGCACGACTTGCTGCGAATCGACTGCGTCAGTTATGATACTGAATTGTGGAAATTGCGTACCATTCTTTGTGGCATATTTTGAGGCTATTTGGCTCGGGCCTGCGATCATTCTAGTGTTGTAAAGATCGGGAGCTCTTGTTCTGTAGCTTTGGTGCCATTTTTCACAGGGTTCAAAGTCAATTTTCCCTGCAGGGAGCTAAAGGGAAATCATCTTATCAATCTCGACATCCCCAGACCCTCTCAATGCAATGTCTACAGGTGCTGGACTAGTAGGTACCGAAGCGTTCGATAGGTTAGGGGTTGCCATAGCAACAAAATGATAGGCTTCACAATTTGGAAACTTGCAGACAATAGAAGTGGGTTGATGAGGCATGACCCAAATGCTAAAGATCCAGACAATCAAGCAGGAGAATAACAAAGGTAGAGTACAGAGACAATATGGAGCCCTGAGTGGAGTTATCCTATTGTCCTTATAATGTCCAAGGCTATCCAACGGTAGAGTAAATCTAACTTGAAACTCACCATCAATCAACCGGTAACAACTCACCATAAATTTCTGCATTGATTGCCAGCCGCCTATTTTTTTTAACGGTAAGGTTCCCCTTTTACCAGAGTGCAATGTTCTGATGGTCATTATTCGCACCTGAGGGATTTCCCATGGATTTACTGACTTCGGATGATGCCTTTGTGCTGCTCGCGTACCCTGAATTAAAGCCAATGCCAGGTGTGTTGTAATGCGATTTAGGTACCACTCCAACAAATTGGCCACCGTACGCACCCTGCCCAGTGCCGCGTTTGGGATAGTGTGGGGATCAATCTTCCCTTCTATCAGGCTAAGGCTCCAGTATTCAACCGTGTGTGGTACCAGTGTTCCCCTTGATCCGGGTGCAATGACCATGTGTGATCTTCCCTTAGTTAAGGCATTCGTGTGCTGTAGAGCTGCATCGAGCGCCCCTGTGGCATCTTCCACCCTAAATTTCTGCAGAAACTCATCCCGCAAATGCTCCCAATGGCGCGTGCGCTGATTCTGCTCCACATCTAGATACCATGTAGTTGGACGCAGTCCTAGGTCATGGATAAATAGTTGAACTCGTTCGTTTGGGGTTCTATCACCCCATTGCGTCTCCCATGCAAGAAAATATCTACGTGGGTTTTCTGACCCAAGGAACTTCTGGATTCACCTTCCAGCTGGGGATCCAAATCGAAGGATCATCTTATCCCCACATTCCTCCCAATTGTGGAATATTGTCCCATGTGTATTCCACCAATGTATAGGCACTACGCGTAGGGCTAGCTGAAGGGCCCCTAGCCTACGTCCCTTGGGAACTTCTGCTTTGAATGCACATAAAAATTCCTTAATATCACCCGAGTCCCCAAATTATGGTAGGTCTCTTACCTCGACAGAGATGCAGTGGAAGTTCCTTGTGACTCGAAGACATCGTAGCGCCAAAACCTCATGCAACCAGCCTTGCCAATTCTCTAGATCTCCAACAGAGTCAGAAAATAATTCACTGTCTTTTTCCCAGTAAAGCACTCCTTCTGCCGTGGGGTTAATGAGTCCTCATCCTACTTATTCAACTTGTAAATGTGATCTACTTCCTCCTCATCACATGCTGGCTCGGTATATCGCGCACCTTCTGCGGGATCCAGTGGTATTATTACTCACATACCATTATTTTCAAACACCATGCTGTGCTTATTGAGATTGATGATACCCCCCATATCTATAGCCCAGTTCAATCCCATGAGTGTAGGGTAGGGATCCTCATCTTCCATGATATATATTACCTCAAATTCAGCTTGGACCTTTACTCCTGCAATATCTACCATGAATTTTGGCAGCCTTCCGAGAGGGATGGTCTTTTGGTGATTTTCCATGTGCAGCTGGATGGTGGACCATTCCAATTTAGGTTCTCCCATTCGCTGCCATGTTTTATTAGGTAACACGTTCGCATCTGATCTGAGGTCCAAAATAACTTGATCCATCTCGTAGTCACCAATCCGCGCAGTTATCCGCATTTCTCTACCAGTGCATTTTTTATACCTGTATAGTTTGTGTACATCCTTGGTCCCGGAGGTCGGATCAGGCCATGCTGCGCAGCTATTAATTAATTCCTGAAGGTTCTCTATAGCCTTTGGGTTAAGTAGCAGCTTCATACATGCCTACAAAAAGGGCTCAACCCCCTCATCTTTCTTGGGATGTGTTGGTACATGTGCAGTAGCTGCTATTCTCTTAGCGAGGCCTTGGTCAGCTAGGGCCATGGTATCTTTCCCCCTATTTATGTTCAAACCTCTTTGACAGGACAGAGGATCCCTGACAGCCTCTTCCTTCAATCCCTGGGTGACCATCCCACTGCGTGTGGGTTACAAAAATGGAGGCAGCAAGATTTGAAACCAAGACCTGGATGCCTTAGAAAAATGTGTCTAAGTGCTAAATCCAATATATGGCTCCAAAGAAATCCTTATAAGGTGGTTAAACAGATCTCCCACACTTAGATGTCGTCAGAAAATGCCCGGTGAGGGATTGCAACAATGTAAGCACAAAGAATGGAAAGACATTGTTATTCTTGTAGCTGTGAACACATGAAGAAGTAGATAGCCAACATATATGTTATATAGCAGAAAATGTATACAATGTGTTGAGGAATCAATCACTCCAACTAGGCAATGGAAGCCTCAATGTGACATATACATGATAATGGAAAACACTGCTACATGAAATAGAGCCTTGGCTAAAATAACGCAGCTTATAAGAGTTACTGCATAATAAAAAATGAGAATAGTATGATATGACAATATCAGCTCAAACAAATGAGGGGGAGCAAGCTCTCAACCCCTGAAAACACTAATACAACAATAATACACAATTCTGGGAAGGATTGGCTACAATACACATAAAAATGGAAAATCTGCAGAAATGCCGGAGTTGCTGGGCAGAAGTTGCAACTCAATAATAGAAATACATGTAGATGGCTGAAGATGATGCTCAAACTCAAACAAACCTCCTCCAATGGATCTCTCAATGCAAGGCTGATCTCGGCACTGAATATCTTGCCCTCCAAGAAGCTGGTGCAACCTCTCACTGCAATGGTGCACTGAAATAACACAGTCTTGAGGATGGACTGTGCTGTCTATAATGGGAGATGTTGGATTTGATGCCAAGATGTGAAAATAATCTTTGAAATCCCTTTCACTAACCTCCCGAAGCAAGAGAAACTCCCTCCTCTAAAAGATAAGCCAAAGAGAAGTGTTGTGCAACCCTCCACTACAATGCCCCAGCAACACTGCATTATACTTGAGCAGAAATAATGCAGTATCTAAAGAATGGCTCTGGCCTTGAGCCAAGATGTGGATAAGATGAAGTGAAATCCTCCAAGAGGCCTCTAAAGAAGGAGAGGAAATCCTAAACAGGAATCCCTCGTGCTAAGCAGCACTGCAACTCTGTTGAACAACCAGAGTGTGCAATTTGTCTGAATAGAAAAATAATCAAATCATCCCCGATGTATGTCTATGGCTACCTCCTCCTCTTCTTATACAAGTGAATGCCTCTTTGCCATGGACCACACACATTAGGGTTTCATCCACAATGAATATTTCTCCCTCCAAAACTATGATGTCTTCTCATGCAAGCTACACCTCTTAGGCAGCGCTATTGACTTGGTCAAACTTAACCTTGTCCTCATGCAAATTTCCCCTTTTCACACTGGAAGGTGAAAAATAAGCTGCTCTAATGATCCCTTTCACACTATCAGGGATATTTATTCCTACTCATAGGCCTTTTACCCATTTTATTCACCTCCTAGTTGAAATAATCAAAAATTAATGTTCCAATTTTCTTCATGAAAATTTTGGAACATTACAGTCCTCCCCTCTCAAAGATTGCTTGTCCTCAAGAAAGTGCAAGGATAGACTGAGTTCTTTTCTCCTATCCCTGTAGCATCCCTGTATGATGAAATTCTCCAAGGAAAGTGATGTTATCTCATCAGTAAAATCTCCACAATGCTCCTCCTCAACATGTAATTCAGTTATCAAGCTATCATCATGTGAAAGTGAAATACTCCAGAGGATAACAAAGTGATGTCTAGAGGTCCCCTTGAAGAATGGGATCTAAAATAGAATGGTAACTATATTTCCCACATGGATCCTCCATATCCAAGCTATGAGCCATGCAAAATGAGTCGCCTTCCAGCTAGGCAACTCTTGAAAGTTGTCATCCACCTTTTTATCCAGCAAAGCAGGTGGGATGAAATTCTGCACATGGTAGACAATGTAGCCTACCCCACACTGTCCATATCTCCACTTATGATAAGTGTAGAGTGCTGGCTGTCCATGGGATGCAATAAGTTTTCCTTCAAGTGGCAAAATGAGGACTAGACCTCCAAATATCTCTCCCCCAATGCTACAAATCAAGCTGGCCCAAGTTTCTCCATATATGATGAGCTGGAAGTCATCATCATATGGCATATCCTCTATCATATGGCTCACCTCATAAAGAGAAAAATGTGCTATCAAGGTGACCATATCATATCCCATGTTCCCCTCATAACATGTACTGAAAATAGTATGAGGAATTCCTCCCTCAAAGGACACATTCACCCAATGTGTCTCCCTCCCAAGCATGCTCCTCATTAAGACAACAACAATAGAACAATAGGGAGCAAAGATGAGAATCATGCTTGTTGCCATATGCAACAAATGTTAAGGAAAATGGTCCCTCAAGTGCAACTAATGCTGTTGAGATTCAACAAGATGATGAGCTTAGTGAAAAGAGTAGCCTTCACTAAGTGGGCCCACAAGGTATTTTTGGCGCAAGTCTATTTTTAGACTATTTCTATTTTTAGACATGATGATCATATTTCAGAAGTTGCAGGATGCTATTTGTGGATGGTTGGTCAAGTTGGAAAAATAGATGAAATTCTTTTTTAGAATATTGGGTGAAGTCTATTTATAGATCGATGATCTAAAAATAGATGCATGTTGATTATTATTAGCTATTAATAATAATCAGACTCTAAACAACAACTTATTCTCTTGGAGCACTTTAGTTCAGTGCAAAAATGTGGCACATCAGATGATAGAAGGAATTACGCTATTCCTAAGGGTTTACTGGAGCTAATTCATGGAGGACTCAGTTAGAACTCAAGTGGCAGAGTTATGACACAGTTGGAAGAAGTAGTTATGGAGTTGTATTCAGTTTAACTCAGTTAGAATCAATTGAGCTAGTTGTATCTAGTCTAATTGAGAGTGGAGTGAATTAATTAATTAATTAATTCATAAATAATAACTCATTAATCAACTGAACAATACATCAGTTAACTATAGTGCATGGCAGTTTCAGTGGAGACCAATGGAGAGATAGGTGAAAGAGAAAGATAGACTATCTGTTGTGACTATAGTGATGCATTGATTGCATCACACACTCAGTGGAGATTCCAATGAGGATTTTGCAGTCAAGGATGGAGTGATTTGAATTCATTTAGAGCTATTCTGCAACAGAGATTGCGCAGTGAAGGCAGGCTAGCAGGTGGAAAAGATCAGTGCATGGATTTGCAAGATTGGGCCTGATTAGTGTATGAAGATTGTACTGTACTAAGGGCTTGTGATAAGCTTTGTATGCTTGTATGAGATTTTCATATGATCTCCATGTTACATAATATATAGTTGGGGTTTTCAGCTTCAGGCTTTACCAGTTAAAAACTGTGTTATGTGCGATTGAATATTTTTGTTTATGCTTCACATGTGTGTGCAATTAATTTTTTCGCAAAAGATTAACAAGTGGAATAGATTTAAAATCTTGCATAAAGTTAAATAGTGTGAGATCAGGTGGATCTTAGACATATGCATGCTTAGTGCATATAATTTCTACAAATGCAGCTTGACCCTCAACTGCAACAGAGACTGATGAAAATTGTGGCTTCTCAACCACTTTCCTGCTGATCCAATCTCCTCATAAGTATGGAGGAAGTGAATGATGTAAGGTGTATAGAGAGTGTGTCCTCCATAACATGCCTCTTCCCCAAGCCCTCCTAGGGAATGGCCATCCATCATGCTTATGGCCCCAATTATACCATGAAGCTCTAAATAAAGAATGCTCCTCCTTGGAGTAACATCTTGCACATATATGGTTAAGGGATATACGTCATATAAATAATCATGAAATAATCATCACCCTTACCATATTCTCTGCTCATACAAGTGGAGTGGCTCATAAGTGATTCTCCTCTAATTTCGAAAGGGAAAAGAGGTGGTTGTGCTAACTCTCTCAAAGAGTCATGTCTCTCCTCCATCTCCATCTGGTCCATGCATTCGCTTATATGCTAATATATCCCCTCCTCAAATCCCATCCAAAAATACCCCTCCATGATGGTGTGGTATGCTCTCATAAAACAAGTGGGACTGAAAAGGAAATCCTCCCGAGCTGCTTGTAGCAACTTCTCCTTGAGCTTGGAAGCTATAGGAAAGAAGATCCTACCATGCTAAAATATGACCCCATATCTAACTGAATATGCCTCCTCATGCAATTGGCCATCCAAGATCATGCAAGTAAAAAGATCCTTGGAATACTTCACCAACAGCTGGGAGCTCCAATGTGAATCTATCCTCCATAGTGACAGCGCTAGTGATCTCTCATGAAGAGCATCTATCATATGGTCACCCTTCTCTTTAACATCTCCTATGCCAAAGATGCAAGTTGGAAGGTTGTTTTCCTTCCCTTGCTGCTTCTGCCACAACGCAGAATCTGAAATGGAAGTGGGTACTAATGATGTTGAGAGAATGCTCTCTCTCTCTCCTTGAGTCTACCCCAGACTCCCAACGCTGTATCAAGCTCTCTCCAGGCCTCCAACCTCTGGAAATCAATGATTGGTTCCCAAAAATGTGAAGCATCCATCCTCCTCTACTGATCCAGTGGTCTCCCTAGAAAAATGTCTCCATGCAATGAGACATCATCATCAAAAGACGACTGAATAGATGAATGGAGATAATCCTCCATGCTTCCACTGCGAAATCCAATCATCTTCTTAGGTGTATCAACCTCCATAGATGAATAGGGATGTATACTCCTCATCCCAAGATGTTGGGTCTTCTCCCTACTTCCTCCTTGTGTCTCCATTGTCCCACACCTCCTCAACAATGGCACAGATAAATCATGAGTTTTGCCTTGATCTCCACACATGAGATCCTGGGAACCTTCTTGCAAAGATGCAAGCATCCCTCTATTTGGAGCAAGAGCTCCTCTTTCCTCTGCATGAGGTGCTAGATAAACTCCAGATCTAACAACGTTGTTGCCCTCAATATCTGCAACATGAATTGGCAACTCTCCAATTAATGGATCCCCTTTTGAAAAAGAGATCTCCATGCTCCTTTGGTCGAAGGTGTGAGATGAAAGTTTCTCTTCCGATAAAGTATGGTGCAAGTTTTTAGCCTTCCCCATTATTTTCTGAAATGGCATTGTGTTTTTATGCAAGGGGTTTGTTTGAGTTTTCTGATTCAGCTCCTCCATGTGTCTCATGAATCCCTCTATCAAATATTTTCACTAATGCCTTAGTGAAATTTGCATAAAATGAAATGTTTACATTTTTCAAAGAAAAGGATTCAAAGATCCACCAGGCATAAGCCTTACCTCTCAAATGCAGTGCTGTAATTCTGATGGTTTCATCCTCCAGTATTTGGTGGTGCTGCAAGAAGGTTCTAACTCTTCAACCCAAGCTTTGGCTGAACATACAGGTGAACCTTCAAAGGTAGATAGATAAAATCTATCTTGCTACTCTTTCCCATTCACCTTCATCTTGAAAAACTCTGAAAAACTGAGATGATCTCGGTATTTCTGAGTTTGAGACTCATACTCCTCTAAGAAATCACTAAGGGTTTCCCTCCCAGCAACCTATTCTCTTCTTTCCATCTCTCTTCTGGCAATCCTAGGCATGTGACTGCACTATACAAGATGGTGTGTAGCTACATGCTCTCACTCCTCCAATATAGAGTTTTCTTTTGAATCAAACCCTCTAGGAGATTCTCTATACTTTCTCTGGATCTCCTCATACTCTACATGGATCATATATATAGATTTAGGAAGAAGCTTGGTAAGCTTATCCCCATTTTCTTTTTCTTCTCCAAAAGATGGAGTCTTTCTTCTGCTTATTTCTTTGTCTCCTTGATAAGAATAGGAAGTGTAGGGCTCTTCCTCTTCTTTCTACATATCCTCCTTAGGGAGGCTCTCCTTTGTTTTGAAAATAGATGAGATCAAGCTTATCTTCTGCAACATCTTATTTTTCTTATTCCTTGGGCTTGAAGGCCACATGTTGAGCCAAGAAGGGTGATTTGATACCACTGTAATGTTCCAAATCTGGAACAGCTAGCAATCCCTGGCTGGAAAACGCATTTTACAGAAATGGAGGTAGCAAGATTTGAATCTAGGATCTGGATGCCTTAGAAAAAATTTTCTAAGTGCTAAATCCAAGAGATGGCTCCAAATAAATCCTTATAAGGTGGTTAAACAGATCTACCACACTTATATGTCCTCAGAAAATTCCTGGTGAGGGACTGCAACAATGTAAGCACAAATAATGGAAAGACAATGTTATTCTTGTAGCTATGAACACATGAAGAAGTAGATAGCCAAAATATATGTTATATAGCAGCAAATGTATACAATGTGTGGAGGAATCAATCACTCCAGCTAGGCAATGGAAGCCTCAATGTGACATATACATGATAATGGAAAACACTGCTACATGAAAGAGAGCCTTGGCTAAAATAACGCAGCTTATAAGAGTTACTGCATAATACAAAATGAGAATAGTATGATATGACAATATCAGCTCAAATAAATGAGGGGGAGCAAGCTCTCAACCCCTGAAAACACTAATACAACAATAATACACAATTCTGGGAAGGATTGGCTATAATACACATCAAAATGGCAAATCTACAGAAATGTCGGAGTTGCTGGGCAGCAGCTGCAACTCAATAATAGAAATACATGGAGATGGCTGAAGATGATGCTCAAACTGAAAAAAACCTTCTCTAATGGATCTCTCAATGCAAGGCTGATCCCAACATTGAAGATATTGCCCTTCAAGAAGCTGGTGCAACCTCTCACTGCAATGGTGCACTAAAATAATGCAGTCTTGAGGATGGACTGTGCTGTCTATGATGGGAGATGTTGGACTTGATGCCAAGATGTGCAAATCATCTTTGAAATCCCTTCCACTACCCCCCCGGAGCAAGAGAATCTTCCTCCTCTAAAAGATAAGCCAAAGAGAAGTGTTGTGGAACCCTCCAGTGCAATGCCCTAGCAACACTGCGTTATACTTGAGCAGAAATAACGCAGTATCTAAAGAATGGCTCTGGGGTTGAGCCAAGATGTGGAGAAGATGAAGTGAAATCCTCCAAGAGGCCTCTCAAGAAGGAGAGGAAATCCTAAACAGGAATCCCTCGTGCTAAGCAGCACTGCAACTCTACTGAACAACTGAGTGTGCAATTTGTCTGAATAGACAAATAATCAAATGATCCCCGATGTATGTCTATGGCTACCTCCTCCTCTTCTTATACAAGTGAATGCATTTTTTCCATGGAACCCACACATTAGGGTTTCATTCACAAGGAATCTTTCTCCCTCCAAAACTGCATTGTCTTCTCATGCAAGCTACACCTCTTAGGTAGCGCTGTTGACTTGGTCAAACTTTACCTTGTCCTCATGCAAATTTCCCCTTTTCACACTGGAAGGTGCAAAATAAGCTGCTTTAATGATCCCTTTCACAGTAAGAGGGATATTTATTCCTACTCATGGGCCTTTTACCCATCTTATTCACCTCCTACATGAAATAAGAAAAAATTAATGTTCCAATTTTCTTCATGAAAATTTTTGAACATTATAGCGTGTTATGACTTTCACACTTGGGTCTATGTTCCTTAGCTAGACTTTAACTCTCTGCACATTCTGCGTAGAGGTGGGCTACTTTTCCTGCATTTTTTATATTAATATTTGGAAATCTTTGACCACATGGTCTAGCTGTCTGCAATATTTGTAGAATTTCCTAGTGTGATTTGGGCAGTCCCTTGCAAAGTGCCCTATTTCTCCACAGTTATAACAGACTAGTTGTCCATGCCCTCGACCTGCGCTTCCTCCTCGACCTCCATTGCCCTTTGCTGGAGAGCCACCAAAGCTCACGCGAGATCTTGGTGATGTAGGGTCTGATTGTACCCTATACAAGTTTCCACGATCTATCATTAAGTTGTAAGTGTGGCAGTTCTGCTCATCATGTCCTACTGATCGGCAGAACCTGCACCACTGCTGCTTTACTTCTGGTACATGTTATCACTATAGTAATTTCTCAAGTTCGTGGGATTTTGGTTTTTAGTTTAAGAAAACTAGGAGTACCCACAAACCTACTTTGGAAATTAAGGATCTAGCCTTCCTAAATTTCAGAGGGCTCTCTCCTTATGATTTAACTTTGTTTTTGTTTAATGTTTTAGTCTAGTTATGATAGAACAATTAGTTTTGGTTTTGAATTGGTTTGGTGGGAAAAAATCACTTAAAGGTAAACTAGGGGGGAATCTACTTGACCATCGGGCTAATGGAGTCTAAGTCTAGATAGCAATACTAGAAGGCAAGGCCAAAAGAATGCAAATGTATTCAGGGCAAGATAGATAACCCTCAGATCTTTGGGTAAAAGGTTTTTGATGAAATGGTGAAGTTGGGACAAAGGGAAAGGAAGGATATTTTGATTTGGACAATAGAGGAAGGAGGCAGAAGTCAAAAGGGAGTAGGAGCAGTTAAGAATTTCTAACACTGGAAATCAGTTGAAAACATTTTAATGGTAAATTAGTTAAGACAGGGAGCCATAAGCTAGTCCTGAAGTAATATTCCTAATTACTCATTAAGAAAGAACAAACACATAATGAAATGAATGGAACTTCAGAGAATAAAAAATGACAAGATAGATGCACTTTACTCTTTAAATTATCACGAGAATCCTGAATTATGATGTCCAATTAGCTTTTTCCAGTCTTCTACTTTCGAAATCAACACATGTAGGCCTCTAATGTATTAGCAAAAATCTATAGTAATCTTAGCAATTTTATTCCACCCTAAACACTTCACAAACTAAAGTATTTATACAAATGTTTATTACAAATATCCTAGAGAGATCTAGGAATAAATCTAGGAAATATAAAATGTCTTTACACATTAAGAGGGACATCTGCTTAACAAGTTTAGCAAGCTATCCTCTTATCTGGAAAATATAGAACTAACTTATCTAACAAAAAATGTTTTTTGAATAGCTGTCCATGCTTGCTGGCATATTGAAAAATATTTTTTTGGAAGATGACTTAACTGATACTCTTTCCACTTATACTCTTTAACATTGTACTTCATCCCTGATGTTCCTTCATGCTGTTTATTTATCATTTTACTGCTGTAAAAGGTAAATTATAGCAGTAAAAATCAGCTGGCTATTTCTTTTTCTCTCTGATACACTTTGACTCTGTTCTTTCGCCCTGATACTCTTTTAACTGATATTTTGACCGTTAACTACTGTAAAAAGAATTATTACTGTGGTAAAAATCTGTTAACTATCACTTTATCACTCTGCTATACTTTTGATTGTTCTTTCTTACCTTTTTACTGCTGTAAAAAGAGACTTCTCAACAATAAAAAATAAAAAAAAAAAAAAAAACTGTTTTATTGTTTCCTTCTTAGATTGATTGTTTCACCTGCACTTTCTTTCACTGTTTTGCTTCTTTGCTACTACAACAAATCTGTAAACATCTGCCATTGTTCAGCATCTGGTATTTTTACACTTTTGAGTTTTCTGAAGTTCTCATCAGCATCAGTATACTTGGAAAAATTTGGTTTGATGACAAATAGATGTTTGATTTCATTTTGAAGGAAAAATAAGTCTTCAATATATTGGAGAACAACCTTTCCTATGGGAGAGCCCTGTGGTAGTGGCTTGTTGATCTGTTCTTTAGCATGATCCCTTATCTTTTTGTCATATTATTTTTGGTCCATCAACTTCTCATTGAAGACATGAATATCTCAGATACCAGCTTGTCTTAGCATAGTGTATTTTTCTAAAAACTTGGTTATAGAAATATTCATATCATCACATTTTTCTTTCAAATTGTTCAATAGAGTTTTCTTTGTCAGAACTTTCTTGATTTGCAATATTGTCTCTGTCCTATCCTGTATCTTCAATTCTTCTAGCTTTGTTCTATTTTTAGTATTCAAGAAATTGATTAGCTTTAATGCTTGTGTTGGTTTATCTGCTAATTATTTTGTTGTCTTTTGGATTTCTACTTGTGCTGCTAGAAGTAGGTCTCTCTGTTCATATATGATCTGGATTGATGGCCACTGAAGATGTATAGCCTCATTTATATTGGTCCATAAGTAATTTCTTATGTAAGAAATTTGTGCAGTGAGACTCAAGTCTTTTTGAAGGCTTTTGACTTGCTCTTCATGTCTTTTGGCGCTTTTCTCATAATTGCTGGCATTAATCAATGTTGTTTCGCTGGAAACTTGCATATTCTAAATCATCTTTTTCAAACTGTTAATTTAATTAGTTTTCAATGTCATTTATTCCATATCCTTTACTATTTGTTCTGCATCATTTTTCTACTGTACCTGTGTGGTTGAGGAATCTATTGCTGATGTTGTAGCTGATTGTACTGGCACTGCAGTTGCCAATAACTCTTTTGGTTCCAATTTTTCTCCCAGTGTAGAAGGAACAATAGCAGTAATAATAGGTATAACTGTAGGAATGGTGGAAGTATCAGTTGCCTTCACGGTTTCTTTTTCTTTTATAAGTATATCCATTTGACTTTCCATATCTTTGATTTGGGCAGTTACCTTTATGATCAAATGCATCATATCTTCTTTTCCTTTCTGTTCTTGAAGTATCTCCTTACTCTGTAGGTGCTCACTTTGAGGAAGTTTTAACTATTTCCTTAAAGCAACAATATCATCATTTTTCTTCTTGATCAATACTTCAGCAACTTGTACATTTGACGTGTCAACTCCTATTTGTAAAATCAAATCTTCTAAGGCCTTGATCCTTAGATATTTTTCATAGAGTGAAGCCTTGTCTAACTTCATCTGATCTTGTAAGTTGAAGACTATATTTTGTAAATTTACCGCACTCATGGTCTTTGTTACTACAGTTGAATAAAGCATTTCTGAATTGTGCCTGTGAAATTCAATCTGGTCAAGTTCATGAATACTTTCAGTATATATTTCAAATTCTATCTTCTTATAATCAACCATTGTTTTTGGAGTTGAAGTGGTGGGCTATAAGAAAGACATCATCATCTTGTTGGTGGCATAATCATATGCTGAAAGTAACTTGTTCTGATTACCTGGCTTCTATTTTAAGAATTGAGAGTAAATTTCACTTTTTATCTCTTCATTCTTTTGCTTGATCTGTTTATATCTTTCTTTAATGTCCAAGTCTTTTTCATTTTCTATTTTAGAAGAAGAAGAATCTTCTATATTAACCTAGTTTTCAATCATCTGGCTGTATGGTTCTTTAGCTGCCGCTTGTTCCTTTTCAATCTCTGTCAAAATCTCATTAACTATTACTGTAGCCTCATTGTTCACCTGCTGTTCATTATTTGTTTGTTGGCCATTTGTATCATCAATTTCAATAACTTTATCCTTTTCATCAGTAATGATTTTAGTTCTCTTATTGTAAATCAATTTGAATTTGTTTTCGGTAATAGTTTCTGTTGTGTAGCCTTTATCTTCTCTACCTCTTTTATTTGAAGTTTCTGGCTATTTGGAGGTTGTCATAACTTGTGTAGTATTTTATTTTCTTGCTGACTCTATATTGTTAGTTGAGTCTATCAATGTCTTTTCTTCCCACTCTGTTTGATTAGCAAACTTTTCAATATCAGGCTTTGGATTATGTATAAAAGGAGGTAGTTTACACTTGAGTCTAATATTGTTGAGAAAACCTTGTGGGTCATAATTTCAATAGAATCATTCCTGGAATTTACATTCTGAAAATCTTCTAGCTATCTCTTTTTCAGCATCCCTATTATTTACTATAAAAGGGCTAATTTGATTTTTTAGTTTGAATTGAGTTTTCTTCTTGGAGGCCAAGAAATTGATGGCATTAGCATTCAAAACCTGTCTCAAATACTCTAAAGCAAAGACTCTGATATTCAACAACTTAGGTAATTTGTATGGAAGTATATTGGTTCCAAATATTCTCAATTTGGTGTGTTTCTCATACAAGTACCAATCTCCCATTTTGCAATGCTCTGATAGTTGTAATATCTTTTTCATTTCTTCACTTACCCTAGGCTGTTCTGATTTATGTAGCAAATTCATAGCTAGCCTAATGAGAAAATCTGTAAAATCTATGTAGCTGTATTCACTTCCTTCTTTTCTCAATAGTGATGTCCAAAAGACAGCTGATAGAGGCTAGCCCTCTACTTTCATTTTCTATAATGCTATTGGAAAGTGATTAGCTTGTGAGAATAAGAACAAGTGAAATAAATATGAAGAATATCTGAATACCCTTCAGTGGTAGCTTTGTCAATTGATGGTGTATGGAATCAGCTATAAACTTGGAAAAGTAAAAAATTATAGCAGGAGGCTCACCAGGAGATAAAGTGGATGAAAACCCAAGGATGGACTCATTAGTAAACTCATCAGTGAAGTAACCTAATATGAAGGATAACATTGAAATCACATGCCTAGAACCCTCTGGAAACTTGGAAGTAGAATATAGAGGATTTACTTTTAGAATGTCTACATAACTAGGCATGAAATTCTGGAAAATATTAAATCTCTTGGGGAAATCTAATCCTAGATACAACTGAGTTAATGCTTCAATTGAATGGGGCACTGCCTTAGGGTCAAACTGTAACTGCAACATTTCAATGATAGACTCTGCAGTGATAGAAAATAGAATTTCTATATCTGCATTCACAATTGCTCTTTGGTCTGGAACATAGTACTTTTGGCACAATGTTATCAAGTCTTGACTAGGGTGTGTTAAAGGGACTACATACTTGGGTAAATTTGTATCCCAGACAGGCATGTCATCTTTATCTAGGAATTTCTCATAACACCAATTGTGAACTTCTAATATGTTGAATTCTACTAGAGGTTCTGCAATTTTATAATCCAAATCAGTTAAGGGGATAAATTCTTCATTAGACATTGGCGGTTGAAGGGGATTAACAAACACAGTGGTTTTTGGAGTGAGTGCAGGAGTATTTTTTAGGGCTTTTGCTACTTCAGACTTAGGAGGTTTGGATCGTGCAGGTTTAACAGGCTTGGATCCTCCAGCTTTAGGTATCACTTGTTTCTTTTTCATTTTGAGATAACTAAATAAAGATTATACAGTTTGCAATAATTAATTTTTCTTAAACAGAGGGAGTTTGAGCAATTCTTGTGAAATTAGGAATCTTGGATCTGTTCAGCAGGTTAAAGACAAAAAACACAGTTTTTCTGAATGAACACTATTGTGAAAGAGATTATTTTAGGCAATCTGTAGGTGTAAATACCTTTTCAAGCCATGGAATGGATTTTCAGGGGTTTAGAAATAAGGATTTGGCTTTTAAAAGAGGCTTTCTGTAAACAACAATTTCTGGGAGAAAATTGCAAGGGTTTGCACTATTTTGGAATTCTTTTGGACAAAATATATGGTTAATTTCTCTTAATTCTGGTTTATTTTAGTCATAAGGACTTCAATTTTGAATTTTCAGGCTTGAATAGTTGAAGAATACCTTAACTGTAGGTATTTCGACAGTCAGACGGGCTTCCAAATGCTTCTGCGGTTGACTCTGAGCTTCGTTTCACTGGTTGGATCCAAGAAAATATTTATTGGTCTTGAATCAGGAAATCTGCAGTGAATAAGACTTTGAATGGGAATATAAGGCTTCAAAAACATAGTGGGAAGCTTTGATAACAGTGGGGATATGCATAACTAGTTGGGTGCGACTTTAATACTCAAAATGCACAGATAACGTTAATAAAACTTATAACAAAGGTTTTAAACTTTACCATAAATATTTAAAAACGCAATAACTGTGAATCAAATCACTGGCGGGAGTGGTTTTATATTTTTGAATGCAAAAAACCATTGGTGGGTTTCGCGTCGATATTGGCCAGTAAATGGTATTCCTCAAAATGAACGTGACGTAATGAGAAGATGCCACGTCGCGGGGGGTGGTTTCATGAAAGAAGCCTATTTCACACTCATTTGGGAATTTGGCGAATGTTTGGGTTTTGAATGCGAAATGCATCATCAAAAGTTGGATCTGGGTGGTTTGGGCGAATGGTCGAGATCAATTTTTAAAGCTGCGGTAGAAAGTTATGGTGGGGCCCGGGCGGCTTATGCGATGGCACATTGAAATATAATAAAACCTTTGTAAAAAACACTTTATAATCAAGGTTTTAATATATAAAAAGGTTAAATATATATGAGGGTATATGGTTCCAAAGGGTAAAATGGGCGGTGTTATATATATAAAGGGTTTATATATATGGTAAAAAAAAGGCTTATGAGGCAGCTTATGGGATTAACTGAGGTTAATATTTATATGAAACATGAGGTTTCACATAATTAAAAAAAGGAAATAAAGTCTGTCTTTAACCTCGGGTTTAGGTATGTATTGCGGAGAATGATAATAAGATTTTTATAGCGGCGCGGATGGAAAAACTTAGGATATATGATATAAGAGGGGTGGTATTTCTTTGCTGAGGCATATATAAAATATGACTAATGCTTTTGTATTTTATTTTTATTATATAGTTATAGACTATGGAAATGTCTACTCACTATAGGGGCGGGATATTTACATAATGTTAGTTTTATGTCAAAGGGGTTATAATATGGGTTTCTATTTAAACATGTGGATAATTAACTTTGGAAAAAAATCTTATAATAGTGTGTTTTTGGGGATAATTTAGATAAAAGGGGTTATAATAATAGAATAAGGTTTGTTTATAGGGATTTAATAAATAAATTAGAAGTTAATATGACCAAGGACAATGAAAAACACCAAAATATAATTGTATGACTAAGTAAAGTGATAATGTAAAAGCAAAGCTTTATCATTTATAATTTGACCACTTTGACCTAGAATATAATATTTTTGGAGGGTTTTTTATGTTTTTATGAATGAAGGAGATTAATCAAAATGGGATTTTATTTTTTCATTAAGTAAAAAGGTCTTTACTTATGAAATTTAAGTGTAATGGATGAATGTAGGGTAAATGATGATAATTAGGGATTAATATAGGAATCCAACACTTTTAACTTAACAATCCTTGAGCCTTGTGTCTGGTCCCAACAGAAGTCAGAGAAATTCTATGAGCCTCTTTGACTGGAAGTTTAGAATGTAGAATAACTATAGGGGAGGGGAAATTAGTGATTTTTTCCTGGTAACAAATATTACAATGATTTTCCCACCTTTTTCTACCTACCCAACTTTAATCTAACATTTTTTCTTCCTTTTTTGCAGGTGCATTTGAGCTAACCACCTTGAAACATTTTATTCTTTTCAAAGCAATAAAAACTATCTAAATCTACCTTATTTCATCTGAGGGCTCAGTTTAAACTGATGAACTCCTCATTATTCTCTACCTTTCTACTAATTAGTCAAGATTAAATAGTCTGACTAGTCTTTATTCACTATCCACAACATGTAAATTGAAACATGGCAAGTCAAGATTGAATAGTTCAACTCATCATGGATTATGGCATTTATTGACACTCTGCCATAATCATCTGAAATTAAAAAGTAGTGGCATTTGGACTTGCACACTTTCATGTTTTTATTTCTTTTTTCTTTGGGGTATATTATTTTTTCTAAGTCCTTTGATTTTTATTTTAGGAATTTTACCCTCTTTTTTTGATTTTTTGATTTTTGATTTTTTACAAAATATGGAAAAACAACTTGTAAAAAGCAAAGTATGTACATATTTACATGATTATCATAATTCAATTCCAAATTATGAATCCTATAATTATAGGACCCTAACAGAGGCTTCACATGGGGATTAGAAAAGGCTATGTTCATAGCCCTCTGAAAGGTAGCCCCAGCATTCATCAAGCCAAAAAGGCATTTTCACATACATGAAAGTTCCCCATGGAGTGGTAAAAGAAGTTTTAGCTTGGTATTCTTTTTGAACAAGTATCTGGTTATATCCCGAGAAACCATCCAATAAAGAAATCCTGGAAGAACCAACTACCCTTTGTAAAATATGGTTCATTTTGGGTAAAGGGTAATTATCCTTCAAAGACACTTTATTAAGATTTCTGAAATCTACATAATCTGATTTGACCAGTTTTCTTTCTTGTAGGTACTAAGTTAGAAACCCAATCAGATTATCTGATTGGTGCAATGATTTGGGCATCATACATGCGTTTAACTTCTTTTTCAATCAAAGGTAATAAGACAGGATTAATCCTCCTCAATTTTTGTTTAAACGATTTATGATCATCTTTTATAGGAATCTTGTGTTGAATTATGTTTGTGTCATATTATTTTAAATATTCATAACTCCAGGAAAACACATCTTGATATTCCTTTAAAAGTTCAATGTATTTTTATTTTTCTTGAAGGGGTGAAGATTTTTAAAATTCGATCATTTTTGGTTTTGTTTCTGTCCCAATGTTACATTCTTCAATGTCAAACTTGACTGGTTCCATTTTAGGCTTATTGGGCACATCATTGGAATCAAACAAGTCCTCCAAAGGAGTTAAACCCTTCGGTAAAAAATTATCTTTTAAATCTAACATTTCAATTTCATCTTCAATTATTTCCTCTATATCTACCTTTTCTAAGTTATCTATGTTAGATTGAGTAAATACAACGGGTTTGGTAAGTTTATGTACATCTAAGTTATCTATTTCATAATTAAAATCTGAATGTAAATTACATTCTGAATCTAAATTACCATTCGTGTCTATCTTACAATTTTGAAATTCATCCTCATTATTCAAAAAATGGTAAATATGTTCATCTTCAGAGAAAATCTACCAGTATTTGACATTATTTGGGACAATGGGTCTATATTTAATTTCAGTATATTTATGTGTTGGTTGAAAAGGTAAATTACATGTGCTAGCAAAATTTGCTAGGCAATGCGCTTGCAAATTTTGTTTTCTAGGAATAGTATCAAACTTACATTCTAGTAAATTATCAACCAAATCAGTTGCTGCATCTCTATATCTGGCTAATCTAGGATTATGAACAGAATATTTAGCATTTATTTGTTGACTAATTCTGAATCTCCCATGATTAAAATTCTCTTACCTCCTAAATTTCTGATGATTTGGAGGCCTAAAATAAGTGCCTCATACTCTGCCATGTTGTTGGTGCATTTGAAGTTGAGTCTAAAGGATTGTCCTTCCGAATGAATGGTCTCGGTGTTTGTGATCCACACTCTAGATCCTGCTCCTGACTTATTCACTGAGCCATCAAAGTCTAAGTGCCAAAGGGCTTGATGAAAAATATTATCATTTTTTGGTTTAGGCTTTATGTCAATTAATTCAGTTTGGATTTCATTATTATCAGAGTTACATAAAATGAAAGAATCAAGATCAGTTGGTGTTGAGTAAATTGGGTAATTTATTGATCTCTCAGCACTAATAACCATGTATTTCATTAAAGTTTCTCTATAAAGTTTCTTGGGTTGTCCAAACACTGATATGGTGGCATAGCTCATGTCTAATTGTAGAGATCCCTACAACTTAGCTCCCCATGAGTGAGAAAGAAGCATACCATACTTTGGTGGGATATCAGCTACTAAAATATCCATAACCATACTTTTACCAGGATACTGAACCTAATTCACACATAAATCTTTTATCAATCCTATGCACTTAACCTTGCTTGAATCAAAAGAGAACAAATCTTTATAAGGCCTTGTCATTTCTAAACTCAGAGTTTCCATGATAGCTTTTGGCATTAAATTGTGGGAAGCTCTCGAATCTAACATTGGATTGTGTAAAATATGATCATGAATAGTAAGACTGATATAGAAAGGAGGAACTGATCCATCTGAATGCTTACCATTTACATCAGGGCCAAAAATTAATTCTGGCTGATCATCATTTAAATTAATAGAATCTCCACCATCATTCATATTCAAAGTTTCAGTAATTCTTGATTTATATAAGTCATTTTTTACCAATTATGTTAAGGGAATTGGTATTTTTAACTTAGCTATTTCAGTTTGAATATTAAATTGTGGTTGAGACTTACTAATCTGAATTAGTTCATCTTTTGTGACAGTTATTTGAGTGGGTTTTTCATGAATTTCAGCAGATGTACTTTTACCTTGAGTTGTTCTTTTGTTTTATGTCTGAGTTTCTTGAATTTTACTATCTTTAGTTTTCTTTTCAGAGACAGATTCAGGGGCAACAATTTTTTTTTCAGATCTTGAACTTTCAACAGAAACTTTGGTATTAATAGTTTTGGGATTTTCTGGTTTAGAATCAACAAGATTCTTCTTTGGATCAGGAATTGCTGATTTTATTGAATTAGGGGCTTTAGTAGTGTTGGCATTTTGGGTATTATTGGAGGATTGGGCCACTTCTTCAGTGATGTCAACAATTTTTGGACTTGGCAATTTTTTGGGACTCGGAGGATTGGAATTTTACTTGTTTTCCCTTCGTAGAATTTGCAAAATCTTTGTTTTTGGTGCTTCTACATTATTTTTAGTTTTATTTTGAGAAGTGTTTTTTGTAGAATTTTCATTTTTTTTTATGTTTCTAAGGTTATATTGACTGTGAATTTCATTAATGGTGAAGTCATAAACTTGTTTGAAATCAAAGGATTCACTAGATTCTTCTTTGAGTTGTTGAAGCTCAAAAAGTTCTTGATCCTCCTGAGTGAGGAAAATAGTGTTTTCTTCATCTATCCCCATTATTATATTGATGTTATCCTCATCTTCATCATTATTATGAGAACTCTCAGCATAATTCTCTTGAAATGGGGGCCTAATGTTTTGATTTGGAGCAGCTTCTTTAGCTTTTCCAAGGTTATTGTTTTTTCTGAAGTTGGGATTTTTGATTTGTGGTTGGTTATCCCATTGTGGTTTTCTCTGAATATTTTCTAATCTATCAACCACCCTTTCTAAATTTTTACCAAAGAAATCTAGTTTAGCATCTGAATTTGATGTTTCTTCTTTGATTATGACTCTTGTTTCATTCCTAAGTTTGGCTTTTCTAGCAAGAATATTAATTTCTACACTAACATCATCTAATTGCATTTGTTCTAATGTTTCAGCATCTCTTTCTCTTAGTTGATAGGCCATATCTGGATCAAATCCATCAAGGAATTTAAGAAGTACAGAATATGGTGTAGGTTTAAGATCTGTAGAAATAGAATTATAGACACTGTTATACCTAGTGCAGTAATCCTGAACAGACTCATTAGGAGATCTTTTTAAAGCATCAAACTCAGATAAAATTTGCAGGGGGTTCTTTTTCTTTTCCCATTTATTTAAAAATGATCTATGAAATGCAACTAAATTAGCTATAATGCCAGCAGCTAAATTTATAAACAATTTCTTAACTTCTCCCATTAAACTTTGAGCAAATAACCTCATCTGAACATCTGACTCATCAATTTCATAGATTTCACAATAGTCCGTCATTCTTGTGACATGTTGTTGAGCAGTATATTGTGGCAGGCCATCAAATAGTGGTATATTTTTCTGTTAATCTTAGGGTATATCATGGAGGTTTTGGGGTAAGACAAGGGGAGCGTACCTAGAAGCCATGGCTTGAAGTTTTTCTGAACTGGGATGTATAACAGTAATGATAGGGGCTGTGATGGATATGGTAGCTGATGTGCTAAAATTTGTACTTGAAGAGCTTGGAAAAGAGGCTGGTATATATATGGAACTACTTGGAAATAAAGATGTAGTGCTTATAAAACTAGCGGATGTAGTGGATTGAGTGAATGAGAGGAATAATATCCTAGGCTGCAAAGGCAACTTAGGACTAAATTTTTCTGTGGATGAATTTGCAGTGGAATCTAAAAATTAGGTGACAACATACAAAGCTGAATCTGCTGCTGGAATTATTGTTGTGTGCAATTGAGAAACTAGAGGCTTAATGTGAGATAATAAATGGGCCAATTTAATAGCTTCATCAATGTCTTTAATCAGTGTAACATTAATCCTTTCTACTTGACTTTGAGATGATTTTATTTTTTCTGAAATAATATTATGTTTTGCGTTCAAGAAAGAAGTAAAAACATGATCTATTACACTATCTTTTAAATCAGTTTCAGATTTATTTTTAAACAATGACTGTTCAAACTTGAAGTCAAAAATCAATATCAGTTAAGCTCACTAATTCTTTGGGTAAAGAATTAGATTTTCTTAATGGTATTTTAGTTTCTAAATTGACAATTTGTTTTTTCTTCTTGTTTTTTCCAATCTGTTCTAGGTTATCTACTATAACTGCAGGCTTAGGATCTGGGTTAGACCTTGTATAGTAGGTTTTCCTAGAAGCCAGAATGACAATTTATGAATACCAACAACCCTTAAAAATAATATTAAAGTAAAAAGATAAATAAAATATCTTCCTTTAATAATACATTTAAAACCGGAGATTGGCTAGTTCCCCAGTATGGTCGCCAGTATGTTATCACCCTAGTAATTTCTCAAGATTGTGGGCTTTCGGTTTTTAGTTTAAGAAAACTAGGGGTAACCACAAACCTACTTTGGAAATTTAGGATCTAGCCTTCGTAAATTTCAGAGACGGCTCTCTCCTTATGATTTAACTTTGTTTTTGTTTAATGTTTTAGGCTAGTTATGATAGAACAATTGGTTTTGGTTTTGAATTGGTTTGGTGGGAAAAAATCACTTAAAGGTAAACTAGGGAGGAATCTACTTGACCATTGGGCTAATGGAGTCTAAGTCTAAATAGAATTACTAGAAGGCAAGGCCAAAAGGATACAAATGTATTCAGGGCAAGATAAATAACCCTTAGAGCTTTGGGTAAAAGGTTTTTGATGAAATGGTGAAGTCGAGACAAAGGGCAATGAAGGATCCTTTGATTCAGACAATAGAGGAAGGAGGCAGAAGTCAAACGGGAGTAGGAGCAGTTAAGAATTCCTAACACCGGAAATCAGTTGAAAACATTTAAATGGTAACTTAGTTAAGACAGGGAGCCATAAGCTAGTCCTAAAGTAATATTCCTATTTACTCATTAAGAAAGAACAAACACATAATGAAATGAATGGAACTTCAGAGAATAAACAATGAAAATATAGATGCACTTTACTCTTTAAATTATCATGAGAATCCTGAATTATGATGTCTAATTAGATTTCTCTAGTCTACTACTTTCAAAATCAACACATGTAGGCCTCCAATGTATCAGAAAAAATCTATAGTAATCTTAGCAATTTTATTCCACCCTAAACACTTCACAAACTGAAGTATTTATACAAATGTTTATTACAAATATCCTAGAGAGATCTAGGAATAACTCTAGGAAATATAAAATATCTTTACACATTAAGAGGGACAGCTTCTTAACAACTTTAGCAAGCTGTCCTCTTATCTGGAAAATATATAACTAACTTACCTAACAAAAACTGTTTGTTGAATAGCTGTGCATGCTTGCTGGCATATTTAAAAATATCTTTTCGGAAGATGACTTAACTGATACTCTTTCCACTTATACTCTTTAACACTGTACTTCATCCCTGATGTTATTTCATGCTGTTTATTTATCATTTTACTGCTGTAAAAGGGAGATTACAGCAGTAAAAATCAGCTGCCTTTTTCTTTTTCTCTTTGATACACTTTGACTCTGTTCTTTCACCCTGATACTCTTTTAACTTATATTTTGACCTTTAATTGTTGTAAAAAGAATTAATAGTGTGGTAAAAATTAGTTAAATGTCACTTTATCACTTTGGTATACTTTTGATTGTTCTTTCTTACCTTTTTACTGTTGTAAAAAGAGACTTCTCAGTAGTAAAAAAATAAAAATAAAAATGTTTTATTGTTTCCTTCAACTGTTTCACCTGCACTTTCTTTCATTATTTTTCTTCTTTGCTGCTACAAGAAATCTGTAAACATATGCCATTGTTCAGAATTCGGTATTTTTACACTTTTGAGTTTTCTGAAGATCTCATAAGCATCTGTATACTTAGAGAAAATTGGTTTGATGACAAATGGATGTTTGATTTCATTTTGAAGGAAAAATAAGTCTTCAATATATTGGAGAACAACCTTTCCTATGGGAGAGCCCTGTGGTAGTCTCTTGTTGATCTGTTCTTTATCATTATACCTTTTCTTTTTGTCATATTCTTTTTGGTCCACCAACTTCTCATTGAAGACATGAATATCTCGGATACCAGCTTGTCTTAGCATAGTGTATTTTGCTAAAAACTTGGTTATAGAAACATTCATAGCATCAGATTTTTCTTTCAAATTGTTCATTAGAGTTTTCTTTGTTAGAAATTTCTTGATTTGCAATATTGTCTCTTTCCTATCCTGTATCTTCAATTCTTCTAGCTCTGTTCTGTTTTTACTGTTCAAGAAAGTGATTAGCTTTAATGCTTGTGATGGTTTATCTACTAATTCTTCTATTTTCTTTTGAATTCGACTTGTGCTGCTAGAAGTAGGTCTCTCTATTCATATATGATCTGGATTGATGGCCACTGAAGATGTATAGCCTCAATTATATTGGACCATAAGTAATTTCTTATGTAAGAAATTTGTACAGTGAAACTCAAGTCTTTTTGAAGGCTTTTGACTTGCTCTTCAATTCTTTTGGCCCTTTTCTCATAATTGTTGGCATTAATCAATGTTGTTTTGTTGGAAACTTCCATATTATGAATCATCTTTTTCAAATTGTTGATTTCATTAGTTTTTAATGTAATTTCTTCTATAGCCTTTACTATTTGTCCTGCATCATTTTTCTATTGTACCTATGTGGTTGAGGAATCTGTTGCTGATGTTGTAGTTGATCTTACTGGAACTGCAGTTACCAATAACTCTTTTGGTGCCAATTTTTCTCCCAGTGTAGAAGGAACAACAACAGTAATAATAGGTATAACTGTAGGAATGGTGGAAGTAGAAGTTTCCTTCATAGTTTCTTTTTCTTTTATAAGTATATCCATTTGAATTTCCATATCTTTGATTTGGGAAGTTAGCTTTATGATTAACTGAATCATATCTTCTTTTTCTTTCTATTCTTGAAGTATCTCCTTACTCTGTGGGTGCTCACTTTGAGGAAGTTTTAACTGTTTCCTTAAAGCAGTAATATCATCATTTTTATTCTTGATCAATACTTTAGCAGCTTGTATATTTGATGGGTCAACTCCTATTTGTAAAATCAAATCTTCTAAGGCCTTGATCCTCAGATATTTTGCAAAGAGTGAGGCCCTTTCTAACTTCATTTGATCTTGTAAGTTGACTATTGTATTTTGTAAATTTACCGCACTCATGGTCTTTATTACTACAGTTGAATAAAGCATTTCTGAATTGTGCCTGTGAAATTCAATCTGGTCAAGTTCATGAATACTTTCAGTATCTATTTCAAGTTCTGTCTTCTTATAATCAACCACTGTTTTTGGAGTTGAAGTGGTGGGCTGTAAGAAAGACATCATCATCTTGTTGGTGGCATAATCATATGCAGAAAGTAACTTGTTCTGATTACCTGGCTTCTATTTTAAGAATTGAGAGTAAATTTCACTTTTTATCTCTTCATTCTCTTGCTTGATCTGTTTATATATTTCTTTAATGTCAAGTGTTTTTCATCTGCTATTTTAGAAGAAGAAGAATCTTCCATATTAACCTGGTTTTTAATCATCTGGCTATCTGGTTCTTTAGCTACTGCTTGTTCCTTTTCAATCTCTGTCAAAATATCATTAACTATTACTGTGGCCTCATTGTTCACATGTTGTTCATTATTTGTTTCTTGGCCATTTGTATCATCAATTTCAATAAATTTATCCTTTTCATCAGTAATGATTTTAGTTCTCTTATTGTAAATCAACTTGAATTTGTTTTCAGTAATATTTTCTGTTGTGTAGCCTTTATCTTCTCTCCCTCTTTTATTTGAAGTTTCTGGCTATTTGGAGGCTATCATAACCTATGTAGTATTTTCTTTTCTTGCTGACTCTATATTGTTAGTTGAGTCTACCATTGTATTTTCTACCCACTCTGTTTGATTAGCAAAATTTTCAATATCAGGCTTTGGCTCATGTATAAAAGGAGGTAGTTTACACTTGAGTCTAATATTGTTGAGAAAACCTTGTGGGTCATAATTCCAATAGAATATTTCCTAGAATTTACATTCTAACAATATTCTAGCTATCTCTTTTTCAGCATCCCTATTATTTACTATAAAAGGGCCAATTTGATTTTTTAGTTTGAATTGAGTTTTCTTCTTGGAGACCAAGAAATTGATGGCATCAACATTCAAAACTTGTCTCAAATACTCTAAAGCAAAGACTCTGATAGTCAAAAATTTAGGTAATTTTTATGGAAGCAAATTGGTTCCAAAGATTCCCAATTCAGTGTGTTTCTCATACAAGTACCAATCTCCCATTTTGCATTTCTCTGATAGTTGTAATATCCTTTCCATTTCTTCACTTTCCCTAAGCTTTTGTGATTTATGTAGCAAATTCATAGCCGGCCTAATGAAAAATTTTGTAAAATATATGTAGCTGTATTCACTTCCTTATTTTCTCAATAGTGATGTCCAGAAGACAACTGATAGAGTCTGGCCCTCTACATTCATTTTTTGTAATGCTATTGGAAAGTGATCAGCTTGTAAGAATAAGAACAAGTGAAATAAATATGAAGAATATCTGAATACCCATTTAGCGGGTAGCTTTGTCAATTGATGGTGTATGGAATCATCTATAAACTTGGAAAAGTAAAAAATTATAGCAGGAGGCTCACCAGGAGATAAAGTAGATAAAAACCCATGGACTCATCAGTAGACTCATCAATGAAGTAACCTAATATGAAGGATAACATTGAAATCACATGCCTAGAACCCTATGGAAACTTAGAAGTAGAATATGGAGGATTTACTTTTGGAATGTCTAAATGAAAAGGCATGAAATTCTGGAAAATATTAAATCTCTTGGGGAAATCTAATCCTAGATACAATTGAGTTAATGCTTCAATTGAAAGGGGCACTACCTTAGGGTCAAACTGTAACTGCAACATTTCATTGATAGACTCTGCAGTGATTGAAAATAGAATTTCTCTATGTGCAGTCACAATTTCTCTTTGGTATGGAACATAGTACTTTTGACATAATCTTATCAGATCTTGACTAGGGTGTGTAAAAGGGACTACATACTTGTTTAAATTTGTATCCCAGTCAAGCATGTCATCTTTATCCAGGAACTTCTCATAACACCAATTGTGAACTTCTAATAGGTTGAATTCTACTAGAGGATATACAATTTTATAATCCAAATCAGTTAAGGGGATAGCTTCTTCATTAGACACTGTTGGCTGAAGGGGATTAACATACACAGTGGTTTTTGGAGTGAGTGTAGGAGTAGATTTTAGGGCTTTTCCTACTTCAGACTTAGGAGGTTTGGATCCTCTAGGTTTAACAGGCTTGGATCCTCCAGCTTTAGGTATCACTTGTTTCTTTGTCATTTTGAGATAACTAAAGTAAGATTATACAGTTTGCAATAGTTAATTTTATTAAAGAGAGGGAATTTAAGAAATTCTTGTGCAATTAGGAATCTAGGATTTTTTCAACAGGTTTAAGATAGAAAACACAGTTTTTCTGAATGAATAAGGTTGCAAAAGATATTCTTTTAGGTAATCTATAGGTTTAAAGACCTTTTCAAGCCATGAAATGGATTTTTAGTGGTTTAGAACTGAGGTTTTGGCTTTTAAAAGAGGCTTTCTGTAAACAGCAATTTCTGGGAAAAATTGCGAGGTTTTGCACTGTTTTGGAATGCTTTTGGACAAACTATATGGTTAATTTCTCTTAATTCCGGTTTATTTTAGTCATAAGGACTTCAACTTTGGATTTGTAGGCTTGAATAGTCGAAGAATACCTTAACTGTAGGTATTTCGCCAGTCGTACGGGCTTCCAAATGCTTCTGTGGTTGACTTTGAGCTTTAGCTAAATTTTTAAACCATTTCTTAACTTCTCCCATTAAACTTTGAGAAAATAACCTCATCTGAACATCTGACTCATCAATTTCATAGATTTCACAATAGTTCGTCATTCTTGTGACATGTTGTTGAGAATTATATTGTGATAGGCCATCAAATAGTGGTATATTTTTCTGGTAATCTTGGGGAATATCATGGAGGTTTTGGGGTAAGACAAGGGAAGCATACCTAGCAGCCATGGCTTGAAGTTTTGCTAAACTGGGATGTATAACAGTAATGATAGGAGTTGTGCTAGATATGGTAGCTGATGTGCTGAAAGATGTACTTGAAGAGCTTGGAAAAGAGGCTGGTATATATATGGAACTACTTGGAAATAAAGATGCAGTGCTTATAAAACTTGTGGATGCAGTGGATTGAGTGAATGAGGGGAATAATATCCTAGGCTGCAAAGGAAACTTAGGACTAAATTTTTGTGTTGATGAATTTGCAGTGGAATCTAAAAATGAGATGACAACATACAGAGTTGAATCTGCTGTTGGAATTATTGTTGTGTGTAATTGAGAAACTAGAGGCTCAATGTGAGATAATAAATGGGCTAATTTAATAGCTTCATCAATGTATTTAATGAGTGTAACATTAATCCTTTCTACTTTACTTTGAGATTCAGATTTGCTGATTTTATTTTATTTTATTTACACTTTGATTCTGTTCTTTCACCCTGATACTCTTTTAACTGATATTTTGACCTTTAACTGCTGTAAAAATAATTATTACTGTGGTAAAAATCAGTTAAATGTCACTTTATCACTCTGGTATACTTTTGATTGTTCTTTCTTACCTTTTTACTGGTGTAAAAAGAGACTTCTTAGCTGTAAAAATAAAATAAAAATAAAATAAAATAAAAATAAAAATAAAAAAATAAAAAAAAATAAAAAATAAAAAATAAAAAAATTGTTTTATTGTTTCCTTCTCAGATAGATTGTTTCACCTGCACTTTCTTTCATTGTTTTTCTTCTTTTCTGCTACAACAAATCTGTAAAAATTTTCCATTGTTCAGCATTTGGTATTTTTACACTTTTGAGTTTCCTGAAGTTCTCATCAACATCTGTATAGTGGCTTGTTGATCTATTCTTTAGCATGATCCCTTAAATTTTTTTCATATTCTTTTGGTCCATCAACTTCTCATTGAAGACATGAATATCTCGAATACCATCTTGTCTTAGCATAGTGTATTTTTCTAAAAACTTGGTTATAGAAATATTCATAGCATCACATTTTTCTTTCAAATTGTTCATTAGAGTTTTCTTTGCCAGAAATTTCTTGATTTGCAATATTGTCTCTATCCTATCCTGTATCTTCAATTCTTCTAGCTATGTTATGTTTTTAATGTTCAAGAAAGTGATTAGCTTTAATGCTTGTGCTGGTTTATCTGCTAATTCTTCGGTTGTCTTTTGGATTTCGACTTGTGCTGCTAGAAGTAGGTCTCTCTGTTCATATATGATTTGGATTGATGGCCACTGAAGATGTATAGCCTCAATTATATTGGTCCATAAGTAATTTCTTATGTAATAAATTTGTGCAGTGAAACTCAAGTCTTTTTTAAGGCTTTTCACTTGCTCTTCAAGTCTTTTGGCCCTTTGCTCATAATTGTTGGCATTAATCAATGTTGTTTTGTTGGAAACTTCCATATTATGAATAATATTTTTCAAACTGTTAATTTCATTAGTTTCCAATGTCATTTCTTCCATAGCCTTTACTATTTGTACTGCAGCATTTGTCTGCTATAACTATGTGGTTGAGGAATCTGTTGCTGATGTTGTAGTTGATTGTACTGGCACTGCAGTTGCCAATAACTATTTTGGTGCCAATTTTTCTCCCAGTGTATAAGGAACAACAGTAGTAATAATAAGTATAACTGTAGGAATGGTGGAAGCATCAATTTCCTCCACAATTTTTTTTTCTTTTATAAGTATATCCATTTGAATTTCCATATCTTTTATTTGGGTAGTTAGCTTTATGATCAATTGCATCATATATTATTTTTCTTTCTATTCTTGAAGTATCTCCTTACTCTGTGGGTGCTCAATTTGAGGAAGTTTTAATAGTTTCCTTAAAGTAGCAATATCATCAATTTTCTTTTTGATCAATACTTCAGCAGCTTGTACATTTGATGGGTCAACTCCTATTTGTAAAATCAAATATTCTAAGGCTTTGATCCTTAGATCTTTTGCATAGAGTTAGGCCTTGTCTAACTTCATCTAATCTTGTAAGTTGAATATTGTATTTTGTAAATTTATCACACTCATGGTCATTGTTACTACTGTTGAATAAAGCATTTTTGAATTGTGCATGTGAAATTCAATCTGGTTAAGTTCATGAATACTTTTAGTATCTATTTCAAATTTTGTCTTCTTATAATCAGCCACTGTTTTCGGAGTTGAAGTGGTGGGCTGTAAGAAAGACATCATCATCTTGGTTGTGGCATAATCATATGCTGAAAGTAACCTGTTCTGATTACCTAGCTTATGTTTTAAGAATTGAGAGTAAATTTCACTTTTCATCTCTTCATTCTTTTTCTTGATCTATTTATATCTTTCTTTAATGTCCAAGTCTTTTTCATCTAATATTTTAGAAGAAGAAGAAGCTTCCATATTAACCTGCTTTTCAATCATCTGGTTGTCTGGTTCTTTAGCTGCTGCTTGTTCCTTTTCAATCTCTGTCAAATTCTCATTAACTATTACTGTGGCCTCATTTTTCACCTGATGATCATTATTTGTTTCTTGGCCATTTGAATCATCAATTTCAATCACTTTATCCTTTTCATCAGTAGTGATTTTAGTTCTCTTATTATAAATCAATTTGAATTTTTTTTCAGTAATAGTTTCTGTTGTGTTGCCTTTATCTTCTTTGCCTCTTTTATTTGAAGTTTCTGGCTGTTTGGAGGTTATCATAACCTGTGTAGTATCTTCATTTTCTATTGACTCTATATTATCAGTTGAATCTACCAATGGCTTTTCTGCCCACTCTGTTTGATTAGCAAACTTTTCAATATCACTCTTTGGCTCATGTATACAAGGAGGTAGTTTACACTTGAGTCTAATATTGTTGAGAAAACCCCGAGGTTCATAATTCCAGTAGAAGCTTGTCTGGAATTTATATTCTGACAATCTTCTAGCTATCTCTTTTTCAGCATCCCTATTACTTACTATAAAAGGGCCAATTTGATTTTTTAGTTTGAACTGAGTTTTATTCCTGGGGGCCAAGAAATTGATGGCATCAACATTCAAAACCTATCTCAAATACTCTAAAGCAAAGACTCTGATAGTCGAAAACTTACGTAATTTGTATGGAAGAAAATTGGTTCCAAATATTCTCAATTTAGTGTGTTTCTCATACAAGTACCAATCTCCCATTTTTCATTACTCTGATAGTTGTAATATCCTTTTCAATTCTTCACTTACCCTAAGCTGTTATGATTTATGAAGAAAATTCACAGCTGGCCTAATGAACAAATATGTAAAATATGTGTAGCTGTATTCACTTCCTCCTTTTCTCAATAGTGATGTCCAAAAGACAACTGATAGAGGCTGGCCCTCTACATTCATTTTCTGTAATGCTATTGGAAAGTGATCAGCTTGTGAGAATATGAACAAGTGAAATAAATATGAAGAATATCTTAATACCCCTTCAGTGAGTAGCTTTGTCAATTGATGGTGTATGGAATCAGCTATAAACCTGGCAAAGTAAAAAATTATAGCAGGAGGCTCACTAGGAGATAAAGTGGATAAAAACCCAAGGATGGACTCATCAGTAAACTCATTAGTGAAGTAACCTAATATGAAGGATAACATTGAAATCACATGCCTAGAACCCTATGCAAACTTCAAAGTAGAATATGGAGGATTTACTTTTGGAATGTCTACATCACAAGGCATGAAAGTCTGGAAGGAAATCTAATCCTAGATACATGTAATATGATCTAAAAATAAATATTATCATAGGTTATAAAGTTTGAATAAAATAATTATTAATTTAAGATTTTAAATTAATAATTATTATTCTAGAATATTTAATTATTTAGCATATTGTTGTAACAAGATATGACAATATTAAGATACGACTCTCCAAATATTGTCGTATCTTAGGCCTTTTTTGTTATCTAGTTATTTGGAATAGTATTTAATGTAAGTGGACACTTGTTATTTAATAAGTGATCCATAATTAGTGGAAGTTAGGACATTGAGCATATAAATAGCTCATTGCAAGAGTGTTTTTGTTGTTCGGGTGTAAACTCTTGCATAATTCCAAATGTAATTGTTTTTCTGATTAATAAAATTACGTGTCTAAGGACACTTTAGCCATTAATACAATTCAGTTAATGCATCAATTGAAAGGGGCACTACCTTAGGGTCAAACTGTAACTGCAACATTTCATTGATAGACTTTGCAGTGATAGAAAATAGAATTTCTCTATCTGCATTCACAATTTCTCTTTGGTCTCAAATTTAGTACTTTTGGCACAATCTTATCAGGTCTTGAACAGGGTGTGTTAAAGGGACTACATACTTAGGTCAATTTGTATCTCAGATAGGCATGTCATCTTTATCTAGGAACTTCTCATAACACCAATTGTGAACTTCTAATAGGTTGAATTATAGTAGAGGGTCTGCAATTTTATAATCCAAATCAGTTAAGGGGATAACTTCTTCATTAGACAATGGTGGAAAAAGGGGATTAACAGACACATTGGTTTTTGCAGTGAGGGCAGGGGTAGATTTTAGGGATTTTACTACTTCATACTTAGGAGGTTTGGATCCTCCAGGTTTAACAGGCTTGGATCGTCCAGCTTTAGGTATCACTTGTTTCTTTGTCATTTTGAGATAAATAAAGCAAGATTATACAGTTTGCAATAGTTAATTTTTCTTAAACAGAGGGAATTTGAGCAATTCTAGTGCAATTAGGAATCTGGGATCTGTTCAACAAGTTTAAGATAGAAAAAACAGGTTTTCTGAATGAATAAGGTTGAAAAAGAGATTCTTTTAGGAAATTTGTAGGTTTAAAGACCTTTTCAAGCCATAGAATGGATTTTCAAGGGTTTAGAAGTGAGGATTTGGCTTTTAAAAGAGGATTTCTATAAACAACAATTTTTGGGAAAAAATTGCGAGGGTTTGCACTGTTTTGGAATTCTTTTGGACAAAATATATGGTTAATTTCTCTTAATTCCGGTTTATTTTAGTCATAAGGACTTCAATTTTGGATTTTCGGGCTTGAATAGTCGAAGAATACCTTAACTACAGGTATTTCGATAGTCAGACGTGTTTCCAAATGCTTCCGCGGTTTACTTTGAGCTTCGTTTCACTGGTTGGATCCAAGCAAATCTTTATTGGTCTTGAATCAGGAAATATGCGGTGAATAAGAATTTGAATGGGAATTTAAGGCTTCAAAAACACAGTGGGAAGCTTTGATAATAGTGGATATATGCATAACCAGTTTGGTGTGACTTTAATACTTAGAATACACAGATAACGTTAATAAAACTTATAAAAAAGGTTTTAACCTTTACCATAAATCTTTAAAAATGCAATAACTGCAAATCAAATCACTGGAGGGAGTGGTTTTAGATTTTTGAATGCGAAAAACCATTGGTGGGTTTTGCGTCAATATTGGGTAGTAAATGGTATTCCTCAAAATGAACGCAACACTATGAGAAGACGCCACGTTGCAGGGGGTGGTTTCATGAAAATAGCGTATTTCGCACTCATTTGGGCGTTTGGCGAATGTTTGGGTTTTGAATGTGAAATGCATCATCAAACATTTAAAGCAAATGGTGAAGATCAATTTTTAAAGCTGTGGTAGAAATTTATGGTGGGGCCCGGGCGGCTTATGCGATGGCGCATTGAAATATAATAAAACCTTTGTAAAAAACACTTTATAATCAAGGTTTTAATATATAAAAAGGTTAAATATATATGAGGGTATATGGTTCCAAAGGGTCAAATGGGCGGTGTTATATATATAAAGGGTTTATGTATATGGTAAAAAAAAGGCTCACGAGGCGGCTTATGGGATTAACTGAGGTTAATATTTATATGAAACATGAGGTTTCACATAATTAAAAAAAGGAAATAAATTCTATCTTTAACCTCGGGTTTGGGTATGTATTGTGGAGAATGATAATAAGCTTTTTATAGCGGTGTGGATTGAAAAACTTAGGATAAATGATATAAGAGGGGTGGTATTTCTTTGCTTAGACATATATAAAATATGACTAATGCTTTTGTATTTTATTTTTATTATATAGTTATATACTATGGAAAAGTCTACTCACTATAGGGGTCGTGATATTTACATAATGTTAGTTTTATGACAAAGGGGTTATAATTGGGGTTTCCATTTAAACATGTGGATAATTAACTTTGGCAAAAAAACTTATAATAGTGGGTTTTTGAGGATAATTTAGATAAGAGGGGTTATAATAATAGAATAAGGTTTGTTTATAGGGATTTAATAAAAAAATTAGAAGCTAATGAAAAACACCGAAATATAATTATATGGCTAAGTAAAGTGATAATGTAAAAGCAAAGCTTTATCATTTATAATTTGACCACTTTAACCTAGAATATAATATTTTTGGAGGGTTTTTTATGTTTTTATGAATGATGGAGATTAATCGAAAGGGGATTTTATTTTTTCATTAAGTAAAAAGGTATTTACTTATGAAATTGAAGTGTAATGGATGAATGTAGGGTAAATGATGATAATTAGGGATTAATATAGGAATTCAACACTTTTAACTTAATAGTCATTGAGCCTTGGGTCCAGTCCCAACAGAAGTCAGAGAAATGCTCTGAGCCTCTTTGAATGGAAGTTTAGAATGTAGAATAACTATAGGGGAGGGGAAATTAGTGATTTTTTCCTAGTAACAAACATTACAATGATTTTCCCACCTTTTTATACCTACCCAACTTTAATCTAACATTTTTTCTTCCTTTTTTGCAGGTGCATTTGAGCTAGCCACCTTGAAACATTTTATTCTTTTGAAAGAAATAAAAGCTATCTAAATCTACCTTATTTCATCTGAGGGCTTAGTTTAAACTGATTAACTCCTCTTTATTCTCTACCTATCTACTAATTAGTCAGAATTTAGTAGTCTGACTAATCTTTATTCACTATCTACAACATGTAAATTGAAACATGACAAGTCAGGATTGAGCAGTTCAAGTTATCATGGATTATGGCATTTATTGACACTCTGCCATAATCGTCTGAAAGCAAAAAGTAGTGGCATTTGGATTTGCACACTTTCACATTTTTATTTCTTTTTTCTTTGGGGTATGTTATATTTTCTAAGTCGTTTGATTTTTCTTTTAGGACTTTTACCCTCTTTTTTTGATTTTTTGATTTTTGATTTTTTATTTGTTAAAAAATATGGAAAAGAAACTTTCAAAAATCAAAGTATGTACATATTTACAAGATTATCATAATTCAATTCCAAATTATGTATCCTATACTTATAGGACCCTAACAGTACATACGCACCCAGCCGAGGGCAATGGTCTGTATCATGCAACCCTGCTATATGGCAGTCATCGCACCATAGCGCAGGTCTGCTTGAGCCTGGTCATGATAGGATGGATTCCCCACTCGCTCATGGGCATATTGGACTAGGTTCTCCTACCTACATGTAATCTTCCAATAGAGGGAACTGATCCTTCATATGGCCAGACACCCGACATCATATGCACCACAGATCTATGTTGGCTCCTTTTTCTCGTTCTTTTTGCAGAATCTAAATTTCCATGTGCATAGCTCGAAGTTGCTCCTGAATTTGCTGTACTCCTAGCGAAGTATCTTCTCTGGGCGCAACTTCTAGTTTCATAGTGACTTGCATAGCTTTTTCCTACGATTCAAAGGTTTGGTGACTCATTAGCGTACGCAGGTGGGGTAAAAACATAGCAATGAACCATTCCATATGTTGTATATCGTCATACTCAAATCCCCCTTCCCTGATTGCTTTCTTCAATCGTTGATCAGCCTCCCATACAGACTTAGATGCACCTTGCTTGAAGTCCTTCACTTCTGCTACCAATTGAGAGTAGGATTTTGGCTTTCAGAATTGTTGCTTGAGAGTGTCCTTAGTGTCTTGAATAGACGCACTCCCGTTCTGAGAGACGTATCACATATACCAGTCTAATGCTCTATCTTCAAATGCCAAGGACAACTGCGCTCTCTTCACTGTATCATTTATCAAATTTTTCACATTCCATAAAGAATCTGTAACAAACCAGAATCGGTCCATATCCTCGTCTCCTATCCCCTTGAAGGTAGGCAGTTTCAGGTGTGTAGCCATATCACTGTTCGACAGAGGCGGAGCTATGGGCGAGTTCTTACCTTTATGCGACCTAGACGACAATGTAGCTGGGGGGCTTTGCACAACCGTCTCGTGCAGAGGGTTATAGGCAAATTTTTTCCCCTCAAGGTTGGTCCAGTAATATTTATCACTGCGCGTCATGCTCCCATCTGGATCTGAGGTCATTCAGTTGGTATGAATATAGAGAATACTCCTTTCACACAGTAATATCTTAATCAACAGAGGTAATGTCTTCAGAAATTTTCCCCAGAACCCTTTAAAAAATCTTTGCTCGGCCTCAGAGTAGGAGACAAACTGATCAATGGAAAATTCTGTCACAAATCCTGCTAGCACACTGTCCACCTAGTGATCTACCATGCGCATGATAGTATTATCAGTCCTTTCTAGCTACTGGATCAGCTCTAGGGTCCATTGAGTGACTCGTTCATCCTTCCAACACTTCTAGAATTCTACGAGCCTAGCCAGCAACTACTAAAGCTCGATTCAAATGTCACAAAGAATATTTCATATCTTTCTGTAAGAATGTACCTATATTTCCACTTTTCCGCCGTTAACTTCGCACTGCGATTTTCTTTTACTGCAAATTCCTGGATCTACTTTTTGAACCACTCCTCAATTTCCTTCCTTTCAGGCTTCTAATACTCTCTTTTCATTACCCGATCCCTTTCTCAAAATGCTCCAAGTCCCAGCAACACAACCATTTTTTGGCTCGAGGGGTCATGACCCAGGTTCAGAGTTCAAGGTTTGCCAACAAACCCCTATACTACTGGCCATTTTGGTAGTGACCTGCTTGCGTAGGTCAAAGTCTTACCCAAAGTAGTATGGGTGGGTGCTGGAACCAGGTTTCCACACCCTGAGAAAGGATACGTAAGGCAAGAAGAACTGTGTCCTACCTCGAGATATCTAGATCTCCCTGAGTAGGACTTATAGGCCTCTTTTCGCATCCACGTGCGCAAGTTCGTTTATACTATGGTGCTCAATAATCGTATACTTTCAAGACAGTAGCTCAATATTGCATAAAACAGAAAAAAACAGATCTAGACACAGTAAAACACTTACACATAACTTCGCAGCTGAATACAGAATACACATAAGACAACAATTACCAATGATTCGCATAAATAGTACACATAGATTTAGTTCTCAAACAACCTTTCGTATCAATTCATAAACTTACACTTACAATACCCGTCCCAGCCTGCACACATAGCAGCAGCGTCTGTACACAACAAGACTTTGGATCTCCGTGCACACAGTGAGTAGGAGTCATTCTCCAAAAACCCAAACAGACTTACTAAACCAAAATTCACATCAATAGCTCTTCGTTGCCTCTTACAATTCAAAATGTTCCTCTATTTATAAAAATCTAGCCTAAACTTTCCTACGGTCTGCAAACCATGGTTTTCGGACCCTAGGTTTACCCTTTGACCCATTAGAATGCTTTCGGGGCTTTGACCCACCACAAAACCCCTGCGCTAGACTAAATATAATAAAAAATATACAAAATCGGACCATTTTCGCAGCTCGTAGGAGACCCTATTCCAATAAGAACAAAACAAAATGATGTACTTATCTTCATCTGAAATTTTAATATCAATAGATGACAACTAATTTACCATAGTATTGAAGGTTTTCAGATGATCTTTCACTGAGTCTCGATCCTTCATCCGCAGGTTATATAGATTTTACCGCAAGAACAATTTATTCACCAGAGACTTAGATTGGTACAAAGTCCCAAGTTTTTCCCACAAATTCTTTGTCATAGCTTCCCCAGATACATTCAGCAATATTGAATGTGAGACACACAACTATATTGTGCTCTTCACCTTTTGATCCAAAATTTTCAAATCTTCATCTAACATTCTTGTTGGTTTAGTACCTGGATCTACTGCGATCCATTGGTCTTTATCCACCAGCAGATCCTCCATATTGAGCTTCCACAACTCAAAGCTCTGACCATTAAATTTCTCAATCTCTATCTTTCTACTACTCGCCATCTTCTTTCACCACAAGAATCAATTCCGCAGATCTCCCACTGAACAGGGTCTACCACAAGCCCGAGCAAAGAACCCTCAGTAGCAAAGGTGTCCCCTTGAAGCTGAAATAGCTCTGATACCAAATGTAGGTTTTAACCCTGTATAGAAATTATCTACAAATGAAACTTAAAACATAAAATAAACAATAGCGAGAGCATAAAAACATAAAACAGATAAACACAGATATTTTCCCCTGGATCCCAAATTGGGACAGCCATCTTGATTTTTCATTATATTCCTTTTAGTGTTACAACACATATATATATATATACATGTCGAAGCATACACAAACCCCAATCCATTAACCCTGGATTAGAACATAACCGTAGTTCCCTTAACCATATCTACAAAATACTATGGGCCAAAAACCATCGTACCCCAAAACCATGGGGGGTCCGCCCACGAAAAAATAAAGTCCAAATTTTTTTTCCCGGGGCGCTACCACCCCCTCTGCTACGCTTGGCACAATGTACGAGTGGGGTTGTCACCCCCCCTATGACCCCACTGTGCATGACTAGTGATGCAAAGAATATAACACATACCCAACAAATTTGCTTTAGCTGAATTATCTGTTTATTCGGATCCAGATGATTTTGACATTGCACATTCATTCATCCACAAGGTAGACACAAGACTGAAAATTCTCACTTACACAGACATGGTTAAGTGGGTAATTGACCATTTAAGCATAGATGACAGGAAATTCAAAGATTCAAATAGAGAAAACATAGGGTCTTTCAGGGCAAAATATTTACAAGCAATATACCATCTACCCTCATCACAGCAAAAATATGACAAGGAATTTCTACAAAGTTTTAGAGCAGAGAATCCAGACTCATGAAAGTCATCAAAGAATGGAAGGAAGTCTAGGGAAAGTTGAAGCGAGATAAACTCGATACATACCCAATTGCCCAAATTCCTTCCCCTTACTGTTATGTTATTGGTATGTTGTGTAGATTATTTCCCAAACTTGATACCACTAGGTTTCAGTAGAATGGGTTCCCTTGATTTACACAATCGTCAATTCCTCAATTCTGAACTGGGAAAATATCCAATCTGACAGTTTAGCCAAACACATCACAGAATATAGGAATAAAAGGAATGTTTCATCTAGAGAAATACCTCCCTTTTATATGTCTGCCTATGTCATGGACGCAATCTGCTTTTCTTCTAGTTTTCCTACTATAGGATGGAAATGGACTACCCAAGACCCTACCCCAATCCACATTTATCACAGAGACCTTTGGGATTCAGAATTTCACCTGCATTTTTATAAATTTTGTTATGGAGTCATGTTTCCTATGCATGAAATGATATTCAATAAAAAGGCCCCTAGGGTTTCTGAAGAGGCTACCGTAGATATTATTTCTATTGATAGGTGGTTTGAAGAGGATAATTTTACATATTTCAGAGTACTCAGGAGATATGCTTCTCCCCACATCCCACCATATTATATTCCTGATAAGTTTCTTGCACGAGAGATAGCCTACCATCTTGTTAATGGTATCACTAAACAGATGAAATATGCTAATAAGGTTGTTTGGCCTAATTTCCCTGTATATTGTGGCACTTTTGCACTTTTTGATATTGTTCATACCTACAAGGAGGTTTCCAAGATTAATCTATTGAAAGTGGTAGTAATTCCAAAGAGGCTATACGATCCAAATTATGTAATTAAAAATTACACTACAGAGCTCAAAATGAAGCCTTTTGTAAAGGAAATAGATGGATTTGATGATCACTTCCAAGGCATGGAAAATTTTTCAGATATAATCAAGTTTGCATCCATCCAAATGAGCCACTATGATTTGGAAGCATTCGAAATATATATAAATAAGAGAGTGGAGAGAATTCCTCTCAACTTGTTAACTATTGAAGATGTCAACAGACCTACTCCAAGTATCAGTTTGGATAATGAAGCAAAAGACATGTCTCAGGATGAATTAGGTCAATGAGAGCTCAATCTCACAATTCGTATCACTCTGAAAATGAATCTGAATCTAGAAAGGATAGCCCAGAAAAGATAATTTATCAGGTAATCCAAGAGATAGAGATGCAAGAGTGAAAAGAAAGTAATGGAAAAAAGTAAACTTATCAAGAAGTTCAACACACTCATGACACACTAGATCAGTCTAAAAAGTCACAAACAAAGAATTTTAGTAATGAATGCGAGGAGTTTTCTGAAGCAATAAAAACTCCTAAATCTAATCCCAATACTGATCAAGTAACTAGTTTTGAAACACCTGAACATTCCCGAAAGATATTGGAAAATGTTAATCCACTACAATAAGTTCCAAAGACACATGATAGAGAGATCATATTGACCTACCCTAAATAACAAATAATTTTACAAGTTGAAGAAATTCCTTCACTGGACCTCTTCTACAGTCCTAGCTATAAGGTTGTAGTTAAGAGGAAAAAAAGGTGAAGAACTAATGAAACAACCCCAAACCTCATAGATGAATCAGTTGATGCACTATGGAAGGATTCATTAGATGATCCTAGAGAACATCTAGCTAAATTATCACAGCATGAAGGGGAATATGCTACTGCCACTGTTGATAAAGCTACTGAAGTTAGAGTGTTGCTGAGCCAAAAGGAAGCCAGAGTACAAGAAATAGAGAGGTTGTTAAATGAAGAAAAATCCAACTCCAGTGAGCAAATCAAATCAAAGATGGCTCAATTTCAAAAGGATTCGAGAGTCTAAAATTGCAGCATCAAGCAGAAATCAATGAGAAACAAGCACAACTAGAAGCATAAATGACTAGGTTATAGAGCCAATTGCAATTAGAGAAATTTATAAAAGAAGCGTTGGATGTAAATGCTCAGTTAAAGAAAGAACATGAAGTATTTTGTCATCAACCTTATATTATTGACTCTTATTGTGATTCAAATAAAATATTGATCCAACAAATAGCTATCCATAAACTTGAATGTGAAAGAATCGAAAAGAAAATCAATGAACACATTCAATCACAAGCATCAGACCCAGGAAAGGAAGCTTATCTACCTCAGGTAGATAAGTTTCATAAGGATATCCTATTCAAATATTGGGAAGCTCAAATCGATCAGGTAGAGAAATCATCAGCAAAAACATCAAAATTATCAAATGAAATTATTGAATCTATATGTGAACAGCCGGTGAAAGCAGAACTTCTCAAAGAGTACACATCTAAAGTGTTATCAGAAGTAAAATAGCTGGAAGCACTGTAGAAACATAAGGCAGACACATAGGATGAAGTAATTAAAAAGGTAAATAAGTTTGATCAAGAAAATTATTTGAATTTTATGATCAAACCATATCATCAGTATCAGATTCTGAAATCCTTAATAGATTCAACAAAAATATCACAGCCAGTACTTTCAAATTTAGTATTCAAGGGACAGGTCAGATCGAAGACTTCGTAGCCAACTCAGCTCAAGCCTATGATAGATATTTGTCAAATTCGTGACCAAATCCAGAAGAAAAGGTGGAATTCATAAATCAAAATTTTTATTTTATTTTCTTAGATTGTAGTTTAATTTAGTCTTACGAGGATGGTTGTTTGAAACCTCCTCTATATTTTTGTAATAATCTATTTTAGAACATAGTTAGTTTAGTATTTAAACCCCTCTCATGCTTTTAGAGAAGGGTCCAGAAATTTGTCAAAAACATTTGCAAAGAATGCACTATTGTAAGTTTGTGAATGCTTTGATGACTTAATGGAACACATATGTTATCTTTTGAAAGTTAAATTTGTTTAACTTATGTTGCGCTATTGTACTCTTTAAATTGTTTAAAAGTGAGAAGGAGTAGATCAATTACTTATAGTTTACATGAGTAGAACTTTGTACATATGGTACTTTTATTCACTTGTATTAAGTCTTACTTTATAGATTGATAGTCATCTTTTATTGCATTATATATTTGAAACGTTATTATAGATGAATGTTACATGCACTTCTGTTCTAATATTTTTCTCTAGTTTCTTATTGAATGTATAATCACACATATTAATGCAATATATTTTTCACAATTCTTCTAGTCAAACTATTTTGTTAGAAGAATCATCTTACATAATTTTCATCTCTTTCAACAGTTAAATTATCTATATTACTAACAATTGAAGGATATATTTTTAGATCGCATAAAGGAAAAAACATCTCGGGTATATAGTAGAATAAATAATTTAGATAGATGCATAAGATAGATTAAAATAATTCTCCATTTTCATGTCATATAATCACACACCCTCAAAATCATCCTTATTGGGAAACTGGTCCCATTACCCCCAGTGGGAGCCACTACACCAAAGGGAAAAGGAGCTACTTTAACATCCAGACCGGGTGGTTTTCCCCCATGTTTCACTAGAAGAATTCTGAGGCCTCAACATTCTAGCCTTAGAAGGAGGGCTGAACCCCTATGAATGGAAAAAATATCTGATCAATCTAAAGGCCAATCGAAGAGTCTCTCTCCCTCTAGATCCCCATGAACTTCCAAAAAATTATCTAGATCCTCATATTTCAAATCTGAAGTTGATCACCCTTCTCCTAAGTACCCTAGTGATACTCAACCCATACTGTCTCTTCATTCACATCAAGCTTCCCCAGAATTTCAGTCTTTGATAGAAAATTTAGAGAGAGTATTTATTTCTACTGAAAAGCCTGAATCCTCTAAAATATCAGATATCAGTATTTCATCTTCTTGACAACCTCGAAGAATATTAACTCGATCAGAAAATCAAATGACATGAATTATCCCTTTTGAATTTCCCATCGATAGTACTTGAAAGAGACTAAAGAGGACCCAATCAGAGTCAATCGCCAATGAGATCTTATGCCATTCACCTCCATTACCTCCTCTCATTTTCACAACTTCCATTCCAACAATCAGTGTTACTTTGACTAGTTCCAGTACTCAAACTACTATCCCTCCAACTAGTCCTAGCACTCAGCCTGCCTCTTCTTCAACTCAAACTCCACCCAACTAAAATATCCAAAATCCAATGGGAGGTCAACCACCTCCACCAAATGTAAACCCATGGAGAAATCCAGGGGCTATAAAAATGTCCGCTCCTCTTCATGCTCTTCCAGAAAATCCTGAAAGATGGCTACCTAAATTTAATCCTGATGATTGTCTTCCGGCAGAAAAAAACATTTAAAATTTTATGTTAGTTATCAATTTAAATGGATTAGTTGAAGAGGATTGCGTTGTAAGATTATTTCCATATACTCTAAAAGGGTCTTCAGGTTCTAAGAAAAATTTCTATCTAAGTTTGGGTATGACAGGACCACTGCTACGCTCATTAATGATTTGTCAAATCTAAAAGCTAAAACAGGTGAGAAGATAAAATATTTCAATTCAATATTTTATAAATTACTCAAAATTCCTTCTACAGTAGTTCCTGGTGCAGAAGTTCAAATTGAGTGGTATATTTCATCTCTTCCATCGAATATAGCTATTTTTGATGATAGAGAAAAACTGGAAACACTTGCAGAAAATATGAAAGAATCTCTATCTGCAGATAAACGCATAACAACTCTTGAGAAAGCAAATTCTCAAGAATATCAAAAATCAAAGAAGGTTTCTTTCAAAGATGATTCTAAAAATAAGGTGCCAAAAGATCCTTTCGACGTAGAAGGTCTTCAAAAAATTTTGAAAACCATGACAAACGAGATGGTAGATATCAAGAAACAAGTCGTTGAAAATGCTACCTCAAAAAAAACTTTTAGAAACATTAAGAAAGGTCAATCCTCTAATACTCAACCTCCAAATATCATATCTAATCTTGAATCTGATCAAGATACAGAGGAAGAGAAAATAGAGGAAGAAGAAGATGACGAAGAAGAAGAAGTTGAACTAAATGAAATGTGGGATTTCATCCTACCAAATGAAGAACAACATGAAGCTTTACTTGTGAGCACAAGGAGAAAAAAGACTACTGAAGAAACACAACCAAATCAACAACAAAAGATTTCAACTCCTGCTAAAGACAAATTGGTAAGCAAAAAGTCTACTTCAAAGGCTACACAAACAAGCCTTGTTACTGAAGATACTCCACCTACATCTAAGGCAATGGTAGTCTAAGACACCATTGAGTATAATGTAGTTGAATATATGAATAAAACCAGGGCCAAAATTTCAATCCACGAGCTTTCTAAATTAAAGCAGCAACATAAAATCTTACTTAGAGACTTAATGTGGTTCCTTCTTCAAACTTACCTGCTCCATTTAGTACAAGATGCTAATGCAATGGGTAAGCCACCTTCTCCTTCAATTAAAATATGTGCTACAAACTTGATTATGATAGGTGATCGATACATCTCTCATACTCCTACATTTATCTTAACCTATGAGATCTACAAAAAAAATGTTCATAACTGTTTAATAGACTCAGGTACTTCCTATAATATAATGCAAAAATTATTTTGTGATAAGTTGAACATAACTCTGCAGAGTTCACCTATTCATATAGTACAATTTGGTAGAACCAGAGTAGAGGTGGTAGGAGAAATAATTATGTTTCCATGATATTTTCATCAAATAACAAAGTTACTCAAATAATTGATATATTAGTGGCTGATATTCCTGAAATTTACGGCTTAATTTTAAGTTGAGACTGGTCTGAAAATATTCATGGTTATTTTGCAACAAACTGGTCACATATGTGGTTACCATATAATGAAAAGTCAAATCAAATTTGGGTAGACAGTGAAAAGTTCATGAACCATATAGTCACTGATCTTGAAGGAGTAAATGAGCTAGTAGCGTTCAATAACAACATTATTGGAGACTACTCAGTAGGGTAATTTTTGGGAAATTTCAATTCTCAACCGTCACCTTTCTTTGATAATGCTGTTGTTTCTAAGATTGAGAATTTTTTCTTAGCCAGATAATTCCAATTGTATAAATTTTGCAGATAGAAAAGTAGTTAATTATTTATTTTGGACTGCTTATTTTGATGGTTCTAAATATGAAGATGGTGTAGGTGCGGGTTGTATTTTAATAAACCCGGAAGGATAAAAAACCATGTTAGCCTGTAGATTAGAATTTTATTGTACAAAAAATGTAGCTGAATATGAAGCATTAGTTCAAGGCTTATTAAAATCTGTTGATCTTAATATCAAATATCGGAAAGTTCTAGGAGATTCAGAAATCATAGTTAGATAGGTAAGAGATACCACTCATTGTAATTCTGGACATTTAAATCATTACCAATCATTAGTCCAAGAATTAACCACTCATTTCTTAGCCGTCAACATTTATTTTGTACCTAGAATGAAGAATTCTAGTGCATATATACTGGCTAATGTAGCATCAAAGTTAATCCCATCCAAAGAATTTAGTCCTGATAGATTTTCTATTGAATTTATTTTTAGACCATCTATTCCCGATAATATTACCAATTGCAGAGTATTCAATAGTGATTCAGATATCATAGATTTTTTAACATCTGAAAGATTTTATGATAGTCAAATTTTGTATGAAAATGAACATGACATTCATATTAAAAAATAACATGAAAAAAATCCTATTCCTAAATCTATTGTCCATTTAGAAGACCTATATGATCTAAAAGACATCTTTAAAAGAGTGACTAACTTAAAACCACAAAGCTCTACCTTAAGATTTGAGTTAGTAAATCTAGGAACTGACGAAAAACCTCAAAATGTCAATCTAGGTCTTGATCTATCTTTGGAAGAAAGATTATCATTTATCAGATTGTTTAGAATATACAAAAGTGTCTTTTCTTGGGATTATAATGATCTTAAAACATATGACACTTATGTGATTCAACATATTTCCTATGATCTCAGAAGAAAAGCCTATATAGTAGAAATTGAGGAAGATTCATCCAAATCTGGAAAATCAAATCAAAACAAAACTGAACAAACTCCTCAAGGAAAAAATCATCTTTCTAGTCTGGCATTCTAAAGGGGTATCAAATTTAGTACCTGTCAGGAAGAAGAATGGAAATATTAGAATTTTCATTGATTTTAGGAATTTAAACAAAGCTTGTCAGAAGGACAACTTTCCATTACCAACCATGGAGCAAGTACTGCAGACATTAGATGGTGCTGAACTCATGTCCATTCTAGATGGATTCTCCAGATATAATCAAATTCTTGTACATCTAGATGACAGATTGAAAACTACGTTCAGAACTAAGTGGGAAACTTACGCCTGTCAAAGGATGCCATTTGGATTAATTAATGCCGGTGCAACTTTTCAGAGAGATATGGACACAAATTTTAGGGGACTCATAAATAAAACATTGGTTATTTATTTAGATGAAATTACAGTCTTTTCTAAACAAGTAACCAATCATGTGAATGACCTAAAACAAGTCTTTCAGTGATGCAAAAGGTATGGCATCTCATTGAATCCAAGGAAATCATTTTTTGCATTAGCTTAAGGAAAACTTTTAGTATTCATGGTGTCAAAAAGTGATATCTATATTGATCCTGAAATAATTGAAGAGATCAAACGAATTCCTTTCCCTCATAACAAGAAAACTATGCAGTCATTTCTTGGGAAAATTAATTTTGTTAAGAGGTTTGTCCCTGACATTTCAAAAATTGCTTTACCTTTACAGAACATGATTAAGAAATTTTTTGTCTTTAAATGGGGACATAATGAAAGAGAAGCATTTCATTTGATTAAACAATCAATTGTCAATGTTCCATTGCTAACTACCCCAAATATTCTTCATCCTTTTACATTATACACTTTTTCATCAGATACATCATATGTTGTTGTTTTAACACGGCTTAATGACCAACAAATTGAAGCATCAATATCATTTTTCAGTTCAAATTTCCAAGGTACAGAACTAAATTATACATCTGTCGAAAAGAAAGCATTTGCTGTCTTTAAGGCTATAAATAATTTTAGAACTTGTCTCCTAAAAACTCACACTAACATAATAGTTCCATTCTCTGCAGTAAGACAACTCTTGATACAAATAGAATTAGGAGAGAAGAGGGCTAACTGGGTTACCGCTTTACAAGAATATGATGTAGGAATCAGACCCTCTAAAATTTTTAGAGGTCAAGGTTTTTGCAGAATGCTTACAGGAGCATCCCATCTATCATCAGAGGAATATTCAGGTAACAATGTGCAAATATTAGAGGTAATCCTCAATGATGAACAATCTCAATATGCTGATCTTATATTTTATTTGAAAAATGGATATGCTCCTAATAAACTCAATTACAAAACAAAACGAACTTTAAGATTAAATTCCAAGCAATATGAATTAACAAACGATGTGATATTTAGGATAAATTTTGATTCTATACTACTAAGATACTTAGAAAAATCTGAAGCAGAGAATGTCTTGCAGGAACTCCATGATGGACCAGCTGGAGGACATTTTGAAAGAAATACGACAACACACAAAATCGTGCATGCAGGTTACTATTGACCAACACTTTTCAAAGATTCTCGTGAATATGCAAGAAAATGCAAAGTGTGTCAAATTACATCTGGAAGACAAAGGAATCTAGCATTCCCATTACATCCAGTCAATATCGGACAACCATACGAACAATGGGGATTAGATATAATTGGTGAGATTGTTCCTAACTCTTCCAAACAAAACATATATATTCTCACAACTACAGATTACTTTACTAAATGGTTGGAAGCAATTCCACTAAAATTATCGAACTCTAAGAATATCATTGATTTCATCGACCAAAATATCATAACTAGGTTTGGCTTACCTACTGCCTTAATGTTTGATAATGCATCTTACTTCTCAGGAACTATTATTATGGAATTTTCAATTAAAATAGGCTTTAAACTTAAGTATTATGCAAATTATTATCCACAAGGAAATGGTTTGGCAGAATCTACAAACAATAACTTGATTAGAATAATCAAAAGAACTTTTGATCAAAACCAACAAAATTGGCATAATTCATTAATATTTTCTCTTTGGGAAGATCAAATAACTCAAAAATATTCTATTGGAACTTCTCCATTTAATATTGTCTAAGGAAAAGAAGTTGTACTTCCTACCAACGTAGTTATTCCCTCTCTTTCCTTCGTAAAATTTATTGATGAATCTCCTACTTCTTCTTTACAACTTAGAAAATGTCAAATTCTTAAGTTAGAGGAAGAAAGAGAAAAAGATAAATAGACTCATGTACATCATCAATAGATAGTAAAAGTTTCATTTGATTCAATTAATGTTACTCCAAAAAAATTCCAAATTTGTGATCTGGTATTGAAATGGGACAAAGCACATGAGGAAAAAGGTAAACACATGAAGTTTCAAAAACTCTGGCTAGGTCAATTTCACATAATCAGATAAATAGGCACATCAACATTCTTATTGCAATATCTATTCGGAAAAAGATATTATTTTCCTGTTAATGGAAGATTTTGAAAAGAGATATCAATGCCTTAGAAATAAGCCACTTCGAGGGGGCAACCTTCAATACATTACATGAATGAAAAATTCTTGGATGATACAAATTACAAAACCTCCTTTCTATATATAGGAGTCCATGGGGCCACAATGTAATCCTAGCTGACCTAACAATAATAATTTAATGGAACAATAATAACAATATGGGGGTTATAGGGGTACAATAATAACAATAAGGGGGTTACACTAACAACAATAAGGGACTATACTAGTAATATAGGGACCAAACATGCCCCTCTCCTTCAAAAAAGTGTTGTCCTCAATGCTTGAGTAGCTCTGGGTGCTTTTGTATAAAATTCTCATCTTCCCATGTAGAATCTTCAGTGGGTAAGTTCTTCCATTTGATGAGATACTCTGAAATTGATCGATTCCGTAGATTTCGAGTTCTTGTTTCCGTGACCGCTTCGGGTTCCAATATGATTTTTCCTTCCTCATCAAGTTATAGAAATATTGTTTGAACTGGAATATTTTCACATATAACCTTCTTTAAGCATGAAACATGGAAAACTGGATGCACTTGTGAAGAAGAAAGAAGCTCCAATTTGTATGCCATAGTACCAATCTTTTGCAACACCTTGTAAGGACCATAGTACTTTGGCGATATTATCCTTCTTATCTTGCTTGAGGGACATTTGTTTGTATGGTTGTAGCCGTAAAAATACCCAGTCTCCTACATCAAAACGTCTCTCACTACGATGTTGATCTGCCTGTTGTTCATTCAATTTTGTGCCAAATTCAGGCTATCCTTTAAGAGTTGGAGAACTTCTTATTGATGCTCGATGTGATCTTCCACTGCTCGAACCTTTCAATTTTCTCTTAAAGATGGTGTGATGGATGGTGGATGATATCCATAAAGTGACATAAATGGGGTCATTTTTGCTGCAGTATGGAAGGAAGTGTTCTACCACCATTGAATGAGAGGTAACCACTTGACCCATTGTGTTTGTTTATCAGATACAAAACAACGAAGATATCCTTCCAAACATTTATTTACTATCTCAGTTTGACGATCAGATTGAGGATGATAAGATGAGCTATGAGCTAATTGAGTACCCAAACAAGAAAATAACTCTGTCCAAATATTTCTAGTAAAAATGGGATCTGTGTCGCTCACAATAACCCTTGGGTTTCCATGTAGCATTTAAATTGTGTCCATAAATGTAGTATCAATTGTCATTTCTTTAAAAGGATGAGATAATGCACAAAAGTGTGCATAATTGGTAAGTCTATCAACTACCACCATGATGACACTCTTTCCTTCGGACTTAGGTAAACCTGTGATAAAATCCATTTAAATCTCCTCCCAACGTTGACTTGGAATAGATAAAGGTTGTAGAAGACCCGGGGTCTTAATTGTCTCAACTTTATTCTGCTGGCAAACCAACAATTCTGCCACAAACCTTTGAATATCAGATTTAAGGCCATCCAAAAAAAATTATTTCTTCACCCTGTGGTAAGTTTTTAAAAATCTTGAGTGTCCTCCTAAAGGAGAAGTGTGCAATTCCAAAAGAATCTTTTGTTTTAGTTGGGAATTATTACAAACATATAAGTGATATTTGTACCATAAGGAATCATTTTTCCAACTAAATGTATCAAATGTACTAGGATCTTGCTGCAAATTTTGAATGAGTGTCCACACTTCTTCGTCCTTCTTCCATTCATCTCTTGCTTTGGTTATCCAATCTGCTTGGATAATAGAAATGGCACAAAGCAATGCTTCCACCTCTTCATTCTTTCTTGAGAGTGCATCTGCAACAACATTTAGCTTCCCCTTTTTGTATATTATTCAAAGTCATAACCCAACATCTTTGTGACCCATTTTTGCTGCTCTTCTGAAGATAGTCTTTGTTCCAAAAAATGTTTAAGACTATCATGGTTAGTTTTTACCTTGAAGTGTCTTCCCATTAGGTAGCCATACTATGCATGTAGTATAAGTAATATTTTCCTATAAATAGCTTTTTGTAAATACTTTCTCTTTTTTTGACACTTTCAAAAGTAATGAGACTTTCTTGCATTAAAATACCACCACCCATTTCCGAGGCATCACATTCCACAATAAATGTTTTTGTGAACGCAAGTAGTTGAAAGACTTGCATAGTAATATCTTCTTTAAGATGTTCAAAGGCCTCAGTTGCTTTAGGAGTCCATGAAAAATGCATCTTTCTTCAATAATGTTGTTAGATGTGCTGCTATTCTCCCATAATTCTTAACAAACTTGCGATAATACCCTGTTAACCCGAGAAATACTCGTAACTGCCTTATGGTTGTGGGGACTTTCCATTCCTTAATGGATTTATTTTTGTTAGGGTCTACCTTAAGACCCTCATGAGATACAATATGACCCAGATATTCTACCTTTTGTACTTAAAGAAATATTTGGATGTTTTTTCATATAGTTTTAGCACCCTGTCAACATGTTGAACATGATCCTTCCAAGACCCGGTGTAGATTAATATATCATCAAAAAATACTAGCACAGATTTTCTAAGGAAGGGTTTGAAAATGGAATTCATCAACCCTTGAAATGTAGAAGGTGCATTGGTAAGGCCAAAAGGCATGACCAAAAATTCATAATGACCCTCATGAGTTCGAAATGTTGTTTTCAGAATATCTTCAGTCTTCATTCTAATTTGATGATATCCTGAACGAAGATCCAACTTGTTAAAATAAATTGCTCCATGTGATTCATCCAATAATTCATCGATCACAAGAATGGGAAATTTATCTTTAATGGTGAGCTTATTGAGCTCTATAATCCGTACATGTGCCATGATCCATCCTTCAAGGTACCAATACTTCACAGAGTTAAAGAGAAAGAACTTTGACTAGGTTGAATTATACCAGCCTCTAACATTTCTGCAATCATACATTCAATTTCGATCTTTTGGACATAAGGATATCTATAAGGCCTGATGTTTGGAGGAACACTTCCTGGAATAAAATGAATAGCATGATTATGATCACGAATAGGTGGGAGTCCGTTGGGAGTTTCAAACACCTTGGAATGATTGTCCAAGACTTTTTGGAGATCTGCAGAAATAGATGATTTTGATGTTGAGCTTTCAGTATGGACACCAGTAATTTGTCACTTTCAGTTGTTCTTTCTTAAGATTTTATTTTTCATGATATTAGAGCTTATTATATTTCTCGACTTCCTTGCGATACCCTGTAATTTGACTTCCTTTCCTTCTGAAAAAAATTTCAAGAAAAGTTCTTGAAAATTAAAAGCTACCATCCCCAAAGATTGTAACCATTGTACTCCTAGTACAACATCAGCACCTCCCATAGGAATGGAAAGCATTGGACTTGTCAACACATATTCCCTCATGGTTAGCTTGATATTATGGCGTTTTCCAGAGCAATTTATAGTTCCTCCATTTGCAACCATCACTTGACATTCTGGTGCTGGATATAGGAAACAATTTAATTCCTTGGCCACCTTACAATGAATAAAATTATGGGTACCACACGAATCAATCAACACTATTAGCTTTTTCTTCTTGATATGTCCTTCTATCTTGAGAGTTTGAAGAGTGGAAATTCCTGCCAATGCATTACACGATATGGTTGGACTCATTTCTTCTTTCTCTAGAGTTGGTTCCTGGTGTATATCCTCTTCTTTTGAAGTTTCTTGTTCATTTTCTTCCTCCTCTTCACAATATAAATACTTTTCTGCAGCAACTTGTTAGGACTTTTCATGTAGACATGTAATGCACTAGAAAGTATTTTTTTTCTATTTTTTCTTCCAATTTTTGTGGTGTCAACCTTGTAGGTTATGGAACTCTAGGAGCAGCAACACCTCCTCTTTAGGAAGTGAGGATAGGCTTCTGCTGCCATAATATTATGTTCACTCTTTCCCGTCAACCTGAATGCCTTCTCCAATGAATCAGGTTCCAAAACACAACTTCATGTTGGATGTTATCCTTTAAAGTACCTATGAAGAGATCAATCCTGTGTTCCTCTGGAATATCAGTTACCCTTATATTCAATTTTTGGAAGTCCTCAATGTGCTCCCCCATTAAACCCTTTTGTTTGAGATTTATCAATTGGCTAAAGAAGGTATTGCTCTTTGTATCCTCATATTGTGCTATCATTTCTCCGTAAAATGACCAAGTAGTTCTTTTTTACAGACAACCATCAATACCAAAGTTGGCTTTTTCAACATTTTCAACAAAGCTGTGTAAATGAAGTAATTTCTTTGTATGCTTGTGGGTATTATTGAGATCAAATATTGGTTCAGCTTCCAGTATCCAGGTATATCCTTCACTCAAACTTCCTCATATCCATTTTTGGAATATGGTGGTTCTTCCCTCCAACATTAGAGTTTATAAAATCACAATTAACATATATTTTGTTCTCATCATGAGTTTCCTCTACTATATTTTCACCACTGGGAAAAATTTCTTGTATCAACTTTGCCAAACCTTCTATTTCTACTTTTAGATCATTCTTCATGTTTTCCATGTTGTCTTTCATTTTTTCATCGATCTTAGCTTCCATGTCATCCATATTGGCTTCCACGCCCACTTCCATGCCATCCATCTTAGCTTCCAAACCATTCATCTTAGCTTCCGCGCCTTTCTTCAAACCATCCATCATAGTTTCCACGCCTTTCTTCAAAACTTTCATTTCATTTTTTGTTTCTCTTTGCGAGAGAAAAATTTGTTGCACTTTCTCTTGTAATTTTGATATGTCATGTTGCCATTATTCATCTTCATGAGTCATAGTACAACCTTCTAAAGGCTTAATGGGTGTTGAATTATTTTTAGGGGCAATTTTAGAATCCAATATTGATATCTATTTCACAATATGCCCTTGGAATCAATTCAACTTGATTCTTCAAACAAGACTTATGCAATTCAGAAAAAAAAAAATACCCACATTTTACTTGCTTTTGAGGAGCTCGATATTGAAATTTGGCCCTGTAGTAGCCCTTTGAAGCTTCTTTCATATGCCATAGGTCTGATCTGATTTCGATTCTTCAAGTCAAAGTTATGTCCAATCTCCCACAATGACCCAATTATGGACTCGTTCAGTAGAGTGAACTTGTACGACTTGCCACGTGTCATTTTTTCCTCCTTTGGCTTTGAAAGTGATAGACTAAAACTAAAATATGTTTACTTGTGGCCATTTTTTACATCATTCAAATCCGATGCTCAAAGAGAGAGCTATGAAGATTTTCCCACGATCACCTTATCGAGATGAAATTCAGAAGCCTGAAAAAGTCCTAATTTCCATAGATCATGTCTCCGAAAATATTGCGAACCAGGATCTGAAATTTTGCGATGACATTCCTTGGGATTTCAACTTCGCACTCTAAAAATTTCTGCTTATGAACCATCGTAGAAAAAAAGTTATAGTGAAAATTCCACAATGACCTGTTTAGGTTAAATTCAGGAACCTGCAAAATGACCTAAATTCCACAGATCATATCTCCGAAAATGTTGTGAAACAAGCTCTGCAAGTTTGTAAAAATTTTCCTCAGGAGGTTCAATTTGCACTCTAAAAATTTTAGCTTCTGAACCTTCGTAGAAAAAAAGTGATAGCGAAAATTCCACGATGACCTGTTTGGAGCAACGAAACCCTAGAATCCCAAAGCTGTGATACCAAATGTTGTGAAACCAGCTCCATAAATAGAAGAAAAGAGATATCAATGCCTTTTAAATAAGCCACTTCGAGGGGGCAACCTCCAATACATTACATAAATGAACAATTATTGGATGATACAAATTACAAAACCTCCTTTCTATATATAGGAGTCCATGGGGCCACAATGTAATCCTAGTGGGGCCACAATGTAATCCTATCCAACCTAAAAATAATAATTTAAGGGCACAATAATAACAATATGGGGGTTACAGGGGTACAATAATAACAATAAGGGGGTTACACTAACAACAATAAGGGACTATACTAGTAATATAGGGACCTAACAGACTCCATGGTTTATTTCTGATGGAGAAATGATCTCAGGATATGAAAAGTTCTCTGGGAGTCTATCATGCTGGGGGTAGAATGATACTTGCTCTGGAACTTTCTGGAGATAACGTTGTGGATGGTTTACGAGATTTTCTTGTAAAAAAAACTACCTCAAGTGAAAGCACCTTCTTTATCAAAATAATATTGAAAGTCATGGGCTTTAAAAAGGAAGATGAGAGAGGGCATACTTGTCGGTGTTGAAAATTTATTTTTTCTAAAATGCAAATGAATTTGGGGAATTTTGAGGTCTAAAATGGGCCTCTTAAGGAAATTATAAAATAATAGTGGAAATAATAAAATAGTATTTGATTACATCATCATTTTTTAGAGGGAAAAAGGGAAAAACTAATTTTTCAACTCGTATTTTCAACTTATCTCACAGATTTTTACTCAAATTTCAAGCGGGAGTGCTCATTGAATGAAAAATTTAATTCCTCATCCAAGGAGTACCCTTGTTGCATACGAAAAATGAGAAATACACGAAAAATGTGATTGCAATCACGTTTTTTCATGTATTTCTCATTTTTCGCATAGAAGGGTCCATCGAAAGTATGCAACAAGGGTACTCCCTAGATGAGGAATTAAACTTTGCATCTCTTGATCAAAATTTGAGTAAAAAATTTGGGAGATAAGTTAAAAATATGAGTTGAAAAATTAGTTTTATTATTTTATTATTTTTTAATATTTTTACCCTTTTACTTTAAAAATGGTGAATCATCCCCTATGGTTCACATCGTCATCTTGAATCCTATTGGTTCTTATAAATTTTATTTTGGTTGCACATTTTTCTTAGGAGGCCCATTTTAGACCTCAAAATTCCCCTAATGGTGTTGTTAGTATGAATCTTGATGCAAAGTGTACGAAAAAAGACCACTTTAGCTACGCATAACTTATAACCCTAACAACAGAAATGACTGCTAATATCTTCATATCTGAAATTAGATGATCAAGAAAAATGTTGTAAAAATCTAGATCTATGCATTAGAAGACATTAAACAGTAGAAAAACAAGATTTACTCCATAGATCCAATAGACAAGACAAGAATATATCCAATGAATAAATTTATTAATTGGGAGGAAAACATAAGAGGGTGTTCCCTGTTCTCATCAATGGGATGGGTTCTTGTGAGTCCTGTTCAGATTTAGAACTTCTTTCTCTTGATGGTGTAGAAAACCCAGACAAAAATGGAAAAGTATGGCTATGATTATGGATCAATAGCCAGACCAAGTGTTGAGATCTAGAGTGATCTTTAGGCAACAAAAGGTGAAAAATGAATGGGAAAACCCTTCTATTTATAACAAAATATTGAGTTAGTCTAGATATTGGTGCATAATTAAAATATTATTAACCAAACCTAGATCCAACTTTTACAGAATATTTTATTATATTTGCTGGAGGGAAAAAGAATTTGACTTGAGTCAAATCCCTTTATTTTTAAATAATAAATAAATAAATGATTTATTTATCATTTTAAGGATGTGATTAAGTAATAATAAATAAATAAATGATTTATTTATCATTTTAAGGATATGGTTGAGTAATAATCAAATAAATAATTATTTATGATTTATTTAATTATTTAAGGGTGAATTAGTCATATTTAACAAATAATATTATTTAAATAATTATTCTTTAGAAAATAATAAGATAAATAATGATTTATCTAATTAATTTTCTTGTTTTGGGTTAAATATAACTAGAAATATTAATTAAACTTCTGTTTAACTAATTATTTCTTGAGGAAAATCAAACAAATGTATATTTATTTAATATTTACTTATGGGGTTTCCTGCTTATACCATAAACAACTTAATAAAGGTGATTTACTAAGTTATTTTCATAGTGAAAGCAATTTTACTTGGAGTAAAATTGGTCTTACATGGTGTACTTAGGTCCATCTAATGATAATAGGTTAGATGACCAAAAAATGGTGTAATATATTTCCCCCCAGCGTGCGAGTGTTAGGAGCTAATCGTATGACTGAAGTACATTATAAGAACTCAATCACTAGACATTGGAGGGGAAGTCAAAGAGAGAGAAATATAAGGTAAACCAAAGTGCTGAAAGAACTAGACCCTAAGGAGGTGACTTGCAGGTGCGACAAGTCTTTTTGAGTGAGTACCTGCTATAGGCGGCAGGGGAGGCATACCTATGCCTGCCAAGGAAATAGTACAAACAATAAGGCACCCGGAAAACCATGGAACATAATAATAAAGAATATGCTGGCATAAACATGAGCCAGATAAATAATGTGATAATGAATCCCGTATACATATTGTGCCTGGGATAACAGTCAGGACTTGTACAACAATAACTGAGTACATGAGATATAACTACAACCAAGATGCCCCTGAAAACAAGAAAGGGCTCTGAAAATCTGACTGATACATGAAAAAAAAACGACGCTGCAAGCAGTTGAGGCCAACATCATCAAATGTATGGAGTTGCATCGAAGGCTGTGATGAGGAGGTCATCTGAGTGTGTGGGGGATACCTGTAGGGCCACCCCCTCATGAGGGCTAGGACATCTCACACACACTCGGGATTCATCGATGTCGGCTGCTGCATCATTGAAACATCGAGTATACGAATCTCGATCATGCTGAAAGGAGCTAGAGTTGAGAAATAATCAAGTCAAAGGGAAATAACGAGTCCCTTTTCCTGATCCGAGGCACCAAACTAGAGTGGAAGCTGGAACCAAGGTACACTGCCCTCTAGACCTATCTTTTGGAATGAATGAGCTTATGTCGATAGAAGGAGGTCCACCATAGGTGAGGAAATAAGGGATCCTCAACTAGGGCACGAGTGAAAATATTAGAGTGACTGACAGACTGGCACCAATGATAATGATGAAATGGAGGGGAAAGAGTATTGAACGGATGACTTCCCTTGTTAGAGCATAAAGGGCACGAATGACCTAGCAGCATCATGGGGGATAGGGGTTAGTGGGTCTGGAGGCCATAACTGTGGTGAGATGTAAAGGGACTCGGGATAGACTCCATGAGAGAAATGATGACTCAACCTGGATGCTCTAAACAAAGGTGACTCGATGGTGCTGCCACATATGAAAAGGGGCCAATGGGGACCATAAAAGCATGAGTACCATATGGTCACTCATGACGAAAGTCTACACGAGCATGGAAAAGTATGGAGGCAACATGGTGCCCCTTGTACGAGTGTTGCAAGTGAAGAAATTTGATTTTGAGGAAGGGTGAAGTGGAGCTTCGTGGGAAAAATGTGTCCTGGTGAAGTATCAAATAAAAAAAAGCTAATAGATACCCATTTGAGGGCTTGGTGAGATCTTTCCAATGGTGTAGATGGTTCGTCCAACTGAGCTACGGTTTTGGTCGCAGTAAGAAAAAGAAAAATCATGGGTTTTATTTTAATAAGGCATTTTCCTTCCAGATTCACTCATTTGTCGGTGGAGCTATGGTGAATGTCGTGAGGAGAAGAGGCCTTAAATCTTGCGGCAGTTGTAGCAGATGAACCGACCATTGGAAGTTGAGATCTATCAGTTGTAAGTAAGATGTTTAATCCTACTCTTTTATTTCATTGGGTTGAAAGTTTAGTTTAGGTACCTAGAGTTCATGAACAAGCCAGGTCACATTTTTTGGGGTCTGTTCTGCGTCTTGGGTTGCAGGTACTGGGCAGAAAACTGTGACATGTCCCAGGAAATGACCTGGAAAATGCCATTTGTTAGAGAAAGGGGTTTTCAGTGTTGTTTTTGGTTGATATCTGGGATTTGTATGGTTGAGGGGTATAGGTGCCCCCAAGCATAATGTGGGCATGCAAAAAAGTTTTTAGAAAAAAAGGGGAATCTAAACACATTTTCATGATGTGGCGCGCTATTTGTTCTTGGTCTGGTTATGCAGTTTGAGGGAGGAAATAGATGATTACCAATCTCTTTTCGTACTGCATATATGAATCAAATGGATATTTTAAGATTTCGGGTTGGCATGCATGGTGTTACTATCCCAAAGAGAGGATTTTGAGATATTGAACTGATGTTCACCCAGAAAACTGATAGGTTGGTCAACCACAATGTCTATGAGACTGGGTTGTTGATGAAATATGAAGGAATGATGAGGGGTATCATCCCTAGAGTGATATTGAAGTGATATGGGACTCTAGAGGTTCTTCTAAATGTGGAAGAATAATGGGACTAGAGTCATCACAACTAGATTCACTAGGAGAGTGGTGGAGAACTGCTTCTCCTAGGCTCTCCAATATGTGTGCCCCCCTTACCCAAACATTGGGTGTCAATGTAATGGCCACAAGGTGCATGTGATTTGAATGCATGAATTTGATGTAAGGGGGAAGAGATAAAGTCAGGAGTGGTGGCTACTTTCATAATGTCATCATCATCATAATAGAAGATGGGGTGACTGATGGAAGAAAGACCACCTAACGTGGCGAAGTGACCTTACTCCTCATGAGATGAGAGGTTTTCATGTGCATCGTCACTAGGGGTGATAGAGGAGGAAGCAGATAAAGGATCTGCCGATGTTGAGATTAGGGAGGGTGCTGAGGGGAGGTCAGGCGAAACTTCAGGGGAGGTTTCATTGGGGATTTTCGACCAAGGACCCATGATCTCGACATCATAAGGGGGCAAGAGAATGGGAGCATATGTGTCTTCTGGTGATTCTGAAGCAAGATGCGAGAATAAGGGGGCAGTTGAATCACTTCGCTCAGCCTCGAATTGGCGTAAGGCTTCTAAAGAGGAAATATACTCTTCTAGGTGAGGGAAAAAGTGAGTGTAGTGGCCATGGAAATCACATAAAGCACAGGGGTGATTTGTGAGCAATGGTTTGAGTTTCGGGATTGAATCGGGTATAGTGACATATACCTCTGGGATATCAGATTCTAGAAATGTCTCATTGACCATGGACTTAAGGTGAGGAAGCTCTGGAAAAGTATGGGTGGCATGGCTGACAAAATCACACAAAGCACATTGGATGGTATGATATGGAGGCCGAGAAGGGGCAAGGCTTGTCGGGGTGGCCTTGTCCTTTGATGCCCTCTTGTGAGCTTTCCCCTTCTTACCCGAAGTAGTCGCAACAGGAGGTGGTTCCTGTTGAGGTGAATGAGGCACCGGTGCAGTGGGAGAAGTCATAGGGACCGGTTGAACCAGGGTCAAAGCAAGATAAGGTTTAGGTTGACCGGGTGGGGTGGCGGCTGGAGGATCGAGGTACCAGACAAGAACCCCAAAAGTTATGTTAGGAAGAGAGAGGGTGGCCATAACAGGTACACTGTATACTCTTGGTGGGGGAGCTAGGAACGGTATCTGACTAGAGGGGTAATTCCCAGGCGGGACGACTCCAAGATGGTTGAGGCCTGAAGGAACCGTTCCTGGAGAATAAATGTGTTCATGAGTACCAGTTGAAGGTAAAGGGCCATGAGAAGAAGGTTCAGAAGGCTGATTAGAGGACATCATGAAAATATGGTAATCGGGGGAACCAGATGGACGTCTAGAGTCTTTGCTTGGTGGTGTTAACCAAGCCCTTTTTCACTTAGGGTGTTTGTGAAAAAGTGTGTAAATTTTAATTTTTAAACCTAGACATTTGTAGAGAAAAATAAAAAGTGTTGTTGTATAGCTATTAATAATCTTGCAAATGACAGTATATAGGCCTGCAAAACAAAAAATAAACAACTAATAATGCAATAATATAAACCCAAGCAGGTTGGCCTCTCAACAATTAGTCTATAGGTGGGTAAAAAAATAAACTAAACACACTTAAATAGGCTAATAGATCTTCGGTCAAGAGGGACAGAGATCTAAAAGACAAAATCTGCTGGAAAGTGGTGCAGAAAACAACAACAAATCAGAGGAAAATTGCTGTAAAAAAGTGGTGGCGAAAGGCTATCTCCAGGAAGGAAGCCGAGTGCCTCCTAAGGAAAACCAAAACAAAGCTAAAAGAGGAGATTTGGATGGATAACAGGTCGATCTATAGTGGATCTGAAGATGAGGTATCAGATCTGAAAAAAAGGCTGAAGACTCTGAAATTTCAGACAACCTGCAACAGCAAACACTCTTCCACAAAAAGTGGAGGGTACTGAAGCCCTAGGGGGCTAGGTTCCCACTTAGTTGGGTGAAACAAAATAGGTATAGGTCCAAAACGGGCAGAGACAAAGACCAGACAACCCTGAACAGAGGCTCAGCAGAACCCAAAAAAAATTTCAGAAAAATCCCTATATAAAGTCTAGGTCACAGTTGTTGGCCTATTTTCAGTAGAGGTCTCACTTTTTGGGCTGTAAAGTGCGTCCTGGAGGTCAAGGTCATAGGCTTTGGGTAGAAAAGTGTGACCTGCACTTCCGGCACTCTTGGCGGCAGATTTCAAAAAAAATTGTTGTCTTAGCTGCGGCTGATGTTTGTCACTTGTGCAATGGGTCTGAAAACACGCGAAAGTTATAATTTTTATAGTTTTAGGGTTTTATGGGTTAAAAAAAGAATTAAGAATAAGAAAAACAAGGGGCTAAAGATAAATCCTAGGGTTTGAAGTAGTTGGATATGAAAGGATTAGAAAAACAACAGCGGTCGTAATGGTAAACCTGTGTGGAGTCTCTAGTTGTTAGTATGAATCTTTATTCGAAGTGTAAAAAAAAATATCACTTTAGCTACACATAACTTATAGCCCTAACAATAGAAATGACTGCTAATATCTTTAGATCTGCAATTAGATGATCAAGAAAAATGTTGCAAAAATCTAGATCTATGCATTAGAAGACATTAAACAGTAGAAAAACAAGATTTACTCCATTGATCCAATAGACAAGACAATAATATATCCAATGAATAATTTTATTAATGGCACCTGGGAGGAAAACACAAGAGGGTGTTCCCTGTTCTCCTCAATGGGATGGGTTCTCGTGAGTCCTCTTCACTTTAGATTTAGAACTTCTCTCTCTTGATGGTGTAGAAAACCCAGACAAAAATAGAAAAGTATGGCTATGATTATGGATCAATACCCAGACCAAGTGTGAGATCCAGAGTGACCTTTAGGCAACAAAAGGTGACAAATGAATGGGAAAACCCTTCTATTTATAACAAAATATTGAGTTAGTCTAGAGATTGGTGCATAATTAAAATATTATTAACCAAACCTAGATCCAAATTTTACAGAATATTTTATTATATTTGTTGGAGGGAAAAAGAATTTGACTTGAGTCAAATCCCTTTATTTGTATATAATAAATAAATAAATTATTTATTTATCATTTTAAGGATGTGATTAAGTAATAATAAATAAATAAATGATTTATTTATCATTTTAAGGATATGGTTGAGTAATAATCAAATAAATAATGATTTATTTAATTATTTAAGGGTGAATTAGTCATATTTAATAAAGAATATTATTTAAATAAGATTTAAACAATTATTCTTAGAAAATAATAAGATAAATAATGATTTATCTAATTAATTTCCTTGTTTTAGGTTAAATATAACCAGAAATATTAATTAAACTATTGTTTAACTAATTATTTCTTGAGGAAAATAAAACAAATGTATATTTATTTAATATTTCCTTAAGGGGGTTTCGTTTAGACCATAAAAATCAATAAAGGTGGATTTACTGTTGTATTATGAGAAAGTAATTAATGGATAAATGGCTCATGGTAAAATTAGGTCCATCTAATGACGATAGGTTAGATGACCAAAAAATGGTGTAACAGTGTGGCATCACTGGGCTACATGGCGGTCACCACAAAATGGTGTCACCGTGACCCATACTCTGCTTCCAGTTTTCCTCGGGAGTCATACTTGGCTCCTAGTTTTGATTTCAATGGGGTTGCCCTGCATTCAAGTTCACTATGGGCGCGTGTCAGACACGCTCTATCCAAGATTCCCTTTTGGCTTGTTTTTTGATTTGTTCTTCACCACGTTAGGAGGGTAGTTCTCCTAGTTATACTGGTGTGGTTAGTTTTGGGATGGCTGCACAAAGTTCATCTGTGCATTGGTTTTCATAGGTGGGTCGTGTGCTGGGGACTAAGCATAATTATGTCCCTGGTTTGCACTTGGTTGTTGGAGGGGAGCTCTTCCGCCAGTGTTTCTTTCTGCGAACTGCGTCCCCTCAGCTGAAGGATAAGGTCCTCCATGGTGATACGCTTGTGCCCTATTAGTCAAATTTTGTTGAGGCATATGATGACTTTGAAACTAGGTTGAGGTATGTTCTGGGTAGAATTGTATGTGTAACTGGGGTTTTGACTCATGTTGCCTAGGTAACCTTGGGTCATTGACCCAATTAGCCCTTATGGAGAGTTCCACATGCCTGGAAATTCTTGATAAGTTTTCAGGCGCGAGGCATTAGGCATGATGTTGTAAGTGTATCATGACTGCGTATAAATCAGTTCAAGCTTCTGGGATTTACTGATTGTGTCCTCTTCGGATGTGGGGTTTTGCTGTGCCACATCCTCTGAAATATCTTCTGTATGAGTTTTCAAGAACAACTCTAATAGAACCCGGTCTTTGAGTTTAGCTTTACATGACACCGCCTCCATTCATGAAGATGGTTTGAGATATGGATGGTGGGGGTTTGTTTAAAATTATTCAGTAATTCCATTCTATAATAATGGTGAATGGGTAACTAAAAATATGTTACGAACGCGGTGGAAATGGCACAAAAGGTTCCATGTGAAGCAGAAGGTTGCTCCATGTACCATTTCACGGCTACTCCTATAAGAGTGCATTGAAATAGCCTTAATCGAATAGTGTCATCGATGATACTGTTCGATGAGAACCACAGGTGAAAGGTCATTACATGATTACCTGGGTCTTATACTTTCTTTCCTTCAAATTTTGGTGTATTCGAAGGGAGATTCGTGGGTATGGGAGTCCATGTAGGATCGTGTGCAATGGTGTCATTCGTTAGCTTCGTTAAATCGGGTAGATTCAACGAAGCTAAGAAAGGTGACTAGGAGGTTGACGCCATTGCAATGTTTGAAGACACAAAGTTTTGGTTACAACGAGGTTTAGTTTGCGACGTACCCTGCTGTGTATTCAGTGGGCTTCCCTAATGGTACGCACTCCTCTACCCCCTAGGGGTCGAGGGAGGAGTGATGTGTGGTGTGGTGTTGGGAGACCAACTAGGGTTCCAAACTATGGACGCTCCAATGAAGGATGAACCAATGATGGTGGCAGTGTTCTGTCTTTGATGCCTGAATGGCAAAAGACCTGGAACCCCTCCTAGTAATGGGGGAGGTCCAAAAGATGCCTGGTTCGATGATGTTCTGTTGAGACCGTTTGAGTGTCGAACAAGTTAGGTTTTGGAAAACTTTGAGAGGATAGAGTCTATGATCAAAGAAAAATTATGGCCACATACATAAAACAAAGCGAAAATAAAATAATTTTTCCCTTTAAATTAATCTATGTGATCAATCAAGCAAAAAAGTGGTTTTTGTTTGTTTGTGTATGATACTCAAAATACTAGAAGACCTATTGCATCCTCACACACTCAAAAGTAACTGGGCCTTGAGAATATTTCATGCGAGTGTTGGCATAACATCCCATAAGAGTTGGTGATGCCCCCAGTCAGCCGAAGAGAATACACCAAGGTAAAGGTAGAGGGTCTAGTGCTTGCCTACACTGTCACCTATAGGGAAAAGGACGCCCTAGTTTTTGGCCACTAAGAACCACTATCCCACGTGAGCATTCGAGTCTTAGGCTTCTTGGTATTCAGCTAACAGTACCGAGTATCAGCTGAGTCAGGTAGCCCCAACTGATACCGCACGCATTACGCCTAAGCCTAACCCCCTCTGAAATGGGTCTCTACCGCACTCGGGTTTTATTTTCCATGGGATGATAGGCTGATTTGAAACTCCCTAAATACACAACTTCTATGTTTCAATATGAAGTATGATCAAGGTGGCTAATTGGATGCCTACCCTCTTGATCCTAACTTAATCTATAAATTCTTTTTTGGCCCCTGTGGGGAGAATTTAGTGAGTTTGGCTAAGTTAGTTTTAGGTGTCTTTGCTTCACTTAGTGGGTGAGTGTGCGTGAGCATAAGGTGGAAATGCACATAGTTTTAACATGTAGATATCATTGATCCTTTACAAAATCCCATATTTAAACTATGTTATATTGCTCCTGGCTCAAATGGAAAACATGTGTGGATAATGGGCCGCTTTCAAATTTTCCTAGTTAATCTATGTGACTAACTATAGGGAGAAGATGAATTGTGAATATGGAGCGTTAATATGGTTACCTAGGATCACCAGAGGGTGAAAAGGTAGTAGATACTACTTGCTCTTCTATAAACAATTCAATCCTAGTCCTGCAGTTCCTAGTGAAAAAAATTGAACTAAACGAAAAACTTTTACACTAGAATAAAGAAAACTAGCTATGCATGCGTGGTATTGGGCCACTTACTTGGACTAGTTATCTAGGTGTGAATACCAAAATTTGAAAAACATAAATTTTTCAGAATGAAAGTTAATTTTCCCCCTACTTAAACTATGTGAAAATTTTGCAAAAATCAACTTGAAGCAAAACTGACTCTAAGCCTACAGAAAGCAGCTAAAAGTGAGTTATAACAAGTTGTGGGGTACCACAACTAGTGCTGGAAGATGCATTAGGGGCTTCCAAGCACCTTAAAAGAAGAAAAAGATAGAATCTTGGGAGAAATTTCTCATTATGTGAATTGCGCGCAAAAGGCCGTGGCAGGTGTGCTTTCTGTGGACGGGTTAGCACTGACCATGTGCGCTACGCCTTTGTGAGGAACAAACACATGCAAATTCCTGCAAGTAAAAAAAAATATTAGGAGCTGCTCTTCTTCAATCTTTCACTCAAGGTGAATTTAACGACTACAAGATAGATCAGAGGAATATCAGCTCCACTCTCGAGCATAGACAAAGGTCTCCTCCAAAAGAAGGCACAACCACACACTAGTACATTTGGGGGAAATTTCGACACTTGGTTCCGACACTTTTGTCCAAATGTTGGAAATTTCCCCAAATTTTTTCAATCCTGCCCGAAACCGTCGCTATATCGACGTTTAGAGAAAAGTGTCGCAATACCGACACTTAGAAAAAGTGTCGCAATTGCGATGTTTGGAGGAAGACTTTGCAATTGTGACACTGTGCCCCAAAGCATCACTATTGCGACAACTGCTTCCAAACGTCGCAATTGTGACACAATGTCTAAGTGTCGCAATTGCGACGTTTGGAGGCATCCATCACAATAGCGACGCTTTGGCCGCCGTCAGTATAACGACACTTATATGCGATAAACGACACTTATAAGCCTTTGCAAAAATGGTCAGCTTACAGAGCAGCGCGAGGAGTACTTCATGGAGGCACCTTTGCGATTGCGCATAATTTGGAGAGAAAATAGTAATAATGAGAGAGGCTCCTTTAATTGCGTCTTTGATTTGTGAAGGTATGGATTGTCCAGCCTGCAATTCTATGCTGTCGAGAAAGACTCGCAATCCTCTGGAAACAAGACTGTTGTGAAGATGCATGGCGAAGAAACGGACATTGGGTTCACGACTGTTGATGAACACATCGTAGTCTAGCGAAGAAGGCACCAAGGAGGGTACTCTCAGTGAATGAGGGATGTTAAAATATTAATTTCAACTACCCTGTCCTCTGGCCGCTTTCTAAATCTGTTTGAATGGATTTGTCAAATAGCCGCTTTCTAAAACTGATGAACAGTCAATTTTGGTTTTGAAATCACAGTCCCTGCACACTTAAAAACAGAGCATTGTATTTTTTGGAAACAGAGCAATTTAATAGTAAATGTGGGAGATTTTATTTCAGAATAATGTGGTCCCACAGACCACAGACCAAATCAGCCATCCACGTGGAAGCAGGTGATTCGATCGCATTATTTTTTGGCCTGTCTGCATTGTGGAATTTCGGACCCGAAAAATTATAGGGCGGAATTAATTTGATTTTCGCGTCACAGTTTTCCTCCCTATGCAAAGCCAAAAAACGGACCCGAATTTTTATATGGCGTATTCTATGAAGTTTTCGCATGAAAAATTAGGGTGACATCAGCAGGCTATTTTGGAACGCGAATTTGTGATTGAAATCACGTTTATCTTTTTTGAAGTCCGGACGTATGATATAGTTTTATTAATATTTTGTTATAAGTTTTGTTTCATTGCCCGATAGTTATTTAAACCATTGGCTCATATATAACATATGCACAAATATTTCACTTTGGGCATTTGTAATGTGGGCCCCGAATACTTTAAATAGGTTTGGTTTAATCGTTTTTTATTTTGTTATTATATGTAATAGCATGTGTTTTAAAATAGCCCGAAGGCTAATGTAAAAGGAAAAAGGGTGTATTATGTTATTCTAAAACATATACATTAGATAGTTTAGAAGTTTTGAGGATTGCACAACAGAGTGTTGTAAATGTTTTTTGAATAGCACAGCAGTGCGTTTCATTTTTTTGAATAGAGACAGAGTGTGTTTCTGAGTGAAACAGTGAAGTCTTTGTGTGCACTATGTCATAGCAGCAGTCACCATTTTGTAATTCCTCTGGCAGAGGGAGATTTGTAATAGTTTTTTTTGAGTTAATGAATGGAATAGAAATTTTTCAAAGTGTTGAACTCTGTCTCCAGTGAAGAAATTTTTAATATTTTCTCTGTGTTGAAGAGGGGAGTGTTATTCTCCATTTATTGTTCTGGAATTTTCAAATATTCCAATAAGGGATTGTGTGTCCGTTCTGCATAAGAAATTGAGAAAGATTGAATAAGGCCCTGTTAAAAGAGCAATTATAACCACGCTCCATCTATTAAATAAAATAAATAAATATAAATAAAATAAAATAAATATAAAATTAAAAATACAAATAAAATAAATTTTTTAATTAAAACATAAAAGTAAAATCAATAAAATAAATAAATAAATAAATAAGTAGAAATAAAATAAAATAAATATTTAAATAAATAAATAAAATTAAATAAAATAAAAATAAAAATTAAATAATATTAAATTAATAATTATTATTTTTATTAAAAATAAAATCCAATATTCCATATCGTCACAAACGAACAAAATATTCAGCTCCTTCAGTTATTACACAGTTTACCCCTCATATAGCACAAAATGATTCACATCTCCTCCTTCCGGCGTTCCCTTGTGCCCCCGGTGCAATTGTTAGTTTATAAGATTATATGATACATGTGAGATACAGGTTTATTATTTATCATATATAAATAAATTTGATCAGTATTGTACATTTACACTTTTATGAGGTGATATTAAATTCATAAATATCTCTTTTTAATCCTCATTTTATTCCATGAATATGTTTGGAAATGAAATTTCAATAGATTAATTTTCTCCTAACCTATGTATCATCAATATTGTACATTTACATTCTTAATTATGAGGTGATGTTAAAGGTAAATCCATGAATATCTCCTTTTAATCTTCATTTTACTCCATGAATATGTTTGGAAATGAAATTTCAATAGATTAATTTTCTTGCTATTATATGTTTTACAAAGATATGGTAATGAATTCTCTCTTGTTCTTCTTAGAAATAATTATATATAATTTTTTTTTCTTTTTCAAAATAGATTAAAAAAATTATATAAGAAAAATGATTAATTCATCAATATGTGTCTGTGTGTGTTGTGAGGAATAATTTCATAGTTCAACTTAATGGTTCATTATATAATCATGTGATCATCACCAATGATATATCTTAAAAAGAAACTGAAAAGCCATGTGTACAAAATCTATGTATACTCTAGAGAGTGGTTCTCATATCACTATGTAAATTTTTGTATGCTACTTCAACAAAATTATAAGATAAACTGTAATACACATCATATATGCACCATAACAATTGGTGCAGGGTAAAACCCACCTACCACACCTTTGTACTCGATCCAATTTTCTCTATCAACTCTTCTAGTTGTGGGAGTTTCCTCCAAGGATCATAATACCCCCAAGGCCTGTTATCACCCTAGTAATTCTCAGAATGTGGGATGGGGATTTTTGTAGTTAAGAACACCAGGGGTAACCAAGAACTGCTTTGGTAATTCAAGATCTAGCCTTCTTGAACTCTAGAGAGGGATCTCTCCCTATGATTTAGCTTTGTTTTAGTAACATATATTAGGCTAGCTATGATTGTGTATTTGGGTTTGATTTTAAAAGATTGGTGGGAATAAAGAGATTTCAAGGTAAACCAAAAGGATCTACTAGAATATTGGGAAATGGAGTCAACTCTCTAGGCAAGAAGAACTAAGAAATAAGGGTCAGAGATGCAAATGTGCTAAGGGCAAGATAGGTGACCTTCTAAGGCTATGTATAGGCTTGATTTGATGGAGTGGATGGAATCTGAGCAAAAGGGCACCTAAGAATCCTTAAGCTACAGATAAGAAGATTGAAGAAGGGGATATAACTGGGACCTAGAGCAATTAAGAATTCTATGGTCCGGTTATCAAGTAGAAAACATTAAAATGCCAACAAGTTTCGAAACAGGGAGCTTATTATCACTAATCCTGTTTAATTTTTCCTTAGTTGATCATTATAGACTAGAAAAACATAATATGAATGAATGTAAACTTTAAATAAATACACTAAAAACAAGGAAAGAAATGAGACTTATCTTGTCACCACGAGAATCCTTAGCTATGATGTCTCTAATCTCTTTCTAGTCTGTTGCTTTCGCTAATTGAGTCACCAACTTCAATATAACCAGCATATAAGACTATAGTTGTCTTGAGAAATTTTATTCACACTGAATACTTCGAATTGTGAAGTATTTATACAAAAAAATGTTTACAAAATATCTCAGGAATTGAGATAATGTTTTAATAAAAAATAGGAAAGAAAACATAAAAAGAGGGACAACTGCAAAACAGTTTGCAAGCTGTTACCTTTTTACAAGCAAAAATAGAATTGATTATTCTAATTTGAATTGATTGTTGTTGTGTTGTGTTTACTGCTAGCATTAGGTGCATCTTATTGTGGAAAGTGGTTGAAGAACTTTTCTTTCCTCTAACTTTCAACGCTAATACTCTTTATTCATTTGATTTGAGTTGTTTTTCTATGGTAATTAAAAAATAAGCAACAGTAACTTTATTTTCACTGATACTCTTTCACCTACTGATACGCTTTAACCCTGTATTTTTACCATTTGAGGTAACAGTAAAAAATGAATTTCCAAGTGATTTTACTATTTTTTATCCATTAAATTCACATTAGATCTGTGAATTCTTGCCACTTTCCTGTAGAGGGGATCTTCATAGTCTTCAATTTTCTGTAACTTTCATTTGCCTCTGTATACTCGGCAAAGTTAGGCTTGATAGTGAACATATGCCTGATCTCATTATCTAAAAAGAACATATTTTCAAAATACTGAAGAAGTATTTTGCCTGTTGGTGATCCCTGAGGCAGTGGTTGTCTAGCTTGCTCTTTTGCATGATTTCTGATTTTTAGATCATAATATTTCTGAGGCATTAACTTGTCATTCAATGCATGAATATTAGGCAAACCTGCTTCTAACAATGTTTTGTATTTGGCTAAAAATATTGAGATGGATACATTCATGTCTTTACACCGGTCCTCTAGATTATTCATTATGTTTCTTTTGTTCAGGGCCTTTTTGATTTGAAGAATGGTTTCTGTTCTATCAACAATTTTCAATTCTTCCAACTCTTCCCTGTTTTTACTGTTTAAAAAAGCTATGAGTTGGATTGCTTGGGCTGGTTTATTGTCAATTTCCCTCTTAGTATTTTCAATCTCTGCACTAGCAACTTGAAGTAACTCCCTCTGTTCATAAATTATCTGAATTGAAGGCCATTGAGAATGAATGCCTTCAATAATTTTGGTCCATAAATGATTTTTTATATAGGCCACTTGATCTGTAAGATTTACTTGTGCTTGCAGAATCTTTACCTGTTCTTGTAGTCGATCGACCCTTTTCTCATGTCCTTTAGAAGTAATCAAGGCATCATTTTTGGAATTTTCTAAATTTTTAATAATGCCTTTCAAAATAAGAATCTCTTTATCTTTAATAGATATGTCCTCTATGGATTTGATCATGACTGCTTGGTCTTGTAGTGTGCTCATATGTGAGGATGAAGAAGAAGAGATAGAGATTTCCTGATAAGTAATTGGCACTGGAGTTTCCAGTACTCCTTTCGGTGCCAAGTGTTCTGCCAAAGTAGATGGTATAGCAGTGTTTACAGTGGGGATCACTGTAGGAATGACCATTGGTTGTGCTTTTCTTAGTTCTTCATGCTCTTTCATTATAGCTTCTGTTTGACTTTCCATTGTTTTTATCTGATCTGTCATTTGAAGTACAAGCTGCTTTAATTCATCATTCTCTATTTTTTGTTGTAGAATTTCTTTTGCTTGAGATTTTTCACTCTCAGGCAACTTCAACTATTTTCTAAGAGCAGCTATATCCTCATTTTTCTGTTTAATTAAGACTTTTGCCCTTCAATGTTGGCTAGGTCACCCCTTGCTTCAATCACTATATCTTCTAGTGCTTTTATTCTTAAATTATTAGCATACAGTGAGGCTTTGTCCAACTTCATTTGATTTTGGAGGTTGAGCACTGTTTTTTCAAGCCTAATTGATTTCATAGTTTTACTAACAATTTTGGAATATAGCATTTCATTATTGCTCCTATGAAATTCAATTTGATCTAATTCATGAATGGCATCTGCATCCACTTCAAAATCTATTTTGGAATAATCTGCCACTGATTTTGGCTCAGCCATTGTAGGCTTCAAGAATGACATTAACAATTTATTGGATGAATAATCAAATGCTGAAAGAAGCCTGTCTTTGTTTCCAGGATTTTCCTTAATAAATCTAGAATAAGCTTGATTCTTGATCTCTTCATTCTTCTCTTTAATATGTCTGAATCTGATTTGAATATCTGACTCTGTATTGTTAGTTTCCTGAGAAGAAGGAGGAAAATCGACAATAGCCTGGTTTTCCTTCATGACTGTATCTTTTTTTTGTGTTCCAATTTTTACATTTTGAAGCTCTTTTAATGTTTCAATGACTATTCTTGTTTCTTCATCATCTGTTTCAATATTTACAGCCTTATCCTTTTCTTCTTCTGTTAACTTGCTTCTTTTACTATAAGGAATTCTGAATTTTTTGACCTCAATAGTCTCAGCTATGAAACTATCTCCTTCTCTATCTCTTTTATGTACATTATCAATATCTTTGCTTGTAGAAGCCACTTGTGTCTGTTCAATCTGTTTGCCTTTGCCACTGTCTACCTATATTACCTATACTGCCTGTGAATCATCATCAGATAGGGTGTTTGGCTCCCATTCAATTTTATTTACATATCTTTCAATATGGGGCTTAGGATCATGCAAGTAAATAGGCAACTTACATTTTACCCTTATTGTACTCAAAATACCTTGTCGGTCATAATTCCATGTAAAACTACATGGGAACTTATACTCTTTAAGTTTGACATTTACCTCATTAGCAGCTTCTCTGTTATTCACAATGAATGGCCCAGTTTGATTTTTCAGCTTAAATTGGGTCTTTTTCCTGGAAGCTATGAAGTTGATTTCATCTACATTCAATAGTTGTCTCAGATATTCTAAAGCAAATATTCTTGTAGTAACAAATCTGGGTAACTTATATGGGGCCAGGGATGAGCCATACACTCTGATTTCTATATGATTTTTATATAAATACCAATCTCCAATTTTGTAGCTCTTTTATAACTACAAAATTCTTCTTGTCTCATCATTGATCCTAGGGATCTCCTCTTTTTCCAAGAGATACATAGCAGGGGCTGTAAATGAGTCATTGAAATCTATAAAACTATACTCTCTGTTCCATTTCCTTAGAATAGATGACCAAAATACTACTGATAGAAATTTTCCTTCTACATCCACTTTCTGACATTCAATTGGAAACTTATCTGTTTGATAATATAGGAAGAGGTGGAGTAGATAAGAGGAGTATCTGAAAACTCCTTCTTCTGATAATTTGGATAACTGATAATGCATACTTTCAGCAATAAATCTAGCAAAATTGAACTGAATGGATGGTGATTAACCAGGGCTTAGAGTTGACAGAAAACCTAGGATAGCCACATCATTGAATTCATCATTGGTGTATCCTAGTATGAAGGAGAGCATTGAGACAATCTATCTAGTCTCATCTGGGAAATCAAAGGTGTCTAAAGGAGGATTTAACTTAGTAATATCAACTTGATTTGGACAAAAATTCTGGTATATTTTGAATCTAGTATTGAAATCCAAGTCAAGATATAGTTGGGTTAAATCTTCTATTGATAGGGAAGCAGAATTGGGGTCATGATTCGTTTGCAACATGGAATTTATCGACTCTTTAGTGATGTAAAACATGATCACTTTTTCCTTTTTTACAATACATCTTTGTTGTAGCATATAATAGGCTTGGCATAATCTGATAAAGTCAAGAACAAAATGAGTGAGAGGGACAATATATCTAGGCAGATTGGATTCCCAAATTGGAATATCTTTGTCACCCTTTTCCACTGATTTTCCATAGCACCAATTATAGACATCAAGCATGTTAAATTCTACATTAGGGTCTAGTATTCTATAGTCCAGATCAACTAAAGGGCTGTTCTCTGGAGAAATGACTAGAGGCTGGACAGGTCTGACCACTTCTGTAGAATCAGCCGTGAGTGCAGGAGTTGGTTTGTTGATTTTGAAGGACTTAGGCTGAGGAATCTTTGCAGAAGACTTCTTTTGAGATTTTGGGCCTCCTTTCTTGGGGGTTACCTGTTTCTTGGTCATTTTTAATATGAACGAAGCAAGCTTAAATGGTTTGCTAAGTTCCTTTATGAGATATAGGGGTTTCTTAGTGAATTTCTACTGAAAATGGGGTTTATGAGCAGGGTTTTTAGGAAATGCAAGGAATTTAAAGCTCAGAACGTGTATTTAAAATCGATTTCAACAACAAAATGGACCAGGGTATGGAAATAACTACGAGAAAGGGAAATTAGGGATTCCAGGGAAATTTTGACATAGTTTCCCCTGAAAAATGGACACTTTTTTGCAGTAACTTTGGTAATTATTTGAAATCGACAGGAATTTTGAAATCTCAGAGGGAAAGTTCAAAGAAAAGTACCTGGAGAACCAGTGGAATTTGGTTGAAGACGTTGCAGAGGTGCTCAGTCTTCAATTTTTTGAAAAAGGCTAAATGGTACTGGTAGGTTGAAAATGGCTTTGCAAAATTTCTCAAGGTTCAAACGACGTGATTTTGAGGAAAAACGGTTCTGCAATGTTTTTACAAGTTTAAAGCGAAAAGGTGAAAATTTGAATGAAAAATATAATTTTAATGTATTAAACGATGGTATAACCATAGTTAAATGACATTAAACTCGGGTTAAACAGGTGAGGTTTAGGAATACCGCTAGTGCTATTTGCACGGGTAAATGGTGGTAAGCGGAAATTAGCTTTTCAAACGCGATACAACGTGGTGGCGACACGTAAGCGCAGGGTGGTTTGGAAAAACCACCCATTTTGCGCGGCTTTGCCAAAAAATCAAACGATTACTTTATGAGCGTGAAAATGTATTAGCGCCATCGGATCTGGATTCAACAAGCGAATGGCCATGATCAAAAGGAAAGGTGCGGGGAAAAGGTAAGTTATCGAGTTAACTTTGGGCCATTGATCTTGGGAGATGAAGGATATATTGGACGGTTGGAATTTTACACAATGGGGAGAGATAAATGTATTAAAAACTTTCACGCAAGTGTATTACTGTAGGATCAAATGGATTCTAGGGATCGGATAGTTAAAAATGAATCCGATGGGAGAAGGTTTGGTTTAGTCATATATACAGAAATGACTTATTCTTATTCGAAAATCAAGTGTTCAGAAGGATTAACAAGGCTTCGAATTGTGGTTAGGGTCTGAGATTTAGGTGTAATGTATGCGGGGAAAAGGAAAGGTTAAGGTTCTAACCTTAGGTTAAGGGACTTGGGGCAGAAAATATACAAGGGAAAGGGTCATTTTTATTGAAGTTTATTTTAGATGAAACTTCGGGTGATTTTTGATTTAAAACATATATAACATATTTTTTAAACTTTTTCTTCATATATTTTATTTATATGGTAAATCAAATCAAGAAAACTTAATTACCATAGGGGCGGGATTAAATATACGGATAAAATTTTAGCCAAAGGGGATATAAGGGGGGTTTTATTTAAGCATATGGGAATAAAGTACTTTGGCTTAAGTTATAATAAGTGGGTTTTTGGGATTTATTTATAAAAGGAGTTATATAATAGGAAAAGGTCAATTGTAGGGAGTTAATACATAAGTTAGAGTTAATATGAAAAGGGGACAATGCATATTCAAAAACACATAAATATAACTAAGAAAGTGAAGATTAAAAAGAAAATTTTCATTATAATAACTTCATCACTTAGGATAAAATGTGATTTTGAGGGCTTTATGCTTTGAAATGATGTAGGAAGTTAATCAAATGAGGATTAGAGTATCTTTAAGTAAAAATGATGTTTTACTTAGGATTTTTCAGGGGAAATGAGTGCATGAATGGTAAATGATGTGATTTAGGGATTAATATAGACATTTTACACTTTCAACTGATCAGTCATAGAGCCTTGGGTCCGGTCCCAAAAAAAGTCAAGGAAATGCCTTGAGCCTTTCTGACTGATAGTCTAGAATGTTTCATGACTATGAGAAGGGGAAGTTAGTTATTTCGCAGCCCATGATGAATGATATTTACATTGAGACTTTTCACCTTCTTCAACCTACCCATCTTACCATGCTAACATTTTTTTCTTCCTTTGTAGTAGGTGCATTTAAGCTAGCAACCTTCACAGTATTTATTCTTTCTGAAAGCAAGTAAAACTATCTAATTCTACACTTATTTCATCCATGAATCCAGATTAAACTATTGGATTCACTTTATTTCTCTACCTAACTACTGAATTGTTAGGATTAAACTGTCTAACAACTCATTATTATCTATCTATAACAAAGAAAATTGAAACAATGAAAAGTTAAGATTGAACTGTTTAACTCATCATGGACTAATGGCATTTATTGACACTCTGCCATAGTCAAAAAGTAAAAAGTAGTGGCATTTATGCTTGCTCACTTTCATGTTTTATTCATTTTTTCTTTGGGGTATCTTATTTTTTCTAAGTGCTTTGATTGTTCTTTTAGGACTTTTTTACCCTCTTTTTGATTTTTTTTTTGATTTTTTTTTTTTTTTTTACAAAATATGTGAATACAACCTGTAGAAGGCAAAGTATGTACAAATTTACAAAATTACCAATATTCAAGTCAAAATTATGACTCCTATATTATAGGTTGCTAACAAGGCCTATGCCATTTCTTCTCGCATGCGGAACTTCTTCACTTGATGGTTCTAAACCATACTATAAGTCCCCATGTTCTATGGTCTAATCCCCATCATACCTATCAACATTCAACTGCTCTTTACACACCCCGAATACAATGACTAGCCTACTCTCATTAATATATACCCCAATAAATAAAATCCTCTTAGGAATTAAACCCCAAAACCTTGGGCTCACTCATTTTACATATTCGAATTGATATTCGAATGTATCAACTACTCGACCCTCTCGTATTTCAACCGTGATGTTTAATGTATGTCGAACTTGTCAATTCTAACTTTTTCACTTGTTTTCAACCAAAGGCACGGCCATTCACATAATTATACAGTCCTCCTTATTATAATCTCCGCCAATTGTCAAAGATCGTAACAAATCTCGACTTTGGTCTATAACTCAACGATCATACATAAACCATTCTTGGTGCCACAGTAATTTACCTTTCAATTCAACGGTCGATGGAGCATCGCGTCGGTTCGGAGGATCCAATGGACACAATGAAATCTCGCGTAACGAACATGCCCAAGGGTTAATCTGCGATGAGAACGGTTTTATAATTCCACCCTCGGCCATGTGTCTCATGGAGACATATGTTGCGTCCTTTTCACCAATTCTGCTTACCACCTCCAAACTTGCGCGATATCGCCGATTTTCCAAACGGTGGTTTTATTGTGCACTTCGGTCACGGTTCCGCCTCTTATCTTCCAGGTTCCGTCGAGCTTTCTTTTATTGTACTTCGCCTTCGCTTCTTTGAATCGCATCTTCCTGTACTAGTTTCTTTTCCTTCAATTAAGGACTTGCACTCCATGAGGTTCCTTCACACGTCGGTTCTATGTACGTGGTAGCACTGATTGAACCTTGAATCGAAGGCTCGAGCACAATTCTCTATTACACTGTGGGGAGATCCATAATTTGGACCTATGGACCCACTCTACCATGGCATTTCCCACTGTATTACATGAGTCTTGACCACAACATTGCCATACCATTGTCCAATGCCACACTGTCCACTGTCATGGTGCTTAACATGGGTTATCACACAACTTTATTCATCCATAAATTCTTACACTGAGTTAAACTAATATCCAATGGGTTTGGGAAAGGCTAGAACCTCTCGCACAGAGGCTAGTAATTCAGGAAAGGACTCGGTTCCTCTTCAACATACAGGACCCCATTAAACCACAATTATCGAATATGCATTCTAGACTACTATACAGTTGATTATCGGGACACAGAAACCTTTCATGCCATAATTAACTCGACAAATGCACAATACTATTGAAATAATTCTACATTTATGCAGTGAAGTACTTACAACTTTGGCTCGACCAGATCTTCGAATTACTTGTCCCTTATCCTCTACTTTGTCTCTACGACAGTCCTACGCAGCCTATGCGGTTCTCTATGCAGGTCTACCTTATTATGCCTATAAGGCTTGTTTTTATACAAACCCTAAATCGGCTCAACTCCTCTAATGCTCAAAACTCTTCATATCTCTAACTCTGAGACTAACCCTCTGACAGACAGAGACGGACTCCTAAAATTAGCTTAACTTCTAAAACTTACTATCTCTTCAGGTGCCCATTAATCATTCAGGCAGTTACATTTTCTTCTCTAATTAACTAAAAATAACTCAACTATGAATAAATACATGGGGAAGTATAACATGAGACCCCCCTTTACATTTATTTATGGACAAAGGTTGTTTTGAGCCTAATGCCCCTGCATCAACAATTGCCATACAACTAATTTGTTCTAGGATACATGTGGCATTCTAGGGGTAAATTCCATATGGTGTGTATATAAATCTATTAGGTGTTGGTAAATTGTGAGTATATAAGAAATGATAAGGAATATCCATACATCATGATCTTGTAATGTGATTATAAATTGTGTCTATAATTTCCATAAAATGTATAAATGATTTGTTTAAAAAAAATCAACACAATCAACCCTAAACAATGCTCATGATGTGGAATGTCATTGGCGAAACAAAAATGATGGTCACATGTCCCATTTATATGGTAATGGTGATCATATATATGTTGTAGCGACACTTGATGAGTAATTAAATAAATCTCAGAGTGTGACTCATTGTGCCATATTTTTTTAAAGCATGATTTGTTTTCCTAGTTTTTACTAATTTTCTAACATATTTTATTCATTTGGAAAGCTAATTAATGATGCTTTAAGTAATTAGGACCTAATGAGAGATCATCTTCACATCTTCACTTAAATATATTTGGTAATTGTAGTCGCTATATGAACCGCACATGCATGCTACTTAAGAAAAATTGAAATATAAACTATAGTACACATCTTATATCTGCCATAACAATTGTCATACAACCTCTTTACTTCTAGATACATATGAAATACTTCAGGTAAATGCCATATTATGTGTATACCAATATAGTAGGTGCTGGTAAGTTATAAGGATCTAATAAATGATAGGGTATCCACACATTAGTGCCCTGGTGAATTTTTTGCATAATTTTCTATGTGTTGTAATTTTGTTGCCTGGATTTGTTATAGATTTCAAATAATACAATTATCTACCAATTGTTATTTATAAAGAAGAAGTACAATAAGTAGTCACCTAAAAGTGAGCCATGTGAAAATATTGGTAACATGAGTAACCTAGTAAGCTGTAAATGAAAAGTGAATAACCTCCACTCACCAACAGGTGGCAGGCAGGGTTGGAATTTGGATTTCTCCTTACCCGTCACACAATTTTTTTTGATGTTTTGATCATTATTTTTCTAGTCAATAAACGTTATGTTTAAAATTTTTCACTTCATTAATGACGTTCTCGTAATAAATTAACCCTTCACCAATAAAATCTTGATTAAAAAAATTGAATGCTCTTCCATTTTCTTTGGATTTTGGAGTGTGATATATCTGTGTCATGGACTTTTAATACCTAAAGTTTCAAGAGAAATAACTAATTCTTGTCAAACTGATATTTCCTCAATATATGCTATGATCTACTAAAAATTACTTCAAAAAGAAAGTAACCTTCTAATATAAAGAAAAAAAACATGAACGAGCTTTCCCTAAATTGCAATAAATTTATGTTTATTATTAATATTGCATAATCTTTCTTATAAAAATTGCATAATCGGACTAAGAACAGATCCTCAGTGCATTTTTTATTGTTTTTGTGATTAAAATAATGAGCCAAAGAATGCTAAGGCACTCAGAGAAATCAATTTATGTATTATTTCTCACAAAATCATGTTGAGTAGTGGAGACTAAGCATTAGATTTTTTTTTGTCCTCAATCTCTCTATTAACTATGTCTATGTAGTTATAAGAATAAAAAGCCAAAGAAATCTCAGGCTTCCAGAGAAATTAGTCTCTGTGTGCAGAAATTAATTATTAATGTTGACTAAATGTTATACCATTTGAAATTGCTGAGCGAAATTAATCAGGCCATGATGTACCATTTGTCAGTATCTATTTTCTCATGTATGAAAGTTGATGTACCATTGAAAGTTTAATAACTATATATATGTGTGTGTGTGTGTGTGTGTGTGTGTGTGTGTGTGTGTGTGTGTGTGTGTGTGTATGTATGTATGTATATATATTTTTTTTAATTTATGATTAATAATAATTAAATTAAAATTCTTAAAAGACAAAATAAAAGCCTAATAATCACGACCTATTATGATAATTTAAAAATATAGAACTCAGGTTGAACATAGTTACAAAGATACCAAGAAAAGAAGAGTGCATGTGCATGATAACCTCTTTCTTGACAACCTATGAATGCCATTCTCAATGAAGACTCAAGACTCAACTGAATTGGATTGTGTATCAAAACAGTAGGAATGAATCAAAGTTCAATGAATGAATAACTTGATCGAGAAAATTTATAGGGAAAGGTAACTTGACTATCAATCTACTAAACCTCACTTCCATGATTAAAAAAACACCCCCACCTTCTCAATGGTCCCATCATGGTCCACCTATTGAAAAAAAACCAACAAATATTATTTTTTATATATTTTTGCATGGCCATTGGACAATGATTTACTATGGTTTTCCTAATAAATTCAAATGGATGATTATTCAAAAATATTGAGAATTAGTTTAGTCTCAAGGCATAGCCAAGAGTCTTACTGGATAATTATAGATTACCTCTCCATTGGATGATTGTAAATTTTTCATCTACTTTTTCATGTGAGTTTCAGCTGATGCTAGATCTTTTCCTTCTATTTCTTTAGTGAAGCTAAGAGTTAACTTTGATCTTACATTAATAACTATACTTGCATGAATATCCATGCTTTTATACTTCCCCACTGTGGTCAATGTTGATGTATGGCCTTGGCCTATTGATCTTACAATTAACTCACTATTCATATTCAATTTTCTCCAGTTCAGCCCAATAAAATAAGGAAAATAGAAAATGAAGTCTTGATTTTTCTTTCCAGTGCTACTACATAATACAAATACTTTTAAAAACCAATTAATATATAAATTGTCATCATTCATGCTAAAATCAGTTTGAATTTTTTTAATGACTCTGCTTACAATTAATAGATTACATTGCTCACAGAATAAGAGATAATTTAGAACTATGATTTCACAATAATAAATTACCCTAGTAGTTCAAACTTCGAACATACCTTATGAAATTAAAATATGGCAGGTTAATGAGCCAATCTAGTTTCCTCAGAGCCAATCTTGAGCTCGGCCTAAGTCTGAATGCCTTGAGAGTGTGAGTGTAAGGAACTAGACACCTAAAGCTTTTATTTTGTGCTTGTGTAATTCACTGTTTGACCATCAAGCCAAGCCACCAGTTATATTAACACTACTTCATGTTGGGGCAGATTGGCATTCTAATTTTTTAGTGCTATAGCGGTACTTTTTCACTGCTTCACTATTCACAACCTTGGAATTTTGCAGGGCAACATGCTTTATTATTTCTTTGGTGTTTTATGTAAAATAAAGGATTTGTGAACTTTCTGTAATAGGAAAGGGAAAACTGATTTGATTCTAATTTTAAAATATCAATAATGATAAGTGGTAATTCCTTTATTAAATTTTTAATTTTGAGTGAGCCAAAAAAGTAACTTTCCTTACTTTTTGAGTACAGCCTTGCAATTGCGAAGAGGAATAGTGTTGCAAGATTATTGGTAAGTGGAAATTAAAGGGCGTAAGAACGTTTTTGAAAAAATTTCAAACGTCAAAATTAAGTCTTCTATCCTTCCTGGCATGTCACGGAAAACGGGAATCCGCAAATTCTAGTCGTAAAATATGTGAAAAATGCCTTATGACAGGCAAAATGGAGCACTGGTCCTATGCTGGTACATGAGTTAGGGTTTCATGTGGCAACAGGGAACCTTCTATAGTTTTTCAAGGATAGGAAAGGAGAATATTGTCAGTTAATCATCACATGAAACTTTATCACCATTTGAAAATTGTGTCCTAATTTGAAACAATAAGACTACCCAAATATTTCATTATTTAATTTAGATTGTGTAATACAAAAAAATATCCTAGACAACTTAAATAATGTAAGCACTTTTGCAAAAATTTAGTGGAGAGAACCTTCAATTACATTTATTTTGAGGTTCCACTTGCATTTTAAGCCATTTTAATTAGTCTTTCATGGCTATTCTAGTAAAAATTTCAAACTCTTGTAGAAATTTGTTTGCCACTTGTATTAGAAATGAAAAAATCAAATGTAAATAAAAATGATTTGAATTGAAAAAATCAAATGCGCGCTACATAAAAATTATTTTTTTAAAAACTACATTAACATCTGATATCATGTGCACATTCACCCTTAGCATTCGCCCTCGGCTCTTGCAGAATAGCATTCGCCCTCAGCTCTTGCAAAATGGTAAGTTCTTACTGTAGGCCCTTCCTCCTATAGTAGGGTTGACCCTATTTGGGTTTTTTTAGAGCCTCTGAGAATACAAAGGTTGTGATTGATTACGCGGCACTACCTATATTTGTGGAACTTCTTACCTCTGGGAATGATAATGTTCGAGAACAGGTAGCACGTTTATTTTAGAGGCATAAAATTATTCTTCCCAACTATCTTTAAATGTCTGTAATTTTGGAACTTGATTTAAAAAACTAGTACCCAACTTTGAGTTCAACTGGTGTTCGTGTAAGGCTATTTGGGCTTTGGGAAATATTGCTGGAGACTCTGCAACATTTAGGGATCTTGCCCTCAGTCATGGATCTCTGAGGCAGGTGCTTTCCTAGTTGAATGATACTACCAGAATTTGATTGATAAGAAATACTACATGGGATCTGTCAAATTTTTGATGTGGTAAACCCCAACCACTATTCAAACAGGTAAGAAAAATACATTTTCTGCCTCTTCTTCTTAGTTCGTAGATACTGTGGATTTTTTTTATAGATCTTGGTGCTTGGTATATTTGGATGTAATATGAACCTAGACGCTTGTTCAGTACAATGACTCTGTCATCAGGTTTTAGAAAATGCTCAGAAATTTGGGTTTCCCAAGGGGATTACCCTTGCTTGCAATTATCGATTATCAATCACATTGAAAAAAGGTCTTTCGTAGCATTGCTGAGCTCTTTGTAGGTGAATTTACGAGGCAATTTCACAATATCTGAACTAAATTTGTATGTCCTTTTCAATACTTTGCACTTGTAACAGAACCAGACAAACAATCTAGTGGTCAATGCAACAACAACAACACCTCCTGTTGCAATTCCTACAATTCGCCCTATTAGCACGCATGAATGACTATGGCACCCTCTTTTGTGAACAAGTACTGGAGCTGAAGGTACTGGTTTCCATTAGGATCGTGGAATTAAACATCTAAAATAGTATCAAATTCCACTGCAATAGTATTCCCCGGCGAGGGCAACAGTTCATTGAGACCTATTGGGCTCATCACCCCCAAATAGCCTCTAGGGCTACCCAGAGTGTGATCATCTAGAGCAATAAAAAATGCTAATCCATCCCCAATTGAAACAAGAACAGGACCCACATTGGTTACAGAAAATGAGAAACATGTTTTGAAAGAAAAAGAAACTTTTGTATTAGGGTCCAGAAATCTAACTAGTCTATTGTACAATGCCCTATCTGCACTTCAAATTGGTACTCCAAAATCCATGCTGAGGCTCGCTGTGCCATTCTTAAAATGAGAATCTTAACCTGAAGTTTGATTCCAAAAAACCCAAGTCCCCTGTTGTATGCCCAAGACCTCTGTTACATCCAGTAGAGTTCTGAGCGAAATACTTCACAATAGGAAGCAAAATAAACATCGCAAAATTGCTCTGCTTTAGACTGATAATTTTCTGTGCGAAAATTCAACCGTGGAAAATAAAAACATGATATCAAACAAAACCAATCCACAATGGAATTTGAACATGAGGATTTATAACCAAAGAAAACCCTATCCAAGTTAAAAGAATTCTAGAATGGATTTAAGATTCTACTAATGAGTGCTTACAACACCATAGCAATTACTGTCACAATGAAATCTGATGGAAGAAAAGCCCTTGTACAATTTCTACATTTCCATAGTGGAAGCAAGAATCTTGCTATCTCTCATGATCTGGTTTTGTGGTCAAATCCTTTGTTATGATTGTCTTGTTCTGCTAAATGTGGATCCTGCTCCAGTTTCAATTCTGCCTTATTTATCAAGTATTCGATCTTGCCGTGGTTTCTTGACTATACAACCTCTACCTAATATGTTAATCGGCTACATAGTGAGTTTCAGTTTGGGTGCTCAAACACTTTTTTAGGCAGCTTTGTTTTATCTCTGATTCAAGGCAGAACTATGTTGGCCTTGTTTTTTAGTCCTTGGAACTTAGTTCTCTCATATTTTCCATCCCATCCCCAGTTTGCTACCGATAAATACATAACTTCACAATATCAAAATTGACTATTTTTGGCCATTTATCTTTAGTAATGGTACAACTTTAATTTGGTGCATTCGTACAGTATCTGAGGAGCACTGTCAAACTGTTATTTAGCATTTTAGCTAACTACTACATTTAACTGACATGCTCTAATATTTATATCAACCATAAGCATTCTTAAGGTAGTTCCATGCTTTTGAAGCAGAAGGAATGCTTTTGACAGCTTCTTATCATAGTGGTACAATTATGTTCGCAGTTTATCTTTTATAAACCTCCAATTTTCCAGACATAGTAGAGACTACAGTTTGCATCTCAAATTTTGGACAAATCTATTTAGTATTCTACATAAAATGCATTAAGAATAAAAAAATCCCACAATTTGTAAAAAGCCCACTTTTTATTAAAAGTATAAACAATTTTGTAAAAAGCCCACAATTTTGTAAAAAGCCCACAATTTTGTAAAAAGCTCACAATTTGTAAAAAGCCCACTTTTATTTTCTTTTTTCTTATATATTGAGCTCCCATTGAGTTAAACAAGTCTTGAGTTTTCTACACCATTGAGAGAGATTTATTATTTTCTTTATAGGATAATTTGCATCAATGGAAGAAAACACTAGAGGTGGAAAAAAAATTCAAAAGGGTGAAAGGGGTGATGGTAGAGTTTATTGCCCTAGCAAAAAATGTTGTATGAGAAATAATGTTAGAGTTTTAATAGCAACAACAACAATGCATCGTAGGAAATATGGGCACATTGATGGTGGATCGAATAAATATCATCCCGTGGCAATTAATTATCTATCTTCATTTTGATTACATCGTAAAATTTTATATTATTTTAATATTTTTCTATGTGCACTAATGTTTAATTATTAATTTTTGTAATTTTCATAAAGGCACAGTTGCCCCCCAACTTTTTGCAGATGATCAACCAGCTTCCACAGCTAAATAGTAGTAGATTAGATGATGTTACACCATTACAAGAGAATATTGCAGCAAATATTAGTATTGGGAATGATGTTGTACAAGGTGAAGAACATGAAGCAAATGACGAAGGTAATTTTAATGATCCCATGGAGGTAGATCATGATGAAAGTAATGAGACATTTCACATTAATGATGGGACAAATCAAATGCTCCAAGACTTGTATGGTGAGTCAGATGATGATGGTGGAGATAGCAGTGACAGTATTTATGATGTACCTCTAATTGAAAGGTCAAGTGAACAACTTTTTGAACACTCAAATGAAACTCTTCTCTCTGCTACATTGTTGTTGGTGAACTTAAAGGTTATGAATAATTTGTCTAATAGATGTATGACACAACTCCTAAGGTATGCAATATGTATATATGATCACATATATGTAAATGTTGATTATTTTCCTCTTTTAGTTGTAATAAACGCAGTAAATAATAACTTATATATATATATATATATATATATAGTTATCAAAAATCGTCGGGTTTGAACCGCAGAATCACCAAACCGCCGCAGAGGGTTGTTGGTTGGAACCAGCCTTGCAACCCGGTCAATAGCCTATTCTCACCTGTTTTGGCCAGTTAACTGGACCTAACCGGTCGGTTAAGTACGGAACCGACCGGTTTATGCATAAACCGGCCAGTTCCGTACTTAACCGGCCAGTTAGGTGCTCCTCCATGAGTTGCAAATTCCTCAGTTTCTCCTCCATGAGCTGCAAACTCATCTATTATAATAGCAACAAACTTGTCTAATAACTCATACTCAACACCTTATAGTAGCAACAACACACATGATGACTGATAAGTACAAGGTTGGCTAGCATAAAATCCCTGGCAGCATGCAACTCATCAAGTGTACTTGATGACAATTTCTGTTCTCAAAACAATCAGTAGCAACCTTATTTCACACTCAGTTAGGAACTATTAGACCCTCTCTCTCTGCTCACACATAGCAGCAACATAAATACAAAACCTTTCACACAGCATACAAGCAATTTGATCATGGCATCAAGACTAATGAAAATGGTCTGACACCACTCAAGGGACAACAACATACAACCTAATGAAAATGTGACTGGCAATAATAAATTGACCACTAGAAAATTCCCGCTTGGAAATGCACTAAACTGGCCACTGATTTTTCTGGGTTTTAATGAATCTTTTCAATGATAAATTTCGTCAAACACATTGTGAGTAGACTGCTGAAGTTTTAATGCTCTCTCAACTTGTTACAAATAGCACTAATAGTGGGTTTCATAAACCAATTCAATACCTCTAAGTGTTGTAGATGTTTTTCTAGAAATTTATTTCCAAGCAAGCATAGATAATGAAGAATACAAGATCTTCAAAATGCTGGTCATATATATATATACTGAACCCATAATTATCTTTAAGGCTGATACAATGAATTGAAAACAGATCTGAGCAAGAACATATTGTATATTATAATATTAACTCAGCAATAAAACACAGTGAATAATATAAGAGAAACCTGATACATTACTTCAACAAGTTTGCTTATGTATTTTTCGATGATATGTATTGCATTTGGTGCCATTTTGATAAATTCACCTTTGCATGGTATATAAATGAGCAAACTTTTCATATTTTGTCTCTATTGGCTTGGAATCATGGTTGCAAATCCTAAAAATAGTTTTTATTTATTTATTTTTTTTCATTTTATTAAAAAATAATTATTTAATGTATTTTTTTTAAAACCGGTTCATTGAGATCTGACCGCTACTGGTTAGACCGGTTCCGGTTCGAAACCCGGTTCATTAGCTCCACCGATCTGGTCACCGGTTCTGGTTTTAATAACTATGATATATATATATATATATATATATATATATATATATATATGATTAATAATCTTTACATTAACTAGTTTTTTTTATGTTGTAGATTGTTGGGTGAATATTTGTTACCATCGCCAAATACTTTACCTTGAACATATCGAGATCTACATGCTATTATCAAACACTTTGGAATGGAATATAACACTATAGATGCATGTCCTAAAGATCATACTATATATTACGAAGAACATGCATTGAAAACAGAATGTCCGAAATGTGGTACCAGTAGATATCGAACAGATCAACTAACCAAAAGGTTGCCTCAAAAGGTTCTTCGTCATATTCCCATAATTCCACATTTGGAGCAAAAGTTGAGGTGTAACAGCATAGCACAGTTTATGGATTACCATTCAAAGAATAGAAGTGGAGATGGTGTTTTTTGAATGCCTGCAGATTCTGCATTTAGAGAAATTGAGGAAAAATATGTAGATTTTAAAAATGAACCTCGTAATGTCATGCTTTCATTGGCAGCTGATGGTGTTAATCCATTCAGAGAGCTTAGATCTACTTACTCAGTGTGGCCTATTTTCGTTATCAATAATAACATTCCTCTTTGGATGTCAATAAAGAGGGAGCAAATAATGTTGAATATTATTATTCCAGGTATTTGATACATTATTTTTTTGAATGTAACATTTTCGTTTCTCTCGTTGTTTGCATAAATATATATTTTATTTATTTACTTACTTATATATACATATATCATGGTAGTAATTATTATGTACCATAGTTTTGAACAATTAGGTAAGTACTAGGTCAAATATATGAATGTATATATTGAGCCTCTTATCGATGAACTAATACAATTATGGCATGTCATCACTATGTATGACATCACTAAACCAATCAAGCAGAAGAGATTTCAATGTCGTGGAATGCTTGTATGGACAATTCATGATGCCCCAGGACTAAGACATGTTTGTGGTATGTAATATTTCGTTGCAATTTAATATAATACATAATTATCTAAATTAGATATATACTTCCATATTGTATGTTTTTAAAATGATTCATAGTATAATAATTAAGTATTGATCCATCTATTGCAGGTCTTAAAAAAAAGGGTAGATTTGCATGTCCAGTTTGTGGCCCTAAGATGAAGTATCGTCATTCGCCAGACTTAAGAAAGATGGTGTTTGATGAGTTTAGGCACTTCCTCTTTAGGAACCATAAGTATCGTACTGCTGAAAAACATCTTTTCAATGATAAAGAAGAAATTGGATTAAAACCACGAATAATGACACCTCAGTTGTGGAATTTGGAATATAACAAAATTAATAATCGTCAAGAATCTGGTACGTAATTTGTGTGTATATATATATATATATATATATATATATATATATATATATATATATATATATATATATATATATTATGTAATGTTTGGAATTTTTGTTTTAACTAATGAATTTATTTTATTGTATTTTATAATTATTGTTCTGATTTATTTTATTATTTGATATCAAGGTCATCGTTGCGGTGAAGGTACTAATATTGTACTTCCACCTAGAATGAAATGTTATCCTTCTCAATTCGCGAGGTTGCCCTACTATGAGGACCTAAAAATAGCTCATTTTTTTGATACAATGCATGTCGGGAAGAATGTGACAGAGATGTTATGGAAAACCATAGATGGTGCACATGATAGAGATAAAATTGACAAAATTTGTGCTGACATTGAGAAATCAAATCATGCAATGAAAAGTGTGATCGACAGATCAAATAACAATGGAGGTCGAAATTATCATAATATTCCATGGTTAATAACAGAAAAACAAAGCAATGATGTAAAATAGGTTGTTAGAAGAATTAAATTTCCAATAGGTTTTGCTTCAAACATAAATAATATCTTAACGAAGAAAGGTGACTTCAGTGGGGTGAAAACACATGATTGGCATACCTTTGTTAAGGTAATTTTTTGGTATACATTTTTGTATATTATTGCTTGAATGCATCTTTTAAATTTTTCTTTTTTCTATTTAATTTGGAAACCAATGAAGATTCATTTTTTATTGTTATAGTATGTTCTACCTGTATCTCTCCCAAACGACTACGACAACAATGTCAAACAAGTTATATATGGTCTTAGCAATGCCATACAGGCAGTTTTATCAATGCAAAATATAATTGCCACCCTTTTGGGGCCTGATGAAATGGATGTATTAATTTACTTGTAATGAAATATATATTATGTTTCATTGAAATAACCTTGCGTAATGATTTGCATATGGTTGTCATTGAAAGAAATCCATCAAGATAAAATAAAGTATTGGAAGAGATAAATTCCTCGGCTAATGTGTGAAATGCAAAAGTATCTACCTCCAATATTTTTCAATGCACATGAACACTACTTGATACACCAAGTTGAGGATATTGAAATGTGTGGACCAGTACACACAATGTCAATGTGGATGGTCGAGAGGCACCTGAAATCCTTCAAGGCTTTGGTTAGACAAAGAGCACGACCCGAGGGTTCTATGGTGGAGGGATATGTGGTATATGAATCCATGGTGTATATTAGTCATTATCTTCCTATATTAGCTGCGCCATCCATGAAGGCAGTGGATTGCATTTGGGATGTGAACTCCATCAAAAAAATTGAAGTGGAGCACTTGTTGGGAAAAGGTAGAATGAAGAAAGTGAGAGGTAAAAGATTTATTATGTATAATACATATAATGTTTCATTTTTTACATCATGTATATGATCATTATATTCATTTAGGTCTTATTCTTCATAGTTTATTAATTAATATAATTTTATCATGGTTATTAGTAATATTTATTAATATTGGTAACTATTGTTTCTTTAGTCTGTGTGCTCATGACAGGAGGCACTACTTTTATACATTGCAAACAATCTTGAGTGGATGGGTGAATGGGTTGAAACATGTAAAGCACGTAACGACGATAGGTTATCATGGAAAATACTGTCTGAATTTATTAGAGAAGTGTATCGTAGTGGAGATGGGAACGTTACAGACAGGGAAATCGATTTAGCATATGGTTTGGAAGATAGAAAGGTAAGCAATTAATTCACCTATTTTATTCATTACTTATTTTATACTATATTTATAATGTGACAAGAAGTTTGATTTTTCAGTTAATTTTCATGCTGTGTAAATTATATGATTAACACAATTGAGAATGCATATTTTTCATGTTTGGGCTTTATAAGAACACCATGCCTATGGGGAAAGAAATGGTCGTAAATTTCACATCAAACAGTTGGATGATAACAAGAAGAATTATGATAGTGGGATAGCTACAATATTCCGGGTCACTAATGTTTACTCGAGGAGTGACAAACATCCTCGAGAATACGAAAATAGATATTATGGGTATTTAGATGATATAATTGAGTGTGACTTTAATTCTTTCAAATTAGTTTGTTCGATGTCAAATGCTATAGGATACGAATGAATGTACATGATGATGATATAAATCTTATTAAACATGACAATGGATTTCCAATTGTTAAAACATCGCAGTTTGAAGCACGAAAAGATCGCTATGTTTTTCCAAGCCAATGCTATAACAAGTCTTTACCTATATTCAGTGAGAATGAATGAAGTCATTAAGAAGAGACATGGATTCAGAGGAAGAAGCGTAGAGTATACCGTAGAGGAAGAAGATGATATTGATCAAGAAGAAGATGAATAAAAGTAATAGAAGAAAGATGCATTGATGTACGTGAAGAAGATATCTTATAAGATGAACCGGGCATAGAGAGTGAACAATTAATATGGATGATGATGGTTGGAGAGGATATTATTGAAAATGACATAATTGATGATGATGATGACATGGTCGATCATTTCAACACCGTTTATGAATCAGATGTTTATATAGATGTCGATCAGTTGGATGAAGATCAAGAAGATACAAAAGAAGAATATTGATACAGAGGTTATGTTCGAGTATGAGCTGGTATGTTATAACTTTATATTTTAATAAGTAGGAATTATTGTCTTTAAATAATTTACTAATTATGTGGGTTTGTTGCATGTTGTTTATTATTTCAAACCAATAAATAATGGCCTTAATATTGTTTATTATTTCAAAGTGATTCACAAGATTCATTTGATTCTATGGTCAGTCTTTGAAAACCCATCAAATGTAAATAGTCAAGATCCTGGAAGATGATTTACCCCCAACTGTATAAATTTATTTAAAATTGCCCTTCTGCCTTCACTCTTTGTCAGGATGAAGACTTCGGTGTGATTTGCATGACCGCTGAATGAAACATTGATATTCTGACAGCCCCTCAGTGCATCCATAAGCCTCACAGATAGAAGATCCCATTATTAGAATTTTTGTCTAGCGCTGAAGCACAGACAGGTTACTTGAACATGTAAATCGTAGGACAACTATACCAAGTCTAAAATCAATCGAATCCACCCTAGTGTCGGAACTGCCTTAATTAAAGCCAAATCGTACTTACAACTGAAGGAATGGTATGGTAGTTCCAATATTGGATTGGATGTCTTGAGCTCTGCAATAGGCACTGGACCTGATCGTAATGAACCCCAACTAATTCAATGTGATGAAAATATGGACTTTGATGATGATCAGGAAAACAAGCCAGAGCATTTTGGAAATATTGAAGAAACTGAAGAGGTTTCCTGTGATCGATTGAATCAACTCAGCCATAAGACATCTACTGCAGGCTTGTTTGTATCAGAAGGAGAATCGGTTTTGCTTTCCCATGATGATGGATGCTGCTCTTTTCACGATATAGCAAATTCAGAGGTGTGGAGGTTTTAATTATTGTACTTAATTTTGGGGTTTATGGGTGTTATAATTTATACATTTTGGGATTTTATATTAGAAATAGGGAAATCTGGAAGACATGCTTTACCCCCACCATAAATTGCTGAAAAACCGGCCTTCAGTTCATCTTGCTCTAATGAAGACGAGGGCGGATTTGCATGATCAGTTGAATGAAAATGAATCAGATATTCGGGATGTTTTTGAGGGCAGATCCATAAGCCCCATAGATGAAGATCCCATTGCTGCAGAATTTCTGTCTGCGTTGAAGCACAAGTATAGTGTTGTATCGGAATACAAATTAGAGGACAAATATACCAAGTCTAAATCAACTGAATCCAGTTCTAGTGCTCTTGAACTTACCGAATTAAAGCCAGAAGCAGGATTTACAATCTCTAATGGGAACGGGTATGGTAGTTCCAATATTGGATTGGATGTCCGGAGCTCTACAATAGGCACTGGACCTGATCGTAATGAACCCTAACTAATTCAATGTGATGAAAATATGGACTTTGATGATGATCAGGAAAACAAGCCAGAGCATTTTGGAAATATTGAAGAAACCAAGAGTTTCTGACTAATTTTTAATTTACCTAAATCATAAGACTATCATATGTTTGTTGTATTTGATAGTAACTGACATTTTGTTTTCCACATGATGATGCTACTTTTTTCACCATATAGAAAATTCGCAGGTGTGGAGGTTTCTAATTATTGTACTTAATTTTGGGTTATGGCAGAATTTATACATTTGGGATTTATATTAGAAATAGGAACTGAAGATGATTTACCCCCACCATAATTGGTGAAAACCAAACTTTTAGTTTAGCTGTTGTGTCTCGAGGAGGGAAGATTTCCATGATCCTGTTGAATGAAATGTCAATCCATATTTAGATGTTTTGAGGGAAAATCCATGTTTCTCCCATGAGTGAATCCCCCATTGGCCACACTTTCTTATCAAAAGGATTGAAGCACAAGCATAGTGTTGTATCGGAATACAAATCAGAGGACAACTATACCAAGTCTAAATCAACTGAATCCAGTTCTAGTGCTCTTGAACTTACCGAATTAAAGCCAAAAGCAGGATTTACAATCTCTAATGGGAACGGGTATGGTAGTTCCAATATTGGATTGGATGTCCAGAGCTCTGCAATAGGCACTGGACCTAATCGTAATGAACCCCAAATAATTCAATGTGATGAAAATATGGACTTTGATGATGATCAGGAAAACAAGCCAGAGCATTTTGGAAATATTGAAGAAACTGAAGAGGTTTCATGATTTACTGAATCAACCAAAGCCATATATTCACTCATAGTCGGTTTGTATCGTAAGGAGAATCGTATTTTTCTTTCCCATGATGATGGATGCTGCTCTTTTCACGATATAGCAAATTCAGAGGTGTGGAGGTTTTAATTATTGTACTTAATTTTGGGGTTTATGGGTGTTATAATTTATACATTTTGGGATTTTCTATTAGAAATAGGGAAATCTGGAAGACAGGCTTTACCCCCACCATAAATTTCTGAAAAACCGGCCTTCAGTTCAGCCTGTTGTGCTGAAGACGAGGGTGGATTTGCATGATCAGTTGAATGAAAATGAATCAAATTAAGTTTTTTGAGTGTGGCAACCTACAGCCCCACAGAGAAGATCCCATTGCTCAGATTTTCATCAGCTATACATAGTGTTGTACCCGACCACAAACTTATAACCTATACTGACTAAACCAACCAAATCACTAGTGTTTTGAATTCCACCAATTGTGTCAATATATTCAGCACCCCAGCGGGGGAACGGGCACAGCTTCTGGAATATTGAATGATGTTCAGAGTTCGCAACAGCAACTGGACTCCGATCGTAATGAACCCAACTCAATGTGGATGAAAATATGATTTTGATGATGATTGCGCGGGTCATAGCATTTTGTAATATTGAAGAAACCCAAGATACCTTCGTGATTGGTTGAACCAAACGGGCAAGAGACCACCACAGTTTGTTTGTGGAAGGAGAAGGAGAATCCTGCCATTCTTTCTCACGATGATGATGCCGCCGCCAATATAGCAAATTCGTCGGTGTGAGGTTTTAATTATTGTACTTAATTTTGGGGTTTATGGGTGTTATAATTTATACATTTTGGGATTTTCTATTAGAAATAGGGAGAATCATAGGGGTTAGATTATTATCATGGTTTGAATTTCTATATTTGATATAAAATTCACCAATTTCTATTTAAAAAAATGATTTGCCTAAATATTTGATGCAGTTTAAATAGGATGTAGTTCATTTAAAAAATTGTTGAAATTTTCTAGAAACTATGATTGGGATTTAAAGAATATTTATGCAGTCTTTAAATTTTCCCTTAACATAAAGGGAAGTTGATGTATGAGTAATAGTCAGTATTTTTTTTTCCAATCTCCAAGAGAAGTGCCTAATACAAGCTCATACAACTCATTCAAAACATGTGGATAATTTAGCTTGCTGGATCACAGACAACCAGTCTGATGGGCTGCCCGGTAACATAGCCAGCATTCATAAAAGTTGGTAACATTGACTCAGTGTTTCTATTCATGAATTTTTATAATGAAAGAAATTATGGCATTCCACACCGAATTTATATTTCTACCAACGTCCTGATCATCTCTCCATTTTTGGCAGAGAGGGATGTCTCGGGGAGAAATTTTGGCTTTGCAAATGTTGTGCTAGAGAATCAACCTTGGTGGTACAGGCCATGTGGGCCTCTTATGGTATCTACTGCCAGTGCCCAAAAGACAGTTAATATTTATGATATTCGTGATGGAGATCCTGCGATTTCAATGTGTTTGTTTTGAAAGTTTATGTTTCATAGTAAGTCATCAATAGGCTCTAAAATAAGGCACATTGAAATCTTGGATACATGTTTCATGCCAAAATCAATTGTATCTTCCATAAATACACAATGTTGGACCACTCTGTATAATTCTGCTTCTCAGAAAATATTACATCTCCCTCATTATATAGGTGGTGTTCTTACATGCATAGCAAAGGCATTGTTTTGGCAATCATTTTATAAGTCACTAAATTTTGTGGGTACAAGGATCTAGGGTCTCCACATGAAACTGTGTTGCCCGGAGACTCACTCTGCCTATCCTTAAGTTTATAAACATAGTAGTATGGCAATGCTTCTTTCATTTTGTATGCATAAGATGATTTTTTGTCAAAGTCCATAATTATTTTTAAGTTTTATCCATCCCAGTTTTGTTATGAATGCATAGGTTTTTGGCTCAACACAGATCTGTTATATCTTTGTACTTTTCCTTTACTAACTATTTGAAATTTCTAGTTATATTTAGAGGTGTATTTTAAGGGATGAGGGGAATTACTTGGATTTAGTGCTGCCCACTCTCAAGAGAGGCTTACAGTAAACTATGACACATTGTGATGTATATCAGTGGTAGTTGGGGTAGCAACAAAATCAGTTTCATGCTTCAGTAGATTTATTCTTCTTGGAAAGCTTTCAGCTGACAAAAAAAAGGGAATGAAACACACAACCAGTCCCCTTCCTTTTATTGGACCACCTGCTTTCTTTTTATGAGAGCATCTACAGGCTAAATTTACTAGAAGTGGTCAAAAGTGAGTTTGGTTGGTTGGCAAAGTCCAACTATTCTTAGCCCTCAACAATGTTTAAATACTTCATAGGCATGTTAACCCCTCCTAGACTGTGTTGCGTAAGTGGGTTTTGCAGAATTTTATGCACTTAGGGTTAGACTCAAATTTTGAAATTTGATGTAATTAGGATTATATTCAAGCGCTGGCCAAATTGGTAAAATTGATACTCAGCCATAGCTGAAAGGAAATAATATGCAGTGGAGTCATTCTATGAAATGATTCAATTTGGCATGTGAATCTCACATCTAAGGGCCATTAAAATCCCATGGATGGAGACTGATCAGGATTCAACATTGTTGTTACTATTAGTGGAGTTGGGTATGGCACAAGTATAATAAAAATACCAGCAACAATAGTAACATCATAGATTCATAATCTTAATATCTATATTAAATGAGCATTAGAATGTAACTTGATTTCAGTAAAATCTCTAACAGGTTTTTTCTAAATCGGACCTGAAATGCTCACTTGTAAAGATGTTTGAGGCTTGAGGTTGTATGACACTGCAACAATTGACTTGTTGAGTACATGATGACATTAGGTCATTGTGAAACTGAATATATGCTACTTCAGTATGAAGATTGATTGCACAAACTGTGTTTTCTAAATAATGTTTCCAATGAAACTTGAAATGGCTCTTGTTACACTGAAAACATCTGTCATATTTAATCTACTATCAATTTGAGTGACAAGGGTAGCTAAACCACATGAAAATGCTCCGAAGATTTTACAGATGCATGGAAGCTCTGGAAATTTAGCCCCTCACTATGTTATCTGATGTAGGGGCATTAGGCCCAAGAAAAATTTTGTACATAGATAAATGTAAAGGGGGGTCTCATGTTTTATTTCCCTATGAAGTTATCCATAGTTGAGCTAATTTAGTTAATTTGTAGAGAAAATGTAACTGCCTGAATGATTAATGGGCACCTGAAGAGATAGTCAGTTTCAAAAGTTAAGCTAATTCTAGGAGTCCATCTCTATTTGTCAGCGTTAGTCTCAAAGTTAGGAATTTAAAGAGTTTGTGAGTCATTGAGAAATTTGAATCGATTCATTGTAATTGATATAAAAATAAACCTCTGTGACAGAGTCGATAGACCTGCACAGAAGACATGCAAAGAGAACTGCATAGAACTGCATAGGGAAGAGCAGGCCATTGTATCGAAGATCTGGTAGAGGGCCAGGGGACTGTAAGAAATTTCATTTATATAAGGAATATGTTAGTATTATATGTGCGTTTATTGAGTAAGTTTTTTGTGTGTGAATATATGTACGCATCCTGGTGAAACATAATTGAAATCCCATGGTAATTAAGAAACCTTGTGATGAGGTTATGTGCATATAGACTGGTTGAGTTCTCGGTGGAACACAAGCTAATGACTTAGGACTTATGAGCATTGGTGAATTCCACAGATAACTATGTCAAACAGTTGGGGAATTTCTCTATAATCAGTTGTGTCAACAGAGGGTGAATTAGGTTAATGACATTCCCATGCGCCTGTGGTAGAGCAAGGAGATGTTGTGCTCGAACCTCCGTGAGCTAGTTAAAACCTCGTAATGAGTGTTGTGAATGTGTAGGCGATTGAATGAACCAAGGATCGGTGTATTTATTTGCAGAGTCGATACTAACCTTGTTGGAACCATAAGACATAAATCGTGGCATATGTAAGGTGTCGTGTCTCCTCGAAATTGCCATTCTTGAGTTTGTTTGGTATGGCCGCACGAAGGATGAACAACGAGGCAGAGTTCAATGGTAGTAAGGCGTTTGTAAGCAGACAGAACCTGGAGTAAGAGTAGTCGAAACCTTGAGGACCGCAAAGTAAAGACGGGTTTCCGGCATATCGCACCGCCTTTGTACTCTAAGCGGTATTCCTCATTTGGACGCGATCAATGTCATAGGCCGACACGTGGCCTTGAGCGGTCTTGGAAACCCACTCTCATTGCGAGTTAACGACCGTGCAACTAAATCGCGTGATATCCAGTTGGATCATTGGATTGTCAAGGCCAGAGCGACGTATTATCCACTGTTGGATGTGGAAAGTCCGCTAGCACTGGGACCCATGGGTATATACGTCGATTATTGTTGTCCTAACTACAATTCAACGGAGGTATGTGCGGTTGTTTTCATTGACAAAAGTTTATTCATATTTATGTGCCCAAGCCTCATATGAAGTCCCAGTTATAAAGAGAATGCCATCACTAAAGGTTAGCGGGGTCCGATCTTATTATATGATTGTTTATAGTCGAAGCACTGCGGGGTGGTTTACTATATTAATATTTCACAGTCGAATTATGTTCGTAACAATTGGAATGGCCACAATTCATAACAAATATTGGAGATTTACTGTCCGGTTTTAAAGTTACATTTTTTTTTTTTTTAAATTGAACTCACCGTTGGTATATTGATGCTTTGTAAGCATCACTCTTCTGACGCCTTATAAGCGTCGGTCCTTCGAAATTTTGAATGATTTCCATTTTTTTCGATCTTATGACGTCCGTCGATATTGCGAAAATTCTTCCTGGCGTAGGTATTGTGACACTTTTGTAAAGCGTCGGTATTGCGACGCTTCTGGAAAGCATCGGTCTTGCGACACTTTTGCAATGCGTCGGTCTTGTGACACTTTTGTACGACGTCGGAATTGTGACATTTTAGAAACGTTGGAAGAGTGACAGTATAAAAACGTCGGAAGAGCGATGTTCAAAATTTCGGACCACATTTCGTCGGAATTACGACAATTTACAAACGTCAGAAGAGAGACGGTTTGGGCAACGTCAGACGAGCGACGCTTGTTTGGAAGTGATGAAAAAAGTGTCGGTATTGCGACACTTTTTCAAGGTGTTGGAATTGCGACGTGATGGCGAACCACGTTTTGTCCATCCTCGAACTGTCACTCTTGCGACGACTATGTGTCGGAATAGCGACGAAGTGGCCGTCGGAAATTGGGCATAATTTTCTAGTGAAATAAACTTGGTAAAACATTGGTGCAGTCTCCAATATTGTTGTGGTAGATTTGGTGCACGTGTGTACAAAATCACACCAGTTTAAGGGGTGTGGTTCACCCCTTTAAACTATTGGTAACAGGAAGAAAGAAGTGGAGTTAATAAGCATAAAATCTAGAGGAAAAGCATGCAAATGTATACTCAAATTAAACTAAAACTAAAAAACAAATATACATAATCTATTGAAGGGAGTCAAACGATAATTATGCAAACAACGGCTCTTGGCCCCTCTTATTAAGCATTTAATACGAAGAAGAAATTTTACCCTCTTGATAAAGGGCCCTAGACAATGGTTCTAGGTCCCGATGCAAGGATGTTGTCCTCCAAGATTGCCTCGGTGTAGTCTCTCTCTCTCCCTCTACTGTGTTGGACTGAAATTGTTGGATGGCCAACAATCGAGTCCCCTCTATCTCCAACTCCAGGTCACACACTTATGTTATTGATTCGAAAATTCTGGCCAACATAACAATGTGATCACCCATTCTTCATCTCATGGTGGCTTTATATAGGGGATTTCAAATCCTCCTTCCCTCCCTTGGTACAATGTGGATGGTGACCCAAGGGAGGGGTATGATTCTTTTGTGTGCTACAAATATTGCATTGTGTTCTCACATAGTGTCTAAGGAGGCATTGGTGGCTGTCCTTAGGTGGCTTCATGTAAGGACTAAATTTTCCTTTACTTTGTGTGGTCCCAGATAGTGACATTTTTCCTCTTTCAGAAATGCGCGCTTATCGGGAAAAAAGGCATGCAGAAGGCACTCTTCTTGAAGGATAATGCACGCAAATAGAATTTTATGACTAGTTCAAATTTGATTTTCTCAAAACCTTAGATATTTAAAATAATTTCTAGATTCCATATTGTCTTCCTGCCCTATAAATCCTTTGGCTTTACATTAATTAATGCCATCTTTTGTTGTACGATTTCCCAGTGTTAACACTACTACCACTATTGATAAAGCTATTGAGGTTAAAATGTTATTGAAGGAGAAAGAAGATAGAATACAATAGTTAGAGAGGCTGTTGAATCAATAAAAGTCTAATTCTAGCAAGCAAATCAAATTGAATATGTCCCAATTTCAAAAGGATTTTAAAAGTATTGATTTGCAACATCAAGTACAACTCATTGAGAAGCAAACACAACTAGAACCAACAATGACCAGATTACAAAGCCAGCCACAGTTAGAGTAATTCCTAAATGAAGAATTGGATGTAAATGCTAAGTTAAAGAAACAACAACAAGTATTTTGCCAACAAGCTTCTATTACTGGCTCATATTGTGACTCAAGTTAAATATTAATCTAGCAAGTAGCTATCCAGAAACTTGAATGTGAGAAGATCGAGAAGAAAATAAATGAACACATTCAATGGCAAGCATCAGACTTAGGTAAGGAAGCTAATCTACCCCAGGTAGATAAGTTCCACGAGGAAATCTTATTCAAATATTTGGAAGCACATATAAAGCAGGCAGAGAAAGCAAGAGTGAAAGCATTCAAGTTCGCAAAGGAAATTATTGAATTTGTGTGTGAACATCTTGTGAAACCAATACATATCAAAGAGTGCATGTCTGAAGTGCTCATAGAAGTCAAACAGCTGGAAACACAGTGGAAACAAAAGGCAAAAATTCAGGACGAAAAAATTAAAAAAGTAAATAAGTTTGATCAACAAAATAATTGGAATTTTCTTATCAAACCTTATCATCAATACCAGACCCTGCAGTCTTTAACAAATTTGACAAGAAGATCACATCCAATGCTCTGAAATGTGATATTCAATGGACAGGTCAAGTGACAAATTTCACAGCCAGCTCAACTCAAGGCCATGCTAGATATTTGTCAACTTTAGGGGGAAATCCAAAAGAAATATTGGAACTCATAAGTCATATTGTTACTTCATTTTCCTAGATTGTAGTTAAAGTTAGCCTTACGAGGATGGTTGTTTGAAATATCCTCTATTTTTTGTAATAACATATTTTAGAACATAGTTAGTTTATTATTTAAACCCCTCTCATGCATTTAGAGAAGGGTCTAGAAATTTGTCAAAAACATTTGTAAAGAATGCACTATTGTAAGTTTGTGAATGCATTGATGAATTAATGTAATGCAATGTGTTATCTTTTGACAATTAAAGTTGTTTAACTAATGTTGCACTACTGTACTAAAATTTCTTGAAAGTGAAGAGGTGCATATCAATTATTGTCGGTTTACATGAGTAGAACTTCGTACATATGGTACTTCTATTCACTTCTATCAAGTTTTTATTTCTAGATTGACAATCATATTTTTATTGCATTATATTTTTGAAACATTATTATAGATGAATGTTACATGCACTTATGTTCTAATATTTGTCTGTGATTTCTTATCCAATATATAATCACACATATGAATGCGATATATTTTTCACAATTCTTCTAATCAAACTAATTTTTTATAAGGATCATCTTATATACTTTTCATCTCTTTCAAATGTTAAATAATCTACATTACTAATAGTTGAAGGATATCTCTTTAGATCACATAAAGGAAGAAACACCCTGGGTATATAGTAGAATAAATATTTTAGATAGATTCTTGTGATAGACTAGAATCATTTTCCATTTCATGTTGTATAATCAAAACACACCTGAAAATAATCCTTATTGGGAAACTGGTCCCACTATCCCTAGTCAGAGCCACCACACCAAATGGAAAATGAGTTTCTTTAAGGTTTGGACCGGATGGTTTTCTCCCATGTTTTGGCAACAGAATTCTAAGGCCTGAACACATTCCATTGCAGAAGAAGTACTAGGTTTTTTTTTTGTAGGTTCTAAGAGGAAGGAAAGATAACCATAAGCAAACAATGTCTCTCTAAGACACCACATTTGTTTCACAAGAAGATGATTAGGAACCAATATGAAACATCAATGCATCAGAACATGCTAATTCAGATCAGATCCAGCACTTGCAAGCCTTTCAAATGCCACTGTCTCCATTTTATCCATGCTTCTTAATAAAAAATTCACCTCATTTCCCTTCATATTTTCCATTCACATTCATTATTCATTCACATTCACTTTCCATTTGAATTCATTAACTTCCATCCACCCTTACTTCATGAATAAAAGAAATCAACTCACTGACATGCTGATTAAATCCATTAACGTTTTCCTTTTCATGTTCATTTTCCTTTCCCAAATAAATCATGATTCAAAGAAAATTGTATATCTATAGTCCTTTTTGAGTTTTAAAAATCTTTTTAAAAAGTACCCTAAGGCTTGCATGCCTTAATGGAAAGTTCTTTTCCCGACAAACAATGGGAATACATTAATGTACCTTGTTTGACGAATCTTCTAGGTGACTCGACATCATAAAATTTATTTGTACCTAGCAACATGTGCTTAGGCATGTTGACTCTCATTTTCATCAATGGTGAGAGGTCTCACGTTGATTAGTGGTGTACATTAATGGCTAATAATTCAAAAATTTCTTACCATGTTTGACATCAGAAAATTCATTCGCATAGATAATAATTGTGCCAATGTGTGATAACGATATGAATACTATCAGATCCATCATTATTCAACATTCGTAGCAGATGCAGCAGATGTAGCAGATTCAGAAAATTCAGTACCAACAATAAACACTCACTTTCACAACTTCATCCACCATTTGCACGACCAATTGAAGAAGCCTCAGATTGGATTTTTGTAGCAACTACATATGCACATATTATCCATTTCATAGGTAACTGAAGGTATGTTATTTTCTAACTTTTTATCACGAAATTCCTTAAAATGCTAAAGTTGTAATTTTTGGAAAAAAACTCCACAATATTCCTTTTCTTACTTCATAAAATTGCAAAAACCATCAGTCGAGGGGAAGGGATATCGCTCCCTATATTTACATCTTATGCCACATCACTCTCATAAAACCAACATACAACTACTATTTCATTAAGATTCAAAATTATTATATGTTTTGTAAATAATCAATTTGATGGGCTTGTGGCTAATTGAAAAGATAAATTCTCAATGCTTTTAAGATATTTGGATGCAACAACGAATAGAAAAAGTATTTTTACACAAGAATCAATACTCATGAATTTTGGTTGTCACATAAGAACCAACCATAAAAAGAAAATAAAAATAAAAAAAATAAAAAAAATAAAAAAAATAAATAAATAAATAAAATATAAAAAATAAAAAATAAAAATAAAAAATAAAAAATAAAAATAAAAAATTTGGTTGTCACACACGAACCAATCATAAAGATGAAAGTTGCAATCCAATGTATTTCAAAGAAAACATTGCAAAAATAATGAAGATATCAAATTCTATGATAATCCAAAGTTAAAGGAGAATTAATACAAGCCAAAGCTCATTCAAAAGCAAGACAATTCAAAAATCAAATGAATCAATGTAATATGTTGCATGAGGATATGCAACAACTTCAATTGGGGGATATGTTGGGTCTCAAAAATTTCCTTAAAAATACATCCACTTTCACCATCATACCCATTATATCACCTCCATTTCACTACCATGTCACTACATTCATCTCACTTTCATCATCATTTGGGTTATCCTTGTGTTTTCTAAGCATTATTAATTTCTAGTGTTTTAAAGTAAATTTGTGATCAAAAGTTAGGAAATAATATGTATATGCTCATACCTTAAAAGTGGAAAGATTTTTGCGACATGTGTAGGTTCATTGGAATCTTCCAAGGCCCTCTTATGTGGCTCCCAAAGATCAAATTCGAATTTATCTTCATGAAATAAAGGATATTTGAAGGAGGGATATGTGTCTTATGATTAGCAAATTGGTTGAGAATATTATGGATCAAAGGAGAGAAAGGAGGATCCTCATTAATGAGGAGGTTTCTTAGGAATTTGTATAAATAGGAGATCCTTCTCCTTTCAAAGGCATGTGTAAAGTTTGAGAGATACTCAAGTGTGAAGTTAATATTGCTTATGTTTTGAATAAAATTCAAATTTGGCACCATGCTCATGAGTGGTGTTCACCTTTTTTTGGTAATGCTTGCATTGGGAGCCTCTTGACTTACTGTCTCTCATACTTTTGGATTGGCCATCTACAATGTGTGAGATTTATTTTCATTCATTGACTAAGATTATTTGCTTTCATAGATTTATTTCTTTGTGTTCATAGATTAAGATTTATTTTAGAGACACAAAAGCTTTCAGTTTGGGGAAGTGTTACTTTCATTCATTTCTTTATTATGATCATGACATCATCTATCGATCTCTTTATTCATTCTCAACACCTCCATTATTCCATGTTTTTGTACACCAAGCATAACGCTTGTAGCAACTACCCCAATCTGTTTTCTAGTGTAGCATGTGGGCATGCTAATTCTCTAGTTTGGGGGAGGAATTGCTACACATAATGGTTTTTTTTTTTTACTTTCTTTCTCATTTAAGGCATACAATTTCATTTTTATACAGTGTCGCAATTGATTTGCGCATATCTTTAAAACTATGAACTAAATTCTTGTGATTTTTGGAAAAGAAAGAGGTATTTTTAAAAAACACAATCCCATAAAATTTCAAGCTAAATTAGTTTGTAAAATTTCAGAAATCATGCACTGTCACCTACAACCATTTTTATTATATCTCATGATCCATGCATCAAAACGATCTGATTTTTGGATTAGAGAAGAATTAATATAGTTACAAAATTTCAGCAAAATCTGGTTTGTAGTTTTTGAGGAAATGGTTAATGAAGTTTGTAGTTGCTTGTATCATATTTTGTTGTAACTTGATCTACATATGATTGAAAGTCAATGTGAAAATCTTTATGCCTTCACCAACATCACTAAATTTGAATATTTATTATTTGAGGAAGAAGTCATTTGTTCCATCAATATAATGACTTGTGGTGAACATTTTGATTATTGTATTACAACTTGGTTAATATAGAGTCTTTATATTGCATGAGGACATGCAACATATTCAGTTTGGGGGTATGCTGGGCCACTAGATTATAATTATTATTACCACTTTCTAATGTCTATTTCATCCATTTCTACCATTCTTTATCATAATTTATCATTTAATTCAATTTTATAATAATTTACGCACTTATGGATAAGTAATACATATTCTCCTTTATTTTTAATAAACTAATAATTATTATGCATGATTTTGTCAAATATCATTTATTAATCTATTATAACATCACTCACACTTTTAGCCTCCAAGATATCTTCTAGATTGGAAATTTGATCTCCAACTATTCCAACTTAGAAATGCGCCGGGATAAACAGTGACGATTTTCTGTTGCTAATTTCGGACAAATGAAGATGAATCCTAAAAATCTGAGACGTGGGTTTTGTGAAAAACTGACCAATTCAGTTTTCTATTAGGAATTTTTCCAAAATTCGGTTTTCATTGAGAGAACCAGAAATTCATCTGAAGGCGATTTTTTGAGATTTGTTGTTGTGGTGGTTTTCCAAATTCTTCCAATTGCAGTACCAGATTCAACTTGGTCTAGCTGAGTCATGATATTTCAAATCTGATCTTGTTGATCGATTTGTTGTAGACAATCTCCAATTGTAATGGTAAATCATTTTCTAATCAATTTAGTTGTAATTTCCCTTTGCTCTCTATGTATTTAAATGAAAACATACATCAAAGAGGGGGAGAAAAGGGGAATGAAAAAATGAACAATTGTTGGATGAACGAATGAATAATTGTTAAATATGAAATGAATAAATTTTCAACTTCAGACAAAGCCAAGAGATTCATTCTGATGTAATTATTTCTCTCATATATTTCAATGAAGGAAGTTATCCGTTGAGTTCTACATTTGTTACTTGTAATTTGATCTGAATTATTTCTCAAGGCAGAACTGAGTCTTGGGCAGTTGGGCCCACTACCTTGGATGAGGTGTTGCCTTGAACATATCAAGTAGTTTAGTTGTGTGCTTCTTTATTTGAATTTCAATTATTTTTCTTTAAAGTATATTTCCTTTCTTTAAAAGTAATTTTTTGTTTGCTGCATTTTCCATATTTGTTGTTTCCTGCAATTTCTAGATTTCATATAATTTATTGTCCTAGATTAACATTTGAATTATGTTGGGTGCAATAGGTTAAAATTTCAATTCAACAATGTGTGGTTTAATTTATTATTGATTCAAGTCGTGTGATTAGCATAGTTATTTTCCTATCATTTACTTTCTGTTTTTGAGATTTAGTATTGTTTTTCATTCTTACATTTTATTTATTTTCGAATGAGCATGATAGTGTAGAACATAATCATGTAGAACCAGTATTATATGTTGGTATTTTATATGCATATATTTTTCCAATTTCCTCGAAATAAAAAGACATTACTTGGTTGATAATTAATTATTAGGTGATTAGTTGTTTTTATTAAGAAAATAATTTTACCCAACAAGTTTTCATCACCATTTTAGTCTTTTCATGATGAAGTTCATTCAGTGAGAGTCTCCATTAGGTCTGAGGCTTTTCAAGGTCCATCAAATCACCATTTGCATGCATAAAAGTACAGCAAGAAAGAGAGTGACAATAAACACATTTTATTATGAAAGTTTGACTTGTAAATTTAGTTTCAATTCAATATGTAATTTTATGTTCCCTAATATGTAATAAGTTCTCATGGCTCCAAGGTAACTGCATACTCAAGGCTCCATTAGCCAAGTAAGTCAAAGTTCCAAAAGTCATAAGTGTTCCAAATCCTATAAAATATCAAATTCAAAGGATCAAGATCAAAAAATGAAAGGTGAATTGCAATGTTTAAGTTGATTTTCAAAAGGAAAATGAGGGTCCCATGCCTATTTTTGAAATTTCATTAAGTATAAAGGGCCATCATAGACAAAGGAGACACTCATTTGCATCCTCATGCATTGACCTCTGAGCTTCCCCAAATCAAAAATCAAATTTTCAGCAAGAAAGTCAAATTTCCTTGAAGGCATTGTGCTCTTGCTTGAGGAGTTGTGCATTTGACCGAGAGGCGCTATGCTCCTAATTCAAGCGTTGCACTTTTTCCTGAGAGGCACTGTGCTTTTTCCAAATTTCTCCCATAGCTTGAAATATTCATTGTAGGTGGTCCATTGATCAAGCAAGGGTTTATTTAGTCAATTTCAAGTAGGTTATGCCTCTCATAGCCCTCCTTTTAGTTTATGATTGTGAATTCATGGTATAAACCCTCCTCATTCACTATTTCAAGTTTTGAGCCAAGAAACCATAGATTTCACTCTTGCAAGCCACCATTGTTTTACATAGACCCTATTTTACCTTTTCAAACTTCAGAAAACACTTCCCCTACACCTACATCACCTTATTTCCCATTCCCAAGCCCTATTCCCTAAACCCTAACACCCCTAAGCTGTTCTTTCCTAGGAAGCTAGATACGTCCCTATAATAGAAATTTCCTATCATATTTAACTTAAAATTTCAAGCCTCCCATCACTTCCCTAAGCTCCCAAAACCCTTTACACATTTCCCCAAATTTTCCCTCACTCATCCCAACCCCCTAACCCTACAATCCTACTCCCTTTCCCTTCCCCTTCTTCCCTAGGGTTTCAAGACAAATTGAACATACTGGAGGAGGAGAGAAACATAATGGAGGAAAAGAGAAACACCATGGAGGAGGAGAGAAATGAAATGGAGAAAAAGAGAAACACCATGGAGGAAGAGAAAAATACCTACAACAAAGGAGGGAGAATCTTAAGGGATGAACCTAGACCTTGAGCAGTATAAACCCTACCTGAAATCACACTACAAAGGAAACCCTAATTTGTCAAAAGGAGAAGGGTAAGATGGACCTACATGTTGATACATAGATGATAGCATAAAACACGTGATTTGGCATATCTAGAGAAATTGTGAGGAAATTAGGAGAAAATTTTGAGAAATTTGAAAAAATATTTGACGGCACATTTTCCATAAATGTCTTGTTTAGGCATAATTTTTGTAGAACATATTGTGGCCTAAAAAGGATGAGTTTTGAGATACTAGAGGGTTTTTTTGTTCTAATATATTAAAGTAAAAAACCTATGTCATAGTTTACATAGGTATTACATACTGAGAGATGTATTCACATCTTCACAACCTATTTTTCTGCCTGTGCAAAGTCTTGTTTTAGACACCTTTTTTGTAGAGAGGATCGTGGACAATTCGAGAAGCATCTTGGAAAACAAGAGGAGGTTGTTTTTCCTAACATGCCAAAGAACACAAATTCTCTCATTTTTGCAAAAAAAATCTTGTTTAGGGAGATATCACTCCATCTCTGAGGCCTATTTTTGCAAAAATCCCATAAATTTGACACAGTCCACTTGTCAAAAACGTATCGCCTAGGGCACTGCACTTTTTCTAGAAGCCTCCAAATTAAAAATGGTCACCAAAATTGGATTCAAAATTCCATATACATCAAATTTTGACTATTGGAACATCAAATGTGGACATTCTGTCAGGAAGAAATGCCCAAAAACACCCAAAAAATCACCTTTCTGGCTATTTTTTAGGTTGGCATTGCGCTTTTGACTAGTCTTGGGAGATTTCAATTTTGAGGGCCCTACATTAATCAATTTTCATACCTGAATGGCATTTTTGGAAACTAGACAAGAGAATATTTCCAATGAGCTATCTTGAGCTCAATTTTGACTTCAGAAAGTCCTCTAAAAGTTACCCTAAAGTTGGTGTTGTGCTTTTGCTTCACGTGTTGCACTTTTGCGAGTTCACTAATATTTTCCTAATTTTGAGTTTTTCTCAATTCATCAATGGATTTTATAGATTTTAGTAATTTAATTGATTTGTGTAAATGTAATTATGTCACTTTCAACTACTAAAGGTATATACATTGGGTAAAGTTAGGGATGAATTTGTTGACCTCCCTAGCCTTTGGGTTTCCAGTTGAGCACTTTATGGATCAGCTCCACGAGTCAGGGATTCGTCCCCTAAGCTGGAGAGAATCATTTTTGGTCTATATTATTCACTTTTTTTCTCATAGCAAGGGTTGGATGTTGTTGGATTGACCATTGAACACTATTTTAATCATATTTTTAGCAAGAAATAACAGACTGAGTTGCAACTACTTTGATGGAATTCTTTTGGTATTGTGATTTGAAATTGTTTCCTATTATGGTTTTTCAAATGTGTGAATGTGTTGTGGTTTCACATTCATTCCATTTTTTAATGTAATTGTTTGCTAAGTCAGAAAGACATAATTCATTAAGCTTATGCTATGTTTTGGAGGGATAGTTACAGTTTGTTTCATCTTCTTCTTAGTAGAAAAGAATTCATATTTCTTATGCTCTTTTCTCAAATGCTCGTAGTCTAGATCACTCCATCAAGATCTCATTTTGTGTTGAACTAATTACCTAACTTGCTCCATCAGATCCCTGCAATTCTCATCCTTGTTTGGCCTAACCTAGTTCCTTCCATGACCTATTCACCATCCAGCACCTTAAAATTCAATCAATAAAACCCCTATGCTACTATACCTATCCTAATATCTCATTGATTGTAATATTCCAAAAATTTAGCCTTCAACTAAATGGATTATTATAGTTTGTTTCATCACTAAGTAGGTGAATAAGTGGGTAGGGAGTCCTATAAATCACCTTAAAAGAAATAATAACACTCCTAATGTGAAAGGAGGAAGAATAAGCAGCTGGATTAAGCACCTTTGGGTGTGAATTGGAGGGGATACATGTTGAATAAGTCAAATTTGACCAAATCAACATCGTTGTCATGGAGGAGTGGCATTGATGATGAGACAACACATTTTTTGTGGCGGACAACTTGCATGAGCTTAGTGGAAAGTATGGATGGGACCCAATGTGAGAAGGCTCAAACACTATATATGGAGGGGATGGAAGCCATTGTTATTCATGTTTTTAGATTATCATTTTGATATTGGTCTTTTTAGACTTTGCATCCTGTAGCTGCTTAGCGGGGTTTGATGTGCTGTTTAACACAAGGGTGTTCCTGATCGGTAATCCCTACCTCATCCTCAAGGAAGGAGAGGTTTATTGGATTGCACTTCCTCATTTTGGAATTCTGGCCAATGTACCTCCTTCAGCTACAATGCAGTTTCATTTTAGAGCTGGGTTGTGTTGCAGGGTGCAGCAAAGGAGGATCACATAGAGCCAATTATGTGCTTGTTTTTTAATGGAGAGGTAGCCAATCCATTGGAGGATTAACAAGGAGGGCTCCTAGGCATATTTATATATATTTGGCATCAGGCCAACCATTTAGCATCCCTCATAGTGCAGTTTCAGTCTAGATTTGAGTTATTTTTAGAGGCAGTTGCTAGGAGGGTTCACTGAGCTCATCAGGAGGGTCTATTTTTGAAAGGAGGGATCAACCTTCTATTGAGAAATACCATTGGAGGATGACATTATAATTTCATATGTTTCATAGTCTCATTCTATTCAGTTCCAGTTTGCAGTGGCATATTAACCCCAGGGTTATTTGTCACATTGTATATTTCTTTGATATTTCTAGAAATATTTTCTGGGTTGGCTAGAAATCATGTATTAGAGACCATATCTTATTTTTTGTGCATTGCTTTGTATCTATCAGCCATATTACATTTATGTATGATTATAGTAGCAACTACACTGATATAGATAGTTTTGTCACTACTTTCTGGCATTCTATACAGTAGCAGCAACTCATGTGTTTATTGATATGATCATTGAAGGCTTGTTCTTATTGCTTGAGTGGCTTGAACCTCAAGATATTTTTGTATATTGTTGCTGATATCTTAATAAAATGATGGCTTCATATTAATCCCTCTTATGACATGTTAAGAATTTTTTTGTTTTACATTGTTATGTCTGTTGAGATTGCAACAAGATGATGAGCTTAGTGGAAAGAAGTTGCCTTCACTAAGTGGGCCCGCAGGCTATTTTTGGTGCAAAGTCTATTTTTAGACTATGTCAATTTTTAGACATGTCGATCATATTCTATGAGTTGTAGGATGTTATTTTTGGATGGTTGGTAAAGTTGGAAAAATATATGGAATTCTATTTTTAGACATATTGGGTGGAATCTATTTTTAGATTGCCAGTCTAAAAATAGATATTTCGAATATTATTAGCTCTTAGTAATATTTGGACTATAAACATTATCTTATTCTCTTGGATCACTTCAGTTAAGTGCACAGATGTGGCACAAGAGCTGACAGAAGTAATTACGCTATTCTTGAGGGTTAAGTGGAGCTATTGCATGGAGACTTCAGTTAGAACTCATGTGACAAAGTTTGGTGGAGTTATTGAGGTAGTTAATGCAGTTGTGTTCAATTTAAGTTAGACATAGTTGAGATAGTTGTATCTAGTCTAACTGATTGATACACTAGTGAGAGTGGTGTGACTTAATTATTAATTAATTCACTAATTATTAACTCATTAATCAATTGAAGAATACATCAGTTGACTACAGTGCATGGATAGTTTCAGTGGAGACCAGTGGAGAGGTAGGTGAAAGAGCAATGTGACTATCAGTTGTGACTATACTGGTGCATGAGTTTGCACCACACATTGATGGATATGCAAATGAGGATTGTGCAGTGCAAGATAGGTGGATTTGAACTCATTCAGAGCCCATATTCAGCAAGGATTGCACAGTAGAGGCAGGCTAGCAGGTGGCAGAGATCGGTGCATGGGATTTACTAGATCGGACCTGATTAGTGTGTAGCAATTGGAGATTGTACCGAGAGCTGCTGAGGAGCTTTGTATGATGATTGTTACATGATCTCTATGACATATAATATACAGATAGTTGGGGGTTTTCAGCTTTAAGCTTTCCCATAAATCACTACATTCATATGTGTGAATTTTTATGGTTTTAATGTGTGCATGCAATTGATTTAATTTCCGCAAGTAATGATCAATAGTAGAAGAGATTCTGTATTGTGCATGAAGTCAAATAGTGTGTGATTAGGAGAATATTGGATGTATAACGCATTAGTTATATAATTTCTACATGGTATCAAAGCGATATTGATCATTGGATCAATTGGAAATCATTGAAGTTGTTGAGTTTTGTGCTGGTGGAATTCGGATTTGCAGTAGTGTTTTCTTGGTGGCAAAGTTGAGATGTCTTTCAACGGATTGCGATTGGAGTATGCCCTTGAGGGCAGCTTGAATTATATTGCATGGAAGGATAGGATGGATGCGGTGCTAGAGGATAATGGGTTGAATGAGTTCATAGATGCAGAAATTCCAAACCCTACTTCTAGTGATGCTTCCGCACTTGACGCATGGCAAAAGAAGACAGCAAAATGTCGAAGGATTTTGTTGGAAGGTCTGAAGGATCACAGAGTGTCTAGCCTTCATGGTAAAGCTTCTCCATTCTCGATGTGGAAAGCTTTCACAGACTTGTTCCAAAGCAAGAGCGACCAGAGGAAGTTGGCGCTCAAGGATAAGCTCAGGAAAATAAAAATGGAGAAGGGAAAAAGTATACCCAAGTACCTCACGAAGTTCGTCTAGTGTAGGGATGAGATGGGAAGTGTGGGGGTTACTATAGATGAAGAGGATTTGGTGAGCTTGGCTCTGCTTGGGCTTCTGAAGAGTTGGCATTCCTATGAGGAATCTGTCAATGGTCAAGAGAAACTGCTAGGATGGGAGCGACTTTGGTCGGATCTTGTTCAGGAGGAGATAAGGCAGAGTACTAGGGATGGATCTTCATCAAAGAATGAAGATGAAGAAAATTGTGATTTGGTTGCCAAAGAAAGGAAGGGGAAGAGCAAGAAGAATGCTTCTCAATCCGATGCGAAAGGCAAGAAGCAAGACATGTCCAAGGTGAAGTGCTTTCACTGTCACCAACATGGACATTACGCCACTAATTGTCCACAGAAGAAGAAAAATAAGTAGGTTGCTGGATCTGTAGCTGGAGAGGCCTTAGCCTTGCATTTTGAGCTGGATTTTTCGCTGATCGCATGCTTGGTCTCAAGTGTGATGGGTTCAGTGTGGTTTCTTGAAAGTGGTGCGTCTTTTCATATGACCGAAGACAAATATTTGTTCAGTGATCTGGATGAGAAGGATCTTGGAGTGCACATCAAGATGGGCGATGATGGTAGATAAAGTGCGACTGGTATTAGGACCATTTCCTTTGAGAGGTAATCTGGTAAACCTTTCATATTGAAGGATGTCATGCATGTTCCAGGATTGAAGAAGAATCTGATCTCAATGGCCATGTTGGAAGACAAGGGATATGATGTTGTCTTTAGCGAGGGAAAGGCTTTCTTGTGTAGTAAGGCAACTAGTGAAACTCAGAGGATAGGAGTTCAAGTTAAGAACCTTTATCAGTTGCAGGTAGATGGCTGCACAGCAATGGTAGGTAAGGTAGAAGGAGTGGTGAGCTAGGATGAGGGCGAGCTATGGTAGAGGAGATTGGGCCATCTTCACCATGGTGCTTTGAAAATTTTACAGCAGATTTCTACCAGGCTTCCCAAAGGTACACTTGTGCAGTCATATTAGTGCAAGGGATGTACTTTGGGAAAATTTGTGAAAGCCACCTTTTATAAGAAGGATAGTCATTCCATGATGATCCTTGAGAGAATTCACACAGACGTGTGTGGACCTTTCTCAGTAGCTTTGAAAACAAAGCATAGGTATTATGTGATATTTGTTGATGAATTTTATCAGAAGTGCTGGATCTTCTTCATGCAGAAGAAGAGCGAGAGATACTCAAAGTTTTGTGAGTTCAAGGCACTAGTGGAGAAAGACTCGGGGAAGTAGGTGAAGGCTCTTAGGAGTGACAATGGTGGTGAATTCATCTCTGGCGAATTCAAGGACTTTTGCAGCGCAGAAGGAATTCGAAGAGAGCTCATAATGCCTCATAACCCACAACAGAATGGGGTCACGGAGCGAAAGAACAGAACGATCATGGATGTTGCATGGGCGATGTTGCGTGATCAAGGCCTTCCCATAAACTTGTGGGCTGAGGCATGAAATACTGTGGTTTATGTGCAAAACCGTTGTCCTCATAGAGTGCTTGGCATGAGTACACCCGAGGAGGCATTTTCTAGTAAGAAGCCCGATATTTCTCATTTGAAGATTTTTGGCTCACCTGTTTACATTCACGTGATGAAGGATGCCAGGAAGAAGATGGAGCTGACCGCAGAGGTTGGGATATTTATGGGGTACACTGATATGCCCCACAACTATCGTGTGTATTTTCCAGACAGTCGGAAGACTATTGTGCGATTGGATATCAAATTTCATGAGGAGAAAGACATGAAGTGTTCGCTTGAGAGGGAGCCACACTTGCATGCAAATGAGGAGCTATTAGTTCCTAAGGATGAGCCTCAGGATGTGGATCAGACACAAGAGGATGTGGATGTGAAGCACACTACAGAAGTTGAGCGACTGAATTAGGATGCAGAGAAGATTGTAGGAGCACCTACATCACAGCGCGGATAGAGACAGTCACCTGACCGATATACTAGATACATGGCTTTGATGAGCAAGTGTATCGTCAAAAAACCATCCTCTTTCGAGGAAGCTATGGAGTACCCTACATGGGTAGATTCCATGGTGGAAGAGTATGATCCAATTGTCAAAAATAGTGCATGGGAGATTGTCCCAAGGCCGGAAGGGAAATCAGTGGTAGGTTTGAGATGGATCTACAAAGTGAAGCAAGCAGCTGACGGGAGCATCGAGAAGTACAAGGAAATATTTTTTTCTCGGGGCTTCTCATAGATTGAGGGGATTGACTATGAGGAAACCTTTGCACCTATCGCAAGGTATTCTTCCATACGGAGCATCCTATCTCTCTCAGCGTAGATGGGGTGGCATATTCATCAGATGGATGTGAAGACTGCGTTCCTCAACGGAGTGATTGAGGAGGAGGTGTACATAGAGTAGCCCGAAGGTTTCGAGATCCTCAGCAACAAGTCACATGTGTGCATGCTCAAAAGAGCATTGTATGGGTTGAAACAAGCACCTCGTGCTTGGTACACACGGATATGCAGTTATTTCACCAGACTTGGTTTCACCAAGAGCGACGTGGATCCCAACCTGTACCAGATAGTGATTGAGGGTAAGTTGCTGATCATTGTACTTTATGTAGAGGATTTGATACTGACCGGTGATGAACAGTTGATAATCTCATGCAAGGCTGATCTTTCAAAAGAGTTTGAGATGAAGGACTTGGGCCTCCATTATTTCTTGGGATTGGAAATTTGGCAGTGCAGTGATGGATTGTTTGTGTCTTAAGGAAAGTATGCCCAGGAGACATTGCAGAAGTTCAACATGCAAGGCTGCAAGCCTATCGACACTCCTCTTCCTGGTGGTTGGAGGAAAGAGGATGTTACATCGGTAGAGGTAGTGGATGCCACTGTTTACCAACACTTGGTGGGGTCGCTTATGTATCTAGTCAATACATGACCTGACATATGCTATGCTGTTAACCAGCTTTCAAAAGCTATGGTTAAGCTGAAAAATCTCTTTTGGAAGGCGGGGAAGCATGTATTGAGATATCTCAGAGGCACATCAGGATATGGACTTTGGTACAGACAGTCAGATGAGATGAAGTTGTGTGGCTTCACAGATGCAGATTGGGCAGGGAGCCCAACGGACTGAAAGAGCACATCTGGAGGGATTTTTAGTATTGGGTCGATAGCAGTTTCTTGGTACAACAAGAAGCAGAGACCCATGGCACTCAGTTCAGCAGAGGCCGAGTATATGGCAGCAAGTTTGGCTGCATGCGAGGCTATATGGATTAGGAAGATCCTAGTCAGGTTGTTTGGTTCACACTTAGATCCTACTGTGATATATTGTGATAATAAGAGTTGCATCAAATGCTCAGTTAATCTAGTATTTTATTATAGATCTAAACACATTGACATCCGGTATCATCATATCAGAGATTGTGAGCAGCGGAAGATCATGTTACTTTCTTACATTCCTACGAAGGATCAGGATGCTGATATCTTGACGAAGACGCTCACCAAGAGAAAATTCGAATACCATAGAGGCAGGATCAGGGTGGCAGATAATCCCTATCTTGTTGAGAGGGAGTGTTGAGATTGCAACAAGATGATGAGCTTAGTGGAAAGAAGTCGCCTTCACTAAGTGGGCCCGCAGGCTATTTTTGGCGCAAAGTCTATTTTTAGACTATGTCTATTTTTAGACATGTCGATCATATTCTATGAGTTGCAGGATGCTATTTGTGGATGGTTGGTCAAGTTGGAAAAATAGATGGACTTTTATTTTTAGACATATTGGGCGGAATCTATTTTTAGATTTCCAGTCTAAAAATAGATATGTCGAATATTATTAGCTCTTAATAATATTTGGACTATAAAAATTATCTTATTCTCTTGGAGCACTTCAGTTAAGTGCATAGATGTGGCACAGGAGCTGACAGAAGGAATTACACTATTCCTGAGGGTTAAGTGGAGCTATTGCATGGAGACTTCAGTTAGAACTCATGTGACAGAGTTTGGTGGAGTTATTGTGGTAGTTAATGGAGTTGTGTTCAGTTTAACTTAGTTAGACACAGTTGAGCTAGTTGTATCTAGTCTAACTGATTGATATACTAGTGAGGGTGGTGTGAATTAATTATTAATTAATTCACTAATTATTAACTCATTAATCAAATGAATAATACATCATTTAACTATAGTGCATGGATAGTTTCAATGGAGACCAGTGGAGAGGTAGGTGAAAGAGCAGTGTGACTATCAGTTGTGACTATACTGGTGCATGAGTTTGCACCACACATTGATGGAGATGCCAATGAGGATTGCACAGTGCAATCCAGGTGGATTCAAACTCATTCAGAGCCCATATTCAGTAGGCATTGTGCAGTAGAGGTAGGCTAGCAGGTGGTAGAGATCGGTGCATGGGATTTGCTAGATCATACCTGATTAGTGTGTAGAAATTGGAGATTGTACTGAGAGCTTGTGAGGAGATTTGTATGATGATTGTTACATGATCTCTATGACATATAATATACATATAGTTGGAGGTTTTTAGCTTTAAGCTTTCCCATAAATCAATGTGTTACTATGTGTGAATTTTTATGGTTTTAATGTATGCATGCAATTGATTTAATTTCCGCAAGTAATGATCAATAGTAGAAGAGATTATTTATTGTGCATGAAGTCAAAGAGTGTGTGATCGGGAGAATCTTGGATGTATAACCCATTAGTTATATAATTTCTACAATGTCTTCTATTACTGCTATTTCCATTTTGGAATATTACAGTGGTATCAGAGAATAATCTTGGCTCAACATGTGCATTCAAGACATTATTCCATTAGGAGGAGAATCTTCTGACAGTAAGGAGAAGTTGTACAGAAGAAAAAAAGGCATGACTCCATTATTTGGAGAAATGAAGGAAGAGAGGATCTCCCATCTTCTTTTCCAAACTGTGAAGAATATCAAGGAAGATATCAAGGAGATGAAAGGGGTGAGGTGTACAAAATTTCGAAGAGGGTTTGAAAGTGAAGCAAGCCCTAGATATTCACATGATGGGTCTGGATATTCAACCACACATGCAAATCCACATTGCAGTCTATTGCCCACATTCATTGCAAGAAAAATGGAGGAAGAAGATGCACCCAAGGAGGAGACCTTGAGTGACTATCTTCAGGAGTATGAGTCTCATTCTTGGAGATTCAAAGAGCACTTGGACTTCCAAGGGTTTTTCCAACTCAAGGAAGACAGAAGATCTAGCAACCATAATAGAAGCAAGAGAGGTAGAATCTTTCTATCTAACTTTGATGGATCAACAAAGTGCATATCCAAGGCTTGGGTGAAGGAACTAGATTCCTATTTTTAGCTACACCAAGTCTCAAAAAACGAGGCCATTAGAGTAGCAGCGCTACACCTTAAAGGTATGCACCATGATTGGTGGTTTTATAGTTCTGCTTCATTTCATCATGCAAGTGTAAATACTTATGGAGGTTTCACTAAGAATATAGTGAAAAGATTTGATATTAAACATTGTCAAACATATTTTGTTGAAACCAAAAATTCAAAACCTTTGCATGAGTTGGAGGTATCTATTTTACCAACTCCACTCCATATTTCTGTTGGAGGGGATAAAAACATGCATAATACCTTGTCAACGACAAGATCTCCACTTCTTGGAGAGCCTTCTTCTATAGATGAAGACAGGGAGATTCCTTCTTCTAAGGAAGACCAAGATATAGGGTCTCTCATTGCTTATGAGGAATTCTTAAATATTGGTGAAGAGGATGAGAAAAGAAGAGCTAATAGCGTTGTACCATTAGGAGAAGAGAAGAAGGATCATCATTAAGGGATGATGAGCATTCACCCTTATCCATTTCAAGAGGTTTCTGCATAGAAGAAGGAGACTATATTGCGCAATGAAAGGAGGGACAAATCGGTCTACTCATATATACAGTCTGCTTTAGATTTTGATGTCTCACTACATGGGGGAATTCCACCTGGAAGGCCACCATATCTAGAGTTGGTGAGAGAAATATTACCATTTGGTTCACCACTCTTAGATTACAGATGAGTGAAGACCTTGGAGGGGTCTAGTATAGCGCAGAGAGTCTGGGATAGACTTAAGGAGGAGGGATACACTCTCCCATTATCAGCAATACCCACTCCCACTACATATTTTGTGATGACAGAATTTGTTGCAGTGATGGAGGATGGCACCACCATGGTGCAAGGGAGCTCCTTATGGATTTGGAGAAACAGAGGGTACTTCCCTTGAGGAAGGAATCCTCCATATATTGGAGTATATGGAGGCCACTCATGCTTACATTAGCCAAGATCAGGAGGTTATTTTTGGATGCTAGCTTCTCATGGGAGGCCAACTTCCAAATGCCACCACTTCTACTTGAGCATGAGCAGCTGCATGATGGGAATGGAAACACTTTGGAGGATGAATTTTCCATGAAGGATGTCAGAGGAAAACATAGTAGCACATGGGGAGCTTCACATTACAGATCTACAATGCTATCTCTTAGGAGGATTGATCCATATTGGAGGTCTCAACGTTTGGTAGAGTACTCCAAGGATCTTGGTGCTTGCATGATTCTTGATGATCTGGAGGGAGATGATAGATACATGGTGGATGATGATGTCATATACTCTTATGGTAGAGTCTTCTTGACTAAAAATTTTGAGCTTAAGGAGAAGCTGTTACATGCACCACATGTAGATTTTATTTACATGCACTCTGATGCATATTATTCCTTGATGGAGGAGTTCACTTGGGAGGGAATCTAGCAAGATGTATATCATCATATGGAGAGATGCATAGCCAAGATGATGATGGAGAGGTTGTCACAACCACTTCCCTACTCATTGAGAGTGAGGGAGAACTTTCAGTTGAGCCATTTCAGCTCAATAACCAAGGTACATGATAGAGGATGTACATTTATGCATTATGATTTGTACTTCTTTATTTTTTATGAGCAGCAATTGTACCAAGGAGGGTAATTCCTTCTTGTATATTTAATTGTGATTTACTTGAGGCCATTTGCATCATTTATGTTAGCCATTCTATTGGTGGTTTGTGGGAAATGCCACATGATTCTTGGTGTGCACCATTGGCACCAAAATTTACTTTCATGATCCCATCTTGTAGGATGATTGTTGCAGCAAACAAGCGGCTGAAAAGACACTTGTTATACTTTGTTTTGAGGTAGGCAGGGGATACATTGTGCTAGTTCCACATATGTAACTATGATCCACCTCCCGTTTATCATATGGAAACTTGTTTTTATTTGTTTTTTCTTCCATATATTGATGATGTTCTTATTCTTATGAGAAGCTTTGTTGGGAAGATGGCACAAGAGTTGGAGGTTCCCATTAGGAGTATGATTCTCCATACTTCATATGTTGCATGTTTCAGGAGAAACAATGGGAAAAACATGATTGCCACACTACATCTCTTGTCTTCATGTGGGAAGAGCCATTTGGAGAACTTGAGTTCTTGCGAGAGTCACTACATGGATTTTTTGCTTGGTGGGGTAACTTGGGACATTCTTGGAGACCATAATATCTCAGCCCAAGATCAGTAGTAGCCCCATAAATATCATAAATGGAGAGAGAAATAACATCGGTAGGAGAATACAATCTCTCCATACAACCCCAATACATTTCATGAACCAGGGTTTGAGGATTTCTTTGATGAGCTACCTAGGATGGCTCATTTAATTTGGATGATAGCATGGGTATGGGAGTCTCTTATTGGGATGGAGATTCCAAATTTTCATAATCTCTCTTACCTTGAGGAGGCCATTGGACAACAAGAAGGTTTCCACTTACACCTTCCACTTTCTCATGATGTGAGCCATTTGGTTTTGTATACTTGCGAGGAACCATTGGGGGGAAGATCTATTACAGATTATTTTGAGCATTGGTGGGGAATATTTGATGAGGAGCCTACAAGAGGAGGAAGGGAGAATTTTTCCATATCCTTGCAGTTGCTTGAGGAAAAGCAAAATTTTGGAGGGGAGGACTTTAATATTCCAAAAATTTAGCCTTCAGCTAAATGGAATATTATAGTTTGTTTCATCACTAGGTAGGTGAATAAGTGGGCAAGGAGGCCCATAAATCTCCTTAGAAGGAATAATAAAACTACTATTGTGAAAGGAGGAAGAATAGGCAGTTGGATTAAGCACCTTTGGGTTTTAATTGGAGGGGATACATGTTGAATAGATCAAATTTGACCAAATCAACAGTGGTGTCATGGAGGAGTGGCATTTATGATGAGACAACGTAGTTTTAGTGGAGGAAAAATTGCATGAGATTAGTGGCAAGCATGGATGGGACCCAATTTGAGAAGGCTCACACACTATATATGGAGGGGATGGCAGCCATTTTTATTCATGTTTTTAGATTATCATTTTGATATTGGTCTGTTCAGGGTTTGCATCCTTTAGTTGTTTAGCGGGGTTTGCTGTGCTGTTTAGCACAAGGGTGTTCCTGATCAAGAATCCCTACCTCATACTAAATGAAGGAAAGGTTCATTGGATTTCAATTCCTCATTCTGAAATTCTGTCCAGGCTACCTCCTTCAGCTACAGTGCAGTTTCTGTTTAGAGCTGGGTTGTTTTGTCCAGTGCAATAAAGGAGGATCACATAGAGCAAATTCCAGGCTTGTTTTTCAGTGGAGAGGTAGCGTATCCATTGGAGGATCAACAAGGAGGGCTCCTAGGCATATTTCTATATTTTTGGCATCAGGAAAGCCATCTACCATCCCTCACAGTGTAGTTTCAGTCCAGATCTGTGTTATTTTTAGAGGAAGTTGCTGGGAGGGTTCATTGAGCTCATCAGAAGGGTCTATTTCTGAATAGAGGGATCAACCTTTTATTGAGAAATACCATTGGAGGAGGAAATTATCATTTTAGATCTATCATAGCCTCATTTTATTCAGTTCTAGTTTGCAGTGGCATATTAACCTCAGGGTTATTTGTCACATTGTATATTTCTTTGGTATATCTAGCAATCTTTTCTGGGTTGGCTTGAAATCATGTATTAGAGCCCATATCTTCTTTTCTGGGCATTGCTTTGTATCTCTCAGCCATATTACATTTATGTAAGATTACAGTAGTAGCTACACTGATATAGACAGCGTTGTCACTATTTTCCGACATTCTATACAGTAGCAGCAACTCATATGTTTATTGATACGATCACTGGAGGCTTGTTCTTACTGCTTGAGTGGCTTGACCCTCAAGATCATTTTGTATATTGTTTCTGATATCTTAATAAAATGATGGCTGCATATTAATCCCTCTTATGATATGTTCATAATTTTTGTGTTTTACATTATTATGTCTTGTATTGTTGTTATTTCCATTTTGGAATATTACATTTATCCACCCATATTCGCTGATATCCATTGGAGAGAGCCCTCTCCTGCCTAGTAGGGCTAGATACTTGGAAAAATTTGGTATGTAGTTACCTTTTCTCATTTTTTCTCAGCCTCGAAGATCCAGTGGAGTGATAACACATGGTGTAGGTTTTATGTTCAGGGACACTTCCTAGAGTGGGTGTGGAACCATATTGTTATGTCACATAAGATGTAATAATAGTAAATAATATTGGCTTTTGAGTATTTAGGTAAATCACGTAATGACCTATCTTTGAAAAACCCATTATTTAATATTTTCAAGTTTTTATAACGCCATGACTTCGTGATTCTTATACCATGTAAAACTATAGCTCCATTAATTCTTAATTATTATAGATTTTATACTATGTAAAAGTATTTGTATTGTTGGAAAAGTGTAACATACCTTCCTATACACATTAATTAACTATTAAATTTGGATTACAGTTAGACTCCTTCATTATTTAAAATGTAAAATTGTAACTTTCATTGATACTTATGAAAAAATGTCTTTCCCAAGTATTGGCCTTGTATAGTCCGTGTGTTGCACATACATTGTATATAATTTTCATTTCATAGGTTTGTAAATTGTTGTATGTTTTATAAATATTAGTAATCTAAATCCACATGGAATTGGTCATTTGAATTCTCTAGATGCACCCTAATTCTTTTCCAAGTGGAGTGGAAAACCTTGGGATTGATAAGGTCCCAGATCCACACTTCCAAATTATTAGGTTTTGGTATCTACAGTCTAGAATGGAAGGGATGATTAAATTTAACTATCCTTCTCTCCGTGCCGAGTAAGGTTTCATTCTTGTTATTCTTTCCACTGAGGAGCCTCTAGAACCATGGTGGTAGAAGTGTTTCCATGGAGGTGTATTTTCGCATCACCATACTTAACCTGGTAATGTTTTCCATCTAGTTGCTTAGTGTTAAATTTCCTTTATTTATTTGCTTGAGTCTCAATATCACCTCAAAGCCACGCTCACATACAGGTAATGATAGGATTTTGTTTTATTGTTTCAAGTGTAGAAAAATGCACACTAAACCTCCAGAAGTTTCCACCCCGGTCTAGAATTCTGGTAGAGTTATTGGAGATGTGTCAGATATGACCTTGTTGTATGTATTAACTACTAGGTTTAACTAATTCTATAACATATTGATACAACACAGTTCAAGATTTTTTTGTTGAAGGAACAATGGATAGAGAGATGCGTTTAGCTGGAGAAAGAATTTGAGGTTCCTATTAGGTAATTCTCTTACAATTAGTTCATTTCCTTCCTTTATTTTTTGCATAAGATGTAATACTAACTTATTTTGTCCCTTCAAAGGTGATACATATGTGTGGTTATGGTTTTACCATAATCTTGATGTAATATTCCCAATATTTCACAAGATAATTGGAATATTAAAGTTCTTAATTTTCTTAATTAATTAAGTAAATAAGAGGGTGGAGGGACCCATAAACCCCATAGATGAATAAAATCCACTTTTGATCTGTGAATGTGGATAATTTAGATGTAGATCTACATTATGGAGTAGTGGAGAAACTTATTAAATGAAGGAAGAGTGGAGATCATGGATCATTAATGTAAAATCATGGAGACCTTGGAGGAAGTCAACTGAGATCATGTTGCATTAAAAGTAATATCATAAAGCACTTATGATGAATTAGTGGAGGAAGTGTTGCATCTAATGCACACATGATGGAGAGAGTGGGAACTAGATGCATACATGATGGAGATCATGGAGAGACAACACAATCTTCATAGAGACTAGTGGCCACATGTACAAACAAGTTATGAGGTGGGCCAAGGCTATGGAAGGCTCACAATATATATAAGGAAGATGAAGGCAACAATAGTGGCAGTCTTTGGATTATTATTTTTGATCTATTTAGATCTAGATTTGTCGATTGACATTTCTATGCACGCTTCAGCTGTTTAGCTAAGTCTACAATGTTGTTTAGCACATGGGTCTTTTCGAGCATAAATCCTACCATTACCCACGGGACTTCGAGTGCCTACTCTGGGAAGGTTTTGTTGAGATTCCATTCATCATGAGCCATTGGTGCCACATTTAGCCACTCTCATATGCACATACAGTCTCACGAATAACGCATTCCTGCTTGAGTGTTTGAGAGGAGGAGGTAGTTCTTGGCATTTAAACTAAGAAAATGGTGGAGGATTCATCCTTTCACCTTGTGCTTCAAGATCAGTCTGCCAGGATTTGTATATTCATATCCAGCATTCAGGCCAACATTACACACCTCCATGCAGTAGCAATTCCCTAAGGGATTGCACAGAAGTCTTGCAGATCAGAAGGAGGAAGGAAGTTTGATGCAGGAGCATTAGGCTCAAAAAATTCCTTGTATTTTAATAGGTATAGGAGGTCTTGTATTTCCCAAGAGATTGGATTCTTACGTAACAAATTAAAATAATTTGTTTAGAGTTGAGTGATTTTAATAAGAGATATTTAAAATAGGATTAATTAAATATTGAGAATATTTTTTTTGTAAATGTTCCCGAAAGAGAATATGAGAGAATTAGGAATTGGTTTCATGATTTTGTGCATAAGAGAGGATCCTTAGGGATTCGCTGAGTCAAATGAGGACTTAGAGGATTCTTAGGAATTTGTTGAGAAGAAAAAGGATCTGAAACCATAATTGGTTTCAGAACCATTTGTATAAATTATAAGCCTCAAAGGCATGGAAAGATAGATAGAGAGATAGAAAAGTGGTGAGACAGATAGGAGATGTTTTGTAAGCCTACAGGAAAATTAGAGAAAAGGCTACTGATACAAAAGATCAGGCCAAAGAGGAGAAGCCGTGTAAATATTTTCTATATATATATATAATTACTTGATTTCTGAGTTATTAAGTGTGCATTGAGGAATTCAATCTGTTACACCATTTTTTGGTCATCTAACCTATTATCATTAGATGGACCCAAGTACACCGTGTAAGACCAATTTTACCCTAAGTAAAATTGCTTTCACTATTTAAAATAACTTAATAAAACACATTTATTAGGTGTTTATGGTCTAAACAGGAAACCCCAAAGGGAAATATTAAACAAATCCATATTTGTTTGATTTTCCTCATGGAATAATTAATTAAACAATAATTTAATTATTATTCCTGGTTATATTTAACCCAAAACAAGGAAATTAATTAGATAAATCCTTATTTATCTTATTATTTTCTAGGAATGATTATTTAAATCTTATTTAAATAACATTCCTTGTTAAGTATGACTAAATCATTTACAAATAATTAAATAAATCATTATTTATTTAATTATCATTCAACAAATTCCTTAAAATAATAAATAAATCATTTATTTATTTATTATTTACAAAGAAAGGGATTTGAACAAAGTCAAACACCTTTTCCCTCCAAAAAAATATAACAAAATATTCCATAAAAGGTGGATCTAGATTTGGTTAATATTATTTTAATCATGCACCAATATCTAGAATGACCTAATATTTTGTTATAAATAGAAGGGTTTTCCCATTCATTTGTCACCTTTTGTTGCCTATGAGATCACTCTGGATCTTTACTTTTGGTCTGACTTTGAGCCATTACCATTGTCATATTTTCTATCTTTTCTTTGTGAGCTCTCTTTGAATTCTATATTTTGTATGGGTTTTCTACACCAACAAGAGAGAGAAATCTTAGATCTGAAATGCTGAAGACTTTCAAGAACCCATTCCATTGAGGAGAACCGGTAACATCCTTCTTGTTTTCCTCCCAGGTGCCATTAATATAAAATTCTTTAAAGCATAATTCTTGTCTTGTCTTATGGGATGCATGGAGAGAAATTCATTTTACTTGATGTTTGATGTCTTTTATGCATAGATCTAGATATTTGTAGTATTTGTCTTGATCACCTTTTTGCAGATCTGAAGATATTAGCAGCCGTATTTTGATGTTAGGGTTGTTTGTTATGCACAGCTAAAAGGGTCTTTTTTCGTACATCTACACTAAAGATTCATCCTAACAATTGGCGACTCCACACGAGTTTTCATTTACAACCATTGTTGTATTTTATATTCCTTCATATCCAGCTATTTCAGACCCAAGGGTTTTCTTCAGCTTTTTTTTTTCCTATTTTTATGGTGTTTTTCACCCCTAAAACCCTAAAACATTAACATTTCTAACTTGAGTGTGTTTCTGGCCCTATTGCGCAGGTAACAGACATCAGTCGCAGCTGAGACGACAAAATTTTCTGAAATCTGCCGCCGCGAGAGTCGTAACTGCAGTTCACACTTTTTGGCCCAGAACCTGCAACCTAGACTGAAGGATGCACTTTTCAGCCTAGAGTCTGCGACTTGGACAGAAAACAGGTCAGAACCTGCGACCTGCACTTTTTTCTGTTGTTTTTCTGCCACTTTTCTTGGTTTGACTGAAGCTTCTGTCAAGGTTTTCCAGCCTCTATCTCAACCCGTTTAGACCTATTTCTAATCTGTTTTACTCATCTAAGTGGGAATATAGCCCCCTAGGGCTTCAGTACCCTCCACTTTTTGTGGAAGATTTTTAGTTGTTTCAGGAGTCTGAGTTTTCAGAGTTTTAGCGCTTTTCTTTTCAGATCTAATACCTCACCTTCAGATCCCTTTTAGATCAGATATTCTCTCTTTCAAATCACCTCATATAGTTTTTTTTGGGTTTGCCTTTAGGGTCACCTCCTTGTTAGCTGATTCCCTCCTTTTTGCAGCAACCTTGCCTCTGCCTCTTTGCTGTTTTCTGCACCTCTTTCCAGTAGATTTCTCCTTTAGATCCCTGTCTCTCCCAACCTTAGATCTATTGGTCCCTTTTAGTGTGTGTTGACTAGATTTTTTTCCTCTTTTAGACTAGTTTTGAGAGACTCGCCTTCTTGGGTTGGATTAATACATTTTTAGCTATTAATTTTATGTTATTTCAATTTTCTATACTATTATCTGCAGATTTATTTTCAGTTACGCAACACACTTTTTTCTTTTACTCTCAAAACATCTAGGTTTAAAAATTAAAATTAACACATGCCACACACTGACCCTAAGCAAAGAAGAGCCTGGTTAACACCGCCAGGAAAAGACTTTAAAATCAATTGACATTGCACCTTTCTGCCCTTGTTTCGACATTTTAATCACTTGATTCTGCACCTCCCTGCCCTTGTTGGTCATTCTTCTTCCTTTTGTGCCGTCATCATTGTGCCCCCAAGGCATATATCTCAAAGACTTCTTGGCCTTCACCCTCAGTTTCCGGTTGGTTGACTTGCTCCTTCCCGCCGTCGTCGAGTTAGTCCTCCCCCGAGTTCGCACTTCGACTCCTTTTCTGATTCTTCTGGTTCTCCCCCTCTTACCTTCACCATGTATGGTCCAGGGCCTAATGCTAGCGACAACCCTGGCGCTAATGCTGGGAATTGTTGAGTCTCAAAAGTGTTCTCCATATTCATACATATTTCCATTATGTCATAACCATTTAGCTCTTATTTCATAGCCATTTGACCTAAACCCCTACATCAAGTAACCATTTTCATAAATATATGGGTTAGGATCCTGTCGTTATTTATTTATGTATTTCTTATGAACTTTCTCTATGATTGTAAACTAGAAAATTAACATAGTTTCATATATCTATATATGTGTTATGAGTTTTTGAGACATGTGTAGGTCAAAAGGAGACTTTCGAAGACCTGATTGTGGCACTTCTAAAGCCAACAGCCAAATTCGAATTCTGGTTGGAGAAGATTATGGGATCAAGAGGATATGTGTCTCACTTCCTTGTTGTATTGAAACTCTAAGAGGATATGTGTCTCACTTCCTTGTTGTATTGAAACTCTAAGAGGATATGTGTCTCATTCCTCAAGTTATGTTGAAACTCTAGAAAGACATGTGTCTTATCATTTCCTATTTTGATTGTAACTCTAGAGATGGAGGGAGAGATTCATGGACTCCCATTAATGAGATGTCTCCTCATATTTTGTATAAATAGGAGAAGCTTTCTCCTATCATAGGTAATGAGAAAGTAATGAGGAAGTAATGAAAAAGTAGTAGTGAAGTCTTTTGTAACAAATTTCAAGATGGAATGGGATGTAGATTTGTGAGTTCTTTTTAATAGAGAAATTCAGTTCTTTGATGCTGTTTTGATTACAACTTTAAGGAGCTGAAGGACTTCACCAAATTGGTAGCAGAGGGCCCCTGCTATCCAATGAGGCTTTTACTTGTTTTCTAGATAAGTTTCTTTGAATTCTGTTTTGTCATATTTCCTTACTTAGATTGCTTTCTGAAATCATAGCTTTTAGCATAATTTTTCATGGCAGCCCGGGCATTTGCATATCTTTTGACTAATGACATGGAATCAATATTGTTCTGCTGCTAATTTATTATTCTTAGTTTTTGTTTAATTTCAGTACTGCTTTGTTTATTTCAGTCTTGCACATTTGTTTCATTTGTTTAAGCATAGTTTCTTTTGTGTTTAGACAGCAGCAAAGATAGTTTGGTTTTCATGCTCAATAGTTCACTGTTTGATTTATTAGGCTAGCAGCACATTTTCATTTCTTTTCAAGTTTTGTCATTGTATGTTTCGAATTCCTTTTGAAGTTTGAAGTTTGGTAAATCATTATAAAGGACATCATTGCCTTGAATATTCATAACCATACTTGTCTTTTAGAATTTCCATCGCACATTAAGAAACCAACCAAGATCAATAAAAATCCAAAAACGACAAAAGTAAGGAATATGTTATCTTTCACATATAGTGCGCCACACTTCGTCAGTTTACGAATCCCTGGTTGATAATTTATATTAGCAATTTAAGACATACTAGATTGACCAAACATTTTGGCGCCGTTGCCGGGGAAGTGTAACTAGGTAGCCTTATTTCTTACATCTAAAAAAATTAATAATTCTTGAGTATGCTCTCCTCGTGCACTGTGTGATCTGGAGGATCAGAAAAATGATTGTTATGTAAAAAAAAATTTAATAATTCTTGAGTATGCTCTCCTCCTGCACTTTGTGTGATCTGGAGTATCAGAAAAAGAATTGTTATGTTAAAAAAAAAAAAAAGGAGGAGACAAAATCAACTTCATCATTTCAATTGATTCAATAATTTTTTTTTTTGTTTTTATCATTTGAATAAATTGTTTTGTTTAGTAAAATACATATGTATATTTTTAATTTTTCAAAATTTAACATGTGTAATCTTATTAACAAAACAAATTTAAAAAAAAAAAAAATCATTTTTCTTAGTAAAATATATATGTGTATTTTTAATTTTTAAAAATATAACATATAGTTCTATTAACCAAAAAAAAAAAAAAAAAAAAAATTGAAAAACAAAAACAAAACAAATCAATAAACAAAGCCATCCTAAGACAATGCAACTCTCCTCGATAAAAAATAAAATCAAGAGGTCCATGGTGCATGCCAAAATTGAAGCAAGAGAAGAAGTTAGAAAAGAAGAAGCAGACCAAGTCTCGTGATGCTGCAGAGAAAATGAGCTTTGGGAAGTCGGATGTTTGCAGCCATGAGATTTCAGGGGAGTTATATTCAAGTTGGCACCACAAAAATATCTCAACTCATAATGCAAAATCATTAGTTGATCCTAGAACGAGAAATTGGTCTGTCTCCTTAAAGTACCATTTATTGTCTGGCCATGCGAGAAATGCTTCAAATATCAGAGAAGTGTTTGCAGCTAGCAAGTATATGCAAGATGATTACCAGCAACCTAGAGCAGAAGATGTTCTTGTTGTTCTGCGTAGATTCCAAGAGCTGGATCTTCCTCAGTCTACTTACTTGCCAGGAGATAATGGCAAACCTATCAGTCCTGACAATGGTCAATACGAAACGCAATTTTTAACCACGTTTTGAGAAAAACGATTTTTTTTGCCAGAGCATCTCCAGAAACGCAATGTTATTTGACACGTCAATTTGAAACGCATTTTCTGAACGATTGAGGATGAATTTTGAAAAAATAAAACATGGGTTTTTTCGCCAACATGGTCAATTAGATAAATCAGAAACTGTTTTAAGAAATTCGTGGCGGTCTGGGAGAATTTATCGGTTCTTTGAAGGCTATTTTTGCTTGCCGCGTGAGGAAAAACGGTTTTCTGTTTTCTCAGTGGAGAGTTTGAACGGCACTTTGCTTGATTTCAGCCATAATTCGGTTTCCTGATCTACAGGAAGAAGAATCCAAGTTGAATACAAATTCTTAACGTGGCATTCAATCCACATTCCATTCATTTTTGAATTCAAATTGACTTCGTCTACTTTCTGAAAGATGGATTTCGTTAATTCTTCTCTCTTGCATTGTTTGAACGGCTGACACTTCTGACTCTTCAACCTGCAAAGCACTGACATTTATTTCAAGTTCAGAAATGTACTGAAGTTTTCGAACACGAAAATGCTTTCTTGAATCAGCAACGCCTTATTTTGACTTTAGAAAATCAAGCTCTTAAGAAGCGTATCACTGGTCTTGTTCAAGAAAAGTTAATAAAAAAATGCTGAACATGAATTGCTGATAAAATATGCACAAAGGTTGAAACATTTGTACCAACGATAGCAAATGCAGTAGCATTCTTCATTACAGCCAAGTCATATGCATTAGCTCCCAACTTCTTTGGATCTTGATTTGCAGCAACTGAAATTATTGTTAACATTTCTTTCGCTTTCATTCCTTCATCTTTTGCTGTGCCAATTGTAAAGAAACGTGGAGTAAAAGCAAAACACAAATAGATTATTAGCAGGGTTTCTGTTCTTATGCATTGGATTTCATCAGTTATCTTCTTCCAGCATCACTTGCAATGTTTCTCTTTTATGTTTTTGGTCTAGAGCAGTTTATTGGCAGGTGGTGGTTTACATTGGAGTTCGCTTGTATACAATAGGAGAATGGCATTCTTGTTTTAGTTTTTATTTATTTAATAAATTGTTTTGTTTAAATTATATATGTATATATATTTTTTTTTAAATGTAAGATATATAATATATAAAAAAAAATTGCATTTTTCTTTTTCAATTTTGTTATTAAAAAATAATAATAATAATAATAATAATTTTGAATCAATAAAATGAATAAGTTATTTGCTCACTTTTCTGAAGGTATTGATTAATTTTGGACTGATGATGAAAGATGAATGGCTAACTTTTTATTCAAGATTTTTAGCTACAGAAACCGTCGACATTCTGCAGCTAAAGTCAGTCCCATGATGTTTTCCAATTATGACTAAAGTCCAATTCTCACTTATTTTGTTCTCCAATTCTATGACTAAAGGTCGATTCTGTAATTTGTTACGCAATTCATGATTTGAAAAACCTTATTGTTCGAATTAGCCTAACTTTCTCAGACAAAATCAGATTTTGATGATTCAAGTATCGTTGGAAAGGTCTCAACAAGATCTATACAGTGAGAAATCCATAATTAGAATTTGAAATGGTAAATAATGAAATAAATTGCTGAAAAGAAGCTACATTCAACTTGAGGCACTAATTCCAAAACATGTATAAATTCTTGTGATTTTTCCTTTGAGAACTTGTTTCATTAATATAAATTCCTAGTTTTGTGTGTAAATATCATAACTAGAGAGATTGATCACCTCTCTCCCTTTGATAATCTTACATTCCATTGCAGAAGAAGTATTACTTTTGAGTTCCGGGGAGGAAGGACAAATGACTACAAGAGAATGGTGTCTCTCTAAGAGACCAATTTGTTTTATAAGAGGATGATCAGCAACAAAGAGGAGAAAATATGCTGATGCAAAATCAGATCCAAACACTTGAAAAACTTTCAGATACTATTTTCTCCATCACATCCATACCTCATAATAAACCATTCACCTCATTTCACTTCATGTTTTCCATTTACATTCACATCCACTTTCCATTTCTTTTTGTCCATTCACCCAACCCACAAATAAAAGCAAGTTATCATTCATGCTTGTGCCCATTGCTATTTTCTACTTTCCGTACCATCTTCATTTGTTCTTCCCATTTCTTGTCATTTTCATATATCTATATATGTGTTATGAGTTTTGTGACATGTGTAGGTCAAAAAAGAGACTTCTAGAAGACCCTTATGTGGCACTCTAAGGACAAATTCGAATTTGGTTGGAGAAGATCATGGGATCAAAAGGATATGTGTCTCATTTCTTTGTTGTATTGAAACTCTAAGAGGATATGTGTCTCATTCCTTAGTTGTGTTGAAACTCTAGAAAGACATTTGTCTTATCATTTCCTATTTTGATTGTAACTCTAGAGATGGAGAGAGAGATTCATGGACTCCCATTAATGAGATAACTTCTCATATTTTGTATAAATAGGAGAAGCTTTTTCCTATCATGGGTAATGAAAAAGTAGTGAAAAATTAGAAGAAGAGATAAAGGAATAGAGAGTCTTTTGTAAAAAAGCTTAAAGATGGAATGGGATGTAGATTTGTGAGTTTTTCAATAGAGAAATTCAGTTCTTTGATGCTATTTTGATTACAACTTTAAGGAGCTGAAGGACTTCACCAAATTGGTAGCAGAGGGCCCCTGCTATCCAAGGAGGCTTTTACATGTTTTCTAGATAAGTTGCTTTCAATTCTGTTTTGTCATTTCCTTACTTAGATTGCTTTCTGAAATCATAGCTTTTAGCATAATTTTTCATGGCAGCTCGGGCATTTGCATATCTTTTGACTAATGACATGGAATCAATATTGTTCTGCTACTAATTTATTTTTCTCAGTTTTTGTTTAATTCCAGTACTGCTTTGTTTATTTCAGTCTTGCACATTTGTTTCAGTAGTAATATTTAGATATATTAAATTGTTCATGTCATTTTCAGTTACCTCCGAAAGCCACAGCTGGACTGATGGTGAGGGATTGAAGTATGAGTGTGTAGTTTGATATTAGTTTACTTTCTACAAGTTAGATATATTAAATTGCTCATGTCATTTTCAGTTACCTCCAAAAGCCACAGCTGGACTGATGGTGAGGGATTGAAGTATGAGTGTGTAGTTTGATATTAGTTTACTTTCTGCAAGTTAGATACATTAAATTGCTCATGTCATTTTCAGTTACCTCCGAAAGCCACAGCTGGACTGATGGTGAGGGATTGAAGTATGAGTGTGTAGTTTGATATTAGTTTACTTTCTGCAAGTTAGATATATTAAATTGCTCATGTCATTTTCAGTTACCTCCGAAAGCCACAGCTGGACTGATGGTGAGGGACTGAAGTATGAGTGTGTAGTTTGATATTAGTTTCTTTTTCTGCAAATTAGATATCAGATTGCTCAAGTTGTTTATGGTTACCTCCGAAATCCATAGCTGGATTAATGGCGAGGGATCAAAATATAAGTTGATGTAATTTGATTTAGATTTACTTTGTTGCAATTTTGGATTTCTTTAAGCATAGTTTCTTTTGTGTTTAGACAACAGCAAGGATAGTTTGGTTTTCATGCTCAATAGTTCACTATTTGATTTATTAGGCTAGCAGCACATTTTCATTTCCTTTCAAGTTTTGTCATTGTATGTTTCAAATTCCTTTTTAAGTTTGAAGTTGGTAAATCATTATAAAGGACATCATTGCCTTGAATATTCATAACCATACTTGTCTTTTAGAATTTCCATTTCACATTAGGAAACCAACCAAGATCAATAAAAATCCAAAAACGACAAAAAGTAAGAGATAGGTTATCTTGCACATATAGTGCGCCACACTTCGTCAGCTTACGAATCCCTGGTTGATAATTTATGTTAGGAATTTAGGACACACTAAATTGACCAAATATTTTAGCAGGTTCCAGGAGGAAGGACAAATGACTACAAGAGAATGGTGTCTCTCTAAGAGACCAATTTGTTTCATAAGAGGATGATCAACAACAAAGAGGAGGAAATATGCTGATGTAAAATCAGATCCAAATATTTGAAAAACTTTCAGATACTATTGTCTCCATCACATCCATACCTCATAATAAACCATTCACCTCATTTCACTTCATATTTTCCATTTACATTCACATCCACTTTCCATTTCTTTTTTGTCCATTCATAACCACAAATAAAAGAAAGAGGCTTATTCACATGCTTATTGCCCATTTCCATTTCTACTCCCCATTGCTATCTTCCATTTTTATCTTCCATTTATTGTCATTTTCATTTCGCAAATAAGCCCTGCTTCAATGCAAATTATTGAGTCCATAGTCCTTTGAGTCTAAGTTCTTTGTAAAAACACCTTGAGGCTTGCATGCCTTAATGGTGGCAGTTCAAGGTCGACAAACAACAAGAATACACTAATGTCCCTTTGTTCGTCGCATCTTCTAGGTGACCCGACATCAACAAAATCATTCGTACTCAGCAAGACGTGTTTAACATCCGACTCATTGTCATCAATGGTGAGAGTTCTCGTGTTGACTAGTGGCATCCATTAATGGCTACTAAGTCAACAATTTCTTACTATGTTCGACATCAGAACATCTTTTCACATAGTAGGAATTGTGCCAATAAGTTTTGAAGACATGAAAACTATTATTTTCAACATTTTGGAGCAGATTCAGCAAGTTTAGTAGGAGCAATAAAAAGTCATCTTATCTCTTTATCCATGACTCCTCTTGTTCAGCCACTTGAAGAAGCATATGATCATAATTTTGCAGCCACCACACATACAACTCATCCACATTTAATATGTAAGTGAAGGTATGTTGTTTTCAATTTTTAGTCATGTAATTCATTAGAATGCTAAAATTGTAACTTCTGGGAAAAAATTTTCACTCCTTTTTCACATTGACATATCTTTAGTTGGGGAAGGGATATCATTTCATATCCACATGTCATACACTATCACACATTTTCAATTCATTTCCACCCACATATATTTCCCAACCAACTATTGTTGCAACATGATCCAAAAGATTATATGCCTTGCAAATGATCAATTCATTGATGAAGTAATTGATTCTAAATGTTTTCATGAACTTTGATACAACAAATAAAATAAAGCATTGTTACACAAGAACTATTGCTCAAAAAAAAAAAAAAAAATGGTTATTACACAAGAACCAACCATTAAAAAAAAAAAAAAATGTTGCAATCAAATGTATTATACTTTTCCAAAAAGGAAAATATCAAGAAGCAAAGTTTGGAATGAATCTACATGAGTCAAAACTCATAAAAGATCAACTCATGAACAAATGAATCATTGCAATAGTTGCATGAGGACATGTAACAACTTCAGTTGGGGGGTATGTTGAGTCTCAAAAGTGTTTTCCATATTCATACATATTTCCATTATGTCATAACCATTTAGCTCTTATTTCATAGCCATTTGACCTAAAACCCTACATCAAGTAACCATTTTCATAAATATACAATAGGATCCTTTTTTCAGTGTTATTTATTTTATGTATTTTAAGTGAATTTATGATTATAAAACTAGAAAATTAAGATAGTTTCATGTATATCTACATATGTTATGAGTTTTGTGACATGTGTATGTCAAAAGGAGACTTATAAGACCCTTATGTGGCACTCTAAAGCAAATTCGAAATTTGGTTGGAGAAGATTATGGGATCAAGAGGATATGTGTCTCTACTTCCTGTTGTATTGAAAATCTAAGAGGACATGTGTCTCATTTCCTTTTTGTATTGAAACTCTAAGAAGACATGTGTCTCATTTCTTATTTGTATTGAAACTCTAAAAAGACGTGTTTTATCATTTCCTATTTTGATTGTAACTCTAGAGATAGAGGGAGAGATTCATGGACTCTCATTAATGAGATAACTTCTCATATTTTTGTATAAATAGGAGAAGCTTTTTCCTATCAAGGGTAGTGAAAAATAGGAGAAGAAGAGAAAGGATTAGAGAGTGTTTTGTAACAAAGCTTAAGATGGAATGGGATGTAGATTTGTGAGTTTATCAATAAATAAGTTCAGTTCTTTGATGTTTTTTTGATTACAACTTTAAGGAGCTGAAGAATTTCACCAAATTGGTAGTAGACGCCCCTTGCTATTCGAGAAGGTTTTACATGTTTTCTAGATAAGTTGTTTTCAATTCTATTGTGTCATATTTCCTTACTTAGACTGCTTTCTGAAATCATAGCTTTTAGCATAATTTTTCATGCATGTACCGGCATTTGCATATCTTTTGACTAATGACATGGAATCAATATTGTTCGTCGCTAATTTATTTTTCTTAGTTTTTGTTTAATTCTGTAAGATCGTTTGTTTATTTCGCCTTTCACATTTGTTTCGTAGTTAGATTAGATATTAAATTACTCATGTCATTATCAATTACCTCTGAAAGCCATAGCGAGACTAATGGTGAGGGATTGAAGTATGAGTGTGTAGTTTGATATTAATTTATTTTTCTGCAAGTTAGATATTAAATTGCTCATCTCATTATCAGTTACCTCCGAAAGCCATAGCGAGACTAATGGTGAGGGATTGAAGTATGAGTGTGTAGTTTGATATTAGTTTATTTTTCTGCAAGTTAGATATTAAATTGCTCATGTCATTATCAGTTACCTCCGAAAGCCATAGCGAGACTAATGATGAGGGATTGAAGTATGAGTGTGTAATTTGATATTAGTTTATTTTTCTGCAAATTAGATATCAGATTGCTCAAGTTGTTTATGATTACCTCCGAAAGCCATAGCGAGACTAATGGTGAGGGGTCAGAATATGAGTTGATGTAATTTGATTTTAGCTTTACTTTGCTTGCAATTCTTGGATTTATTTGAGCATATTTTCTTTTGTATTTAGACAGCAGCAAGGGTAATGAGTTTCATGATCAATAGTTCACTGTTTGTTTGAATAGTATAGTAGCACATTTTCATTTTCTTTTAGGAATTAATTTTGTCATTGTATGTTTTAAAATCCATTTAAAGTTTGAAGTTTGGGAAATCATTATAAAGGACATCATTGCCTTGAAAATTCATAACCATACTTGTCTTTTAGAATTTTCATCTCACATTAGGAAACCAACCAAGATAAATAAAAATTCAAAAATGACAAAAAGTAAGAGATAGGTTATCTTGCACATATAGTGTGCCACACTTCGTCAGCTTACGAATCCCGGATTGAAAAATTAATGTAGCAATTTAGGACACACTAAATTGACCAAACATTTTGGCGTCGCTTCAGGAGAAGTGTAACTAGGTAGCCTTATTTCTTACATCTAAAAAAATTAATAATTCTTGAGTATGCTCTCATCCTGCACTTTGTGTGATCTGGAGGATCAGAAAAATGATTGTTATGTAAAAAAAAATTTAATAATTCTTGAGTATGCTCTCCTCCTGCACTTTGTGTGATCTGGAGGATCAGAAAAAGAATTGTTATGTAAAAAAAAAAAAAAAAAGAGACAATCAACTTCAACATTTCAATTGATTCAACAATTTTTTTTTTTGTTTTTATCATTTGAATAAATTTTGTTTAATAAAATACATATGTATATTTTTAATTTTTCAAAATTTAACATGTGTAATTTTAAAAAAAAAAAAAAAAATCATTTTGCTTAATAAAATATATATGTATATAACATATAGTTTTATTAACCAAAAAAAATACAAAATAAAAATTAAAAAACAAAAACAAAACAAATAAAAAAACAAAGCCATCCTAAGACGATGCAACTCTCCTCGATAAAAAATAAAATCAAGAGGTCCATGGTACATGTCAAAATTGAAGCAAGAGAAGAAGTTAGAAAAGAAGAAGCAGACCAAGTCTCGTGATGCTGCAGAGAAAATGAGCTTTGGGAAGTCGGATGCTTGCAGTCATGAGATTTCAGGGGAGTTATATTCAAGTTGGCACCACAAAAATATCTCAAATCATAATGCAAAATCATTAGTTGATACTAGAACGAGAAAGTGGTCTGTCTCCTTGAAGTACCATTTATTGTCTGGCCATGCCAGAAATGCTTCAAATATCAGAGAAGTGTTTGCAGCTAGCAAGTATATGCAAGATGATTACCAGTAACCTAGAGCAGAAGATGTTCTTGTTGTTTTGCGTAGATTCCAAGAGCTGGATCTTCCTCAGTCTACTTACTTGCCAGGAGATAATGGAAAACCTATCAGTCCTGACAATGGTCAATACGAAACGCAATTTTTAACCACGTTCTGAGAAAAACGATTTTTTTTGCCAGAGCATCTCCAGAAACGCAATGTTATTTGACACGTCAATTTGAAACGTATTTTCTGAACGATTGAGGATGAATTTTGAAAAAATAAAACATGGGTTTTTTCGCCAACGTGGTCAATTAGATAACCTAGAAATCGTTTTAAGAAATTCGTGGCGGTCTAGGAGAATTTTTCGGTTCTTTGAAGGCCATTTTTGCTTGCTGCGTGAGGAAAAAATGTTTTCTGTTTGCTCAGTGGAGAGTTTGAACGACACTTTGCTTGATTTCAGCCATAATTCAGTTTCCTGATCTCCAGGAAGAAGAATCCAAGTTGAATACAAATTCTTAACGTGGGATTCAATCCACATTCCACTCATTTTTGAATTCAAATTGACTTCGTCTACTTTCTGAATGATGGATTTCGTTAATTCTTCTCTCATGCATTGTTTGAACGGCTGACACTTCGGACTCTTCAACCTGCAAAGCACTGACATTTATTTCAAGTTCAGAAATGTACTGAAGTTTCCGAACACGAAAATGCTTTCTTGAATCAGCAAGCCTTATTTTGACTTTAGAAAATCAAGCTCTTAAGAAGCGTATCACTGGTCTTGTTCAAGAAAAGTTAATAAAAAAATGCTGAACATGAATTGCTGATAAAAGATGCACAAAGTTTGAAACATTTGTACCAACGATAGCAAATGCAGTAGCATTCTTCATTATAGCCAAGTCATATGCATTAGCTCCCAACTTCTTTGGATCTTGATTTGCAGCAACTGAAATTATTGTCAACATTGCTTTCGCTTTCATTCCTTCATCTTTTGCTGTGCCAATTGTAAAGAAATTTGGAGTAAAAGCAAAACACAAATAGATTATTAGCAGGGTTTCTATTCTTATGCATGGGATTTCATTAGTTATCTTCTTCCAGCATCACTTGCAATGTTTCTCTTTTATGTTTTTGGTCTAGAGCAGTTTATTGGCAGGTGGTGGTTTACATTGGAGTTCGCTTGTATACAATAGGAGAATGACATTCTTGTTTTAGTTTTTATTTATTTAATAAATTGTTTTGTTTAAATTATATATGTATATATTTTTTTTTTTAAATGTAACATATATAATATAAAAAAAAAAAATTTGCATTTTTCTTTTTCAATTTTGTTATTAAAAAAAAAATAATAATAATAATAATAATAATTTTGAATCAATAAAATGAATAAGTTATTTGCTCACTTTTCTGAAGGTATTGATTAATTTTGGACTGATGATGAAAGATGAATGGCTAACTTTTTGTTCAAGATTTTTAGCTACAAAAATCGTCGACATTCTGTAGCTAAAGTCCAATTCCGCAGCTGTTTTCCAATTTCGCAGCTAAAGTTCAATTCCGCAGCTGTTCTCCAATTCCGCAGCTAAAGTCCAATTCCGCAGCTGTTCTGCAATTCCGCAGCTGAAAAAACTCATTGTTCAAATCAGCCTAACTTTCTCATACAAAATCAAATTTTGATGATTTAAGTATCGTTGGAAAGGTCTCAACAAGATCTATACAATGAGAAATCCATCATTAGAGTTTGAAATGGCAAATAATGAAATAAATTGCTGAAAAGAAGCTACATTCAACTTGAGGCACTAATTCCAAAACATGTATAAAATCTTTTGATTTTTTCTTGAGAACTTGTTTCATTAATACAAATTCTTAGTTATGTGTGTAAATATCATAACTAGAGAGATTGATCACCTCTTTCCTTTAATAATCTTACATTCCATTGCAGAAGAAGTATTAGTTTTTTGCAGGTTCTAGGAGGAAAGACAAATAACTACAAGAGAATGGTGTCTCTCTAAGAGACCAATTTGTTTCATAAAGAGGATGATCAGCAACAAACAGGAAATATGCTGATGTAAAATCAGATCCAAACACTTGAAAAACTTTCAGATACTATTGTCTCTATCACATCCATACCTCATAATAAACCATTCACCTCATTTCACTTCATGTTTTCCATTTACATTCACATCCACTTTCCATTTCTTTTTGTCCATTCATAACCCACAAATAAAAGCAAGAGGCTCATTCACATGCTTATTGCCCATTGCTATTTCTACTTTTCATTGCCATCTTCCATTTTATTCTTCCATTTCTTGTCATTTTCATTCCGCAAATAAGCCCCGCTTCAATGCAAACTATTGAGTCTATAGTCCTTTGAGTCTAAGTTCTTTGTAAAACACCTTGAGGCTCGCATGCCTTAATAGCAAGTTATCATGCTGACAAACAATGAGAATACATTAATGTCTCTTGTTCGTCAGATCTTCTAGGTGACTCGACATCAGCAAAATTATTTGTACTTAGCAAGATGTGTTTGGGCATCTTGACTCTCATTGTCATCAATGGTGAGAGTTCTCGTGTTGATTAGTGGCATCCATTAATGGCCACTAAGTCAACAATTTCCTACTATGTTCGACATCAGAACATCTTTTCACATAGTAGGAATTATGCCAATGAGTTTTGAAGACATGAAGACTATTATTTTCAGCATTTTGGAGCAGATTCAGCAAGTTTTAGTAGAAGCAATAAAAGTCATCTTATCTCTTTATCCATGACTCCTCTTGTTCAGCCACTTGAAGAAGAATATGATCAGAATTTTGCAGCCACCACACATACACAACTCATCCACATTTAAGGTAAGTGAATGTATGTTGTTTTCCAATTTTTAGTCATGTAATTCATTAGAATGCTAAAATTGTAACTTTGAAAAAATTCCTCACTCCCTTTTTCACATTGTCATATCTTTAGTTGGGGGGAAGAGACATCATTTCATATCCACATGTTATACACTATCACACATTTTCATTTCATTTCCACCCACATATACTTCCAAATCAACTATTGTTGCAACATGATCCAAAAGATTATATGCTTTGCAAATGATCAATTCATTGATGAAGTAATTGATTCTAAATGTTTTCATAAACTTTGATGCAACAAAGAAAATAAAGCATTGTTACACAAGAACCATTGCTCAAAAAAAAAAAAAAAGGTTTTCACACAAGAACCAACCATTGAGAAAAAAAATGTTGCAATCAAATGTATTATACTTTGCCAAAAAGGAAAATATCAAGAAGCAAAGTTTGAAACGAATCTATATAAGTCAAAACTCATAAAAGATCAACTCATGGAAAAATGAATCATTGCAATAGTTGCATGAGGACATGCAACAACTTCAGTTGGGGGGTATGTTGAGTCTCAAAAGTGTCTTCCATATTCATACATATTTCCATTATGTCATAACCATTTAGCTCTTATTTCATAGCCATTTGACCTAAAACCCTACATCAAGTAACTATTTTCATAAATATATGGGTTAGGATCCTTGTTTTCCAAAGTTATTTATTTTATGTATTTTAAGTGAATTTATGATTAGAAATTAGAAAATTAACATAGTTTCATATATCTATATATGTGTTATGAGTTTTGTGACATGTGTAGGTCAAAAGGAGACTTCTAGAAGACCCTTATGTGGCAATCTAAGGCCAAATTCGAATTTGGTTGGAGAAGATTATGGGATCAAGAGGATATGTGTCTCACTTCCTTGTTGTATTGAAACTCTAAGAGGATATGTGTCTTATCTCTTAGTTGTGTTGAAACTCTAGAAAGACATGTGTCTTATCATTTCCTATTTTGATTGTAACTCTAGAGATGGAGGGAGAGATTCATGGACTCTCATTAATGAGATGACTCCTCATATTTTGTATAAATAGGAGAAGCTTTCTCCTATCATAGGTAATGAGGAAGTAATGAAAAAGTAGTAGAGAAGTCTTTTGTAACAAAGTTCAAGATGGAATGGGATGTAGATTTGTGAGTTCTTTTTTTTAATAGAGAAATTCAGTTCTTTGATGCTGTTTTGATTACAACTTTAAGGAGCTGAAGGACTTCACCAAATTGGTAGCAGAGGGCCCTTGCTATCCAAGGAGGCTTTTACATGTTTTCTAGATAAGTTGCTTTCAATTCTGTTTTATCATATTTCCTTACTTAGATTGCTTTCTGAAATCATAGCTTTTAGCATAATTTTTCATGGCAGCCCGGGCATTTGCATATCTTTTGACTAATGACATGGAATCAATATTGTTCTGCTGCTAATTTATTTTTCTTAGTTTTTGTTTAATTCCAATACTGCTTTGTTTATTTCAGTCTTGCACATTTGTTTCCATAGTTAGATTTAGATATATTAAATTGCTCATGTCATTTTCAGTTACCTCCGAAAGCCACAGCTGGACTGATGGTGAGGGATTGAAGTATGAATGTGTAGTTTGATATTATTTTACTTTCTGCAAGTTAGATATATTAAATTGCTCATGTCATTTTCAGTTACCTCCGAAAGCCACAGCTGGACTGATGGTGAGGGATTGAAATATGAGTGTGTAGTTTGATATTAGTTTACTTTCTGCAAGTTAGATATATTAAATTGCTCATGTCATTTTCAGTTACCTCCGAAAGCCACAGCTGGACTGATGGTGAGGGATTGAAGTATGAGTGTGTAGTTTGATATTAGTTTCTTTTTCTGCAAATTAGATATCAGATTGCTCAAATTGTTTATGGTTACCTCCGAAAGCCATAGCTGGACTAATGGTGAGGGATCAGAATATAAGTTGATGTAATTTGATTTAGATTTACTTTGTTGCAATTCTTGGATTTGTTTAAGCATAGTTTCTTTTGTGTTTAGACAGCAGCAAGGATAATTTGGTTTTCATGCTCAATAGTTCACTATTTGATTTATTAGGCTAGCAGCACATTTTCATTTCCTTTCAATTTTTGTCATTATATGTTTCAAATTCTTTTTTAAGTTTGAAGTTTGGTAAATCATTATAAAGGACATCATTGCCTTGAATATTCATAACCATACTTGTCTTTTAGAATTTCCATCTCACATTAGGAAACCAACCAAGATCAATAAAAATCCAAAAACGACAAAAAGTAAGAGATAGGTTATCTTGCACATATAGTGCGTCACACTTCGTCAGCTTACGAATCCCTGGTTGATAATTTATGTTAGCAATTTAGGACACACTAAATTGACCAAACATTTTAGCAGGTTCCAGGAGGAAGGACAAATGACTACAAGAGAATGGTGTCTCTCTAAGAAACCAATTTGTTTCATAAAAGGATGATCGGCAACAAAGAGGAGGAAATATGCTGATGCAAAATCAGATCCAAACACTTGAAAAACTTTCAGATACTGTTGTCTCCATCACATCCATACCTCATAATAAACCATTCACCTCATTTCACTTCATATTTTCCATTTACATTCATATCCACTTTCCATTTCTTTTTGTCCATTCATAACCACAAATAAAAGCAAGAGGCTCATTCACATGCTTATTGCCCATTTCCATTTCTACTCTCCATTGCCATCTTCCATTTCTTGTCATTTTCATTCCGCAAATAAGCCCTGCTTCAATGCAAATAATTGAGTCCATAGTCCTTTGAGTCCAAGTTCTTGTAAAAACACCTTGAGGCTTGCATGCCTTAATGGCAAGTTCTCATGCTGACAAACAATGAGAATACACTAATGTCCCTTCTTCGTCAGATCTTCTAGGTGACTCGACATCAGCAAAATCATTCGTACCTAGCAAGATGTGTTTGGGCATCTTGACTCCCATTGTCATCAATGGTGAGAGTTCTCGTGTTGACTAGTGGCATCCATTAATGGCCACTAAGTCAACAATTTCCTACTATGTTCGACATTAGAACATGTTTTCACATAGTAGGAATTGTGCCAATGAGTTTTGAAGACATGAAGACTATTATTTTCAGCATTTTAGAGCAGATTCAGCAAGTTTTAGCAGGAGCAATAAAAAGTCATCTCATCTCTTTATCCATGACTCCTCTTGTTCATCCACTTGAAGAAGAATATGATCAGAATTTTGCAGCCACCACACATACACAACTCATCCACATTTAAGATAAGTGAAGGTATGTTGTTTTCTAATTTTTAGTCATGTAATTCATTAGAATGCTAAAATTGTAACTTTGGAAAAATTCCTCACTCCCTTTTTCACATTGACATATCTTTAGTTGGGGGGAAGGGATATCATTTCATATCCACATGTCATACACTATCACACATTTTCATTCCATTTCCATCTACATATACTTCCCAACCAACTATTGTTGCAATATGATCCAAAAGATTATATGCCTTGCAAATGATCAATTCATTGATGAAGTAATTGATTCTAAATGTTTTCATGAGCTTTGATGCAACAAAGAAAATAAAGCATTGTTACACAAGAACCAATGCTCCAAAAAAAAAAAAATGGTTGTCACACAAAAACCAACCATTGAAAAAAAAAATGTTGCAATCAAATGTATTATACTTTGCCAAAAAGGAAAATATCAAGAAACAAAGTTTGGAATAAATCTATATGAGTCAAAACTTATAAAAGATCAACTCATGGACAAATGAATCATTGCAATAGTTACATGAGGACATGCAACAACTTCAGTTGTGGGGTATGTTGAGTCTCAAAAGTGTTTTCCATATTCATACATATTCCCATTATGTCATAACCATTCAGCTCTGATTTCATAGCCATCTGACCTAAAACCATACATCAAGTAACCATTTTCATAAACATATGGGTTAGGATCCTTGTCTTCCAAAGTTATTTATTTTATGTATTTAAAGTGAATTTATGATTAGAAACTAGAAAATTAACATAGTTTCATATATCTATATATGTGTTATGAGTTTTGTGACATGTGTAGGTCAAAATGAGACTTCTAGAAGACCCTTATGTGGCACTCTAAGGACAAATTCGAATTTAGTTGGAGAAGATCATGGGATCAGAAGATGTATTGTCTGTTTCTCAAGTTGTGTTGAAACTTCACAGAAAAGGCGTGTGTCTTGTCATTTCCTATTTTGATTGTAACTCTAGAATGGGGAGAGATTCATGGACTCCCATTAATGAGATGACTCTCATATTTTGTATAAATAGGAGAAGCTTTCTCCTATCATAGGTAATGAGGAGGTAATGAGGAAGTAATGAAAAAGTAGTAGAGAAGTCTTTTGTAACAAAGTTCAAGATGGAATGGGATGTAGATTTGTGAGTTCTTTTTAATAGAGAAATTCAGTTCTTTGATGCTGTTTTGATTACAACTTTAAGGCGCTGAAGGACTTCACCAAATTGGTAGTAGAGAGCCCCTGCTATCCAATGAGGCTTTTATATGTTTTCTAGATAAGTTGCTTTCAATTCTGTTTTGTCATATTTCCTTACTTAGATTGCTTTCTGAAATCATAGCTTTTAGTATAATTTTTCATGGCAGCCCGGTCATTTGCATATCTTTTGACTAATGACATGGAATCAATATTGTTCTGCTGCTAATTTATTTTTCTTAGTTTTTGTTTAATTCCAGTACTGCTTTGTTTATTTCAGTCTTGCACATTTGTTTCAGTAGTTAGATTTAGATATATTAAATTTCTCATGTCATTTTCAGTTACCTCCGAAAGCCACAGCTGGACTCGTGGTGAGGGATTGAAGTATGAGTGTGTAGTTTGATATTAGTTTACTTTCTGCAAGTTAGATATATTAAATTGCTCATGTCATTTTCAGTTACCTCCGAAAGCCACAGCTGGACTGATGGTGAGGGATTGAATTATGAGTGTGTAGTTTGATATTAGTTTACTTTCTGCAAGTTAGATATATTAAATTGCTCATGTCATTTTCAGTTACCTCCGAAAGCCACAGCTGGACTGATGGTGAGGGATTGAAGTATGAGTGTGTAGTTTGATATTAGTTTCTTTTTCTGCAAATTAGATATCAGATTGCTCAAGTTGTTTATGGTTACCTCCAAAAGCCATCTCTGGACTAATGGCGAGGGATCAGAATATAAGTTGATGTAATTTGATTTAGATTTACTTTGTTGCAATTCTTGGATTTCTTTAAGCATAGTTTCTTTTGTGTTTAGACAGCAGCAAAGATAGTTTGATTTTCATGCTCAATAGTTCACTGTTTGATTTATTAGGCTAGCAGCACATTTTCATTTCCTTTCAAGTTTTGTCATTGTATGTTTCGAATTCCTTTTGAAGTTTGAAGTTTGGTAAATCATTATAAAGGACATCATTGCCTTGAATATTCATAACCATACTTGTCTTTTAGAATTTCCATCTCACATTAGGAAACCAACCAAGATCAATAAAAATCCAAAAACGACAAAAAGTAAGAGATATGTTATCTTGCACATATAGTGCGCCACACTTTGTCAGTTTACGAATCCCTGGTTGATAATTTATGTTAGCAATTTAGGACACACTAAATTGACCAAACATTTTGGCGCCGTTGCCGGGGAAGTGTAACTAGGTAGCCTTATTTCTTACATCTAAAAAAATTAATAATTCTTGAGTATGCTCTCCTCTTGCACTTTGTGTGATCTGGAGGATCAGAAAAAGGATTGTTATGTAAAAAAAAATTAATAATTCTTGAGTATGCTCTCCTCCTGCACTTTGTGTGATCTGGAGGATCAGAAAAATAATTGTTATGTGAAAAAAAAAGGAGACAAAATAAAACTTCATCATTTCAATTGATTCAATAATTTTTTTTTTTGTTTTTATCATTTGAATAAATTTTTTTGTTTAGTAAAATACATATGTATATTTTTAATTTTTCAAAATTTAACATGTGTAATTTTATTAACAAAACAAATTAAATTTAAAAAAAAAAAAAATCATTTTGCTTAGTGAAATATATATGTGTATTTTTAATTTTTAAAAATATAACATATAGTTTTATTAATAAAAATAAAAATAAAAAAATAAAAAAAAAATTGAAAAACAAAAACAAAACAAATCAATAAACAAAGCCATCCTAAGACAATGCAACTCTCCTGGATAAAAAATAAAATCAAGAGGTCCATGGTGCATGCCAAAATTGAAGCAAGAGAAGAAGTTAGAAAAGAAGAAGCAGACCAAGTCTCGTGATGCTGTAGAGAAAATGAGCTTTGGGAAGTCGGATGCTTGCAGTCATGAGATTTCAGGGGAGTTATATTCAAGTTGGCACCACAAAAATATCTCAAATCGTAATGCAAAATCTTTAGTTGATCCTAGAACGAGAAAGTGGTCTGTCTCCTTGAAGTACCATTTATTGTCTAGCCATGCCATAAATGCTTCAAATATCAGAGAAGTGTTTGCAGCTAGCAAGTATATGCAAGATGATTACCAGTAACCTAGAGCAGAAGATGTTCTTGTTGTTCTGCGTAGATTCCAAGAGCTGGATCTTCCTCAGTCTACTTACTTTCCAGGAGATAATGGCAAACCTATCAGTCCTGACAATGGTCAATACGAAACGCAATTTTTAACCACGTTATGAGAAAAACGATTTTTTTTGCCAGAGCATCTCCAGAAACGCAATGTTATTTGAAACGTCAATTTGAAATGCATTTCCTGAACGATTGAGGATGAATTTTGAAAACATAAAACATGGGTTTTTTCGCCAACGTGGTCAATTAGATAACCCAGAAACCGTTTTAAGAAATTCGTGGCGGTCTGGGAGAATTTTTCGGTTCTTTGAAGGCCATTTTTGCTTGCCGCGTGAGGAAAAACGGTTTTCTGTTTGCTCAGTGGAGAGTTTGAACGGCACTTTGCTTGATTTCAGCGATAATTCGGTTTCCTGATCTCCAGGAAGAAGAATCCAAGTTGAATACAAATTCTTAACGTGGGATTCAATCCACATTCCACTCATTTTTGAATTCAAATTGACTTCGTCTACTTTCTGAATGATGGATTTCGTTAATTCTTCTCTCTTGCATTGTTTGAACGGCTGACACTTCTGACTCTTCAACCTGCAAAGCACTGACATTTATTTCAAGTTCAGAAATGTACTGAAGTTTCCGAACACGAAAATGCTTTCTTGAATCAACAACGCCTTATTTTGACTTTAGAAAATCAAGCTCTTAAGAAGCGTATCACTGGTCTTGTTCAAGAAAAGTTAATAAAAAAATGCTGAACATGAATTGCTGATAAAAGATGCACAAAGGTTGAAACATTTGTACCAACGATAGCAAATGCAGTAGCATTCTTCATTACAGCCAAGTCATATGCATTAGCTCCCAACTTCTTTGGATCTTGATTTGCAGCAACTGAAATTATTGTCAACATTGCTTTCGCTTTCATTCCTTCATCTTTTGTTGTGCCAATTGTAAAGAAATGTGGAGTAAAAGAAAAACACAAATAGATTATTAGCAGGGTTTCTGTTCTTATGCATGGGATTTCATCAGTTATCTTCTTCCAGCATCACTTGCAATGTTTCTCTTTTATGTTTTTGGTCTAGAGCAGTTTATTGGCAGGTGGTGGTTTACATTGGAGTTCGCTTGTATACAATAGGAGAATGGCATTCTTGTTTTAGTTTTTATTTATTTAATAAATTGTTTTGTTTAAATTATATATATATATATATATATATATATTGTAAAAAATGTAACATATATAATATTAAAAAAAAAATTGCATTTTTCTTTTTCAATTTTGTTATTAAAAAAAAAATGATAATAATAATAATAATAATAATAATTTTGAATCAATAAAAAGAATAAGTTATTTGCTCACTTTTCTGAAGGTATTGATTAATTTTGGACTGATGATGAAAGATGAATGGCTAACTTTTTATTCAAAATTTTTAGCTACAGAAATTGTCGACATTCTGCAGCTAAAGTCCAATTCCGCAGCTGTTCTCCAATTCCGCAGCGATTCTGCGATTCCGCAGCTGAAAAACCTCATTGTTCAAATCAGCCTAACTTTCTCATACAAAATCAGATTTTGATGATTTAAGTATCGTTGGAAAGGTCTCAACAAGATCTATACAATGAGAAATCCATCATTAGAGTTTGAAATTGCAAATAATGAAATAAATTGCTGAAAAGAAGCTACATTCAACTTGAGGCACTAATTCCAAAACAGGTATAAAATCTTTTGATTTTTCCTTGAGAACTTGTTTCATTAATACAAATTCTTAGTTTTGTGTGTAAATATCATAACTAGAGAGATTGATCACCTCTCTCCTTTGATAATCTTACATTACATTGTAGAAGAAGTATTAGTTTTTTGCAGGTTCCACGAAGAAAGACAAATAACTACAAGAGAATGGTCTCTCTAAGAGACCAATTTGTTTCATAAAGAGGATGATCAGCAACAAAGGGGATATATGCTGATGTAAAATCAGATCCAAACAATTGAAAAACTTTCAGATACTATTGTCTCCATCACATCCATACCTCATAATAAACCATTCACCTCATTTCACTTCATGTTTTCCATTTACATTCACATCCACTTTCCATTTCTTTTTATCCATTCATAACCCACAAATAAAAGCAAGAGGCTCATTCACATGCTTATTGCCCATTGCTATTTCTACTTTCCATTGCCATCTTCCATTTTATTCTTCTATTTCTTGTCATTTTCATTCCGCAAATAAGCCCTGCTTCAATTCAAACTATTGAGTCTATAGTCCTTTGAGTCTAAGTTCTTTGTAAAACACCTTGAGGCTTGCATGCCTTAATGGCAAGTTCTCATGCTGACAAACAATGGGAATACATTAATGTCTCTTGTTCGTCAGATCTTCTAGGTGACTCGACATCAGCAAAATCATCCGTACCTAGCAAGATGTGTTTGGGCATCTTGACTCTCATTGTCATCAATGGTGAGAGTTCTCGTGTTGATTAGTGGCATCCATTAATGGCCACTAAGTCAACAATTTCATACTATGTTCGACATCAGAACATATTTTCACATAGTAGGAATTATGCCAATGAGTTTTGAAGACATGAAGACTATTATTTTCAGCATTTTGGAGCAGATTCAGCAAGTTTTAGTAGAAGCAATAAAAGTCATCTTATCTCTTTATCCATGACTCCTCTTGTTCAGCCACTTGAAGAAGAATATGATCAGAATTTTGTAGCCACCACACATACACAACTCATCCACATTTAAGGTAAGTGAAGGTATGTTGTTTTCTAATTTTAGTCATGTAATTCATTAGAATGCTAAAATTGTAACTTTGGAAAAATTCCTCACTCCCTTTTTCACATTATCATATCTTTAGTTGGGGGGAAAGGGACATCATTTCATATCCACATGTCATACACTATCATACATTTTTATTTAATTTCCACCCACATATACTTCCCAACCAACTATTGTTGCAAGATGATCCAAAAGATTATATGCCTTGCAAATGATCAATTCATTGATGAAGTAATTGATTCTAAATGTTTTCATGAACTTTGATGCAACAAAGAAAATAAAGCATTGTTACACAAGAACCATTGCTAAAAAAAAAAAAAAAAAATGGTTGTCACACAAGAACCAATCATTGAGAAAAAAAAATGTTGCAATCAAATGTATTATACTTTGCCAAAAAGGAAAATATCAAGAAGCAAAGTTTGGAATGAATCTATATAAGTCAAAACTCATAAAAGATCAACTCATGGACAAATGAATCATTGCAATAGTTACATGAGGACATGCAACAACTTCAGTTGGGGGGTATGTTGAGTCTCAAAAGTGTCTTCCATATTCATACATATTTCCATTATGTCATAACCATTTAACTCTTATTTCATAGCCATTTGACCTAAAACCCTACATCAAGTAACCATTTTCATAAATATATGGGTTAGGATCCTTGTTTTCTAAAGTTATTTATTTTATGTATTTTAAGTGAATTTATGATTAGAAACTAGAAAATTAACATAGTTTCATGTATCTATATATGTGTTATGAGTTTTATGACATGTGTAGGTCAAAAGGAGACTTCTAGAAGACCCTTATGTGGCACTCTAAAGCCAAATTCAAATTTGGTTGGAGAAGATTATGGGATCAAGAGGATATGTGTCTCACTTCCTTGTTGTATTGAAACTCTAAGAGGATATGTGTCTCATCTCTTAGTTGTGTTGAAACTCTAGAAAGACATGTGTCTTATCATTTCCTATTTTGATTGTAACTCTAGAGATGGAGGGAGAGATTCATGGACTCCCATTAATGAGATGACTCCTCATATTTTGTATAAATAAGAGAAGCTTTCTCCTATCATAGGTAATGAGGAAGTAATAAAAAAGTAGTAGAGAAGTATTTTGTAACAAAGTTCAAGATGGAATGGGATGTAGATTTGTGAGTTCTTTTTAATAGAGAAATTCAGTTCTTTGATGCTGTTTTGATTACAACTTTAAGGAGCTGAAGGACTTCACCAAATTGGTAGCAGAGGGCCCCTTCTATCCAAGGAGGCTTTTACATGTTTTCTAGATAAGTTGCTTTCAATTATGTTTTGTCATATTTCCTTACTTAGATTGCTTTCTGAAATCATAGCTTTTAGCATAATTTTTCATGGCAGCCCAGGCATTTGCATATCTTTTGACTAATGACATGGAATCAATATTGTTCTGCTGCTAATTTATTTTTCTTAGTTTTTGTTTAATTTCAGTACTGCGTTGTTTATTTTAGTCTTGCACATTTGTTTCAGTAGTAAGATTTAGATATATTAAATTGCTCATGTCATTTTCAGTTACCTCCGAAAGCCACAGCTGGACTGATGGTGAGGGATTGAAGTATGAGTGTGTAGTTTGATATTAGTTTACTTTCAGCAAGTTAGATATATTAAATTGCTCATGTCATTTTCAGTTACCTCCGAAAGCCACAGCTGGACTGATGGTGAGGGATTGAAGTATGAGTGTGTAGTTTGATATTAGTTTACTTTCTGCAAGTTAGATATATTAAATTGCTCATGTCATTTTCAGTTACCTCCGAAAGCCACAGCTGGACTGATGATGAGGGATTGAAGTATGAGTGTGTAGTTTGATATTAGTTTACTTTCTGCAAGTTAGATATATTAAATTGCTCATGTCATTTTCAGTTACCTCCGAAAGCCACAGTTGGACTGATGGTGAGGGATTGAAGTATGAGTGTGTAGTTTGATATTAGTTTTTTTTTCTGCAAATTAGATATCAGATTGCTCAAGTTGTTTATGGTTACCTCCGAAAGCCATAGCTGGGCTAATGGTGAGGGATCAGAATATAAGTTGATGTAATTTGATTTAGATTTACTTTGTTGCAATTCTTGGATTTCTTTAAGCATAGTTTCTTTTGTGTTTACACAGCAGCAACGATAATTTGGTTTTCATGCTCAATAGTTCACTATTTGATTTATTAGGCTAGCAGCACATTTTCATTTCCTTTCAAGTTTTGTCATTATATGTTTCAAATTCCTTTTTAAGTTTGAAGTTTGGTAAATCATTATAAAGGACATCATTGCCTTGAATATTCATAACCATACTTGTCTTTTAGAATTTCCATCTCACATTAGGAAACCAACCAAGATCAATAAAAATCCAAAAACGACAAAAAGTAAGAGATAGGTTATCTTGCACATATATTGCGCCACACTTCGTCAGCTTACGAATCCCTGGTTGATCATTTATGTTAGCAATTTAGAACACACTAAATTGACCAAACATTTTAGCAGGTTCCAGGAGGAAGGACAAATAACTACAAGAGAATGGTGTCTCTCTAAGAGACCAATTTGTTTCATAAGAGGATGATCAGCAACAAAGAGGAGGAAATATGCTGATGCAAAATCAGATCCAAGCACTTGAAAAACTTTGAGATACTATTGTCTCCATCACATCCATACCTCATAATAAACCATTCACCTCATTTCACTTCATATTTTCCATTTACATTCATATCCACTTTCCATTTCTTTTTGTCCATTCATAACCACAAATAAAAGCAAGAGGCTCATTCACATGCTTATTGCCCATTGTCATTTCTCATTCACATGCTTATTGTCCATTTCCATTTTCATCTTCCATTTTCATTTTCCATTTCATGTCATTTTCATTCCGCAAATAAGCCCTGCTTCAATGCAAACTATTGAGTCCATAGTCCTTTGAGTCTAAGTTCTTTGTAAAAACACCTTGAGGCTTGCATGCCTTAATGGCAAGTTCTCATGCTGACAAACAATGGGAATACATTAATGTCTCTTGTTCGTCCGATCTTCTAGGTGACTCGACATCAGCAAAATCATTCGTACCTAGCAAGATGTGTTTGGGCATCTTGACTCTCATTGTCATCAATGGTGAGAGTTCTCGTGTTGACTAGTGGCATCCATTAATGGCCACTAAGTCAACAATCTCCTACTATGTTCGACATCAGAACATCTTTTCACATAGTAGGAATTGTGCCAAGGAGTTTTGAAGACATGAAGACTATTATTTTCAGCATTTTGGAGCAGATTCAGCAAGTTTTAGTAGAAGCAATAAAAAGTCATCTCATCTCTTTATCCATGACTCCTGTTGTTCAGCCACTTGAAGAAGAATATGATCAGAATTTTGCAGCCACCACACATACACAACTCATCCACATTTAAGGTAAGTGAAGGTATGTTTTTTTCTAATTTTTAGTCATGTAATTCATTAGAATGCTAAAATTGTAACTTTGGAAAAATTCCTCACTCCCTTTTTCACATTGTCATATCTTTAGTTGGGGGGAAGAGACATCATTTCATATCCACATGTCATACACTATCACACATTTTCATTTCATTTCCACCCACATATACTTCCCAACCAACTATTGTTGCAACATGATCCAAAAATATTATATGCCTTGCAAATGATCAATTCATTGATGAAGTAATTGATTCTAAATGTTTTCATGAACTTTGATGCAACAAAGAAAATAAAGCATTGTTACACAAGAACCAATGCTTCAAAAAAAAAAAAAATGGTTGTCACACAAGAACCAACCATTGAAAAAAAAAAAAATGTTGCAATCAAATGTATTATACTTTGCCAAAAAGGAAAATATCAAGAAGCAAAGTTTGGAATGAATCTATATGAGTCAAAACTCATAAAAGATCAAGTCATGGACAAATGAATCATTGCAATAGTTGCATGAGGACATGCAACAACTTCAGTTGGGGGGTATGTTGAGTCTCAAAAGTGTTCTCCATATTCATACATATTTCCATTATGTCATAACCGTTTAGCTCTTATTTCATAACCATTTGACCTAAAACCCTACATCAAGTAACCATTTTCATAAATATATGGGTTAGGATCCTTGTTTTCCAAAGTTATTTATTTTATGTATTTTAAGTGAATTTATGATTAGAAACTAGAAAATTAACATAGTTTCATATATCTATATATGTGTTATGAGTTTTGTGACATGTGTAGGTCAAAGGGAGACTTCTAGAAGACCCTTATGTGGCACTCTAAGGCCAAATTCGAATTTGGTTGGAGAAGATTATGGGATCAAGAGGATATGTGTCTCACTTCCTTGTTGTATTGAAACTCTAAAAGGATATGTGTCTCACTTCCTTGTTGTATTGAAACTCTAGGAGGATATGTGTCTCATTCCTCAAGTTGTGTTAAAACTCTAGAAAGACATGTGTCTTATCATTTCCTATTTTGATTGTAACTCTAGAGATGGAGAGAGAGATTCATGGACTCCCATTAATGAGATGTCTCCTCATATTTTGTATAAATAGGAGAAGCTTTCTCCTATCATAGGTAATGAAGAAGTAATGAGAAAGTAATGAGGAAGTAATGATGAAGTAGATTTGTAACAAAGTTCAAGATGGAATGGGATGTAGATTTATGAGTTTTTGAATAAAGAAGCTTAGTTTTTTGATGCTATTGTGATCTTATCTTCAAGGAGCTGAAGGACTTCACCAAATTGGTAGCAGAGGGCCCCTGCTATCCAAGGAGGCTTTTACATGTTTTCTAGATAAGTTGCTTTCAATTCTGTTTTTTCATATTTCCTTACTTAGATTGCTTTCTGAAATCATAGCTTTTAGCATAATTTTTCATGGCAGCCCGGGCATTTGCATATCTTTTGACTAATGACATGGAATCAATATTGTTCTGCTGCTAATTTCTTTTTCTTAGTTTTTGTTTAATTCCAGTACTGCTTTGTTTATTTCAGTCTTGCACATTTGTTTCAGTAGCTAGATTTAGATATATTAAATTGTTCATGTCATTTTCAGTTACCTCCGAAAGCCACAGCTGGACTGATGGTGAGGGATTGAAGTATGAGTGTGTAGTTTGATATTAGTTTACTTTCTGCAAGTTAGATATATTAAATTTCTCATGTCATTTTCAGTTACCTCCGAAAGCCACATCTGGACTGATGGTGAGGGATTGAAGTATGAGTGTGTAGTTTGATATTAGTTTACTTTCTGAAAGTTAGATATATTAAATTGCTCATGTCATTTTCAGTTACCTCCGAAAGCCACAGCTGGACTGATGGTGAGGGATTGAAGTATGAGTGTGTAGTTTGATATTAGTTTCTTTTTTTGCAAATTAGATATCAGATTGCTCAAGTTGTTTATGGTTACCTCCGAAAGCCATAGCTGGACTAATGGCGAGGGATCAAAATATAAGTTGATGTAATTTGATTTAGATTTACTTTGTTGCAATTCTTGGATTTCTTTAAGCATAGTTTGTTTTGTGTTTAGACAGCAGCAAAGATAGTTTGGTTTTCATGCTCAATAGTTCACTGTTTGATTTATTAGGCTAGCAGCACGTTTTCATTTCCTTTCAAGTTTTTTTATTGTATGTTTCGAATTCCTTTTGAAGTTTGAAGTTTGGTAAATCATTATAAAGGACATCATTGCCTTGAATATTCATAACCATACTTGTCTTTTAGAATTTCCATCTCACATTAGGAAACCAACCAAGATCAATAAAAATCCAAAAACGACAAAAGTAAGAGATATGTTATCTTGCACATATAGTGTGCCACACTTCGTCAGTTTACGAATCCCTGGTTGATAATTTATGTTAGAAATTTAGGACACACTAAATTGACCAAACAGGAATGTTACTAGTGGAACCACCATGGGAAATACCTTGGCTGTGCCTTTTCTCCCCTATATAGCAGGTCTCAGTCTCCCCGATTTCAATCAGTTGATCAATGACCATATCCGCCACGATGTTGGTTGGCCTGCTATGTTCACCAAGCTCCCCTACGACATTCCTAAATTCAAAGTTATTGCTAGAGAAGATCCCTCTAACCATGTTCGATCTTTTCACATGTGGTGTTCATCCAATTCCATTACAGATGATTCCATCTGTCTTCGGTTGTTCGAACGCACGCTTACAGGCGAAGCTTCTAAGTATTATGTTGACCAGACTGCCTCTTCCCATACCACCTTTTCGACTCTTGCTCGTGCCTTCTTATCTTACTTCCATCTCCCTTTACGATACGACACTGGTACCGAGCTATTGACTTCTTTCCGTCAATCATCTGCGACCCGCCTCTCCGATCACATTCAGGAATGGCGGAGACGAAAGAGCCTATGTCGTGCTCCTGCCTTCGAAGATCATGTCTATATGGACTGGTTTCTTATATCTCTCTTACCCACCATCGACAAAGATGTCACCACTCAATTTCCTCAAACTGAAGAAGCCGCCCTCCAAATAGCCTTGAAATATGACCTAATCTATGCTCAATCCAGTTATGTTTATACCGTCCTTCCTGACCTCCCCAGACCCAGTGGCGCTAATTCCCCAAGGGCATCTCATTCTGTCAACGGTATCGTTGGAGCCCTCTATCATCCATATGATCAACCTCCCATGGGCTATGGTCTCCCTCCAGGAGGGGCCAGCACTTCTAGCACTTTTCGCCCTCCAGGTAGCATGTATCTAGGATATGACATGCTTCATCCTTTTTCCCAACCTCCTGCTTACCTCAATGTTTCCCAAACTTACTATTATCCTTATCCACAGCCTGGTGACCCCACTCCTCTAGCATTTGCACCTCCACCTCCCTTGCCTTCTCAACCCCAGCAACAACAACTACCACCTCCTCCGAGACAAGTATTTTCACAGCAGGGCACGACTAATCCTCCTTCTTCTCAAAGGAAGAGGAAATACAATCAAAATCAATCTGCCCCTGGTACTCGTGGACCTAATCCTCAAGGTACTAAGTCTAACACTGCTAACCAGCAATAGGGCAATCAGCCCAAGCCGAACAGGCCTATTCGTACAAATAAGCCTTGTTCGAGTTGCGGTGTTTATGGTCACTACACTCATGATTGTCCCATTTTACCGCAGATGCGGAAAATGTGGGAGTCTTAGGCCACATTCCGAGGAAAAAATGACTCCCCTACTACTCCCCCCAATGCGGCTACTTCTCAACCGGCTGTGTTTACCGATCCTTTCTCTCAGCAAGGATTCGTGGCTGCCCAACCACCTCACAGACTGGTAGCCACTCAACCTTCCCCTTCTGGTTCCTCCGATTACCAAATCCTCATGATGAACTCTGATACGCCTTTACCTGTTGACCTTAACTTTCAAACTCGGTCCTATCAGTACCCCAAGCTTTCCGTTTCGTTTGTCCCTGAGTCACCCTCTTCAGGTTCTACTGAGCCTCTTTCAACATCCAATGGTCCTTTGCATATCCATCAACCCAAAGTTGAGGTTCATACCAAGATTCCTAAGGGACCATTATGTCGAAATGCTGCTTCTGGTCGAGCTGCTCATTCGTATAGCATAGTAGATGATTTGGCACAATCCCCTGCTGCCATTTCCACACTGGAGCTCCTCCAGTCATGCCTTTTTCAAAAGAAGGCACTACTATTTGCCGTGGGCGTTGTAGATCCTGCTGATGACCAATTGATTATTTTTGATGCCCATCAATCAGAGCATCCTCCTCTCCCTGCTTCGTTGCCTTCCAAATCCCAGTCAAAATCCGGAACGCTAACGTTTCCCAGTGCATCATTGATGAAGGGGCATCCACTTGTGTGATGTCTGCTTCAGTTTGGAAGCAACTTGGCTCTCCTGAGTTGGCCCCTTCCATGATCACTCTTCGAGAATGGGATGGCCATGCCTCCCAGCCCATTTGCCTATTCCGCAATTGTCCTATCACTCTTTTGGGAAAGACTATTTGCGTTGACATTGAAGTCATCGACGCCCCTCTTGATTACAACATTCTTTTGGGGTGTAGCTACACCTATGCCATTTCTGTTGTCCCTTCCGCTGTTCACCACAAGATGTCTTTCCTCATAATGGAAAGATAGTCACTATTGACCAGTTGACATACCATGAGCCAAAATATCAGACCTCCCCTGAGACGACCATCTCTTCTGTAGCCAATAAGCAAACCATCGATTCTTTGACCAATGTCTCCCCCGGTGTCTACAAAGACTCGTCTTTGCTTGGAATCTTCCCTAGTCTTCCTCCCCCTCCTGTCTCTGATCCCAGCATATCGAATGTCTTCATGATGCAATCATCTCAAGCTGCCCTTAAGCATACCGCTTCGGCTAGTCAGCAACCTCAACCCCAACATTTCCCACCGCAACCTGCTCCTAGCCCTTCATCTCAGCCAGCTGGACCTCCTCCTCCTAGCCCTTCTCCTACAGCTGGTACCCATGAGCCCCTTTATCCTCCTGGATTGGTTCCACCAGACCTCAACCATCTTGGATCCGTCCCTCTTAGTCATTACCCAGCTGGTCAGATACCTTTCCTTGCTCCCTCTCCTGGAGTTTATTCGGTTCCCATCATGGCCACCCTTTCTCTCCCTAACCTGACCCTGGGCATACCCTTCTGGTACCTTGACCCTCTAGCTGCTACCCCACCGGGTCACCCCAAACCCTACCTTGCTTTGACACCAGCTCAACCAGTTCCCCTAGCTTTTTCCATTGCTACAGTGCCACCATCACCTCAACAAGACCCTTCTCCTGTTGTGACAGCTACGGGAAAGAAAGGGAAAGCTCGCAAGGGGGCATCCAAAGACAAGGCCACCCCGACTGACCCTACCCCTCCTCCACCTGCCAAGTCTTGTGCCTTGTGTGATGTCATTGGTCATGCCACCCATACTTGTCCCGAGTTGCCCCGTATTAAACCCATGGTTAAAGTCGCGTTCCCTGAGTCTACGGTCCCTGAACCCTCTGCTTCCTCCTCATCCGCAACCAAGAACGCAAAGACTATTCGCACCAACAAACCTTGTGCTCTGTGAAGTGTCCATGGCCATTATTCCCACCATTGTCCCCACCTGACGCATTACCACACCTCTTTAGAGGTTGTTCGAGAGTATGAAATTGAACAAAATCAATCTGCCTCTCCCATACTTGCGCAGTATGCTTTAGGTCAGCTAGAGGATCCCCCCGCTACCATTGACATTCCCCCCTGATGTTGAGATGACGGAGCCTGCCGCCCCCATCCTCTACCTATCATCATCCGTGCGACCCTTGGAGTGCATTCCCTCTGAATCCCCTCCTTTTTTTTTTCTTGCCCTCCCTTCAGCGACATTCTTGGGCTCCACATCATTTGAATATATTTTTACCTGTTCTTCTGTCATCCCCCGTGATGATCTGTATGTGAGCCTCTCTACCCATGTTGATGATTTAGGTATCTTTGTAGCATCATGTGGTTTCCCTGACCTCATCTTTCCCGCCCATAAATGGAATCACACTATCCGCATCTCTGTTGACCTCCGCAGCCTGAGCACCCGCTACACTTCTCGTAGCCCTTACACACAACCCTCTAGTTGGTATATGAGTCATAGTCATCCTACCCAAACCACTCCCTCTCACAGTTGCTGTTCGATGTCTACTTTGTACTCACACTACAACCATTGTTCTTCCCCTTCCCATTTAATGTCTTGTGACACTATTTAGCAGGACCTCCCATCCACACCCTATATCGGTTATGCTGATGGTGCAAGTCGCTATACCCGGAATCTAGCCTCAATAGGTTGGGACATCTTCACCACCTTGCATACACTTGTTCTCTCGAACGGGGTCCGCATTAGTACTCCCACCAATAATTAGGCTGAATATGATGCAGTGCGTGGTCTCTTAGTCGGTGCCCTTTCCCATTGCATCCTCCGTTTGCATGTTCGTTTAGGTTCCCTTCTTCTTGTCATGCAACATAATGGTGTTTATCGTGTGCATAATCCTATCCTTTTTAGACGATATTTACGAGTGAAGCTTTTGATATGTGAATTCGAAATCATTACTTTCATTCATGTACCTAGAGAACAAAATCATTTGGTAAATAGCATTGCAAACCATGTTCTAGATTGGAATTTATCACAAACAAGACAATAACATTAAAATCATCAAAGCGATGCATATCCATAATATATGTGTCACATAACATGTTTTAGAGTCCATCTACACTGATACATATAACATGCCCATAGCATGTTACCAAAAACTCAAAACTGGGGACACCACTTGCCCCTACATACACACTAGGGGGCACCACCTGCCCCACCCCTAATCACTATTTGGAGGATCCCAAGCCAATGGCTCTGCTCCCACAACTTGTAGATCATGCATCCCCTGACCAGCCATCGCCATGCACCACATGACCCCTCACCATTTCGAGGGTAAACCAATGCATAGCTCTATGTACTGGTCATCTAATTCATGCCAACCATGCTTTGAAACACCAGTCAGCAGCCCCTCACATATATGATGGATGTCCTCTAGGAGGGTGGCCGCATCCTCATTCTGTGTCGCTCTCGATCCACTAGGGCCTATAGCTCTTGATGCTGCAGGTCGTCCCATATATCCAGCCAGTTTTACCGGAGCTATATCTGCATACCAAAAGTACATGAATCAGTACCATATATACTATTCAAAAACTTTAACATGCACATAAAATATTAGTAACCTTTCACTTACCATCGGGCCCCCATACTCGACCAGGCGGAAGTGGAAAGTCCGGATCCCCACAATAACTCATCCCACTATAGGGATAGTCGTCTATGTACAATGGCATCTGATCCTAGTGGGCAAAGAACTCAGGTCAGAACACCCGTTCGACCGCCCCTCCTCCTCCTCTACATAGTAGTCGCCCCCACCAGCACATCCTAGGCTCTCTCGAGCCCCCATATGGGAGTTTTATACGAGGTTGCAAGGTCGGGATCTTCTAAAAAAGGAGCACAATAAAGTCCCATACATGCAATCATGATTCACTTACCGCTTACAAAGCGACAACTGTCCTTTCAACGACACCATCATCATCTGGGCCCACCAATAGTAGGTCCCACTCAACACCTTCTCCACAATCATCATCTGCCCCCTAGTGATGTGATGGATCACTTGGTTTCCCAAGTTCCGTAGCACCGCTGAGTCCACTGCACGGGTCTCTAGTCTCTCTAGGTCCCAAATCAGTATCTGAGTCCCTTTGACTTGGAAGCCTGGTCAACAATGTTGCTCCACAAACTCCATGATGTTACGCCCACGCGGTAACACTAGCTATGTCAGGAAATACAGATCCTGGACTGTCAACTCGATCCTGCGCCCTTGCACTATAAAAACCTCATGATCTTTATCCCAATGACTGACAATCCGGGCCAACAAGGGCTCCCCAGCTCTCATCAGAGGGTTTTCCACAAACTTAAGAACCCCAAACCTGGCCAGTGCATAACAGACACCCTGATCTGCTTGGATCTCCGACCATAATGTACCCAGGTCTCTGTCTCTCCAGTTGATCCATATATCTGCCATATATGCACAAAAACATCATCTTTGTCATTATACAGATAGGAAAAACTATATCCAACTACAAAAGCCCAAATCTCAGCCCCAAAAAAACAGTGAAACCCCCTCCATCTGACAGGTTGCACTTTTTTTCTTAAAACTTGCTTCCTAGGTCGCAGTTTTTGGCCCAAAAAGTGCGACCCGATCGTAGAGATGAAGGAGGGGTTATTATTGAGATTTAGGCCCCTAATCTGAACTTTCAATCCATCAAAAAGAAAGAGTAGGGTTAGGCCTCTTACCTGCAATTGACAGATCTCGATTCCAACGGTCGATTTGTTTGCTACAATCGCCACAAGATTTAGGGCCTTCTCTCCTCTCTACATTCACCACAACAACATAAGAAAATGAGTGAATTTGGAGGGAAAATACCTTATTAGAAGAGAAACCCTCATTTTTCTTTCGCCTGCTGCGGCCAAACTGTAGCTCAGTTTGACAAACTGTCTGCACCGTTGGAAAGCTCTCGCCGAGCCCTAAAATGGGTATCTGTTATTTTTTTCATGATTTGATACTTCAACAGGACACATTTTGTCCAAGCAAGTTCACTTCACCTCTCCTCAAAATCAGATTTCCTCACTTATAACACTTGTACTTGGGGCACCACTTTGCCTCCATACTTGTCCTTGTTTGTGTTGATTTTCGTCATGAGATACCATCTTGTACTCATGTTTTCATGGTCTCCCATTGGACCTTTACTGTGTGGTAGCACCAACGAGTTGCCCTTTTTTAGAGCATCTGAGTCGAGTCATCATCGCATTCATGGATTCTATCCCGAGTCCCTTTATATCCTACTATAGTCCTCCATCCTTCATTGCTTGGTCCCTCTCTCATGTCGGACATTATGGCCTTTCAGTCCCACTATCCCCTATCCCTCATGATCTTGTGTTAGTCACTGCTAGGTCATCCATGCCCTTTATGTTCTAACAAGGGAAGTGTCCATTCGCTACTCAGTACCCGCCATTGCATCATCATCATTCGTGTCAGTCTGTCTGTCGCTCTACTATTTTCTCTCGTGCCTTAGCTGAGAATCCCTTATTGCCTCACCTATGGTGGACCTCCTTCTGTCAACATCAGCTCATTCATTCCAGAAGACAGGTATAGAGGGCGGTGTACCTTGGTTCTAGCTTCCACTCTTGTTAGGTACCTCGGATCAGGCAAAGGGACTCCTTATTTCCCTTTGACTTGATTGTTTCTTCTCTCTAGCTCCTTTCAGCATGATCGAGATCTATATACTTGATGATCCAGTGATGCAACAGCTGATATCAGTGATTCCCGGGTGTGTGTGAGATGTCTCAACCCTCATGAGGGGGTGGCCCTACAGGTAGCCCCCCACATGCCCGGATGATCTCTTCATCGCAGCCTTCAATGCAGCTCCATATATTTGATGATGTCGGCCTTAGCCGCTTGCAGCACCTCTTTGCTTTGCATGTATTAGTCAGCTTTTGTGAGCCCTTCCCCATTTATAGGGGCATTTGGGTTGTATTTGTATCTCATGTACTCAGATATTATTGTATAAGTCTTGGCTGTTATCCCAGGCACAAGATGTATGTGGGATTCATCATTATCTCTTTTTATCTAGCTCATGTTTATGCCATCCTGTACTTTATGGTTCGGTCCCTTATTTACTAGACACACTATTCTTTTGTACTTTGTCTCGGCAGGCATAGTTATGCCTCCCTTGCCGCCTTTAGCACAGGTACCCACTCATAAAAAGAGACTTGTTGCACCTATAAGTCTTGCCTCCTCAGGGTCTAGTTCTTCAACACATTAGTCTACCTTACATTTCTCTCTCTGACTTCCCTTTTGATGTCTGGTGATTGAGTTCTTACAACGTACTTCGGTCATACGATTTGTTCCTAACACTCGCACACTTGGGGGCAATCTGTTACACCATTTTTTGGTCATCTAACCTATTATCATTAGATGGACCCAAGTACATCATGTAAGACCAATTTTACCCTAAGTAAAATTGCTTTCACTATGTAAAATAACTTAATAAAACACATTTATTAGGTTGTTTATGGTCTAAACAGAAAACCCCAAAAGGAAATATTAAACAAATCTATATTTGTTTGATTTTCCTCATGGAATAATTAATTAAAAAATAATTTAATTATTATTCCTGGTTATATTTAACCAAAAACAAGGAAATTAATTAGATAAATCCTTATTTATCTTATTATTTTCTAGGAATAATTATTTAAATCTTATTTAAATAATATTCCTTGTTAAATATGACTAAATTATTTATAAATAATTAAATAAATCATTATTTATTTAATTATCATTCAACCACTTCCTTAAAATAATAAATAAATCATTTATTTATTTATTATTTACAAATAAAGGGATTTGACCCAAGTCAAACACCTTTTCCCTCCAACAAATATAATAAAATATTCCATAAAAGGTGGATCTAGATTTGGTTAATATTATTTTAATCATGCACCAAGATCTAGAATGACCTAATATTTTGTTATAACTAGAAGGGTTTTCCCATTCATTTGTCACCTTTTGTTGCCTATGAGATCACTTTCGATCTTTACTTTTGGTCTGACTTTGAGCCATTATCATTGTCATATTTTCTATCTTTTCTTTGTGAGCTCCCTTTGAGTTCTATATTTTGTATGGGTTTTCTACACCAATAAGAGAGAGAAATCTTAGATCTGAAATGTTGAGGAATTTCAAGAACCCATTCCATTAAGGAGAACCGGTAACATCCTTCTTGTTTTCCTCCCAGGTGCCATTAATATAAAATTCTTTAAAACATAATTCTTGTCTTGTCTTATGGGATGCATGGAGAAAAATTCATTTTACTTGCTATTTGATGTCTTTTATGCATAGATCTAGATATTTGCAGTATTTGTCTTGATCACCTTTTTGCAGATCTAAAGATATTAGCAGCCATATTTTGATGTTAGGGTTGTTTGTTATGCACAGATAAAAGGGTCTTTTTTCATACATCTACACTAAATATTCATCCTAACACAATTTATAACTATGTGATAAATTAGATTTGGCACAGTATATATGTATGCAGGTGAAATTGAGTAATGCTCCAAAATTTTAGCTTCAAAGTAAATGGAACATTAGAGTTAGAAGCAGCTATAGTCGGTCAATAAATGGGTTGAAAAGCCCATAAGTCTCCTAAGGAGGAATAAAATACTCCAATTGTGAAATGGGAAACTCTTTCTAGCTTAATAAAACACCTCCATGTGTGAACAAAGATAAAATGAAGTTTCTTTGACCAAGTCAACAACGCAGTCTTAGTGGAGGAGGAATCCTAGGATGGATAACAAAATTTTAGAAGGAAATGTAACTTGGGTTAGAAGTAACCTAAGTGAGTGGGGCCAACGGCAAGAAAACTCACATCTTATATAAGGAAGAGGATGGCAGCATTATTTATGATGTTGTAGATTATTATTATTCTTGGCTGCCAAGAATTGTTGCTGCTTGCTGCTTAGCAAGCTATAGTGCTGTTTAGCACTGGGTGTTCCCAGGTGGGAATCCCACCTATTTCATTTGAGTAGCTCATTGGGAGAGTTTGTATTCATCTTTCCACATCAGGTTTTCAGGCGAAGCTTCAGCCATCTACATCAGCACAGCTTTGCCGAAGATTGTGTAGTCTTGCTGGGTGTAGCAGTGGAAGGGAATGGAATCCTGGCTTCTGAGCTAGTTTGTCATTGGAGGAAGCTTTCCTTCACTTGAGAGATCTGTTTGGAGAGCTCTAGAGCATATTTAAGATCTGTGGTATCATGCCACACATTTCTCATACCCTCCCAACACTATTTTTTCTAGGGAGTGCGTTATTTTGGAGGCAGTGTTCATTGCATGGTTTGGTGGCTCCGTTGCAGTGTTCCCTTGTGATTGAGAGGTTCATCCTTTCATGGGAGGAATCCATTGAGGGTTAAACATAATATCAGACATATTTCAGCCTTTTTCACTCATTTACTTTAGTGTTTCAGTGATTATTTAGTCATTTTCTGAATATAACATTTTATATATAGAGTGTTTGACAAGAAACCCTTGCTGGGTTATATTGTATTTTGTATAGGAGATTAGATCTTTGTACTTCAGCATTATTTATCAATATATGAGTAGATATATGATTCTCCTATCATTTCATGTACAAAACCTCTCTTAGACTGCGCAGTCCCTTGAGCAACTGCTCCGACATTTACAGTCTTGGGGTTTTTCACCTTTTTCAGCTACACTAGTGTGGGAGGTTTGTTTAACCCACATAGTTCCATTTATTTTTAATATATTCTTGTATTTACATGCTTCAAAGATGTATCCATGAGATTCAAGTGATGATTTCACTGTTTTATTGTATATGTTGCTAGAAATGCATTTTTCATGCATGATTTATGAACAATCCTGAAAAAGGGATATTACAGTGGTATCAGAGCATGATCTCTTGGCTCAGCCTGTGAGATCTAGCTATCAAAAGAAGGAGAGATGGAAAAAAGCAAGAAATATTTAGTATTTGACAGAAGAAAGGAATATGAGCTCACAAAGCTTCTTCCAAAATATTTGCAGAGCTTTCAAGGAGAGCAGAAGAAAATGAGATTGGAGATGGGATCTCCAAAGGAGGTTGATTCTAGAGATGAATCTAGATTTTCAAATGGTAAGTGTGAGCATGAATCTACACTCCATGATGCATAGAATAGTCACATGCCTAGAGCTATCCTGAGATGGATAGGAGGAGGAAAAATGCTTAAGAGAATGACTCTTAGTGATTTGTTGCGGGAGTATGAATCTCAAAATGAGAGGTTTAGAGATCATACTAATTTCTAAAAGTTTTGCAAGATCCAGATGGAGAAGATCCAGCAGTAGGATGCAAATAGATTCCTTCTATCTACTTTTTCCGGATCACCTACATGTTCATTTGGAGCTTGGGTGAAGGATTTAAACTCCTATTTGCAGCTCCACCATATTTCCGGAGATGAAGCTATCAGAGTTGCAGTGCTGCATTTCAGAGGTAAGGCTCATGCATGGTGAATTTTTTAATCTTATTCCTTAAAGAATGCCAACACTTTCTCTTATGCAATATTCATAAAAAAATTGGTGGAGAGGTTTGGTGAAAAACTTCCAAAGACACATGGGCAAGGAAAACTTGAGAAAACAAACCCCTAGCATGTGATGGAGGAAACTCCATTTCATAAAACTATGGGATAAGCTGACATCTTGCATTACATATTGCCAGAAGAAAAACCTCTAGTTCATATTCTTGAAGAAGAGGGCATGGGGATCTCTTTTCCACAAGAGGATCCAACTGTAGAGATGTTTCCTACACACATTGATGAAGAAGAAGGCAACAACATTGTCACATCTAGAGCACATCTAGTGCCTCATGGAGAGGGAGGAGGAGCACATGCTCCCACAGGAGGGATTCTTGTATCTTTGCAAGAATTTACCCAGGATCTCATACATAGAGGTCCAAACACAATCAGTGAGCAGCATGATTGTGCAGCATTGCAGCTGGAAGGAGGAGCAAGGGAGGAAGGGCGGCATCATTTGATGAGGAGCACACATCCTTATCTATTTCAGAAAGCTAATGCAAGGAAGAAGAAGACTGATTTTCACAGTGAGGGCAAGGGCAAGGTTTCCCAATCATCTATATAGTCTACTCTTGACATTGATGTCTCACTTCATGGAGGCATTCCACTTGGGAGGCCACCTGATCTTCAGTTGATGAGAGATGTCTTGTCTTTGGGTTCACCACTCTTGGATTTTGGAGAGGTGAAGAGTTTTGAGGAGAAATTTGGCATGGGGGATGTCAAAGTAGCATGCAGCAGCATGAATGGAACTTCACATGCCAGATCACCAACGCTGTCACTGAGGAGGATTGATCCTTATTGGCGATCTCAACTTTTTGTAGAGTACTCCAAGGATATTGGTACAGGCATGATTCTTGATGACCTAGATGGAGATGACAGATACATGGTGAGAGATGTGGTCATCTATTCCTATGGCAGGATCTTCTTGACTAGATCTTCTAGTCTCAAGGAGAAGCTGCTACATGTAGCACATGAGGATTTCTCTTCTATGCACTTTGATGCATATTTCCTGTTGATGGAGGAGTTCACTTGGGAGGGCATCTAGCATGACATATAACAACATATGGAGAGATGCATAGCCCAGATGGTGATAGAGAGGATGTCACAGCTACCTTCCTACTCATTGGGAGTGAGGGAAAATTTCCAATTGAACCATTTCAGCTCAAGACCTCAAGTACATAATGGAGGAGGTATCATTTCATTTTACTTCTTTCCTTTATTTGAACAACATGATGTAACAAGAAGAAGCATTTCTTCTTGCATATTATATGATGATGTACTTGCAGCTACTTGTAGCATTGATCTTGGTTATCCTTTTGATGAGCTGTGGGGGAAGCCATATGTCTCTTGGTGTGCACCAATGACACCATATTGTGACTTCATGTTTTCATCTTATGAGATGAATATGGCAGCAAACAAGTGGCTGGTAAAGAACTTGTTGATTCTTATTTTGATGCAGGCCAAGGATGCACTACGCTGGTTCCATGATTCACTCTCCGGTTGTCATTTGGCAACTAGTTTTTATTGTATCATGCTTCCATGTATTGCTGATGTGTTTTTGTTCAAGGGAAGCTTTGTATGGAGAGAAAAACCAATTGGTTGGCATGGCACCCATATGATAGATCAACATAATATTTTTTGGTATGGGGTATCATACAAGTTGACCATCATGATTTTACTTCATGACTTTTGTGAGGGAGAGATGAGGCAGCAACAAAGGTTGTTATTGCTATGGTGTCACTTGGGAGAGTATTGGCAAAATTCGTCCCATACTTTTAATGATATTTCTGAAGAGAAGAAAGGCACATTCATGGTGCAAGGAGGCTACCCTTCAGCATTGAACGATCATGAGAGACTTCCATGTAGGAAGGAGATCTTATCACATAGAAGCATGATGGTGGATGACTTCGGCATATGGAATGTCAAAGAGAGGAGTCATGGAGCCTTATTTCTAAGGCCTACAACACTGTCACATGGGGGAGTGTTCTTATTGATGGAGTGTTCCAAGGAGTATACGTACCCCTTCTTCTTGTAGATTTTTATGACGGAATCCTCATGGGGGAACTTATACATGGGCCTCACTTTCAGATCACAAATGATGCATGGTAGGAAAGACATTGATGTGCTTATTGATTACTCTATTGAGTACTTGTACTTTCTCACCATATGTAAACAGTGCATTGCTCCATATTAGAGCAAGAGTATTTTTGGGTTTCATGGTCACTTTAGGGCCAATGTTTATGATTATAGTAGCCCATATATACATGACATTGGGCAAGTGTATTGTTATTTTATATATGTACAACTCATATACATTTATGCTTACTTCCTCATGTTGGGAGAACAAACATATACAGCTTGTAACTTGTTGCAGGACCACTTGCCATATGACATTATCAAGCAGCAGTTGGGAGAAATGCGTTGTATCCACCAGAGGGACCATATGTATCATCCAAAATTGCACATAACATTCAGCCATTTTCTGATTTGGATGCCATGTGGTGATGATGTGCCATTCATCTTGAGTGAAATGGTTTGGGTTGGCATGACTCATGATTTTGGAGGAAGAGTCTTTAGAGGCTCAATATTTTTCTTGCCATTGGAGGGAAATCATGTTGCAGCCCAAGATCAGCATACCTTCTACAATTATCATAAGTGGAGAAGATGACATCATGGGATAGGCCCTCTTGCCTATCATGTTCACTTATTCAGCCCACCTACATTTCAGGAGCACAAGGTAGAAGAGACTTTTCAGGAGTTACCATGTTGGAGGGTGACTCAATTCATTTGGATGATTGCATGGATGAGGGAGGCAATCATTAACCATGTTGATCATCACTCCTACTTTGTGGAGGCCATGAGACAGCTAGCATGCTTCCATTCACACTTTCCACCTTTGATTGATGCAGACACTTTGGTTTTGCACTCTTGGGAGGAAGCATTGGATGGCAATTTATTTGCAGATTCTCTTGATGCAGTGATGGAGGCTATTGATGGGAGGCCACATGAGGAGGAGGGGAGATATTTTTCTCTCCTCATGCATTTTCGTGAGGAAAATCAAAGATTTTGGAGGGGCAGACTTCCATGTTCCAAAATTTTAGCTTCCAAGCTAAATGGAACATTAGAGCTAGCAGCAACTATAGTCGGTCAATAAATGGGTGGAAAAGCCCATAAGTCTCATAAGGACGAATAAAATAATCAAATTGTGAAAGGGGACACTCTTTCAAGCTTAATAAAACACCTCCATGTGTGAACAAAGATAAAATGAAGCTTCTTTGACCAAGTCAACAACGCAGTTTTAGTGGAGGAATCCTAGGATGGATAACACAATTTTGGAGGGAAACATAACTTGGGTTAGAAGCAGCCTAAGTGACTGGTGCCAAGGGAAAGAAAACTCACATATTATATAAGGAAGAGGATGGAAACATTATTTATGATGTTTTAGATTATTATTATTCTTGGCTGCCAAGAATTGTTGCTGCTTGCTACTTAGCAAGCTGCAGTGTTGTTTAGCACTGGGTGTTCCTAGGTGGGAATCCCCACCTCTTTCCTTTGAGTATCTCATTGGGAGAGTTTTTATTCATCTTTCCATATCATATTTTCAAGCCAAGCTTCAGCCATCTACATCAGCACAACTTTTCCAGAGATTGTGCAGTGTTGTTGGGTGCAGCAGTGGAAGGGATTGGAATCCCGACTTCTGAGCTAGTTTCTCATTGGAGGAAGCTTTCCTTCACTTGAGAGATCTTTTTGGAGAGCTCTAGATCATATTTAAGATCTGTGATATCAGAACACACATTTCTCATACCCTCCTAGCATGTTTTTTGCTATGGAGTGTGTTATTTTGGAGACAGTGTTCATTGCATGGTTTGGTGGCTCCGTTGCAGTGTTTCCTTGTGATTGAGAGGTTCATCCTTTCATGGGAGGAAGCCCTTGATGGTTCTACATCAGATAATACATATTTCAGAATTTTTCCCTCATGTACTTCAGTGTTTCAGTGATTATTCAGTCATTTTCTGAATATCACATTTTATATATAGAGTGTTTGACAATAAACCCTTGTCGGGTTATCTTCTATTTTGTATAGGATTTTAGATCTTTGTACTTCAGAATTATTTATCAATATATGAGTAGATATATTATTCTCCTATTATTTCATGTAAAAAGCCTCTCTTAGACTACGTAGTCCCTTGAGCAGATGCTCCGGCATTTTGTAGTCTTGGGGTTTTTCACCTTTTTCAGCTACACTAGTGTGGGAGGTCTGTTTAACCCACCTAATTCCATTTATTTTTGATATATTCTTGTATTTTTATGCTTCATAGATGTATCCATGGGATTCAAGTGATTATTTCACTGTTTTATTGTATATGTTGCTGGAAATGCTTTTTTCATGCATGATTTATGAACAATCCTCAAAAAGGGATATTACAAATTGGGTAGAATCGAATGAATTTCTACCATTATTTGTGCAAGCTGAAGTTTCTATGATTTCATGAAACTGTGTGTTTTAAGAGGTCAAATATTCATTTATTAAATTTTGTGTGGATTTTGTATGTCAAAGATTGTGCATCAAACATAGAATGGATCGATGCCATTGGAAAAAGTAACTTCACCTTAAAAATTGAGGTCCAAATCCTCTTGGATGCATTTCGCCACTATCGGTTGACATCGTATAAAGCATTGCAAAGGAGATATTACACATTCCGTTGTGTATAAAACTTATATATAAAACAATGAAGTGAGACAATTATGAAGAACGTTGTGTATAAATAGTTAAGTGAGATCTGTAGTTTGATGTCACATTTGGGCTTAATGCATCAGTGGTTTGTGGCTACCCATTTGGGGTTTTGCTGCAATTGCAAATGATGTAGAAAGAACTATTGCAAAACCACGATCTTCAAATTCTGAATTGTGTTGTAGTGGAGAAAATCTGTGTGAACGAGAGAAAATAAATGGTTGCAGAGAATTTAAATGTGGTTGAAATTTAAAGAGAGAAATTTAGAAGAGATCTCATTTTGAAAAACATCGTATATAATAATTTGGCATAATTGTTGGGGAATTCCATATTTATATTTGAACCTTATTCTGTTCAGAACCATGAGTCAAATGAAGGTAGGAACCACAAATTGATAGCGCAGAGAATAGTGAAATGGTTTTATAAAACCTGCACATATTTTTCACACGAAGTCGAAGTGGTAAATGGTATCTTTATAATGTGTGCGATTAAGCTCTCGAGGAGCCACGTAGCACAAGAGAAACCACTTATTTCGATTACTTTGGGAAACTTAAACATCTTGTATTTTGAAATGTGATGGGCATCGGATCATGGGCTTGAAAGGATCGACAACAGAGATTGAATGGGCATCGGTGTATGTTAAGAGTATTAAATTGGAGGAATGGTAAGTTATAATGATTTTTTTATAACTTATGTTAAGGTTTGGCTTAATTCTGAAAAAGAAAAAATTGTGAGATTAATGCTGAGGATGGACGGATTGATGGATACTGTCGAATTGACTAACGTGTATGATCGTAAATTCAAATATTCGTTGTTGATAAACGTGGGGCCAACCATATATATGTGTTGGCACTTTATTTTTCAACTAAATTTGCAAGCATAGAAATTATATATAATTAAAACAAATATTGTATATAAGAGTTTTAACCATAGTCATGAAGAAGGAATCAACCAATTAAGGTTTATATCCGGAATGAGGATGTTTGATCGACGTTTTATCTTGGGCATAAAGGGATATGCATTTTTATATGCATAATATGGGTGGACGCAACTATGGCTGCATCAAAGTTTCCAGTATTTCAGTTGGAAATCCTTTGGGGGACCATTCCTTCACTTTGTATTCATTGTTTCCATCATCTAGAAGCTTCATTGCATTATTTAGCAACAAGATAAAGAGCCTTCCTCCTTAACAACATAATTTTTTTCAGCTATTGAGTATTTAATAACAACATTCAGTAGAGGAGGAAGGAAGTGCTAGATCTTGAGCTTTTAGCTTGAAGATCTAGTGAAGGGATCAACTCTTCAAGCATAGATTTGATTGTACATCATATTGCAGCCATATTTTATTAGATTATGCTTCAGATATGGATACCCAGAAGTTGTATAGTCCACGCCCTAAGAGGGTGATTCTCCAATATTCCTAGATTTGGAAACCGTTTCTCGATTATCTTGGGTATTCATCATAGAGCCCGGATCTAAAGTTTTAGCATCATCAGAGCTCTAGAATGACCATATGTACACTTCTATATCTTTCTAGTAGTTGCAGTCCCGACATTTGCAGTAGGTACATCGCGGTATTCCTTCATGAAGTCAAATATTAATGTAGTCCCTCTTGTGGGAAGACTTCAGGGTCATTCTAGGCCACTTCTTTGGCTTGAGTGTCTCATATTTTGAGCAATGTTGTACTATTTTATCCACCTCCTTGTTAATAATAAGGCTCAACTATTCTGCTTATTTGTATGGTGTATTTAGATTACTTATTCATTGCTACATTTTTCAATTATTGTATTTTTATATTATTCCATTCTACCTTTTGGGATATTACAATGGTATCAGAGCATGATATTTGGCTCATCTTGTGGGCACCTCATATTTAATATCAAAATAAGAAACAAATAGTAGAGATCTACAATGGAAAAGGGTTTGAGTTTTTCCACTCTTCTTTATAGATCTTTGCAAGATCTCTATAAGGAGGTCAAACAAATGAAGAGAGAAAGGAAAGGGAAGGATCTAAGAATATTTTATGAGGAAGGTCCAAGCACTTCCTATCCACTATAGAAGAAACCGACAATGCATATATCTCCACAATATTCTACTAGATCCCCTTTCTTTGAGAAGGAAGGTGAATGTTATGACTATGAAGGAGACTTGGGGTATGAGACCCTAAGAAAATATATTTCTGAGTACAAATCACAACCTAGAGCACTCAAGAAGAATCTAACTCTCCAACAATTTTTGCAACTCAAAGAAGAAAGGAGATCCCACAACAATATTAGAAAAAAGAGGCCTGGGTTCTTCTTGCCTACATTTGATGGATCATCCACAAGAACATTGAGGGCATGGAGGGAAGAGTTAGCTACATTATTTCAGCTATATCCAGTAGCAAAAAGAGAGGTTGTGGAAATTGTAGTGTTGCACCTGTAGGGTGAAGCAAATTATTGGTGGTTCAGTCATCTATGACATGCCAAAGTGACTGCTTATAAAAATTTCATTCAGAGACTAGAGAATAATTTTGGTATAAGGAAACCAGAGACATCTCCCATTGAGACACTTCCCATCATTGATGAGACAGTACATAAGGAGCCAAAGGAACATGTCATCATTATAACTCTGGGAGAGGAGCCCCTACCACCACCATCAGCTACAACAATACTTGCATTAGGAGGAAGAGAACTTGAACCTTTGCAATATGGTCTTGATCTATTAACATTTGGAGCCCCATGCATGATTCAGGAGATGCATGAGGAGGAAGAGGCAAATACTAGCACTAGTACAGTAGAAGAGATCCAACCATGATCATTAGGAGAAGTTGGAGAGACCATTGCATCAGTGTGAGGAACTATTGTAGATGTGTAAGAGGTTCTCGAGATTTAGCTTATCCAAGGTTTGCAAACACTTTCATCTCATATTATTTCAGTACCTCATATTGAGATTTGTGAGAACATTCCATCAGGGAAATTTCATAACCAAGTATTAGAGCACATTTCTGATTTGGAGTAGCAAATTATCACTGCATAGAGGACCCTTGACTTGGTCAAGTAGAAGATGTATAGCTATCCCAATTTATCAAAGTTGAGCTACACCCAACACTTTTTGTTGAAGTGTGGAGTTTCAGAATATGGGAGGAGCGCAGTCCTATTTAGTATAGTGTTAGACCATGAGTTTAGCATTGTATATGGCCATGAGATAGCACATGTATTCCCATGCAGATCTATAACGTTGTCAGTTAGTAGCAGCGATGAGAAGAGGGCCCAATTATTCTTGGAGCATCCCAAAGATAGCTTCATTCATGAAGCACTGGAGGGACATATGATCCATGGTAGACATCCTATGATGGAGAACACTTTCCATTGGCAGGATGAGGTTTTCTTGATGAGCATATCATAGCTCAAAGTGAAATTTCTACCTACAACATGTATGGAGCCTTATGGGTTCTATTGGGCCATTTATGGGAGGATCTCATGGAGAGACCTCAAAGGAGGTGCACTTCAACATTTCATGGAGTGAAAAGCTATTAATATGGAGGAGATTGGCATTATACCTTGGGTGGATACCAAATTTGAGCATGGAATGATTCATCATCCACATTGGGATGAATGGATTTGGATGATGAGCAAGAGGTTTCCAACCTTCTTGAAAATCTATGATATCGGGCATCAAGAAGCATGCATGCGCTGGCCGCTTTTAGGTGAGTATGGTTACTACCTAACACCTCAAATTTGTGTGTTCCATGCCATGTACATCACTGATCACATCCAGCAACAGGATGCATAGCTACACTAGTTGTTGATGAGAGAGTTTGGACATCACATGATATATCTTATGTCCATGTATAATGATTTCGTTCGCAATATATGTCATGTCCATGAATGTACTTTTATTTGGGATATATTTTATGTTCATGTATATAATTTGGTGTGGGACTGTTGTAGCCCCTACAACACCCTCCAAAAATACAAAAATAATAACACACACTTCAAAATTTTTGGAGCCCCTTTGAAACTAAAAGGAAAAAATCTAAGTGAAGTTTTGAAGGGCAAGTCGCTAAGTCGCAAATCCATACTTTAAAACAATTGCGACCCCTGCGACCTATGCGACCCCGTGACCCTAAGGTCGCCAGGTCGCAAGGTCGCATGGTTCGGAATTAAAGGGTTGCGACCCCTGCGACCTATGCGACCCCGCGACCTTGAGGTCGCTAGGTCGCAAGGTCGCAAGGAGGAGTAATTAAAGAAATTTGTGACTCAGCGACCTTGCGACCCAGCGACCTTAGGTTCGCCAGGTCGCCAGGTCGCACTATACCAACTTGCGACCTCATTAAGTGCTCACACGTGCGACCCCTTTTTAAAAGGGCAGGTCGCTAGGTCGCATTTTTCACTTGCAGCGAAAATTTAGAAATTGCTCTGACAGGTCAGCTGGCGCGTTTTCTCCCGGGTAAGTTGCTATTTCCTCTCTGTGTTTCCTTCATGAGCATTTCTTGCCCGAATCTGGCCTCCCCATTATCTTAAATACCTACTAGGGAGGCTGTGGGATTTTTCTGTTGAGTTTTTTGTGATTTTTTGTTCTCCTGTTATCACCATAAACCCCAGGGTCACATTTTCCTGTCCAGCCCCTCATGGCTTCGTCCTATCCTCAGCCTGGACCCCTTCCAGCCTTGTATGCTTCCCGTTAGGAAAGAAATCAACCCCAAGCCTCGCGCATTCGAAAAACCCGGCAGGCCCTTGCGCGACCTGTGACCCAGCGACCTAGTCGCAAGGTCGCAAAGTCGCGCAATCGTCTGTTTTAAAAGTTAGCGACCCTACGACCCTGCAACCTGGTCGCGAGGTCGCGAGGTCGCATATGAGTTCTTCTTTTAAATCAGCGACCTTGCGACCCCAAGAGAACAGTTAATTGAATTCTGCATGAATAGACTGTATTTAGCTCATTGTCATCATGTCCTTCTCATCCTGGGATTCTTTCCTGAATGCAACAAGTGAATTTGGAACAGGCACGATACCGGTCCTCTCTGACTCTAGCGACATGGCACCCCCAGTGTCCCGAAAGAAAGGCAAGCAGGTGGTGGAAGAAGAATCAGGCACAGACACGCAAACATCTCCTCCACCAATATATAGAGATACCCTTTGCACCTTCGCAAAGGCGGACAGCCTGAGATGGTATGAAGTATACCACGAGTTCGCTATACCAGAAGATGAGTTTCCAGAATATCTCCCGGACCGGGAAGTATACCTAAAGGTCAAGAGATCCAAATTACATCTAGCAGGGGCACATCCAGCCATTTTCCCGTGCCCAGAAATATTAGACTGGATCATACAGAAAACGGATCCCAAGAGGTTCGTAATCCGAGATAGCGAAGGTAAAGCTTTCGCAACGTTGGAGGGCTCAGAAGCCCAAGTCTACTACTCGCTGCCCCAACCAGAGGAAAACTTTACCCCGAGATGGGCTTCTGCCAATGAAGTACCTGTGGTTGATACAATCAGGAAATGGTGGGCGGAACCGGACAAATTTAAAGTCAAGAAAGACCAGGAGTACCCGGTGGCCGGTCTGAGGAAAGTGTATAAACTAGTGGCCGCCATGCTTTGTAGATTGTACGGACGTCCGGACGCCACCACCTTCAACGGCGCATGGGAAACTATAATGGAATATGTAACAGTGCATGGCACTCGTTTTAACTAGGTTGGTATATTAATGGGCTCAATGAAAACGAATTTGGCTTCGGCTTTAGCCCCAGATGAAGGAACGCCGTCAGAGTTTTATATGGCTTCGTATCTGTTAGATGCTGTCTGTGCCCAGCTGCATTTCGAGGGATAGCCACATAACTGGGACTCCGCACAGACCCGAGCAATTCATTTGCAGACCAAGGTTTTCTGGGAATCCAGGTACAAGCCAGATATTGAGCAAATCTCTCAGATATTCATTCCCACCCTTTACCAGAAGCTATTTGGCCAAGACACCCCCTGCATGTCTTGGCGGGCGATGGAGACACTAGGCCAGGTGGCGCACTGGTTTCCATTCGCTGAATATACATTCATTCGAGTATTTGGCACATTCAAAGCACCACATGCTCTTCCTAGGTTTATTACCGACAAGGTGCTTATGCAGGAGGTATGTTTATAGATGACCTCGGGTTTCTCCAATATCCTTTCCAAAGGAAAGAAGAAACCTTGGCCCGCTCTGCCCCTCACCATCGGTGCTTATACAGTCAAGGACTTCAGAGAAGTAGGGGCTCAAGGGGAAGAGATAAAAGGTTATCACTTTAGAAATCTGAAGTACCGAACATATGACCCGGTCAAGATAGTTCCTGAGCACTGTAAGAGGGCCAAGTTTAAATGGAGCTATCAGCATGTCGAATGCCCGACGGAAGATGAGAAAATAAATTGGTACAACGCAGACAGGCAACTAGCTCCGGGGATTTACTCTGACCAAAAAGAAGAGGATCACCAAAATTTAGAAGACAGGAGCTATAAACTAGGAGGCTCTTCTTCCTCCAGGGATAAGAAAATCCGGACCAGTACAGGGCCTGACACCTCAGATCAGCTAAGAGGAGCAGAGGCCCAAGCCAAGAAGGAAGAGGAAAAGAAAATGAAAGAGGAGGAAGAGAAACGTAGAAGAGATGCAAAGACGGAGCGGAAAAGGAAACAGGCCGAGGAAAAGGAAAGACAGGAAAAGGAAGCACAGGCGACGGCAGAACAAGCACTTAAGGAAGAACTTGACAAAGCCGAACGTCAAAAGAAGGCAGACCAAGCTGCCGCGGCAGAGCGTAAAAGAAAAGCTGAAAGAGAAGCAGAGGCAGAGACAGAACACAGGAAGAAGGAGGAACATGACAAGGCGGAAGCCGAGCACCGGCAAAAGGAGGAAGGAAAAGGACAAAGACAGGATGAAGAGGATGAACTAATAGAGGACATCGACATATCTCCCCTGGAGATTCCTCCGAGTGGCACGAGAAGTATCCTCTCTGGTGACGACTTTCCCGGGGAACAAGAAGAAGAGGTCTTCGACCTAACTAGATTGACATTTGACCAATTCTCTTTCAAAATACGGCAAGAGAAAAAAAATCCTTGGTGCAAAGCCATCCCGCCATATCTACGGTCGCCACTGAAAGGGACATAGTCCTGGATACAAGGACTAACCCTGTAATGATAGCATCAGCAGGTACCGCTTTTGCCGCGGCCACAGAGGAGAATGTCACTAGAATGAGCAGGGAGATTATTTCCCTACAAAACAGGCTAAAAGCAGCGGAACAGGAGAAATCAGTACTGGAGAGTGAAGTGCGACAGCTCCAAAGTAAGCCTTCCCAAGTCAATGAGGTCCCACTGGCAGTCATGAAAGAATGTGATGTATTGGAAATGACCATGAGGCAAGTATATAGAGAAATGCTCACCCTAAATCAAACAGTGGCCCCATTGGTAGAGGCACGAGCGGAAACCAAAGAGAAGCATGAGCAGCTCAAGGAGGCCTTGGTAGCTTTGGACAGAATGATAAACTGGACAGCGCAGTACCATCAAGCTCCCGAAAATGTGCCTAGGAAGGATTGGAGTCACACACAAGACGCCAAAGTACAAATCCGGATGAAGATGCAGTCCAAAGACAAGCTAGCCAAAGATTTGGACAAAGTGATGTCTGCATATAATCACCTGATCAGTGGTATAGACTCCATGAACGCTCTTCATCATATTCCGTCGTTAGGGGCACTGGACGAAACTAAAGACTGGGAGCAAGTAGATCAGGAAATTCAGTCTTTTCTACAACCCGTGAGACAAGCTGCTGCCGCACCAGAATTTGAGGCATCACAAGAGAACCTAAGTCGGTTGCTTGTCACTCCAGTACAAATCTATACCAAGCTTGCCTCCCTCTCAATCCAGATCTCCCAGAAGAAGGAAACTCTGATACCGAATGCCTTGGAATGTATGCATCGATTAAAAGAGGAAATCCCTCTAGTCTCCCCTGTAGCAGCGGATTACCAGACCTGGCAAGATTTTTTCAAGGGGAAGAAGATCGACGCTCCAGATCTCTCAATCACACGACCACCTCCATAGCTGAGTTCTTTTGATCGCAGGTCGCGACCGTCCCCAGGTCGCAAGTCGCACCTACACCCAGGTCGCAAGTCGCACCTGCACCTAAGTCGCAAGTCGCAATCACTTCCGCAGGTCGCAGGTCGCATGTTCTTCCAAGGTCGCAGGGCAGCTGAACCGTCGGGAAGTCGAAGCGTCGGAAGGCCCAAAGGGCGTTTCTTGAATCTATAAATACCCCTGCGGGGTACATAGTAAAGGCTTCTCTTTTGTGGACTGAAGAGCAGTATTGCATTGTAATTGAAGGGTCATACTCTTGCACATATGTAATACAGATACTTGTTAAAACCCCTTTGTTGGATGATGTGTTTAGCTGTGACAAAACTGTGTGTATTCTGCGTATAGTTTCAGAATATCGTATGATTAATGAAGTTGTGTTCTTAATAGTATCATTCGTACTCCATAGCTATCTGTGATTGTGCTTGATGATGCTCAAGTTTATCGTTTGTTCTTATAATGAATGTTAATGAACTATTTTATTAGCATTTTGTTGCATCTTTCGGAAAGTTAAGGGATATCCTTGCCACAAAGAACTGTTTCTTTAGTGGTCAGGTTATCTTGCATGCATTACCCCATAGATGTGTTGCTAACGACACTTCCTAGGCGTATGCATTTTGTTCATTACCTTGATACTCACAGTGTTATATATCAGTTTGATACATCAGTCATGTATTCTGTACCATGTGAATAAGTGTATGTTTGCAGATTCAATCAGGTTCTTCGAGATCGAAGAGAAAGTCATTTAAGCGGTAGCCGGACCCACACCCCGGATGGGATCCCTATTCCAAACAGTTCAAAGTCTAATTGGGACTTTCTACCGGGGAGATCCCCTACTGTTGACCGGACATATTTTTCCGTCAACAGATTTGGCGGTAGAAGGAGGGCCTGAACCTCTGGGCATACAACCGACATTCCATCACAAACTCCCCAACGGGAGGTCATAAATAACGAACCTACTCTTCCCCCCTTGGAGGATATTCCAAGGGAGGAGGCTCGATACTTTGAAATCACTAAAGAACATTTGAGATCCTTACACCCAGTTGCCCGTAATCTCGTCAGGGATTTACGATATGTTCCAATCATGGATTTTCTAGCCCACACTAGGACCCCAGCTGAGAACATCACTCGTAATGGTGTGTTGTTCAGCACCATACCTGAACTTGTGAATAGCATGATTGAAGACCTCGGGCGGGCTGTCCAGGAAAATGACCCCGTTGTCCAAGATAGTGAAGGCTTCCCTGATACTGAACCTTTCCCCGAACCTCAGCCTGACTTACATCAGTGGAACAACAACCAAGTGTATTCCCCGCGAGAAGAAGGAGAGGGGGGTCGAAGCAATGAAAGAGAAGGTAACACAGCCCAAAGAAATGCAGGGGAAGGAAATAGTCCTCCAAGAAATGAGGGTGGGGTCAACAGAGGTCACGAACGTGGAGGTAGAGGAGATATGGTTCACGGCCAGAGACACCACGCTAACCATCATCACCACCAAAACCAAAATAGGCCCCCTCCCCGCAACCGAGAGTATCTTAGGAATGTGAATAACCATGAAAGACACCGAGATGAACACTATCGCCATCATGAAGGAGCATCAGTGTCGGGGACGAGAAGTGAGTCCGAGGCGGAAGCTCGATATCATCAGCACCCCAGGAGGGTGCAGCCACTAGCCTGGATGGCTCAATCCCCATTGGCTCTTTTATGTCCTCTCCATGATATGCCTAGACACCCAGAGAAGCATCTTCCTAATTTCGATCCTGAGAAAGGCACATCAGCGGAAGATCAGATTAGTAGTTTCTATCTGTCTCTACAAATCATGAGAGTTCAGTCTGATGATGTCGCATGTCGACTGTTCCCACACACTCTTGAAAATCATGCAGCCACCTGGTATCGTTCCCTACCCAGTGCTTCTATTACATCATGGGACCAGTTCCATCGCGTGTTCCTGCAAAAGTTTGCAGAAGATAAAACACCCTCTATGCTCCTCATAGAGTTAAGCACCATCAAGTGTCATAGAAAAGAGAAGGTTAAAGACTTTAACCAACGCTTCGCTACAATATTACAAAAATTTCCCCCAAACTTAGCATTGGACGACTCTATCACCATCGACTACTATACTAAATCTCTCCCTAGGAATATCGCCGTTTTCGTCAAACGTGAAGCCCGCGTTACCCTTACAGCAAATTACGCTGCTGCTCTCGCTGTAGAGAAGGACATGTTGTCGATAGGAGTCATGGACCATGAAGGAAAGGATGATCACAAACCAATTGCTAAAAGAGGCCACTCTTCCACCCCTAATAGAGAGAAAGAAATTTTAGATTTCGAGAGTATGGCCAAGACCCTCAAACTACTAACGAATGAGGTCTCTGACTTAAAGAGAAAGGGCATTGAAACCTCAACTACTACTAAACCCCCAAAACCATTTTTCAGAAAAAGTAATCCCAACACCAGCAGACCTCCGTCAAACTCCAGCGCCGCTCTCAACGTGGAAGAGATAGGGAAAGATAATTTTTGCTCTTTTCACCAAGCTGCCCACTCCGAAAAAACGTGCCCGCAATGGATTGGCAGCATGACCGCGGTGGTTAACCAACTGTTGGATGACCAAACCCCAGGAAATCAGACAGAGGATGATGTCTCTGATCAAGATGAAGGTTCGCTCCTAGATGGGGAACCAGGGGCCTCTGTCCTAACTTTTGATATAATCCGCGGGGGGGGGGGAGTCTTCTTCCCATTGATATCAACATGGCAGGTAGTCCCAAGGCTCAACCCATTCGAAATTATAGTCTTAGAAGCAAAGGACCTGTCCCCGAACAATCATATGAAGACAAGAAAAGGGCTTTTTTGAGGGAAATTCTTCCCCCTGGAAACGAAGGACAAGCTACGCCTGAGAAGCCCACAAATAGTAATAGCAAAGCAAGTCAAAAGAACAAGCTCCCGGTAGAATCCCCGAAAACCACTACCAAACCTAGTCCCCAAATTGATACTAGCTACAACATCGTGGAGGACATGAAAAAGACCAGAGCTAATATCTCACTCTACGAGCTGGCCCGCATCACGAATCAAAAGGAGCTTATTCTAAAAGCTTTCGCCGACAACCCAAATACGAAAACTGTCAGCAACACATCTGTACAAACCAGTCCAGATATCCAGTCTATAGTGAACGCTGTCAACACGAATTCGAGAGGATCCACCCCTCCCTTCCTTTTGTCTTTTGAGATTTTTAACTTCAACGTTCACAATTGTCTTGTTGACTCCGGTGCATCCATGAACGTCATGCCTCTATCTGTCTGTAAGAAACTCAACATCCGCCCAGAGAAAACCGACACAAAAATCATTCAACTTGACAGATCGCAGGTACCAGCCGTTGGAGAATTAAACAATGTCATCATCCGCCTTTCATCTGACTCTAGAGTCCATCAATGCATCGATATTGTGGTTGTTGACATACCTGAAGCCTATGGTCTACTACTTAGCAGAGACTGGTCTAGCAAGTTGCAAGGATACTTTGCCACAGATTGGTCCCACTTATGGCTTCCTTACAAGGGGAGAAATAACCAAATCAGGGTCCAAAGCAAACTGTACATGAACCACACTATAATTGATTTAGATGCCACAAATGAACCCATCAGCTTTGCCCAGGAGGAACTTGGTATGTGTTTCCTGGAGGCCATTTTTGGATGTTGCCGACCTCTTCAATCTTCAGTAGGCCCCGAGGTCCAATCTGAATTGGCACTCGTCGCAGAAGAGCAAGCCCAAGCTGTCTTACACCAAGCCGAAATTCCTCCGCAATCCGCTACCCCCAAGGGCCCGGAAAGTGACATATGGACCTTGTATTACGACGGTTCCAAAAATATCGATGGTTCTGGTGCTGGCTGCGTCTTGCTTGATCCTCGCAAGAAAAAATTCTTAATCTCCTGTCGGCTGGAGTTCCAATGCACCAACAACACTGCTGAGTATGAGGCTTTGATCCTTGGGCTTAAAAAGGCGCTGGATTTGAAGGTAAAATGCTTACAGGTCATTGGAGACTCCGAGATTATCACTCGGCAGGTACGCAATACTATTCACTGTTTGTCTCCACATTTAAAGGCGTATTAGAAAGAGGTATGGCGATTAATTTTTTCTTTTGACGCTTTTGGAATTAAATCTGTTCTTAGAATACATAATGCAGCAGCAGATACTCTGGCTAATGCTGCTGCCAGATTTACCCCTTTGAGGGATGGTTTTTCTATTGAAGTTATATATAAACCCTCCGTGCCAGACAATATCACTAATTTGCTCGTTTTTTATGATGATCAACAGGTGCTGGATTTTATGTGTAACTCAGAGATATTCAAAGACGCTGCTATAGATGAAGATGAGCACGACCAAGCTATGCAAAAGGAGTACGAGCAAGTCAAAGGAAACACCATGCCTAAAGGGGTGGTATCACTTGAGAATCTTTTCGATTTGAAAAATCGTTTCCGTGGGCCCCCAAATGCCAAAGTACAGAGCTCTATCTTAGCCCATCGACAAGTGAACTTGGGATCAGAGGATAATCCTAAATTCGTCAACCTTGGGAAGGACTGCACCCCCCAAGAGGCTCAGGATTTCACTCAGCTATTTCGCAAATATCGTGACGTGTTCGCTTGGACATATGAGGACTTACGCACATACGATACTCGAATCATACAACATGTGATACCCATCAAAGAAAATATAAAACCGTTCCAACAAAAGCTCAGGAAAGTACATCCTACGATGGAACCATTGATTCTGAAGGAACTCAAAAAACTTTTAGATGCACGCATTATCTTTAAAGTTCGCCATTCCACATGGGTGTCAAATTTGGTTCTGGTACGGAAGAAGTCAGGTGAAATCCGCTTATGTGTGGATTTCCGAAACTTAAACTGGTCCTCGAATAAAGATAATTACCCGGTGCCCCCTATGGAACAAATATTACAAGCAGTGTCCGGGTCAGAAATGTTCTCTTTGTTGGACGGATTCTCTGGTTACAATCAAGTACTGGTGGCTGAACCAGATAGGTTAAAGACTACCTTCCGGACTAAGTGGGGAACCTTCGCATTCAGGCGTATGCCCTTTGGATTAATCAACGCAGGAGCAACTTTCCAAAGAGTTATGGATATAGCATTCAGGGGTCTGATAGGCCAGAGTGTGGTGGTCTACTTGGATGACGTTACTGTGTTTTCTAAACATCGGGGGGATCATTTGCGTCACCTCAGACAGATCTTCGAAAGGTGCAGAAAATACGGTATCTCGCTCAACCCAAAGAAGAGCATTTTTGTCGTAGCAGAAGGAAATATGCTGGGTCATATCATAACTAAGCAAGGCATTGTCGTTGATCCAGAACGTGCGAAAGCCATTGCTCAGATTCCTTCCCCCAGTAGTAAGAAAGCAATGCAGTCCTTTTTGGGTAAGATCAATTTTGTTCGTAAGTTTATATCATATTTCGCCTAGATAGTTAAGCCACTGCAGGGAATGATTAAGAAAAATGCTACCTTCAAATGGAATCAGCCCGAAAAGGAAGCTTTCGACCAGATCAAGAAAGCTATAGCTGAAGCACCTTCCCTCCAGAGCCCGGATTTCGGCAGAGATTTTAGCTTGTATACTTTCGCTTCGGATTCGTCCCTAGCAGCTGTACTCACACAAAAGGATAGAAATAATGGCGAGCGCCCCATTTCATTCATGAGCACTGGTTTGCAGGGAGCTGAATTAAATTATCCTGAAATCGAAAAACAGGCCTATGCGGTATATAAAGCGGTCAAACATTTCAGACCGTACATCTTAAAAAACCATGTCACGGTTTACGTTCCCCACCCAGCTGTTCGATCACTTTTCATGCAGCAGGAGTTGGGCGAGAGACGAGGGAACTGGGTTGCGTGTATGCAAGAGTATGACTTAGAGTTTAAGCCAGCACGCACAGTTAAAGGGCAAGGTCTGTGCCAAATGGCTGCAGAGGCTGCAAATTCCCACCAGATTGAAGAAGATAATTGGGATCAAGAAATTGATATGTACCAAACTGACGTCATGCCTCAGATAAGGAACCCTTCTTGGTACTCGGATATTTCAGGATATTTGGCACAAGGTGTGTTGGACCCAACTCTAAATGCCCGGCAGAAACGTGCAATCAGACTCAAGGCTGCGTCTTACCAGATAATCCAAGGGAAGCTTTTCAAGAAACATTCCGATGGGGTCATGTTACGCTGCCTAGAACATGATGAAGCTCAGAAAATCTTAACCGAGCTGCACGATGGACCAGCATGAGGTCATTTTGCCGGGGATACCACTGCCCATAAAGTAATGCGAGCAGGTTATTATTGGCAAACCCTTTTCAAAGATGCCCACGCATATGTTCGAAAATGCATTCAATGCCAGAAATTCACAAGCCGAGAAGCGCGTCCCGCCGCCCCTTTGTTGTCAGTAGCAGTAGAAGAACCGTTCCAACAATGGGGTCTAGACGTCATTGGTGAGATCTTACCCCACTCTTCTAAGCAACACCGGTACATCCTAATGGCTACGGATTATTTCACCAGGTGGGTTGAGGCAATACCATTACGCCAAATCAACGATCAAGAGGTAATGCAATTTGTCACTCATTCCATCATTACCAGGTTTGGCGTTCCAACTTCCTTGGTTTTTGATAATGCAACGTATTTTTCATCTTTTAAATTATATGATTTTGCTTTGGAAAATGGCATTGTTCTTAAACACTCTGCAAAGTACTATCCCCAAGGAAATGCTCTAGCGGAATCAACAAATAAAAATCTGATTCGCATCATTAAAAAGACCCTTCTGTCTCACCAACGCAACTGGCACAATGCCCTCCAAAATGCACTCTGGGCTGATCGCGTCACCCCTAAGTCCTCAATAGGCACCTCACCATATTTTCTCGTGTATGGGAAAGAAGTTGTCCTCCCACCCAATTTATCTCTTCCCGCTCTGCAGTTATCTCAAGAGTGTCATGGTACCCCTTGCCCCGCCTTGCAAACCCGCATTGACACCCTGCTGAAACTAGAAGAGGAAAGGCAGAAAACCCGGGAAAAATTCGCCATCCACCAGAGTCGAATCAAGAAATGGTTCGATAAAAAGTCTGCAGGAGATAAAAAATTTGAAGTAGGATATCTTGTCCTAAAGTGGGATAAAGCTCACGAAGAAAAAGGGAAACATGCCAAATTTCAAGCACTATGGATAGGTCCCTTTCAGGTTAAAGAAAAGGTGGGTCCCCATACATTCCAATTGCAAACTCTGGAAGGAAAAGTCGAGGTCCTCCCGGTAAACGGGCATGACCTCAAACACTATTTTACTTGAGTAGCCCTCAAAGGGCTGTTTCTGCCCATGTATTATAAAAGTCGTGTTTTTGTTCTACTTGTCAAAAAAAAAAAAAAAAAAAATCTCTCTAAATCTATAAGGAAGACCTTGTCTAAGCTACCCGCAACTGGCTCACTCCTTGATAGGTTCTATGCTGATGAAAGGCCCTTCCCGCAAAACACGGGGCAGTCAAAACTCGCTTGTAATGGGCACCTAGGGATAGTGCACGGCCTTACTGGAGTCTTCAAGCATAAGGAACCACCTAGCGGATTTGAAAAATGCAGGCAGAAAAGGTCTTACATAGCAGCAACCGGATCGTGAGGGAACAGGGCTAACTCAAGAGAATTTCAGGTCATCCGGGAAAAACCCAAGTCCTCATATAAGACCAGGAGCAACCTCTCTGCAAGAAAAATAAGTCGGGATCCCTCATCCGCCCAGGAAAAATATGCCCATCTAAATAAGTGCCACAGGCACATTCTCAAATAAGTGCAATCGCACACAAATAAAGGGTAAAGGATTGAGAAAGGCTTCCTGCACAGTGAGGTGATGTAACGACTCCGCCGGGGTACTGACCAGGCTCGCTGGCAGCAGAGCAACGTTCATGACTCCTTAGGCAGTGACTTCGCCGGAGCCGAGAGGTTCGCTGGCAGCGGAGCAACACCATGAGGACGAAATAATTGTACCGGACCCTGCAGTTGTCCAAGGTTTCCCCGACCCTCCCGGTTCTGGAGCGCGAAGAATTAAAATTCGGTTGATCTGCACCTAATAAGCCAAAAGGCCAGGCAACTATGCGAGGTGACAAAGGAAGGAAGGTGTGAACTCTGAGGTAAAAGAACAAGCTAGTATTAGGCCCCTCCCTCCTCCCTCATCGACCATTCATCGGCAGAGACTCTGAGTTCATCCAGTGAATCACCATTTGTTGTAGCCCCTACAACACCCTCCAAAAATACAAAAATAATAACACACACTTCAAAATTTTTGGAGCCCCTTTGAAACTAAAAGGAAAAAAGCTAAGTGAAGTTTTGAAGGGCAAGTCGCTAAGTCGCAAATCCATACTTTAAAACAATTGCGACCCCTGCAACCTATGCGACCCTGCGACCCTAAGGTTGCCAGGTCGCAAGGTCGCATGGTTCGGAATTAAAGGGTTGCGACCCCTGCGACCTATGCGACCCCGCGACCTTGAGGTCGCTAGGTCGCAAGGTCGCAAGGAGGAGTAATTAAAGAAATTTGCGACTCAGCGAACTTGCGACCCAGCGACCTTAGGGTCGCCAGGTCACCAGGTCGCACTATACCAACTTGCGACCTCATTAAGTGCTCACACGTGTGACCCCTTTTTAAAAGGGAAGGTCGCTAGGTCGCATTTGTCACTTGCAGCGAAAATTTAGAAATTTCTCTGACAGGTCGGCTGGCGCGTTTTCTCCCGGGTAAGTTGCTATTTCCTCTCTATGTTTCTTTCATGAGAATTTCTTGCCCGAATCTGGCCTCCCCATTGTCTTAAATACCTGCTGGGGAGGCTGTGGGGTTTTTCTGTTGAGTTTTTTGTGATTTTTTGTTCTCTTGTTATCACCATAAACCCCAGGGTCACATTTTCCTGTCCAACCCCTCATGGCTTCATCCTATCCTCAGCCTGGACCCCTTCCAGCCTTGTATGCTTCCCGTTAGGAAAGAAATCAACCCCAAGCCTCGCACGTTCGAAAACCCCGGCAGGCCCTTGCGCGACCTGTGACCCAGCGACCTAGTCGCAAGGTCGCAAAGTCGCACAATTTTCTGTTTTAAAAGTTAGCGACCCTGCGACCCTGCGACCTGGTCGCGAGGTCGCGAGGTCGCATATGAGTTCTTATTTTAAATCAGCGACCCTGCGACCCAAGAGAATAGTTAATTGAATTCTGCATGAATAGACTGTATTTAGCTCATTGTCATCATGTCTTTCTCATCCTGGGATTCTTTCCTGAATGCAACAGGTGAATTTGGAATAGGCACGATACCGGTCCTATCTGACTCTAGCGACATGGCACCCCCAGTGTTCCGAAAGAAAGGCAAGTAGGTGGTGGAAGAAGAATCAGACACAGACGCGCAAACATCTCCTCCGCCAATATACAGAGATACCCTTTGCACCTTCGCAAAGGGGGACAGCCTGAGATGGTATGAAGTATACCACGAGTTCGCTATACCAGAAGATGAGTTTCCAGAAGATCTCCTGGACCGGGAAGTATACCTAAAGGTCAAGAGATCCAAATTACATCTAGCAGGGGCACATCTAGCCATTTTCCCGTGCCCAGAAATATTAGACTGGATCATACAGAAAACAGATCCCAAGAGGTTCGTAATCCGAGATAGCGAAGGTAAAGCTTTCGCAACGTTGGAGGGCTCAGAAGCCCAGGTCGTCTACTACTCGCTGCCCCAACCAGAGGAAAACTTTACCCCGAGATGGGCTTCTGCCAATGAAGTACCTGTGGTTGATACAATCAGGAAATGGTGGGCGGAACCGGACAAATTTAAAGTCAAGAAAGACCAGGAGTACCCGGTGGCCGTATGAGGAAAGTGTATAAACTAGTGGCCGCCATGCTTTGTAGATTGTACGAACGTCCGGACGCCACCACCTTCAACGGCGCATGGGAAACTATAATGGAATATGTAACGGTGCACGGCACTCATTTTAACTGGGCTGGTATATTAATGGGCTCAATGCAAACGAATTTGGCTTCGGCTTTAGCCCCAGATGAAGGAACGTCGTCAGAGTTTTATATGGCTTCGTATCTGTTAGATGCTGTCTGTGCCCAGCTGCATTTCGAGGGATGGCCACATAACTGGGACTCCGTACAGACCCAAGCAATTCATTTGCAGACCAAGGTTTTCTGGGAATCCAGGTACAAGCCAGATATTGAGCAAATCTCTCAGATATTCATTCCCGCCCTTTACCGGAAGCTATTTGGCCAAGACACCCCCTGCATGTCTTGGTGGGCGATGGAGACACTAGGCCAGGTGGCGCACTGGTTTCCATTCGCTGAATATACATTCATTCGAGTATTTGGAACATTCAAAGCACCATGCTTGCCTAGGTTTATTGCGAGCAAGGTGCTTATGCGGGAGGTATGTTTCCGGATGACCTCGGGTTTCTCGATGTCCTTTCCAGAAAGGAAACCTTGCCCCGCTCTTCCCCTCACCATCGGTGCATTGGTGCTTATACGATTAAGGACTCCAGACTGGAGGGGCTCAGGGAAGAGATAACTTGATCACTTTGAAATACCCGGAGTACCGAACATATGACTAGGTCGAATGGTTCACGAAAACGCGTAAGAGGGCCAAGTTTAAATGGAGCTATCGGCATGTCGAACGCCCGGCGAGAAGACGAGAAAGAAACTGGTACAACGCAGACAGGCGACTAGCTCTGGGGATTGACTCTGACCGAGAAGAAGAGGATCACCAAAATTTAGAAGACAAGAGCCATAAACTAGGAGGCTCTTCTTCCTCTCGGGATAAGAAAACCCGGACCAGTACAGGGCCTGACACCTCGGATCAGCTAAGAGGAGCAGAGGCACAAGCCAAGAAGGAAGAGGAAAATAAAATGAAGGAGGATGAAGAGAAAGGTAGAAAAGATGCAAAGACAGAGCGGAAAAGGAAACAGGCCGAGGAAAAGGAAAGACAGGAAAAGGAAGCACAGGTGGCAGCAGAACAAGCACTTAAGGAAGAACTTGACAAAGCCGAATGTCAAAAGAAGGCAGACCAAGCTGCCGCAGCAGAGCGAAAAAGAAATGCTGAAAGAGAAGCAGAGGCAGAGACAGAACGCAGGAAGAAGGAGGAACATGACAAGGCGGAAACCGAGCGCCGGAAAAAGGAGGAAGGAAAAGGACAAATGCAGGATGAAGAGGATGAAATAATAGAGGACATCGACATATCTCCCCTGGAGATCCCTCCGAGTGGCACGAAAAGTATCCTCTCTGATGACGATTTTCCCGGGGAACAAGAAGAAGAGGTCTTCGACCTGACTAGATTTACATTTGACCAATTCTCCTTCAAAATACGGCAAGAGAAAAGAAAATCCTTGGCGCAAAGCCATCCCGCCATATCTACAGTCGCCACTGGAAAGGACATAGTCCTGGATACAAGGACTAACCCTGTAATGATAGCATCAGCAGGCACCGCTTTTGCCGCGGCCACGGAGGAGAATGTCACTAGAATGAGCCGGGAGATTATTTCCCTACAAAACAGGCTAAAAGTAGCGGAACAGGAGAAATTAGTACTAGAGAGTGAAGTGCGACAACTCCAAAGTAAGCCTTCCCAAATCAATGAGGTCCCACTGGCGGCCATGAAAGAATGTGATGTATTGGAAATGAACATGAGGCAAGTATATAGAGAAATGCTCACCCTAAAACAAACAGTGGCCCCATTGGCAGAGGCACGAGCGGAAACCAAACAGAAGCATGAGCAGCTCAAGGAGGCTTCGATTGCTTTGGATAGAATGATAAGCTGGACAGCGCAGTACCATCAAGCGCCCGAAAATTTGCCTAGGAAGGATTGGAGTCACACCCAAGATGCCAAAGTACAAATCCGGATGAAGATGCAGTCCAAAGACAAGCTGGCCAAAGATTTGGACAAAGTGATGTCTGCATATAATCATCTGATCAGTGGTATAGACTCCATGAACGCTCTTCATCACATTCCTTCATTAGGGGCACTGGACGAAAATAAAGACTGGGAGCAAGTAGATCAGGAAATCCAGTCGTTTCTACAACCCGTGAGACAGGCTGTTGCCGCACCAGAAGTTGAGGCATCACAAGAGAACCTAAGTCGATTGCTTGTCACTCCGGTACAAATCTATACCAAGCTTGCCTCCCTCTCAATCCAGATCTCCCAGAAGAAGGAAAATCTGATACCGAATGCCCTGGAATGTATGCATCGATTAAAAGAGGAAATCCCTCTAGTCTCTCCTATAGCAGCATATTACCAGACCTGGCGAGATTTCCTCAAGGGGAAGAAGATTGACGCTCCAGATCTCTCAATCACACGACCACCTCCATAGCTAAGATCCTTCGGTCGCAGGTCGCGACCGTCCCTAGGTCGCAGGTCGCGCATACACCTGAGTCGCAAGTCACACCTGCACCTGAGTCACAGGTCGCAATCACTTCCGCAGGTCGCAGGTCGCATGTTCTTCCAAGGTCGCAGGGAAGCTGAACCGTCGGGAAGTCGAAGCGTCGGAAAGCCTAAAGGGCGTCTTTGAATCTATAAATACCCCTGCGGGGCACAGAGTTCAGGGCTTCTCTTTTGTGGACTGAAGAGCCGTATTCCATTGTAATTTAAGGGTCATACTCTTGCACATATGTAATACAGATACTTGTTAAAACCCCTTTGTTGGATGATGTGTTTAGCTGTGACAAAAGCGTATATACAACGTATGGTTTCGGAGATATTGTATGATTAATGTTGTGTTCTTCATAGTATCATTCGTACTCCATAGCTATCGTGATTGTGCTTGAGAATGCTCAAGTTTATACGTTTTGTCTTATAATGAATGTTAATGAACTATTTTATTAACATTTCGTTGCATCTTTCGGAAAGTTAAAGGATATTTCCTTGCCACAAAGAAACTATTTCTTTAGTGGTTAGGTTATCTTACGTAAATACCCCATAGATGTGTTGCTAACGACACTTCACAGGCGTATGCATTTGTTCATTACCTTGCTACTCACAGTGTTATATATCAGTTTGATACATCAGTCATGTATTCTGTACCATGTGAATAAGTGTATGTCTGCAGATTCAATTCAGGTTCTTCGAGACTGAAGAGAAAGTCATTTAAGCGGTAGCCGGACCCACACCCCGGACGGGATCCCTATTCCAAACGGTTCAAAGTCTAATTGGGACTTTCTACCGGGGAGATCCCCTACTGTTGGCTGGACATCTTTTCCCGTCAACAGGGACATGGCATAACTCTCACATGATGTGGAAGTAGGGAGCTTTATTGCATTGTTCTAATGAGACATTCCACATGTCCATCATAATTTTGTTGCTCTGTGACTTGCATCATGATGATGTAAGGTGGCAGCAATAATCCTTGTTTCTTTGGCTACTTTTGGGAGAGTATGCACTGATTTATCTCCATACATTACATGATATCAATGTCAGATGGCAAAAAGAGGCCTTATTTCATTGCCTTCTATTGGGATATTATGGTCATTGTACTTGGTATGATGATGATGTGATGTGGCAGCAAGAGGAATTGTTGCGGTGGCTTCTTTTGAGAGAGTATGGCTCTCATACTTGGTTTGATGTTGATATGGCATCGCAGCAAGAAGCATTGTTGCAGTAACTTCTATTAAGAGAATATGGGTCTCTTACCTGGTTTCATGATGATCTAGCATGGCAGCAGAAGGCTTTCCTATGGTGGTGTTTATTTGTAGAGTATGGTTTGACATTGTACATGTTCATCCATCTGTCCCTACTTCTTATTTTTCACTATTTTGATGTGATGCTTGGATCGGAGAAGGAAACAAGGCTAATGATGAGAGAATTGAGAGATGAAATCTACTCTATATAACATGGGTTGGAGAGATGGTTTATGAGTTGGGACTTTCCACTTTGGGAAGAGACTACTTCAATTTATGTATCTCATGCATACAGGAGATATTTTGTCAGTATATGGTTGCACCTTATAGATTCATTGATGAGGAAAGGCATCTAACTTTTCAGTTGGAGACCATTTTAAAAATTCTAGAGAGGCATCTTTGGAGATGGGCATGCATTAGACATTGTGGAAAATGGGGATGCCTTGCATATGAGGATGGAATTTTGAGGGAGGATGTTTGCTATAGCATCCACTTTTGTAGTTGCTTAAGGACAAGCAACATTTTAGCGAGGAGGAATGCAATATTCTGATTTTCCACAAGATAATTGGAATATTATATTTCTAAATTTTCTTAATTAATTAAGTAAATAAGAGGGTGGAGGGACCCATAAACCCCATAGATGAATAAAATCCACTTTTGAGGTGTGAATGTGGATAGCTTAGATGTATATCTACATTATGTCATGGAGCATCTTCTTAAATGAAGGAAGAGTGGAGATCATGGATCATTAATGTAAAATCATGGAGATCTTGGAGGAATTCAACTGAGATCATAGTGCATTAAAAGTAAGATCATAAAGCACTTATGATGAATTAGTGGAGGAAGTGGTGCATCTAATGCACAAATGATGGAGAGATTTGGAATTAGATGCAGGCATGAAGGATATCATGGAGAGACAATGCCATCTTCATGGAGGTTAGTGGCCACATCTACAACACAGTTATGAGGTGGGCCAAGAGCTATGGAAGGATCACAATATATATAAGGAAGCTGAATGAAACAATAGAGGCAGGCTTTGGATTGTTATTTTTTAACTATTTAGATGTAGATTTCTCGGTTGACATTTCTATGCACACTTCAGCTGTTTAGAAAAGTCTGCAGTGTTGTTTAGCACATGGGTGTTTCTGAGTGAAAATCCCACCCTTACCCATGGGGGACTTTGAGTGCCTACTTTGGGAAGGTTCTATTTGGCTTCCATTTATCATCAGGCATTGGTTCCACATTCAGCTACTCTCATATGCACATACAGTCCCTGGAATAACACATTGTTGGTTTGGGGGCTCATGACCCAGGTTTGGTGTGCAAGGTTGGGCATCAAACCCCTATACTACTGGCCCTTTCGGCAGTGACCTGCTTGCGCAGGTCATAGTCTCACTCGAAGTAGTATGGGTGGGTGTTGGAACCAGGTTTCCGCACCTTGAGAAAGGAAGGGTAAGGCAAGTAGGGCCGCATTCTGTTTAGATTACCTCATCTCTGCATATGTATCCAATTGCATCCACGTGCACTAGATCTACAATTATATGTTTTTCATAACATCAATACAACATTAGATAACCCAAACATAACAGATCTATATTTACTTCAATAGATAGACTTTCACAACATGATATAACCAGAGAAAAATAGATCCAATCATTTAATATACATACCTTTGCAGCGCAGAGACAGAAAATGCATAACACAGTAATTATGAGAAATCCATTCAATAGTACTCACAGATTCAAATCTAATAATCCTGCATATTCATTCATTCATCACCCTTACAATTCCCTTCCCAACCTATGCACATAACAGCAGGGTCTGCACATAGCTAGACTAGGATCTCCGCGCACATAGCCAGCAGGAGTTCGTTCCCCAAAAACCCAAACAGATCGCTTACACAATAGATCGCATCAATAGCTTGTCAAATCCTACCTCTTACAATATGAAATGCATCTCTATTTATAACAATCTAGATTTAACATTCCTATGGCCTGCAACCCATGGTTTTTGGACCCCTAGTTTACCCTTTAACCCCATTACAATGCTTTCAGGGCTTTTACCCACCCAAAAACCCCTGCGCTATACTAAATATAACAAAATAACCAAAATGGACTAGTTTCGTAGCTTTTTAGGAGACCCCATTCCAACAGTCCCCCAACACAATCTTGTGACTCGTCCCAAGTCACTTTGGTGGTGCGCCTTCAATCTGCGTGTGTAAGGTAGCCAGGGAGCGAAGGAGGGGTGGAAGAAATTCCTTGCTTTAGGCCGCCGCGTGTTGCGCAATATTCATCATTTTCAGAGAAGCAGGCCCATCGAGATCCAGACCAATGAGTTCCAACAACCGGTGGAGGCAGGCAATGGCAGACTGTGCATCATGTGCAAGTTGGAGTGTAACATCACACCATGGTTTCAAATTTTTGTACACAATCTTCTTGGAGTGACGAAGGTCCTCAATCCGGTGCATGGTGGCCTGGCATTGCGCGGGGTCGGGGGGAGGTGTGGAGGCCCGAACTTGATCTTGAACATCTTCTGCCTGCTCCAATTCCCATTAGGCAGGCTGAAGCATGGGGTGATGTCGTGCTTTCGTCCATAGCTGCATAGCCTCTTCAAACAATTAGGCTCCCTACACCAGTTGTTCCTAAATAATGTGTGTTGCGTTAGTGACCACGAAAATTCACTGGGCACATTCTTCTGGGGTCATGACATAATGCTTGCACCATTCTTGGTCACGGCGGTGTACTTCTTGCAGTACGATGGCAGATAGTCTTTGTAGCTCTATAGTAGATAACTATGCTAAGTCTACTTGAATGTCCCCAGGACTTGGTTCAGAAGTGTGAATTGTGACAATACAGGGGAGTAAACATATGTTCCTTCTAGCGGGCAAGGCCTAGAAATGGTGGAGATGTCGCAGCAGGTCTCGGTACCGCAGTTTCCCTACCGAACTTGGTTCACAGCTAATCCTCCCAGGCGGCAGCCCGCGTGCACTCCTATTACTGCACTTAGCATCTCTTCACCCTCCTATCAGTTCCTCCTACGAGTTGGGATCCATAAGAGAGAGACGAGCGTTATAAATCATAGTAATAAGTAGAAAAAACCATAATACAGGTAGCTAATACTGCTTGACAGTTGAATAAATAGCCTGAGCCAACATCTTCTAGCCATCCGCGCCCCAATCGAAGCTACTTAATGGCGAGGTAGCTCGTATGTGGCGCGTACCCTCGATCTGTCGAACCATGCTTATCATAAATGGTTATATTGATAATCTACCACCCTTTTTCGGCATTTGTAAGTGTCTTTTCGCATTAACTCGGGATGAGCTAACATTCTTCCCTTGTATCCAAGGTCATGTCCCTGTAATTTCAAGGCCTGGCTGACACATTGGGGGTCCTTCCGTATTTTTATGGAAGGTTGACACACAGTGATCCTGAAAGTCGATTGGGAGTCTTTTCGAGGCATTTATGTCGTTCGTGGAAGGAGCATTTTTGTGTAGGACGACTGCATCATACATTCGTAGGTGATTTAATTCTTCAATCATTCGTAAATTCTCCCAGATACTCATGATTGTAGACAGGTTCGTAATCTGGTTAGGCAAGGGTCGAGCGCACCCTTGAGTGTTACGCGCAAGCAGGTCACCACATGGGTCGACCAATATTGGGGCCCATCTGGCTATGGGGGTTTCTATACATAGGATCACCCTACTCCAATACTTCCTCCAGGTAGGGGAGATAGGTCCCTGCGTAGGTGCTTCATATCAGGTTAGTGGTAGTGCCTCGGACCTACATTTCATGGACCCCTTAGGCTTTGTAGGCTTCAGAGTGTCATCTGCAGCCTCTTGGCAAGGCAAGGTTCTTTCCATGGTAGAGATGCGACGGAAGCTTCTGATGGTATGAAGGCTACGAAGTGCCGAAACCTCATGTAGCTGTCTCTTCCAATTCTCCATCTCCTCATTGGAGTCAGAAAAACATTCAGTGTCATTTTCCCAATAGAGCATCCATTCATCCGTGGGGTTAACCCAATCTTCATCTTGCGCAGTGATCTTATAGATATGATATAATTCTTCCTTCGTATGGGCAGGCTCGGTATATTGGGCACCTTCCGTGGGATCCAGGGGTACTATGACACGTGTGCCTCCGCTTTCAAACACCATGCTTCATTTTTTTAGGTTAATAATTCCTCCCATGTCCATTTCCCAATCTAGTCTGAGGAGTGTAGGGTAGGGGTCTGCATCTTCAACTATCTCAATTACTTCAAAGTCAACTAGGACCCTTGCCCCTGCAATGTCAACCATAACCTTTGGTAACCTACCCAAGGGAATGATTTTCTATTGATTTGCCATGCACAGCTAGATAGTGGACCATTCCAATTTGGGATTCCCCATTTGTTTCTAGGTTTTCTTAGGTAAAACATTGGCATCAGATCTAAGATCCAAGATAGCCTGATCCATTTCATAGTCCTCAATTTGTACAGTTAGCCGCATTTCTTTCCCCGTGTGTTTCTTAGAGCTGTACAGTTTGTGCATGTCCTTGGTCTCAGGGATCAAGGTGGGCCGAGCTGTGCAGGTATTCATTAAATCCAGGAGGTTTGTTATGGCCTGCAGGTTCCTAAGAAATTTTAGACATGCCTTCAAAAAGGTCTCAATTTCTTCCTCACTTTGGGACTGCACAGGGGCTGCTGGTAGTGCCTGTTCTTCACAGGGTACCTCTTTGCTTCCCTTGGTGTCCAACCCACTATGTGTTATGACCTTTACACTTGGATCTACTTCTCTTAGCTCAGTTTTAACCCTCTGTACATTCTGTGTAGGGGTAGGCTGCTTTTCCTGCATTCTGGCTATCAAGATCGAGCAGTCTTCTACCTCATGGTCCAGCTGTTTACAGTATTTACACAACGACCTGGTGGGATTAGGGCATTCTCTAGAAAAGTGCCATATTTCTCCACAATTATAATAGATTAGCTGACCTTGTCCTCAGCTTACACTTCCTCCCCGACCTCCTCTTCCTCGGGCCGGCGATCCTCCAAAGTGCACAGTCATTTTAGGTGATTCAGGGTCTGATTGCACTTGATATAGGTTCCCGTGATCCATCATCAAGTCATACATTCAGCAATTATGCTCGTCATGTCCTAAAGATTGAAAAAATCAACACCATTGTTGTTTTAGCTCTGGGACATATGCACCTAGCCGAGGGTAGTGGTTCGTATCGTGTAGGCTTGCTACCCAACAATCATCACACCATAGCATAGATCCTCTTGATCCTGGTCGCAACAGGACAAGTTCCCTACTTACCCCTGGGCGCAATGGGCTAGGTCCTCCAACTTGCATATAATCAGTCAGTAGAGGGCACTGATCCTTTGTATGACTAGACACTCAGCAACGTTTACACTAGAGATCCGCGCATATGTCTTTTCCTCGCTCTTTTCGTAGGTTCTGTATCTCTAGGTGCATAGCCCCAAGTTGTTCCTGGATTTGTTAGAATCCTACTGAGGTATCCTACCAGGGAGCAGCTTCTAACTTCATAGCGGCTTCTACAGCTTTCTACTATGATTCAAAGGTTTTTTGATTCATTGGTGTGTGCAGGTGAGGTAACAACATGGCGATGAACCATTCCGTATGTTGTCTATCATCATACTTGAACACCCCTTGCCTGAGTTCCTTCTTTAACCGTTTATCCACCTCCCACATTGATTCAGACGGACCTTGTTTGAAGTCCTTTACGTCTGCCACTAACTGGGAATAAGACTTTGGTTTGCGGAATTGTTGCTTTAGAGCATCCTTAATGTCCTGAATGGAGGCGGTTCCATTATGGGCAAAAAATCGCATATACCAGTCCATAGCTCTATCTTTGAATGCTAAAGATATTTGTGCCCCTTTTATTGTATCGCTTGCCACATTCTGCACAGTCCAGATAGAGTCTGCAATGAACCAAAATCGATCCATGTCCTCATCTCCTACCCCCTTGAAGGTAGGTAGTTTCAGATGCGCAGCCATATCACTATCCAGGGACGACGTTATAGGTGAGTTCTTACCCCTACGTGCCCTAGGTGGTGATGTGGCTGGTTCCTTCATTGGGCTATAGGCAACCCTTCCTCCATCAAGGTTGGTCCGCTAATACTTACCACTGCGTGTCACACTCCTGTCTGGGTCCGAGGTCATTCAGTTGGTATGGCTACATAGAATTCTCTTCTCGCACAACAAATTCTTGATCAGTAATTGTAACGTCCTTAGAAACTTACCCCAGAATCCTTTGAATAATTGTCACTCAGCCTCAGAGTATGATACAGATTGATCAATGGAAAATTCTGTCACAAAGCCTCCTAGCACACTATCCACCCAGTGATCCACTGTGCGTGTAATAGTGTTATTGGTTCTTTCCAGTTGTTCAAGCAGATCTGGAGTCCATTGAGTGACTCAATCATCCTTCCAATACTTTTGGAATTCTACCAACCTGGCCAACCACTCCTGAAGCTCAATTGCAAAGGTTACAAAGAATATTTCGTAGCTTTCAGTAAGTATGTACCTATTCATCCACCTTTCCACCATTAAATTTTAACTTCAGTTTTCTCTTATTGCAAACTCCTGGATCTGGCTTTCGAACCAGTCCTTGATCTCTTTTTTTCAGGCTTCCAGTATTCTCTTGTCATTACCCGATCACTTTCTCAGATCTCTTCCCATCCCAGCAATGGAACCGTTTGTTGGCTTGAGGGGTCCTAACCCAGGTTCGGTGTGCAAGGTTTGCCAAAAAACCCCTATACTACTGACCCTTTTGGCAGTGACCTTCTTGCGTAGGTCACAGTCTCACCCAAAGTTGTTTGGGTGGGTGCTGGAACCAGATTTCCGCACCCTGAGAAAGGAAGGGTAAGGCAAGCATGGCTGCATTTTGTTCAGATTACCTCATCTCTGCGTAGGGTTAAATATGTATCCGATTGCATCCACATGCACTAGATCTACAATTATATGTTTTTCATAACATCAACACAACATAACTTAACCCGAACAGAACAGATCTAGATTTACTTTAATGCAGAGAATTTCATAGCATGATATAACCAGAGAAGAATAGATCCAATCATTCATTATACAGAACTTCGTAGCACAGAGATAGAAAATGCATAACACAATAATTATCATCAATCCATTCAATAGTACTCACAGATTCAGATCTAATAATCCTGCATATTCATTCATTCATCACCCTTACAATTCCCTTCCCAACCCGCGCACACAGCAGCAGGGTCCACACACAGTTGGACTAGGATCTCCACACACACATCCAACATGAGTCTGTTCCGAAAAAACCCAAATAGATCACTTACACAATAGAGCGCATCAATAGGTCATCAAATCCTACCTCTTACAATATGAAATGTCTCTCTATTTATAACAATCTAGCTTTAACATTCCTATGGTCCGCAACCCATCGTTTTCCGACCCTAGTTTACCTTTTAACCCCATTACAATGCTTTTGGGGCTTTTACCCACCCCAAAACTCTTGCGATATACTAAATATAACAAAAATAACCAAAATGGACCATTTTCGTAGCTTGTTAGGAGACCCCGTTCCAACACGCATTCATGCTTGAGGGTTTGAGAGGAGGAGGTAGTTCTTGGCATTTCAGCTAAGAAACTGGTAGAGGATTCATCCTTTCACCTTGTGCTTCAAGATCAGTATTCTAGGAGCTATATATTCATATCCAGAATTAAAGACAACATTACACACCTCCATGCAATAGCAATTCCCTAAGGGATTACACAGTCGAGTTTTGCAGATCTGAAGGAGGAAGGACGTTTCTAGTATTTCAGCTGGAAATCCTGCGAGGGACCATTCCATCACTTTGTATTCACCGTTTCCATCATCGAAGAGCTTCATTGCATTCTTTAGAAGTAGGCTAGTGAGCCCCCCTCCTTGATATCACATTTTTCTTCAGCTATTGAGTATTTAGCAACAAGATTAAGTGGAGGATGAAGGAGGAGCTAGATCGTGAGCTTTTAGCTTGAGGATCTAGTGAAGGGATTGAATCTTCAAGCATAGATCTGATTGTACATCATGTTTCATCCATCTTTGCTCAGATTATTCTTCATATCTACATACCCAGCAGTTGTATAATGCAAAGCCTAAGAGGGTGATTTTCCAAGATTTCTAGATCTTGAAATCCTTTTCTGGGTTATCTTGGGTATTCATCATAGATCCCTGATCTAAATTTTTTAGCATCATCAGAGCTCTGGAACTATAAGATCTACACTTCCATGTCTTTCCAGTAGTTGTAGTCCTGACATTTGCAATAGGCACATCACATTATTCCTTCCAATAGTCCAGCAGTTACGCAGTCCCTCTTGTGGGAAGACTTCAGGGTCATTCTAGGCCACTTATTTGGCTTGAGTGTCTCATATTTTGAGCAGTGTTGTATTGGTTTATTCACCTCCTTGTTAATAAAAATGCTCAGGTATTATGTCTATTTGTATGGTGTATTTAGATTACTTGTTCCTTGCTGAAATTTTCAATTATTGTGTTTTTGTATTACTGCATTATCCCTTTTGGGATATTACACTTGAAGAGTATAAGAGTTACAGCTATTCAGTTTCTTTATTTTTGGCATAAAGTTGGCTCCCAATCAACTTTTCCTTCTAGATGCATTTGTCTTTCCTAATGCTCGTTGGGAACTCATACATCTCATTTTTAAATCATTTTTCTACTATCTCTTATGGATTGTTTAAGGAAGAGGGTTTATAACATCAGTACCTCTCCCCCATTTCTTTGTACAATGTATAAAGGATTATTACTCTAAAAAAGATTATAATGTTTGGGTTGTAGCCAATAAAATTTTGTGAACTATGTCTGGGATTTTAAAAGGGTATATTTGGTGTTAGTATGAATCCTTTGTCGAAGTGTACGAAAAAAGACCACTTTAGCTACGCATAAATAATAGCCCTAACAAAAAATGTGGCTACCAATATCTTCAGATCTGCAGTTAGTTGATCAAGACAAGAGCTGCAAAAAACTAGATCTATGCATAGAAAGACATTAAGAAGCGAAAAGAAGGGTTTGCTCCATATATCCAATAGACAAGACAAGAACAAATTTTGAAAGAATTTTTTGTATTAAGGGAACCTGGGAGGAAAACAAGAAGATGTTTCCTATTCTCCTCAATGGGAAGGGTTCTTGGAAGTCCTCAGCACTTCAGATATAGCATTTCTCTCTCATGTTGGTGTAGAAAACCCATACAAAGAATAGAACTCAAAGGGAGCTCACACAGCAAATAGTGGAAAAATGTGACCAAGTGTATAGATCCAGAGTGATCTAATAGGCAACAAAAGGTGAAGAATGGTAGGAAAAACCCTCCTATTTATAACAAAATATTGGGTCATTCTAGATCTTGGTGCATGATTAAAATAATGTTAACAAATCTAGATCCACCTTTTATGGAATATTTTATTATATTTGTTGGAGGGAAAAGGTGTTTGACTTGGGTCAAATCCCTTTATTTGTCAAAAATAAATAAATAAATGATTTATTTATCTTTTTAAGGAATTGGTTGAAAGATAATCAAATAAATAATGATTTATTTAATTATTTGTGGGTGATTTGGTCATATTTAACAAGGAATATTATCTAAATAAGATTTAAATAATTATTCCTAGAAAATAATAAGATAAATAAAAGTTTATCTAATTAATTTCTTTGTTTTTGGGTTAAACATGACCGGGAATAATAATTAAATTATGGTTTAATTAATTATTCCATGAGGAAAATTAAACAAAATAGGTTTGTTTAATATTTCCTTTTGGGGTTTCCTGTTTAGACCATAAACAACCTAATAAATGTGGTTTATTAAGTTATTTAACATAGTGAAGGAAATTTTACTTAGGGTGAAATTGGTCTTACATGGTGTACTTGGGTCCATCTAATGATAATAGGTTAGATGACCAAAAAATGGTGTAACAGATTGCCCCCCAGCGTGCGAGTGTTAGGAGCAAATCGTATGACCGAAGTACGTTGTAAGAACTCAATCACCAGACAACAAAAGGGAAGTCAGAGAGAGAAATGTGAGGTAGACTAAGGTGCTGAAGAACTAGACCCTGAGGAGACGAGACTTACAGGTGCAACAAGTCTCTTTTTATGAGAGGGTACCTGTGCTAAAGGCGGCGGGGAGGCATACCTATGCCCGCCGAGACAAAGTACAAAAGAATAGTGTGTCCAGTAAACAAGGGACCGAACCATAAAGTACAGATGGCATAATCATGATCCAGATAAAAATACAATGAGGAATCCCACATACATGTTGTGCCTGGGATAACAGCCAGGACTTATACAATAATATCTGAGTACATGAGATACAAATACAACCCAAATGCCCCCTGTAAATGGGGAAGGGCTCACAAAATCTGAATGATACATGCAAATCAAAGAGGCGCTACAAGTGGCTAAGGCCAACATCATCAAATATCTGGAGCTGCATCGAAGGCTGCAAGGAGGAGGTCATCCGGGCATGTGGGGGGCTACCTGCAGGGCCACCCCCTCATGAGGGTTGAGACATCTCACACACACCCGGGAATCATCAAGAGCCGCTGTTGTATCACTGAACCATCAAGTATACGGATCTCGATCATGCTGAAAGGAGCTGGAGTGGAGAAACAATCAAGTCAAAGGGAAATGAGAGATCCCTTTTGCCTGATCCGAGGCACCGAACAAGAGTGGAAGCTGGAACCAAGGTACATCGCCCTCTAGACCTGGCTTCTGGAATGAATGAGCTGATGTCGACAGAAGGAGGTCCGCCATAGGTGAGGCAATGAGAGATCCTCAACTAAGGCACGAGAGAAAATAGTAGAGCGACGGACAGACTAATACCGATGATGATGGTGGAATGGAGGGGACTGAGTAGCGAATGGACGACTTCCCTTGCTAGAGCATAAAGGGCATGAATGAAATGGCAGTGACTGACACGATATCATCAGGGATAATGGACAATGGGAATGAAGGCCATAGTGTGTGACACAAGAGAGAAACCAAGCAATGAGGGATGGAGGACTATAGCGGGGTACAAAGGGACTCGGGATAGGCTCCATGAAAGCGATGAGGAATCCACTTGGATGCTCTAAACAAGGGCGACTCGATGGTGCTGCCACACAGTAAAAGGTCCGATGGGGGACCAAGAAAACATGAGTACAAGATGGTATCTCATGATGAAAATCGACACAAACATGGACAAGTATGGAGGCGAAGTGGTGCCCCAAGGACAAGTGTCGTAAGTGAGGAAATTCGATTTAAAGGGGAGGTGGAGTGACTCTTCTTGGACAAAATGTGTCCTGGTGAAGTATCAAAACAAAAATGAAAAATATGCTGGCTATCTAAAAGAAAATAAAGCATGCATTTCAGAAGGGAAATGCTAAGGGTAATATTTCTTAAGATAGAGTGCATTGCGAGGATTAGGAAGGGGATTGCCTTTGAAATCCTCTAAGAGGTATGCCCCCTTACTGAGAGCCTTACTGATGATGTAAGGGCCTAGCCATAAGGAGTCGAACTTCCCATGACCAAGGACATCATGGGCCTGGTCATAAACTAGAACAAGGTCACCTTCGTGAAAAGTACGAGGCTGGACTTTTCTATCATACTGAGCTTTGGTGCGTTTCTTGGCCGCTTCCATGGTTTGCAAGGCAACACGACGGTCTTCGGAGGTGCGCTCAAGCATGATAAGTCGTTGTTCTAGGGTTTGGGTGTCAGGGAGAAGTTCAACGGCCAGATGCAGGGAAGGAATTTCACACTCGATCGGTAAGACTGCCTCCTCTCCAAAAACGAGGTGGAAAGGAGTAAACTCGGCGGCGGTTTTAACAGAAGTTCGATAGGCCCACAAAGCAGGGAAGAGCATAAGATGCCAGTTGGTTTTGTGCTTATTCACCATTCGTTGAAGCATAGTCTTGAGGAATTTGTTGACTGCTTCAACTTGGTCATTACCTTGGGGGTAATAGGAGGAGGAATATTGGTGCTCAAAACCCAACAGTGAGGATAGCTCACGCCATATCTCATCTTCAAAATGTTGGCCGTGGTCAGAGACCAGTTGTTTCGGAATGTCGAATCGAGCGATAACGTGGTTAAAGAAAAATAGGGCTATGGTAGCTGCCGTGTTGTTAAATGTGGGCATAGCCTCGGCCCATTTTTTGAAATAGTCGACCACCACGATGATATATTTATGGTTACCAGCAGATGGCGGGCGACACTCCATAAAGTCAATGGCCCATTTGCAAAAGGGACCAGTTGAGACGACTGGATGGAGGGGAGTTGGGGGAGCTCACGCCTTAGGGACGAAATGTTGGAAATTGGGACAGTGTTTGACTGCCTCAATGCAATCACTGAAGAGGGAAGGCCAAAAATACCCAGGGCGCATGACTTTCTAGGCAGTAGCAAGACCGGAGAGGTGGCCACCGCAAGCGCCGCTATGGTAGGCATTAAGGACCTGTTCAGCTTCAGCGTGTGTGAGACAACGACGAAGGATAGTATCGATACCGCGATGATAGAGGTCGTCACCGATAAGGAGGTATCGGGGAGCCTGGTGTCCGATACGTCGGCGAGCCTCACGATCAAGGTGGAGGGCGAAATTTTGGGTTCACAAGTAAGTAAGAAGATCGCCATACCACGGGTCGTCAGAAGTAATGGCGAATAAGTGTTCATCAGGAAAATCATCATTAACTAGAGGGTCCTGCGATCCGATAGGTAATTCAGAAATGAGCTCAGCGAGGGCTAAGCCTTTCTTACTCTTTGGTGTGACAAATTCGAGGTCGAATTCCTGAAGAATAACGACCCAATGGGCGTACTTCCCAGTGAGGAGACGACGACTCAATAGGAAAGCCATGGGGTTGGAATTAGTCACAACCTTGGTGGAGCGCATGAGGATATAATGATGAAGTTTTTGGACTGAGAACACGACATCCAGCACTAATTTTTCTTCATGCGAGTAGGAAACAGGAGGCCCGACAAGGTTCTTACTGACGTAGTAAATCACATGCTCGATACCATTGTCATCTTCCCGGATAAGGACTCTAGCGACCGAACAGGTGGAAGCGGAGATGTACAGGATGAAGTCCCGATCAAAGTCGGGAGGGCGGATCAAGGGAGCGGATGTGAGAGCCTGCTTGAGGGCATCGAAAGACTCATGAGCATAGGTATCCCAAACAAATGGGATATTGGATTGGAGGAGTCTAAGGAACCCATGTGTGGTGGTGGCATAGTCAGGGACGAACTGACAAAGAAAATTAGCTTTGCCTTGGAGACTTTGGAGCTGGCGTAGGGTACGTGGAATGGGAAGTTCAAGAATGGCTTGAACTTTCAAAGGGTCAAGAGTGATACCATCCTTAGACACTATGAAGCCTAAGAGACGGCTGGCGGGACGCAAAAGACACATTTCAACTGGTTAAGGTGGATATTGTACTTGCGACATCAGAGAAATATGGTACGCAGATCATGTAGGTGCTGCGCCCGATGCTTAGAATGCGCAGTGAGGTCATCTAAATAAGCAAGGATAATATGAGCTAAGTCATGGAAACAATAAGACATGGCCCATTTAAAAGTGGCGTCGGCGTTTTTAAGGCCGAAAGGCATGAACCGGTAAGAAAAAGTCCCCCACGAACTGATGAATGCAGTTTTAAGCTGGTCGGCAGGACGGATAACGATTTGGTTGTATCCGGAGAAACCATCCATAAAGGATAGAACCTCATGCCCCGCACACTCATCAATGATTTGGTCAATAAATGGTGTGGGGAAGTTGTCTTTGGGACAAGCTTTGTTCAAGTAGCGAAAGTCCGTGCAGACACGGATGGTGCCTTGTTTCTTGAGGACGGGAACCGGGTTGGACACCCAAGTGGTGTATTCAATAGGATAAATGAAACCAACCTGCTTGAGCTTATCGATTTCGGCTTTGATAGCATCACGTCTAGAAGGATTAATGGGTCTCAACTTTTGTTAGATTGGGTTGGCATCGGACCACGTGTCGATATGATGCTCGACGATGGTGGGATCGAGCCCAGGCATTTCAGAGTAGGACCAGGCAAAAATATCACGGAATTATTTGAAAAGCTTAGTGTAAGCTTCGATTTCTTCCGGCGTGCATTGGGTGCCCAAGGTGATATATTCTTCGATTCCTGGTTTGACCAAAATGTCAATTTTAATGGTCAAAGATATGTTGGCCATGTTTCCTTCTTTGAAAGCACCAGGTGCAGGGATGGGATTTCTGAACCAATCGACTGCATTGGGAATGAAGTCTTTGGTTTCCACAGCATATTGGTCATGGGACTGCTGTGGGAGGAAGTATGCGCGATGGTGCATATCATCCCACGGAAAGTCAGGGTTGGTCATGGCTTCCATAATGTCTTCATCAGACTGGAAGATGGGAAGACTAGAGGAAGAAGGATCACCCGATGAGGTAGTGATGTGTGACGGGTCATCTTGTGGAGAAGGGCTCATATGCGCAACGTCAACAGATCCAAGGTCGACTGAGGGGGAAACGAGAGTGTCTGCAGGTCGAAGGTTAGGTGAATTATATCTCAAGGATGATGATAGGTATAAAATGGTGGTCGAAGGTTCCATTGGCTCGATAGAGGGAGGAGGAATGTGAATGGGAGTAGGAATATCCTCTGGTCCTATCGAAGTAGAACTCGTAGACAAGTGAGAAGGTATCTTGTCGTGCGTAGCCTTGAATTGGTGGTACGTGTCTAAGGAGGAACGATACTCGTCAAGGCGGGGACAGAGGTGGGTGTAATGGCCGTGGAAATCACACAAAGCACAAGGGTGATTTGTGCGCAAGGTTTTAAGTTTCGGGATAGAATCCAGGATAGTGACGTAGACTTCGGGGATATCAGAGTCAGGAAATGTCTCGTTGACCATGATCTTGAGGTGCGGAAATACAGGACACATATGGGTGGCGTGACCGACAATATCGCACAAGGCGCACTGGATAGCGTGCTTTAGCGGTCGAGGAGGGGTACGGTTTGTCGGGGCGGCTTGGTCCTGATTGGTTGCCCCCTTACGAGCTTTGCCTTTCTTTCCCGGGGCTGTCACCACAGGGGCAGGGTCCTGGGGAGGTGCGGGGGGCCCGGAGGAAGCGAGGGGGATCGGTTGAACCGGTGTAAAAGCAAGGTAGGGTTTGGGGTGACCGAGTGGGGTAGCGGCTGGAGGGTCAATGTACCAGATGGGTATACCCAGGGTCAGGTTAGGGAGAGAGAGGGTGGCCATGACGGGGACCTTATAGACTCCGGGAGGGGGAGCTAGGAAAGGTATTTGACCATAGGGATAATGCCCAGGAGGGACGGCTCCGAGATGGTTAAGGCGTAGGGGAACCGATCCAGGGGGATAAAGGGGTTCAGGGACACCAGCTGTAGGAGAAGGTCCAGCTGGCGGAGAGAAAGGGCTAGGAGCGGGTTGCGGTGGGTAAGGTTGTGTCTGAGGTTGCTAACTAGCCGAGGTGGGTTGCTTAAGGGCAGCCCGAGACGATTGCATCATGCAAACATCTGATAAGCTGGGATCAGCGATATGAGGAGGGGGAAGACCAGGAAAAGTTTCAAGCAGGGAGGAATCTTTGTAAACGCCGGGGGAGACACTGGTCAAGGAATCGACGGTTTGCTTATTAGCTACAGAAGAGATGGTCGTCTCTGGGGAGGTCTGAGATGGTGGCTCATGGTAAGTCAACTTGTCAATGGTGACTATCTTTCCATTGTGAGGAAAAGACATCTTGCGAAAAACTGCGGATGGGACAGCAGACATGGCATAGGTGTAGCTTCACCCCAATAGAATGTTGTAGTCTAGAGGGGCGTCGATGACTTCGATGTCAACGCAAACAGTCTTACCGGCGAGGGTGATAGGACAATTACGGAAGAGGCCAACGGGCTGGGAGGCGTGGCCATCCCACGCTCGAAGGGTGATCGTGGAAGGGGCCAACTCAGGAGATCCGAGTTGCTTCCAAACCGAAGCAGACATCACACAAGTGGATGCCCCCTCAACAATTATACACCGAGAAATGTTGGCGTTCCGGATTTTGACTGGGATTTAGAAGGCAACGGAAGCAGGAAGAGGAGGGTGCTTTGATTGATGGGCGTCGAAAACAATCATTTGGTCATCAGCAGGATCTACAACACCCACGGCAGATAGTAGAGCCTTCTTTTGGGAAGGGCATGACTGGAGGAGTTCCAGTGTGGAAATGGAAGCAGGAGATTGCGCCAAATCATCTACTATGCTATATGAATGAGCAGCTCGACCAGAAGCAGCATTTCGACGTAACGGTCCTTTAGGAATCTTGGTATGGACCTCAACTTTGGGTTGAGGGATATGTAAGGGACCATTGGATGTCGAAAGAGGGTCTGTAGAACCGGAAGAAGAGGACTCGGGGGCAGACTGAGTGGGAGGCTTGGGGTACTGCAGAGACTGAGTTTGAAGGTGAAGGTCGACGGTTGGGGATGGATCAGAGTTCATCATGAGGATCTCGTAATCGGAGGAACCAGAAATGGAAGGTGGAGTGGCGACCTGCCCGTCAGGTGGTTGGGTAGCCACGAATCCTTGCTGAGGGAAAGGATCAGTAAACACAGCTGGTTGAGTAGTGGCCACATTAGGGGGAGCATGAGGGGAGGCATGTTGTCCTCGCAATGTGGCTTGAGACTCCCACATCTGCCGCATCTGTGGTAAAAGGGGACAATCGTGGGTGTAATGACCATAAACACTGCAACACGAACAAGGCTTATTGGTGCAAAGAGGCTTGTCTGGCTTGGGCTGAGTGCCCTGTTGCTGGTTAGCAGTGTTAGGGTCAAGACCTTGAGGATTGGTTCCACGAGTACCAGGGGCAGATTGATTTGGATTGCGTCTCCGCCTTCTTTGAGAAGAAGGGGGATTAGTCGCGCCCTGCTGTGCAAATACTTGCCCTGGAGGGGGCTGTAGGTGCTGTTGCTGGGGTTGAGGAGGCAAGGGAGGTGGAAGCGCATATGCTGGAGGAGTTGGCGCACCAGGCTGCGGATAAGGGTAATGGTTAGGTTGGGCAACATTGAGGTAAGCAGAAGGTTGGGCAAAAGGAGGAGGCATGTCGTATCCTGGATACCTGCTACCGGGAGGGGGAAGAGTGCTAGAGGTGCTGGTCCCTCTGTGAGGGAGACCATAGCCCATAGGAGGTTGAGCATATGGATGGGAAAGGGCTCCAAGGATACTGTCGACGGAATGAGATGCCCCCGTGGCGTTAGCGCCGCCGGGCCTGGGGAGGTCAGGAAGAACGGTATAAACATAACCAGACTGGGCATAGATCAGGTCATATTTCAAGGCTATTTGGAGGGTGGCTTCTTCGGTTTGAGGAAAATGGGAGGCGACATCTTTGCCAATGGGAGCTAAGAGAGAGCGAAGGAACCAGTCCATATAGATCTGATCTTCGAAGGGGGGAGCTCGACATAAGCTTCGTCTTCGTCGCCATTCCTGGACATGAGCGGAAAGGCGGGTCGAAGAGGTTTGCTTGAAAGAGGTCAAAAGCTCCGTACCAGTATCGTATCGGAGAGGGAGCTGGAAGTAAGATAAAAAGGCTTGGGCAATGGTCGCAAAGGTGGTATGGGAAGAGGTGGCTTGGTCTACATACCATTTAGAAGCTTCGCTGGTAAGCGTGCGTTGGAACAAACGAAGACGGATGGAGTCATCGGTAATGGAATTGGAGGAACACCACATGTGGAAAGATCGGACGTGATTGGTTGGATCTTCTCCAGCAAGGCCTTCAAACTTAGGGATGTCGGAGGGGAGCTTGGTTGGCATAGCAGGCCAACCAACATCGTGGCGGATAGGGTCATTGATCAACTGATTGAAATTGGGGAGGCTGAGGCCTGCGATGTATGGCAGCAAGGGTATGGCCGAGGTAGTTCCTGTGGCGGTTCCGCTAGTAGTAGTTCCGGCATTAGGGCCGGGAGCACCGCTAGCGTTAGGCCCTGGACCAGCCATAGTGAAGGTGACAGGGGGAGAACCAGAAGGAAAAGGAGAACCCAAAGAATCAGAAGAGGAGTCGGAGTGCGGACTCGGAGGAGGACTGGCTCGACGACGGCAGGACGGAGCAGGTCGATCGACCGGAAACTGAGGGTGAAGGCCAAGAAGTCTCCGGGAAGTGCGCCTTGGGGGCGCAATGATGACAACACAAACACGGCACAAGGGAAAGAAGAACGACCACTAGGGCAAGGAGGTGCAGAATTAAGTGATTACAATGTCGAAACAAGGGCAGATAGGTGTAGTGTCAATTGATTTTAAAGTCTTTGCCTGGCGATGTAAACCAGGCTCTTCTTCGCTTAGGGTGAGTGTGTGGCGTGCGTTAATTTTAATTTTTAAACCCTTTTCGTTTTGAGAGCAAGAGAAAAAGTGTGCTGCGTAACTGAAAATAAATCTGCAGAGAACAGTATATAATGCTGAAATAACAGAAAATTAACAACTACTATTGCATCGATTCAACCCAAAAAGGCGGGTCTCTCAAAACTAATCTAAAAGAGGAAAAAATCTAGTCAAAACGCATTAAAAGAGGCCAATAGATCTAGGGTCAAAAGGGACAGGGATCTAAAGGGGAAAGCTGCTGAAAAGAGGTGCAGATCACAACCAAGAGACAGAGGCAAGGTGGCTGGAAAAAAGGAGGAAATCAGAAAAAAGCAGAAGGGGCAAGGAGGAGGCCCTAAAATTATATCCAAAAAAATCTTCAGGAGGTGATTTGAAAGGGAGAAGAGCTGATTAGAAGAGGTCTGAAAAGGAGGTATCAGATCTGGAAAAAGAGGGGCTGAAACTCTGAAAAAACAGACCTGCAACAGATAAAAAATCTTCCACAAAAAGTGGAGGGTACTGAAGCCCTAGGGGGCTATGTTCCCACTTAGATGAGCAAAACAGATCAGAACCAGGTCGAATCGGGCTAAGACAGAGGCTGGAAAACCCTGACAGAAGCTTCAGAAAAACCCAGAAAAATTGCAGAAAAACAGCAGAAAAATTGGCAGGTCGCAGGTTCTGACCTGTTTTCAATGCAGGTCGCAGAAACTGGGCTAAAAAGTGTGACCTGGAGGTCCAGGTCGCAGTCTATGGGCTAAAAAGTGTGACCTGAAGCTCCAGCTGTCTCGGCGGCAAATTTTCAGAAAAGTTGCCATCTCAGTTGCGACTGATGTCGGTCACCTGCGTAATCGGGCCAGAAACACGCGGAAGTTAGAAATTTTAATGTGTTAGGGTTTTATAGGAGAAAAACAACATAAAAATAGGAAAAAAAAGGCTGAAAATAAACCCTAGGGTCTGAAGTAGCTGGATATGCAGGAATATGAAAAACGACAGCGGTCGTAATTTAAAACCCGTGTGGAGTCGCCATTTGTTAGTAAGAATCCTTTGTCGAAGTGTACGAAAAAAGACCACTTTAGCTACGCATAACTAATAGCCCTAACAACAAATGTGGCTGCCAATATCTTCAGATCTGCAGTTAGTTGATCAAGACAAGAGCTGCAAAAAACCAGATCTGTGCATAGAAAGACATTAAGCAGCAAAAAGAAGGGTTTGCTCCATATATCCAATAGACAAGACAAGAAAAATTTTTGAAAGAATTTTTTGTATTAAGGGCACCTAGGAGGAAAACAAGAAGATGTTTCCTATTCTCCTCAATGGGAATGGTTCTTGGAAGTCCTCAGCACTTCAGATCTAGCATTTCTCTCTCCTGTTGGTGTAGAAAACCCATACAAAGAATAGAACTCAAAGGGAGCTCACACAACAAATAGTGGAAAAATGTGACCAAGTGTATAGATCCAGAGTGACCTAATAGGCAACAAAAGGTGAAGAATGGTAGGAAAAACCCTCCTATTTATAACAAAATATTGGGTCATTCTAGATCTTGGTGCATGATTAAAATAATGTTAACCAAATCTAGGTCCACCTTTTATGGAATATTTTATTATATTTGTTGGAGGGAAAAGGTGTTTGACTTGGGTAAAATCCCTTTATTTGTCAAAAATAAATAAATAAATGATTTATTTATCTTTTTAAGGAAGTGGTTGAAAGATAATCAAATAAATAATGATTTATTTAATTATTTGTGGGCGATTTGGTCATATTTAACAAGGAATATTATCTAAATAAGATTTAAATAATTATTCCTAGAAAATAATAAGATAAATAAAGGTTTATCTAATTAATTTCTTTGTTTTTGGGTTAAACATGACTGGGAATAATAATTAAATTATGGTTTAATTAATTATTCCATGAGGAAAATCAAACAAATATAGGTTTGTTTAATATTTCCTTTTGGGTTTCCTGTTTGGACCATAAACAACCTAATAAATGTGGTTTATTAAGTTATTTAACATAGTGAAGGCAATTTTACTTAGGGTAAAATTGGTCTTACATGGTGTACTTGGGTCCATCTAATGATAATAGGTTAGATGACCAAAAAATGGTGTAACATTTGGTAATTCTTATTTGATAATTGTTATTGACACAGTCGTGGCCCTTCTACAACATCTCTATATACAAACTTTGTGTTGGCTTATTATAATAACATTTACATTTTTCACATTACTTCTGATAAATTATGAGTACTTTCATTTACCCAAATGTGGTAAGTTGCACACCTTAATGCAAGTTGTATTTTATATGTTTTCATGTAGTAGTAGTTAAATGAAAGTATAAATATATATTAGTCTTATGAAATATATAAATATATGTAAAATGTTTTTGAATTTATACTATCTCAATACTTTATATTTTAATGGACTCATAATTTTTCCTAACTGCTGGTTAGAACCGGCTAGACCTACGAGCTAAACTAGCCTAACAAGTACTAAAACTTGATAATCACGCACAACTTTTCCTCTTTTCATTAATGTTGTTTTTAGTTGGTAGTGAACACCAATGGCTCAACTTTATGTTCCTTTTTAAGATCCCTTGGCTGCCTCTACCCAACTCTGTTGCGGCTAATTTTACTAGTTTTTCAGAGGATCAACACATTCGAGTTAATATTTGGGTCTTGCAATGCTACTATATATATTTCCCATGAATGGCCTTGGTCAATGTGTTTTGAAAAATTCACCGGCTCTAAATTGTTGATCAATATTAGTTAGTAAATATTATACATCCTCTTGGCACATGTTTTTTTCCCATTATACATAACCATCCTTTTATACATAAAAATCCTTTCATAGTTCATTCAGTTTAGTTAGAGTTTTTCCTACAAAAGGGTCTTACTATGTTCCCTTTTAACCAACGAATATTGTATCACTGTAATATTTACATAAACAATTAGATTTTTTATATGAACAAATATACAATAATATTTTTTTATATTCTTTAGCCGTCCCATCCATTCAGGTTCCCTTTAACATAAAATATTTAACAATTATTTTCAATATTCCACACTATGGTTCACACCAGGAAATTCATAAAGAAAACTACTAATACGACAATATTTATAGAAAAATACTATTGTACTTAAAAACAAAGTATATTTTTTAAAATAAAATCACTTATCTAGATAGATTTAGGTTACCAAGTAAATTACAAAGTATAAATGTGGCTACTCCACATATACTTCCTCTTCTAAGTACCCATTCAAGAAGGCATTTTTCACGTCCATGTGATGTACGCTCCACCTTTTCTGAGCTGTTAATGAAATCAACATTCTAATGGTCTCTTGTCTTGCTACTAGTGCAAATGTCTCTTCATAATAAATTCCATAATTTTGTGTGAATCCTTTGGCAACTAATCTTGCCTTGTGTCTTTCAACACTCCCATAACTGTTAAATTTGGTCTTGTAGACCCATTTGGAGCCAATATTTTTCTTGTCATGTAGAAGCTCTGTCAATTCCCAAGTGTCATTTCTGTGAATGGAATCTATCTCTTCTTGCATAGCTTGCACCAAAACCTCATTAGCACATGCATCTTCAAAACATGATGGTTCAAAATCAGCCTTGGCTAATAAAGAAAAATTCACTGTCTCACCTATTTGGTTTTCTTCATGTGATTGATTTTCAGTCCTCTGATATATGTCACTCAATATCCTTACCTTCCTTGTAGAACTTGGAGAAGAAGTTGGACTCGAACTTGATGCTGATGAAATTGATGAAGGACTGCTTGGTGGAGTTAAACCACTAGATACAGAAGCATTAGTTGGCTGCTGAATATCAGCAATTATATCATCATTCAAAACAAATTTTGTCTTCTCAACATGGCCTTTTTTATGACCATAAACTCCCCCCTTCATCAAAAATTACATCTCTTGATACAATAAGATTTTTAGTGAGGGGATTATATAATTTATAAGCCTTGCTTGTCTTACTATACCCAATGAAAACACATAACTCACTCTTTGCATCTAACTTTTTCCTATTTGGATCAGGTACATGCACATAAGCCAAACAACCAAAAACTTTGAATTAATTAACATTAGGCTTTTTTTCATACCAAGCTTCATAAGGAGTCATCTTCTCTAGTGCACTAGTGGGGCTACAATTGAGGATGTACACTGCTGTAGCAACTGCACCTCCCCAATAAGAATTGCTCAATCCCTTAGTTTGTAACATGCACCTTGCCATTTCAACCACAGTGCGATTCTTCCATTCAGCTACGCCATTCTGTTAGGGTGTGTATGCTGTAGTATGTTTCCTCTTGATGCCATTCATATCACAATAACTCTAGAAAGCTTTTGAGCAGAATTCTCCTCCACAGTCAGTCCACAAACATTTGATCTTGGACCCTTTCTCATTTTCTACAAGTTCCTTGAACTTTTTGAATGTATCCAAGGCTTCACTTTTGGCCTTCAAAAAATATACCCAACAATTTCATGAGTAATCATCAATAAAAGTGATGAAATATGATGACTTACCCAAACTATTAGTCTACATAGGACCACATATGTCTGAATGAACAAGATGAAGTGGGTGATGAGCCCTCCATGCATTTCCCTTTGGGAACCTTTCCCTTGCATGCTTGCCTTTAGCACATCCTTCACAAACCTCCTTATGCTCCTCTACCTTGGGCAAACCAGAAACTAATGCATTTGAGGTTAGAAGCTTCAAACTATGAAAATTTCAATTTCCATACCTGAGATGCCATAGCCAACTTGAATCCTCATAAGCCATATTTGCAAGGGTGTTGCTATGTTCATCAAACCTTAAGGGAAACATCATATTTATTGTCATAGGAACAACAGTGATCACCCTATTTCCCTTATTCTTATCATAGATAGTATATGTCTTATTTTCAAAGACTACTTTATAATTTTTCTCACAAAGTTTCCCAACACTTAACAAATTGTGCTTCAATTGTGGAGTATAATAAATATCATGAATACTCTTTATACCTTCTTTTTTCTGGATCTCCATAGCTCCTTTGGCAGCAACCTCCAAAGATTTATCATCACCAAGCTTGACCTTAGATTTAAAACTTCCATCCTTGGCTGAAACAATTTCTCATTCCCTGTCATATGGTTAGAGCATCCAGAATCTATGTACCAAACATCTTTACTAGTATTTTCACCTTTGGCATAAGATAAAAATAAGTGATCTGGAGGATACTCATTACTTTCTTGAGCATAGTTAGCATTTTTACCTTATTTCAATCTGAATTCTCTTTCAAAGTGGCCGTATCTATTACAATAATAACATTGAACATTTCTCTTATCAAATCTACCTCTACCTCTTCATCTAGAACTACCTCTTCCTCTACCTCTAGAAAATTTTTGGATTTGCCATTTACCTCGATCTTGATTGGTTTTGGCACTACTACTACTTGCATCTTCATTATGTGTAATTTTTAATTTATAGGAAAAAGATTTCTCAACAACTTCAAAAGTTTCTTTCAATCTTTCTTCATGAGACATGAGAGATCCAACCAATTGATCAAACTTTAATTGTGTCAAATCCTTGCTTTCTTCTAATATTATGGCAACATTATTCCATCTAGGTGTTAAAGATCTCAATACCTTTTTTATTAAAATTTCATTACTTACCATTTCCCCAAGTGTAGCCATTTTATTGAACACATCTTTGACTCTCACACAATAGTCACTTATACTTTCAGCTTCTTGCATCTTCAGATTCTCAAACTCTCTCTTCAATGTCTGAAGCTTAACCACCTTAACTTGATCACTACCTTGGTAAGCTTCTTGAAGAGTCTTTCAAGCATATTTGGCAGTTGTTGCTCCTGATATTCGTGGAAATAAGCTCTTATCAAGAGCTATCTGAATGTGAAACAATGCTTGAGCATTCTTCTTCCTTGCTTCCTTTCTTATTGTTTTTTCATTGGCTGTAAGGGCATTCCAATCTGTTGGCTCATCATAAACTGATTCAAAAATCTCCCACAAATCTTTTCAAATCAAAAAATTCAGCATCTTAATGCACCAATAATCATAATCATTCCCATCAAATTTTGGAGCAGGCATGTTAGAATTCGACATTTTTAACTTTGGCGAAATTCCAACAATTAAAAATTTAACCCAAAACAATTTTACCTACTCTTATACCAATTGTAGAATTTGAAATGGCCACTGCTCTCTAACCCAGCTAATAAACTAGAATAATTATGACATATGAAAAACCAATGAAAGACAATAAAAACTAAAAAAAACACAGATCAAATGAGATCACTGCTCAACTTGTAAATTCCACATTGCTTCATCTATGTAAATACATTCTTATATAATAAACCTATTACTAATTCTATTTTTTTATCAAATACTAATTATTCATTTTGACTACTGCCAATAATTCTGAGCACTGGCCATCCTAATAATTTGCTGCACTAATTCTTAATAACAGAGAATCACAAAATCTGCTGAATAATTTTAGCAATTACATAAATATTTAAACATTATTCTCAACAATAAAACCCTCTCCACCCCACCAAGGAGAATGGAAATCACATTGAATTCCTCATGATCCTTTTCAATTCCATAATAGTAGTTGAGATTTACCCAGTAGGGTATATTCTTAGGAATCAAGACTCTACAATCTAGCCTAGAATCTTAGGGATTCCACTAGCCACCCACCACTCAAGAATAGTTGAAATCCGCAACCTCATGTTCAAGGAATCAAATAATTCCTAGACTCCCTTCTTCAGATGCCTAAGGTATTTTTCTTTCTTACCCTCCTTGGAATTTGCTCCCAATTGAGAACTGAGATGATTTACCTGTCCATATGAGACTAACTATCTAACTGTTCAAGTAAATGAAAATTTTCCTCTAGGGTCTTTTTCCCATAAATTATATGGCTTGCTGCAACTGATTTTTAAATAAAATTAAAATACTTTAACATCTAAATTTCCCATTAGTGTTTCCATAGAGCCCATGGTTCAACAAGTTAGTGCAATAAATTCAATTAAATATCTAGTTTTCAATGTGGAGTATTACACAATGTTTGAAAGTACATAGAAGATGTCCATTATATAGAAATTAGAAATCTTATTGAGAAATGAATATTTACAAAATACTAACTCTAACACATGATAAACACATCAAACAAATACAAATGAAAAAGACAAAATAATTTATATTTATTTATATATTTATGTAAAAAGTGAATATTGCTTAATTTTTTCTTTTAATCTAAATATTTATTTTATGGTCATGCATAAAATATATTCTGGTTGTGTCTTCTTGATCAACCCACTTCACATGGTTAATGTTCTTGTTCAACCACACAAGCAGCTGAATTTTTGAAAGTAAAATTAGGTATTAATCTAGACATAGTACAAACTTGAAGATTGTATATCTCTATATGTATATTTTAACTCCTTTATATATAAGAATGGTTGTAATTTTTTATATATATACAACTTTAGTAGGGCTAATGGTTAAGAGCATGTTGGTCCTCCTAAAAGGGCACAAGTTAAAAACCAGAGAGGGTAAAGTATGTAAGTCTTCATAGAAATAGCATTCAAATCCTTGTTTATTGTGACCTATATATATAGACTAATACACTACAATAATTAAAACATTTTTTAATATAAATATGTTATTTCTATATGTTTAGATTTTCTATATTATTAATCTATTATACTTCTATTGCAATTGTTCATTGATATATAAATATGGTATCAATAAGTTATATATATATATATATATATATATATATATATATATATATATATATTCAAAATAATAAAAACATTAAAAAACTTCTAATTTACATATTTTTATATATTTATGTTTTAAATTTTATTAAATTTTTACACTTTTATTGTACTTGTTTATAAATATACAAAGTGAAAAATATATAAATCTATATAATTTTAGTACAAATTAAGAAAAAAACACACACATATATACTCAAAAATAATAAAATATAATAAAATTTAAGGATTATACAAATATTTCTTTATATATTTAACTCTTATAGTTTATTGAAATGTTACACTTCTAAAATATATATATATGACAACACAATTTGAATACTGAAATAATTTATTTAATTTAGATATATTTATTTTATATATTTAAATTTTATATTTTATTGAAATATTGCACTTTTAATATAATTGTTTATAAAATTCTAAATTATATTTATAAAAATATAGCTTACATATATGTAAACAAAATTTAAATATTAAAATATTTGTTGACTATAGATATGATGTTTAATATATTTTTATTTTTATTTTATTAAAGTATTACACTTTTATTATAATAGTCTTTTAATATATAAAAATATATAATTAACATATTTAAATTTATATAAAATATTTGGAAAGCCAAATTCCTAATATTAAAATTGTGAACATAAAAATAGAGAAATAGAAATTATAACTATTTTTAAAATAGAAATGAAATTTTTTATTAAAAGAATATGTAACACCCTCACTTATTGTATATGTCTAGAATCACATAACATCATAGATGCACGAAAAAGGTATAACATAGTAGCTCTAGAAAAATACCACAGTCTTTATTATGAGGGAGAGATGCATTTTATATACAATGCAATCATTCTCCTTTCTTTTCTAGATTTTCAGATGTTTACATATTTCCAGGGAAAGAGTGCGCCTTTTCTTGGTTTCCCAATAAGTGAGAGGTTGTTGATTTTTGTGCCCTTCTTGGTTGCCCAAATATCGCCTTAATAGTATAATATTCTCCATTACAAAAAAGGATGGTGGGAGGAAACTGTAACAATATGGCATAAAATGTTAATTGGTAAAATAATTTAAATAACTATGGACTGAGGATATCCCAAGTACATCTCCTTTTGTCTCTAATACCTTAGTCATAAACAATATTCCCAAAATTATAATCAAGGACCAAGTGAAATCATTCATGAGACTGATCGCCTTGTCAAAACTAGAATCACTCATTTTGAATATGCCAGAAAACAATGCACTGGATCCGGATGGTTATACAACATATTTATATCAGACTTGTTGGATTTTCCTGGCCAAAGACGTTCATGAGGTAGTGGAAGTGTCACGGTAGACTAGGAACATACTTGTAGGATTGATTGCAACATTGATCTCCTTAGCCCAAAAATCATGGAAATCGGAGAGTTTGGATGACTCGAGACCCATAGAAATATGTAATGTTATTTATAAAATATTATAGCCTGAAATTGTTTCTTCTAGCCTTGATCTCTTCTCGAACATGGTTTGTAGGAAGAAGAAAGATTCTAGATGGAATCATGGTAGTGCAAGAAATAATCCACCCACTCAAACAAACTAAGCACCTAGGTATCTTCATTGATCCAAAATGGATTCAGTTTTTTCCTCCAGATAAAAGTCTTCAAATGTAGTTGAAAATGGAATCAAGTTGAAGATATCGTCGAGAGCTTTCCAACAGTGTGAATGGTACATGAAACCGACTTCGTATGAGGAAGTTGTGGCAAATCAAAATTTTAGGGAAAAATGCAAAAAGTCAAAGTCAAACAGTGAAAGGTCAAAGTCAACAAGGTGATGTCAGCAAGACACGTGTCTTCCTGGGAATGCGCCATTTGTCTAGGCTGATTTCATCGAGCTCAATGATGTGTCGTGATTTTATTGGCTGATATGGGCCAATCCGAAGCTGACACGTGGTAGATCGGATTTTTCCCAATAACACTTGTTTTCCAAAATTTTAAGGTCAGGGAGGATTGAACCCCTGACCTTCTGGAACGCTATGTTTTTACCAAATATTACTTACCGTTTGTGCTATCAAGATACTTGTGGTATTAAATGCAACAATGTTGTATATATTTTTGGACAACGCACATATAATAAACCTTATCCAAGGTTTAAATGATGTGATATATATATATATATATATATATATATATATATATATATATATATATATATATATATATTACAATGTTTCCATTTGTCATAAATATTACCGCCACATATGTTGTAACGGAAACTTATTATAAGGTTTTAAAATGCGACATATATGTTAATACATATATGCAATATTACAAACGGATGCCAAACTAGAGTTCTTCCAGTTTTGGAGGAGGTTTTCTAGTGCCACTGAGAAAAATCTTGTTTGGGTTATAACTTTCTCAATTTTCAACTAAACAAGATGAAATTTTAGTCAATTTTGGCTTTCTTCAACCTTATAGAGAGTTTGGGATAGGTTTTATAATAAACAAAGGTGTTTTCCATCCATTGTTTCTTCAGGGAAGAGGGAAGAGCCATCAAGGCCATCTGGGAGATGGAGCTGTATTGGGTTGTACTTCACTGTTTGAGGTGAAACAAAATCCATTTTTAGCTTATTTATATCTTCTGAAGTCAACTTCATAGCTTTTTGTTTCCTTTTTAGGAATATTTTTCACTGTATAACCATTTTTAGAAAATTAATAGAGCAAGGACATATCATTGGGGAGCCTTAGACCGACAAATGTAGCCCAAGAGGGGTGAACTTCCTCATCAGTTTGTTGTGTTATGCTATGGTGAATTTGTCTTGCTATGTATTTCTACTGTGATATATTAAACAGTAAATTTAAATAACAGATCCTCACACATAAAACTCAGAAGCATTATGAAAACTACTTTGTTTAACCTATAAGACCTGGAGAACACTTTGCACATTAAATGAAATGGAAATGGATACTTTGCATACCAGTACAAATAGTTCCATTTTCAGATCAGATGGTATCAGAGCTATATTTTTACTCTGCATTTGTTCTTGTGCAAAGATATAGTTGAATGTTTGCAAGTTTTAATGCTTACTAGGCTTAAACTCAAGAGAGGGGAAGGACACTTGGTTAGTGCACAAAGTAATCCTCAACCAAGAAGGGCTAGACAGCCACCTCCAAGAGCCATTGAAGAAGCCTCAAGCATGTCTTCAAGAGAAGGAGAAGCTCCTGAGGACATTGATCCCAAAGAAGAGGAACGGGTGTTCCGAAAGGCTTTCTTGGACATGACGGAGATGGTGAGGATACTATACCAAGAAAGGAATGATAGGCTTGTAGGAGAAGTATCTAAACATCAGAAAGAAGGAGAGGGTTCTTCAGGAGGAAGGAAAAGTAATGACAAGTCAAAGAAAGGACATGGAGGTAATGGTGATCCACCATCCCCATATTCATCCTCTCCCTCTACTTCGGTGAATCAATCTCACAAGTCTAAAACCATTGGTAAAAGTCCATTTTTAAAGCTTGATGTTAAATTTGAGTTGCCTATGTTTAATGGTGAGGTCAATGTAGAGAAACGTGACAATTGGATAAGATAGTTGGAAGTTTACTTGAGGATACAGAACCTTCATGAAGACGACACCAAGATACAGTTAGCCTTTTATGGTGGGAAGCCAAGACCAAGGATGAAATTAAAAAACATGGTAAGATCACTTTATCGTTGAATTTAAAACTGCAATTAAAAGGAAATTTTATCCATTAGCTCATTTACAAAATTCTATCATGAACTAGCAAAACTTCAGACAACTTAAGGGACAAAATTTACAAGACTACACCCAAGAGTTTAGGAAAAGAGCACTCTTATTAGGGGTATACTTACAAAGTCAATATACTTTGCTAAAATATATAGGTGTTTTGCACAACTACCTTACATATACTATTGGTATGTTCAATCCTAGTAGTCTAGACGAAGTTTGTGTATAAGCTACGCATTTAGAGGCTAGAGGGAAAAACACTTTTGATGAGGGTAGAAACAAGCCTTTTAAGGGGAAAAACAAAGATAAAACCTCTAAAAGGAAAGGAAAAAATAATGCATCTGTCAAATAGGAGGGTGAGAAAGTGATATGTAAACATTGTTCAAGAGAAGGCCATGAAGAGAAAAACTTTTGGAAACTTCATCCTGAAAAAAGAACTCAGTTTAACAAAAACAAAGGGAAGAAGAAAACTGCAACTACTACAACTACACCAGAAGACATAGGTGATGATTCAGGTGATGAAACCAAATTGCAACCATGGGTTTGAAGAGTATGAAGGGAAAGGAAACTAAAACTAAGCCAAGCATTAGTACTTCAAAATTTCATGTACGAGCTCCAAATGAGGAAGAAAGAATTGAATTGTTCCATGGGAGGGTAGTCTCAAAACATATAAAAATTGACACACTATTTGACAGTGGGTCACAAGAAAATCTCATATCAGAAGACTTGGTCAAACATCTTAAACCTGAGACCATTCCACATCCGAAGCCTTATCCACTTGGGTGGATATGCAAGGATGCAAACTTACAAGTCTCAAGAAAGTGCATATTGCGATTTGCAATTACTGCACACTTTATTGACACAGTTGAACTTGATGTAGTACCGCTTCATATATCAAGAATTATTTTGGGAAGTCCTTACTTATTTGACATGAAAGTGATATTCCATCGCCATGAAAATAAGTATCATATTTTTAAAGATGGAAAGGATTTTATTGTCAGAGCACATCACAAGAAGACAAATATAGTGATGGTAAATGAGGGACAGGTAAAAAGGCTAGTGAATTATAGTAAGAGTTTTCTACTTCTTATGGTTAAGCCTAAGGTTGATGTGAATCATGAGTCATTTCGAAATTTTTATTCTGAGTTAAAATTAGATTTATATGATGTAGTTGATGCACATCATGAGATGTTTCAGGAACCAACAGGTTTTCTTCCTAAAAGGGAGATTTGTAATATCCCAAAATTGGGATTACACAGCAAGCCTGCTGAAATAATGCACTCCTGAGAATTCAGTGCACTAAAATGAGTTTGTAGCTCCTGTATCCATTATATCAGCTCATCTAAGATCTAAATCCAAAAGGAGAGAAAAAACAAATCAAACTAGGTGGGTTAAACAGATCTCCCACAACCTAGTCTAGCTGAAAAACACCCAAAGAGAGGGGCTACAGCTATATGCAAGGACTGCTTCAGGAATAACGTAGTTTATCAATTTAAAAGTATGATACCAACATGGAGGTTCATATTTCAGCTATACATCATCAAATTGGACCTACAATGTAGCTTATACAGTGTATACAGAATGGGAAAGATTGTACAAGACAAAAGCCTCAAAATGAGCTGATACAACAACATGAAATGGCAGAATAAGCTTGACAAAATTATTTTTATTGTTGAAGCATGCAGTAGATTAAAACTCAGATCTACAGTAGATCTGTACACAAAATGTTAGATCTATATCAGATCTATATACAAGAAGGGCTCCTTTATTCATTCCCCTTGCGTATCTCAACAAAACATGAAGCTACAAGAGTAGATCTGAGATCTAAGTCACAGATCTGCAGAATTATTCAGAAAATTCTAAAGCATAACCTATAGAGCAGATCAGATCTGAAGTAACATGGATTGGGTCGCAAATCCACGGATCACCATAGTGAAAGGAAGAATCCAAACGCTAGAGATCTCTCCTCTGAAAATGATGCCAAGTCACCCTACAACTCTGCTCTTGCAAATAATGCAGTCATGAAGAGGGACTGCAATGTGGGCGCTAAGAATATTTTGGCCTGCTGCCAATATGTGGATCTGAAGCTCAAACTGCTAATGCAATCTTCCAGGAGGTTAAAAGACACTCTCACTAAGAAGAGCCACTAGTATAGTCTAGATCTGAGCAGATCTAGAATTTCCACTTACTGCAGCTTACATGAACATTCCACTCCTAAACATGACTGCGCTGTAGATGCAAGATGTGGCTTGGCCAAATGCCAGATAGTGTACTAGAAGAACAAGACTCCTCCAAGAGCTGCTCAAGGAAGGAGGTGGGAATCCTAAACAGGGAAACCCAAAAGGGAGTGTCTAAATAGACAATACCTTCAGAAAATAATACTATCAACAACCTTTTCCTGTTTTCCTCCTCCTTATTTTATAGGATGAAATCCTTGTCAAACCCTAAACCACATCAATGAGTTAACCCCTTTCACATATGGAGCCTCCATCTAGAACTGCGCTGTATATCCATGAGGTTCATTTCACCTAGACTACGCTGTTGATTTGGTCAAGGTTGACCTAATCTTGTGATTTAAACCCATTCACACCTGCAAGAGTTTATTTACATAGCCCAGATATGTCTCTGTTTACATAGGCATTGATTTATTCATGGTTTTTAGGAGTTTTACATGTCCTCCTTCATATTTTATTCATTAGTATGAAATGCAGAATAAAACAAGGCAAAATAGGATATTCCCATTAGCTTGGGCTAAATGGGAATATTACAGTCCTCCCCTCGAAAATGTTGCTTTTCCTCGAGCAACTGATAAGGTGAGTGTTGCAAAAATTCTCCTCCATTGGTGACATCCTCAAAGATCAAGCTCCCATCATAAGCTAGATGCTCACCAATCCAAACCCCCATGAATTGTTCCCCCAAAGTCAATATGAGATGTGCAAAATCCATCCCACAAGGAAACAAGATCTCATGTGAAACATCCATGGTTTTCCTAATGTTCCCTCTGAAATATATAACATAAGACACATGGAAAAATCTCAGCCCATTAGGCACATGCATATCTCTCATCCTCCCTCCATAGATTTCCATAAAAAGTACAAGCATGTCATCAATGTATGGGAGCAAAATAATGTACAAACAAAAAAAAAGGTGCACATATGGAGGTGGGGCATAGTCCCACATGTGGAACCAGCGTAATGCATCTCCTGCCTACATTAAACCAAGATGTGGTAAGTCATTTTCCCACCACTTACTTGCATCCCATGCCATCTCACTGTAGCTGAATGTGTGAGATATGTTTGGTGCCTTAGGAAAGCACCCATCATGAAACAAGATCTCCCTTTGTCCACCAAGGGAGTGGCCAAGTACAGAAAGTGTTGTGGCCCCATATTTTCCATGAGATTGAAAAGATAAAACTCTCCTCCTTGGAGTCATGGCCTGCATAAACATGGTGGAAGGATGCATACAATCAAAAAAATAAACTTGTTTTACCTGAGCATATTCTTCACCAATAGTTCTCCCCATAAAATTGGAGTGGTGCATAGATATATCTCCTCCCTCAAGAGGGAAAAGAGAACGGTGAATTAACTCTCCAATAGAGTTATGTTTCTTCCCCATCTCCACAAATTTCATGCATCTCTGAAAATGTTGATATAGTTCTCCTTCAAAGCCCTCCCAATAGTAGCTCCTCAAGATGATGTTGTTGAGCTTCACAAAATACTCTTGGATGAAACAGAACTCCTCATAGGCCCATTGTAGTAACTTCTCCTTGAGCTTGGAGGCTCTAGATGATAAGATCCTACCATGATTATAGATGACTCCATTAAGGACTGAATAGCTTCCTTCATGCAACCAGTCATCAAGAATCATGCAAGTATGAAGATCCTTGGAATATTCCACCAACAGTTGGGATTTCCAATAGGGATCTAAGGTGCCCAAAAATGATAGCGTTGGTAGGATGTCATCTAAAGTATATGCCATGTTTTTTTCCTCCCCCTTGACATATTCCATGCCAAAGGTACAAAGTGGAAGGTTGCAAAACCTTCCTTGCTGCCCTCCTTGCTCATGCACATGCTTCAAAGAAAAAGGAAACTCTTGGAAGTTAGTCTCCCATGGGAGGCTATCATCTTTCCAAGGCATTTTTTTTTGGCCAAAGCATGTATGTGGGACCACCATCTCTCTTCCAGCATGGAAGAGTGTTCTTCAAACAATTTTTTCTTCTAATTCAAGGCTTGCCTCCCATGCTTCATGCTGGGGTCATTTTGTAATGTTCCCTTTTTTAGGAATATTGTCAAGCTGCTCAATGGGAACACTGTATAAGGAAAAATAGGAAAATAAAATGCAGAGAAGATATTGGTTCCTCTTGAATATTTTTTGCAGGACTCAAATATGGAATTTATTCAAAAACAAATCAAGTTAGATCTGCTAAACATATCTCCCACAACTGGTATCAATGTAATGCCCTCTTTTTGAAACATTAACAATAAAAAATATGATGTATACCAGAGATTGAATGAAGGTGAATTTACCAGATATGTCACCTTCTCAAGGAAGTGTGAGATCTGGAGGCTATCTGGCCCTTTTCAGACTCTGTCCATAGACTCTTGTCGAGAGGTAATGCCCAAAAGGGTTTACTTAGCAAGGCATGCCTGAAAAATAAATTTTTTAGGAATGGGAGCTTCATCCATCATAAGGTATGCTTAAGAACACTTAGAAACCAATATAAAGTACAAAATCAACATTTACTCAACTGTTATTCTCAAAAAGGTGAGGAAAAGCAGCTTTTTATGCACTAAAATGAGTGTGTGAAGAAATATGTGTAAAGTTAAGGGGCATGACTCTTGAATATGTTAGATCATGTTACGAGAGACTCACATGCAAAATTTAAGCTCAAAAAAATGAATTTTTCTATGTTAAATAGTTCCTCCTTCCCGACTAGTCAAGAAAAACCCCGATTTCCCATGACCTAATTTACGCAAAAAAAATTTGAAGAATGCCTAGCGTAATTTATGAAGGGATTGACTGATTTTACACATGAATATTAGTATGCAAGTTTATAATGGGAAGCATATGGATTATACTAAGAAAAACAGAAATTTTCATAAGGAAAACCCCACATTAAGTTGTTGCAACACATAAGAAAAGACTGCATAACCATGATAGCGTTATTTTCAGGGGTTGAAGTAGTATTTCATTGATATTCAGATATGAAGCATATAATTAAATGAAAATATGGATCTAATACATAAATAAGTACATGAAATGCTGATCTATACATTCTCCTTCGAGTTTTGTGCAAAACATGAAATGTCGGAAGTAGATCTGAGATCTAAAATTGCAGATTTGCAGAATGATTCAAAAATTTTAGAATAATAACATGTTACAGTAGATCAGATCTTAAACTAACATGGATTGGATGGCCAATCCATGGATCACCACAGTGAGAGGAATAATCCTAACACCGGAGATATCTTCTCCAATGTACCGACAAAACATCCAGCAGCTGTAGATCTTCAAATAACGTAGTTCAGGGGAAAATACTGTGCTGCCTCTTCTGGAATGGGTTTGGCCTATTTCCAAGATGTTGATCTGAAGCCCAATGAGTCTAAAACCAACTTATCAATGGGATAGATGAGTTTCCCAGTGACAAGGGGTGCTAGAACTCCATAGATCTGAAGAGATCTAATCTCCACTTGCTGCAGCTCACATAAAAAATTCAGCCCTAAATAGGACTGTGTTGTAGATGCATGAAGAAGCTTGGCCAAAATGCTGGATAGTGGAGAAATGCAACACAACCTCCTCCAAGGAGCTACTCCATTGAAGGAGAGAGGGTTCTTAAAAAGGAAACCCTCTTCCCTTTGGCTAAATAGCCAAGAGAACTCAAGTTGCCCAAGCAACCTAAAATTCGAAATGTATTCAACAACCTTTTCTTGTTGCTCTCATCCTTCTTTTATAATATTGGAGTCTTGTCAAAACCCTAAACCACTTCATTGGTTTAGCCCCTTTCACATTTAGAAGCTCCTTCTAGAACTACGCAGTCTAAGATGCCCTCTTGTGATTTATCCCCTTTCACACCTGTAAGATATAATTTAAATAGCCCAAATATGTCTCTGTTCACATAGGCATTGATTTATTCTTATTTTTCAGGAGTTTTACATGTCCTCCTTCACAATTTATTCATTAATCATGAAATACAAAATAAATAAGGCAAAATTAATGTTCCAATTAGCTGAAGCTAATTTAGGAACATTACACATTTTCTCTTCTTACAGCACATCTCCTCAACGCAATTTTAAAGGTGATGATAGATAGTGCAGTCAAACGAAAAATTCTCTCCCTTTCTTTGTACCTCCCCCATACTCTCAACGTTGTAGCATGGTCTTCTAATGCTCCCTTCCTTCTTGGATCTATGGAAGGAGCATCAATGCATGAAACATCTCCCATCAAATCTGAATCACGTGGTCTCCCAGGGGGTACACCACAAGATAAAGATGTCTCATGGCTCATCCCCATGTAAACTATAGATGGGAACATAATATGACTACTTCCATTGTGCAAATCCATCTCTAATTGTTGTGTGGAAGTATCATGGTAGGGAGAAGTTGGAGCAACTCCCCCATATTCTTCTTCATCATCCACCTTCTGCAAGATCTCAAAGTCTAAGGTGCTCCCTCTAGATGTAGTTAACTCATAAACACCCATCATCTCCTTGGTGTCAAGAGTCTTGATCACAAAGGACTGATCCATCATAGTGTGTGTTCCAAGATTTGGATGCAGTGTTGGAACACATATCCTCCACTATTTTGTCTCTTTGTCTATCATCATAGACACATAATGTTCATCCTCTCCATGTATAGGATCCCTGGGGCCTTCTTGCCAAGATGCAAGAGCCCTCATAGTGGAATCAATAGCTTCAAATCCATCTCTTAATAAAATTAGATACCCTCCTGTTGTCATAGCGCTGGAGGAACCTTTCAGTTCTACTACTTTCTCCTCCTCATCAATAGAGTATACCCCATCAATAAGAGATCATGTTTCTTGATCTCTCATTGAGGAAAGGACACTCATGTATTCTTCTTGAGAAGAATGATCTTGCTGAAGTAAGAACTTTTTCCTTGGAAAATCAGGTAGCAAATCTTTAACCCTTCTAGCAATGTTCTGAAATGGAGTTATCTTCATGGATTTTATTTCTTCTTTGAGTTGAAAAAAATCAGGGAAGCCTGGATTCTCTTTGAATCTTTTAGACTGAGACTCATATTCTTGGAGGTAGACACCAAGAGTCTCCTCTGGTGTCTCTCCATCTTCTTCTCCTATTGCAAGGAATGTAGGCATGCTACAACGTTGTAGATCAGATTGTGTGGCTGCATGATCACACACATCAAATGAAGTAGTGGGGCTTTCCTCATGTGCAAACCTCCTTAAGAGATATATTGGTATTTCATTCCTCACTCCCCTGATTTCTTCCTTCAGCTGATGCAAAGCTTGAGAAATAATGTTAGAGAACTCTACTCCTTTTATTCTTCCATACAAAGGGGTTTCAATGGTGTAATCATTTTCCTTCTGTATTCTTTTATGATACCTCTATTCTCTGTCAGTGAGAGTTTATCCTCCCTCTGAAGACATATTGTCTCAAAGAATGCATTGGATGTGCCAAGAAAGTAGCTCTGATACCATTGTAATATCCCAAAGTGGGAACTGTCAGCAAGGCATGACTGGAAAACACATTTTCCAGGAATGACTGATATAGGATTTGAAACCAAGACCTATATCCCTTAGAAAAATTCATATAAGACTGAGATCCAAGAGGTGGCTCAAAAGAAATCCCTCTAGGTGGGTTAAACAGGTCTCCCACACCTAGTTGTCTTCAGAAAAATGCCCGATGAAGGGACTGCAACAATACATGAACAAAGGAATGAGTAACAAAATTATTTTAATAAGCCATAGCACATGAAGATGTAGATATCCAATAAATTTATAATATAGCAGCAAAAGAGTACAATGCATTGAGGAAAGAGTTACTTAAGGTAGGCAAGAAATACACTGCTACACTGAGAATGCTCTAGGCTATAACTGCGCAGTCTATAGGAGATACTGCATCACACAAAATGATAATAGAATGATATGAAAATATCAGGCTCAAGAAAGATGGGGGAGAAAGCTCTCAACCCTTGAAAACAATAGTACAACAATCCCTAGAAGGATTGGCTACAATACATATACAAATGGCAAATCTGCAGAAATGCCAGAGTAGCAGGGTAACAACTGCAACTCAAAACTGGAAATACATGGGGATGGTTGAAGATGATGCTCAATTTGAAATAAACCTCCTCCAACAGATCTCTCAAGTGCAAGGCTAATCCTAGCACTGAAGATCTCACCCTCCGAGATAGTGGTGCAAACCCCCACTGCAGATACACACTGAAATAATGCAGTCTGGAGAAGGGACTGCGCTATTGATGATGGGAGATGCTTGGCCTGATGCCAAGATGCGAAAATCAGCTCTTAAACCTTCCTTATTAGCCTTTTCAAGGAATATAAACTCCCTCCTTTGAAATATGAGCCAAGGAATGGTGTTGTGGAACCCTCCACTGTAACACCCTGCAACACAGAGTTATCCTGCTTCAGGAATAACGTTGTAGCTGAAGGAGGTTGCTTTGGTCTTGAGCCAAGATGTGGAGAAATGAAGTGAAATCCTTCAAGAGGCCTCTCAAGAAGGAGAGGAAATCCTAAATAGGAATCCCTCGTGATAAACAACACTGCAACTCAGCGGAACAACTAGAGACTGCAAATAGTCTACTAGACCAATAATCAAATTCTCAAACATGTCTCACTATGGCTACCTCTTCCTCCTTTTATGCAAGTGAATGTATCCTTGCTCTGAACCCCACACATTATGGTTATTTCCAAAAGTAATATTTCTCCCTCTCAAACTGCGATGTCTTCCCAAGCAAGCTGCACCCTCTTAGGCAACGCTGTTGACTTGGTCAAACTTGACCTTGTCCTCGTGTATTTGCCCCTTTTCACACTGGAAGGTGAAAAATAAAGGTACTCCCATGATGCATTTCACACTATAAGAGATTTTATTCCTACTTATGGGTCTCCTCACCCACTTTATTCACCTCCTAGATAATATGAGAAAAATTAGTATTCCAATTTGCTGTACGCAATTTTTGGAATATTACAAGATTCAACATGAAATCTAGTTACAACAAGATTGTCCTCTTCCTAACATAGGCATGTACCGCATGTCTATCATGGAGAATGTTGAAATCAAGAGGAAAATTAAGGACTTGTTGGATAAAGGTTTCATAAGACCAAGCACTTTGCCATGTGGATCACTGATAGTGTTGATTCCAAAGAAAGATGGAACTTGGTGCATGTGTGTAGACTTCAGGGCATTGAACAAGATAACGGTAAATACCCACTCCCAAGGATAGATGATTTGTTAGATTAGCTGAAGATGCTAAATATTTCACTAAGTTAGACTTACTTAGTGGTTATCATCAAATTAGAATTGCAGAAAGTGACATTTGGAAGACAACATTTAAAACCAAACAGGAACTCTTTGAGTGGCTTGTTATGCCATTTGGTTTATGCAATGCATATGCAACTTTCATGCGGGTAATGGATGATGTATTATGTCCTTTTCTTGATGATTTTGTTTTTTATACTTATACGACATCTTAATTTTCAGCAAGACTAGAGAAAATCATGTCATGCATATTAAGAAGGTGCTTGATGTTTTGAAGAAAAATTAGTTGTTTCTTAAAATGTCAAAGTGTGAATTTGGAAAGACTTCTTTGGTTTACTTGGGACACATAGTAAGAGGAGGTGCTTTGAGAATTGATCCTTCTAAAGTAGAAGCCATTGTGAATTGGCCTACTCCCAAATCCATTATAGAGGTAAGAAGTTTTTTGGTTGCAACTCAGTATTGGAGGAAGTTTATTTCTAACTTCTCTACCATAACAGCTCCTATGCATGAAGTGACAAGTGTGAAGCAAGATTTCCAATGGGGAGGCAAGAAACAAAAAGCTTTCGAGTCTTTGAAAGAGAATATAATTTCAGCTCTAGTCCTTGCATTACCAGACTTGAGATAGCCATTCAAGATTCAGATCGATGCTAGTGATTACACCATGGGTGCAGTTCTCTTACAACATAGTAAGCCTATCACATTTCATTCTGAGAAATTTTATGGTGTTGTTGTGAATTATCCTGCATATGATAAGGAGTTTTATGTGTTGGTACAAAGCGTCAAAAAGTGGAAACACTATTTGATGGGCAAAGAAATAGTTGTTCATACTGACCATCAACCTTTACAGTACTTGCAGTCGCAAAGTAAATTACAGTAGTCACGACATTTTAGATGGATGGGTTTCCTTCAACAATTTCACTTGGTAATAAGGTACAAGAAAGGTATTTTCAATAATTTCTCTGATATGATTTCAGGGCCTATTATTAGTGCTACTAATTTACTTAAGAATGATTCTATTGCACATGAGAGCTACATAGAACAATATGCATCAGATGTTGATTTTAAGGATGTGTATGCTAACTTGAGTGAAGGGAATCATGTTGAGGAGAATTATTATCAATTTCATAATAATTTGCTGTTTCATATGGGCAAGTTATGTATACCATAGGGGGAGAGACTAAGTGTCATGAGAGAAGCTCATTCTTCTCTTATTGCTGGACATTTCGGGGTAAGAAAAATGGTGGCACATTTACAGAGGTATTGTTATTAACCTCACATGGTAGATAGTGTTTCATGTTTCATTAGAGGTTGTTCATTATGTGCTACAAGCAAGCCTAGCAATAGGAAGCTTGGTTTATATACGCCATTGCCGGTACCTTCTAGACCATGGGAAAGTGTTTCTATGGATTTTTTTGGAGGTCTACCATTGTCTAGAAAGCATCGTGATTATCTTTATGTAGTAGTTGATAGATTCAGAAAGATGTGTATTCTTATGCCATGTAAGAAATATATAACTACTGAAAAAACTTCTGATTTATATTTTCAACATGTATGGGTTCATTATGGCTTGCCTAATTCTATTGTTAGTGACAAGGATTCTAGATTTGTTGGGAATTTTTGGTACAATTTATGGAGGATGGTGGACACCAAGTTGAAGAAGAGTACTGCTTTCCATCCACAAATAGATGGCCAAACAGAGGTAGTTAACAGAACCATTCTACATCTTTTTAGAGGTTATTGCATTACATTCAGCATGCTTACAACTGGGCCAAGCACTCTTCTACAAATACTTCACCTTTTGAAGCTTGTTTTGGGTATTTTCCTAAGTCACCTTTAGATTTCATTCTTGAGACGGATGTTGCCATTGATGGGAATAGTGACATTGACAAAGCTCGCATGTTCATTGAAATAATTTAGCTAATACATCAGCAGGCTCAAGAACAACTTGAAAAAAGTCAAGACAAGTACAAGGAGAGGCATGACAAACATAAAATTGATCATAAGTTTCAAGAAGGAGATGAGGTATGGCTGCATATTAGTAAGGAAAGAATGAAAGGAGAAGGTAAAAAGCTGAAGCCTATTCATTATGGTCCATTCAAGATTCTTAAACAAGTTGGAAATAATTCTTTTCAACTAGATTTGCCTTCATATATGCAAATGTATTCCGTTGTGAATGTGGAAAATTTACGTTTGTATGAACCTCCTTTAATTTTTGATCATGAAAGTGACATTTAGCTGACATCCATAAAGGATTTCTCGCCATAATTTTTGGATGAGCTAAAAGAGGATGCTATCCTTGACAGAAGGACATGCACTTCGAGGAGGGGAAGTGTTGGTTATCTTCGGATTGGTCTTAAAGGCAGAAAACCGAGTAAGGAAAAATGGATGGAGGTTGAAAAGGTGATGGGTCTGTACCCTCATCTTCTTAAGAGGTAATTGAAGGATTTTGGGGTCCAAAAGCTTCCCAATGGGGAGGTGTGATCAGGAGATCATGTCCAAGTGTAAAAAATGATAAAAAATGGAAATTCTCAGAAATGGTTGCAGTCTGAATGATTGGAAATGCCTCATCGCTGCGATTCTGGTGCCATGAACGGGACTCAAATCCGATGTCGTATGTGAAAGTTACTAAGGTTTGAATTCGTCCAGTGACCTCCAAAATACGACTTTTTGACCAAATGAATTTGTCATTTTAAAAGAAAATATATATGGAAAAAATTGTTTTTTACTAAGTTTATATAGGCCTATCAGAGGGTGCCACGTGGCCTTCCCAGAGGGTGCCACGTGGCCCCAGGCAATTGGTTAGAAAGGTTAATACAAAAATTTGGAGGGCATGAGGGTCGAACCCACGACCTGACTCCTTGGGTAGGGTTGACCCAACCGGCACGACAGAGGAAACTATGTTGAAATGTGGGCGAGTCGGGCGGAGGGTGAACTGTAGACGGATCGTTGAGAAACGAAGAGTCGGGTGGTGTGAATGGAGGCTCGGGTCGTGTGTTGAATGGGCGGAGGAAGTTGGGTTAAGTCCCTCAGGATCCAGCCCCTATCCATGTGATCGAAAATGAAGAAACATGGCTTAACACCTTTTTAAACTGACAAAACAATAGAGTTAAGCACCTTGGTGCTAGCCCCTCTTCTGATGTGACCTTGACCCGTGACCATGGGCGCGGAGTAAAACTTATCCACCAACAGCTGACAATTAGTAGTTTTCCCACATATGAATGTGCCAATGAATTTAACCATGGCATTAAATGTATCTGACAAAGTTAGTGCCATTTTCTCCTGTCCGCCTAATTTGGAGCGCTAACTGGAGTTCCTCTAGTTTTGGAGGAGGTTTTCTAGTGCCATTGAGCAAAATCTTTTTTGGGTCATAACTTTCACAATTTTCGACCAAAAAATATGAAATTTTAGTCAATTTTGGCTTTGTTTGACCTTCTGGAGAGTTTGTGATGGGTTTCAAAGTGAAAAAATGTGTTCTTCAACCATTTTTGTCTTCAGGGAAGAGGAAAGAGCCATTAGGGCCATCAGGGAGATGGAGCTGTATTGGGTTGTACTTCATTGTTTGAGGTGAAACAAAAGCCATTTTTAGCTTATTTCTATCTTTTGAAGTCAAATTCACAGCTTTTTTTTCCTTTTTAGGAATATTTTTCACTATTTAACCATTTTGATCAAATTAATAGAGCAAGGACATACCATTGGGGAGCCTTGGACCAGTAGATGTATCCCAGGAGGGGTGAACTGCCTCATCAGTTTGTTGTGCTATGCTATGGTGAATTTTTCTTGCTGTGTATTTCTGTTGTGCTATATTAAACATTAAATTTAAATAAAAAATCATCACACATAAAACTCAGAAGCATTACCAAAAATACTTTGTTTAAACTGTAAGACATGGAGAACACTTTGCACATTAAATTAAATGGAAATGGATACTTTGAATAGCAGTAAAAATAGTTCCATTTTAAAATCATACCCGCCACGAGAGAGGTGACATGGATGGAGAGGATTGTCTACACTTTCATGTTAGCTTCAGGGACTATGGTGATTAAAGAGAAAACAATTTTTTTTCTTGAACTACCCATAATTGGAGTAGCAAAGGCTCTCTCATGTTATGAGATATATTGGAAGTACACTTCTAGCTAAGTACTTAAGATTACTAATAGTTTGGAACTATCATAGATGTTCCACAATGAGATAGATATTCGAGAAGACACGTCACAGCATGAACAATTTTGTGTTTTGATTCCTAAATTTTCCTTGCCATCTTGTTTTGACGAAAGAATTTCTTCAAGTGCTTCCAAAATACCAATTGTCATTAATGCAATTCCTAAGCAATGTATCCCAGAATCTCATAACTCTTTGGTCGAATGTTTTATGGAAAGGTTCAACCAAAAAGTGCAAGTTGACCTTGATTGTGTTATCACTCAAAAAAATGAAGCATCATTTGACAAATTCATATAGGTTCATGTGTCAAAGGTAGGGTTGTAGGGTTCATTTTTCATTACTTGGTCAAGGAAACTTTTATTTTTTTCTTATTAAGTTTACCCTAAGGTCTAAACCCACTCACTTTCAAATCCCCTCATGTCACATCACTCATAATTTTCTGATAGTTTTCATTTCCCAAGGTTTTAGTACTGAAGTGGTCGTTTTAGCCAAGAAACCACAATTTCGTAGTGAAATACAATGAGAAATTTCAAATTTTGCTACGAAACCACTGATACTTTCATATCGAAAACACCGAGATTTACACTAAACATGCTACAAAATTAAGGTTTCTTGTATATCATGTCAATTTATTTTTTAGGTGTCAGAAAATCATTTGAAAAGGATGAGTTAGATACCATTCGAGTCAGTTAGGGTAAAGATCAAGGTACATGGTCAGGTCTGAAGTCATCATCACCATTTTAGGCATGTATGAGTCATCATTGTGTTATGAGTAGGCATAGAAGTTCAAAATATTTCCAAATTAAGTCATTTATCATTCTTCATTCCTTATTTGTGTGATATTAAGCTCTGGAGAAAATTTCATTAAGCCAAAGCTGTGGCTGGTATTTTCAAAGATTTCAAATATCAGTGATCAAGCGAGGCATAAAATTATCAAGCGAGGCAGAAAACTATCAACTGAGGCTGAGAAGATGCTAAAAAAACCATGGTTGAACAAATAAAGACAAATAAGGGTGGTCAATGTTTAATATATGAGCCATCAGATATGAATCTGATCAGTGAATACCCAACAGTTGTAGAAGCATTCAAAAGGACAGGATGTTTACAATTTTGTGAAAAATTACAAGGTTTCCATGTACAAGTTTCAAAATATTTTTCTCTAAACTTTAGTGGAACAACTAGCAAAGTGGGGATGCTAAATCTCGACATTACACTAGAGGTCATTGCAACAACAACAAGGATTCCAAGGAGACAAGAGAAATGGTTCAAAGGGTTCAAATTCAACGTGGAGTAGTGCAAATAGTTTATCAAGCCTGAAAATAGTGAAATGGACCTTACTAACGCTATTCCAAGGAACTGCATGAAAGATAACTACTCAATGTTGTTGTTCATCATCTAGAAATATTTTACTTGTGAAGGGAGATACCATAAAGCCTATTCTTACCATTTCAAGATCCTACACTTTGCTGGTAAGATATCTCTTGATCTACCTTTTTATTTACACATAAGTCTAGCAAAAATGGGAGATAAGGTCCAAGAAAAATCAGAAGGAAGCGAAAATTCATTGTTTCATCATCGTTTAATAAAATTGTTGGTTTCAGATGAGCTCCAAAGATTAGGCAGAGACTAGTCTTCATTTTTTTTTTGTTAGTGGTTTTGAATTGGATGCCCTTACTCCTACAAGAACTCCTAAACCTAGGAGTATACCATCACCCTTAGTGGCAGAAAAAAGTGAACTAGTGAGGTCAGAACAAAGTCAAACAGTGAGGGTAGAGCAGAATGAACAAATCATGATTGAAACAGAGCAATTTCATAGTTTTGATACACCCATTGTTCCATCTACAAAACAAAAATCAAAAGTGATCAAACCTGCAAAACAAAAGCAATCTGTGAGTAAACAAGGCAACAAAAGGAAAATAAGGAGTCAAACAGTGGCATTAGAAGACAAAATAGTGGTTGTAGAAGACAGAATAGTAGCTAAAGGATATTTATAAGACACATTACATGCCATTGATATAGAACGGACTCCTATAGTCCAGGCTGAGGATATAGAAGAAGGTGGACAGAAACTAAAGAAAGCCAAATTTGCAAAGAAACTAGAATTTGAAGGAGAAGATGTAGGTTTTATGTTCCAGGCAAGAAATCCCATGACAAGGCATGCTAGAAAACATTTAGAGAGCAAAAAAGAAGTTCATCCAACTACTAATATTGTCAAGCCACCACAAGACATCATTGATATTTCATTAGCTGCAGAGAAAGATACAGTCAGAAAATCAAAGAAAGGAAAGGAGAAAGTAATGGAAAAAACAGAGTTTGAACTTGTTGAAGAACAATTGAAGTTGGCCAATCGTGAAATTTTAGTTATGAAGAAGGAAGCAAGGAAACATAATGTCCAGAAGGTTCAGTTTGAAAAGATGAAATATGTTTGGGAAGAGCAGGGTGACAGTGTTTCCAAGACCCTAGATAATACACAGGAGTTAATCAAATGGACCATGCCATTGAGGAAAGAGGTGAAACATGTCAGGAGAATGAACTTGCATTTGAAATCTACCAACAAAAATTTGAAAGACTAGGTTAGAGACCTCTAGGAACAACTAGAACTAATTCATGAGGAATTGGATAAGAAAGGCCTAAAGATGACAATAATTGAAGAGCCAATAGCTCAACCCATCATCAATGAGGAAGAAACACGTCAAGACTCATAGTTTGAGCTGGTTTATGATTTTAAAGGTCAGTGGCATGTTAAAAACAATTTTTTTACACCTGGAAAGTATATTTTTGAAGTTATATGAAAATTTGGAAATTTCATTGTTTTCAGCAGTTTCGTAGCGTTTCGTAGGCTTGAAGCCAGGAAAACTCTATGAAACTATTGTAGATTTATTTTTGTATTTTGAATCGTTTTGAGAAGCTTCTAAAGGTTGAAAATGATATGGTAAATGTGTCAAGACATGAGTAATACAGTGCAGAAGTAAAAAATCAAAAAAGTTGATGGAAAAAGGCATTTTGGTAACGCTACAAAAGTATGCTACGAAACTGTCATACTTTCGTAGCGCGTTGTTTTGAAGCTTTATGAGCAAGATTTTGTGTAGTTATGGATAATTGAATACTTTCAAAGGTTCAAGGGACTTTTCCAGCTGTCATCCAAGACTTAAAGACCACAAAATGAAGACAATTCATCAACCAAACCATTCATTGAAGATAAGGACCAGTTTTCCTAAAAAGCAGGGTTTGTTTCCAGATTTAGAGGAGGTTAATTAAGATGTCATGTAGTGATGAGTCCCATCACACCCTATTCGAACATGTGAAGGAATATTTGTCAAAGATGTAACTGATATTAGGAGATAAGGTAGTTAATGTAATAATGAACACTTTGATTCCTATGAGGAAAATGAGTGCCAAATAGAATAGTTGTCATTTTCTCATTAAAGTAGATGTTTTATTGTTATGAAATGTGTCATTAGGAAAATTTCGATGAATCTAGCCAGGAGGAAGAACATATCATCATGTAACAAGTCTATTAAAGGGAAGGTATTCGAATTTGTAATGGCCGGAGAGTTTTTGGCAATACTACAGCTTTATGTAATTTGGTCGTTTTCAATAATATAGAAGACTTGTTTCTTGACCAGCCTGAGATTCTGATTGAGTTTTTAGTGCTTATCTTATCTATATTTTCTATGTGTACCATTTGTAGTTGTCTTCATATTTAATACTCAAAATTCATTCATGTAATGCTCTCACTTCCTTTATAGATGAATTGACTATGTTATTTCCTATTTCATGAGTGTGCTTACTTATGCTAAAAAATATTACCTGCCTAAGCTTCCATGTCAAGTGAACTTACTACTAAATCACTAAACTTGTTGACTCCATAAGCCCAATGTTTGCAGACTCATACTCTTTTCAACCTATACACATCACAAGAAAGTTGTTTTCCAAGTAGAGTTATCCATCTAGATTCATCTTTATCCAATATCATTCACCCCTTTGAGACAACCCTCTTAGACTAAAGAGGCTAAGCTTCAGTTGCAATATTGGTTTGAAACAGTTACATGAATTTGTCTGATTAGTAGCTTATCAGGTGCAATTTTGTGATAATATTTTGGATGGGATAAGTTGATTTTACTAAAATCAAATGGAATTTTGGGCCTCATGCATCCCTGTCTGATTGGTAGAACTTATGAAATGAAGTTATGGTGGTCATGGGTTTAGGTTGGTAACCAAATTTGGAAGAAGATACGGGAAAATAAATATTCGGCTCTCAATACACAACTTGATAGGTTGTATTTTGAAGATTTTCTAAAATATTCGAAAATTTGGAACTGGGCTTATGTGGAATAGGATAAGGTGAATCAATTCTCCTTCTCAGACATTAGAGATGGTAAAAATTGTTAGGAAACTAATCCTTGGGTTATTTTGTGTTAGTGAATCGGTTATTAGAGTCCAAGAAACCTGGGGAACTGATTCAATAGTTTCTTGATGTATTTATATGTGTACACATTGTACATCATTCCTTGAGACATTCATTAATACATTGTTGAAGTTTGTTTCGAGCTTGTGTCTTGTGTGTCTTACAGTAGTATAAGAGCCAGTGAGATGCTCTATTAATTGAAAATATGACAAGTAGTTTATCCATATGTTGATAGTTGATTAACTTGTGCCTCCATGCTAAACTCCACGATTGCCCGGGGAAACCCCCATTCTTTCATGTTTAGGGTGCAACATAATCTTGTTTAGTTATGGTTGTTCTAATTGCAACAATGTTGTGATAGATCATGGATGTACCAGTCTGTCATAAGAACGGCCAAGAATTCATCGGTAATTTTATTGTACAGTATTCTGGCACATGTTCGTGGTAGGCAGAGATGGAAGGCAAGAGGTTGAGGTTGTCAGTGAGCCATAAACTGATCTATTTGGTTGTGCATCTTAATTAAGAAGTTGGCAGAGTTAAAAAAAGTTGCAAGTCATTATTCAGGAGGTACCCTATCACTAGAGAAAAAGATAAGGATATTTGTTGTGCCTTAGTATTGCTGTGAATTGGCCACTCTGAATGTACACCAGTGCAAAACTATTGTTATTCCAATTGAAGTATAAACACTCCTATGGAAACGAGACCATTACAATTTGAACGTGATTTTTACTGTAATTGGAGGGAGGTTCTCGGCAGCGGAAAATAATTGAAACTCAGGTTCAAATAAATTTTTATTCTATGAATTTTTATTAAACCTCTTATTTTGGGTGAAGTCGTGATTTTCATTGCCATATTACTGAAGATTGTGTTATGAGATTCATTGCTACTACAAAAGAGAGTGAAGTTTTGCACATGGTTTCCTCGTGTCCCTCGTGAAGCAGCTTGTAAAAAATTTTAATCAGTGATAAAATTATTCGTTGTCAAAGTTTTATGTGTGGTGTAAACGTTTGCTTGAAGGACCGCTCTGACATCTTTCAGTGAAAGTCTTGCAGCATATTTTCTTTCGAATTAAATTAAATAATAATTTCTATTTTGGGAACCCGATAACCCGGTATAATTAAAAAAATTAGAAGGGAATTTCCATATGAATGAAATGCACATTTTCCATAGTTCTTATGTAATCAGAGTGAACTAAGTGGAATCCTTGTCTCAAAAGGAAAATCATTTATTTTTAGGAAATGATTTTTTGCATTAAAGTGAAGTCATATTCTTTAAAGAAAAGCATGGTATATTAATCCTTTCTTATTAAAAAAGGTCCAGCTCTCTTAAGCTTTTAAAATAAAAAATTTAAAGAATGTGAGCGACTACAGAATTCGAACTGCTAGTGGCCTTGCGTCGTTTGGACACAAAAAAGAAAATTGTTGCAACAGAAGAAGAGGGTTATGATTCTGCAAATAGCAAGGCAGAAAAGCGGTGTTTATTTGTGTTTGATTCTCACTCCAGCGTTTCTGTAGACACTTGTGGATGTGTGCATGATAATAATAAAAAAATTTCAAGAGCCATCATTGAAACTGCTGAACTATGTGGGCGATTCGGCGGCAGAATATCGACTGTGTTAAGCTTGGAGCAAAAATAAATTGTTTGAGGAAAACAGTTAGACCCTGTAATAGTCATGAAAAGAAGTTGAAACTATTTTTTTGTTGTTTTCTCTAAAAGGTTGACTGAGAGGCTGACCAAAGCTGCCTCTATTTATGTGTTGCGGAGGTCTGCCAAAATGAGTGGGGAGAAGGGGTTTCTTCAGTGTTAGGCAGTGACGATTATTGCTCTAGCTAAGACAAAATGTCAAGGTATTATTTGGAAGTTTGAATATCAATTTATCCCTTCTAAGTTTGAATATTAGTTTATCCCTTCTAATTCAAGAAGTTGACATTTACTTTGGCATCAAGATTTAATGAAGTTTTACTTAAAAATAAAACTTTGGAGTTAGTCATGATATTTTGTAAGATTTTTTTGTTGGACGGATTCAAAAGGTGGTTGGAGTGTATAATTTGTAGTGCATATATTTTTGTTAGGCTCGCTGCTACGAGAAGAAAGTTTTGAAGTTGTTTGTTACATGTAATGACTTGCATTTTTTATGGGTGCATGATTAGTTGAACCTGACACCCGTTTAAATCATTGAAAATTTGTTTGTATTGGGTGCATTTTTGGTTGTAGCCGACATCCCTTTTTCTAAGTCGATTGCAAGTTTATTTTCATACTACACTAGAGAAAATGGCCAAACTAAATGATTTAGTACAGTGATTAAAAAATTGAATGCTATCTAATGTCCATAACGATTTCCAAGTTAGAAAAGACATGCTCTCTGACATCCAATCATGTTTGCAAAATGCTAAAAGAAAAATTGAATTCTTGGAGTTAGAATCGCAGTTATAGCGAAACAAGCTTCAAAAGAAAACTCGTGATTCTGAATTGTTGTTTGTTCAGAACAACAATTTGTTTGAGCCTGATCATCATTCAGAGAATGATCAAAGAAATTAAGTGGTTTTAATTGAAAATTTGGACGCATTTAGAAGTGCTAATGTGAAATTTGTTATAGGACTATGGGAAGAGATGACACACAATAAACACAAAACAGGTCTTGGTTATAACAGTGATGTATATCTTCACATTCGAGACTTTGATAAACCTATAAAATTTCATAGTGCGGGTTTTCTGTATGGTGTAATTCCAGAAAAACTTGATAGATGCCAACAGTGTAACAGAGTCGGACATACGAAATATCGGTGTTTTGATCTTTACCCATGTGAGCATTGTGGAAAGTGAAATCACGAGTCAAAGAGATGTTCCAAAAAGAAGAGCATTGCAATATGGAAGCTAAGTTTTGGATGGATTGCTTCTTGGGAATGGATGAAAGCAGGAAATAAGATATACAGATCACATCGAAGAATTTGTTCGAGAGTGACGAGTCTTGCAGTGATGCAGAATATTTCTCACCTTGTATGTGACAAGGGGGGATTTTCTGGTGGGTGGTCTGCTACAAGTTCGATTTCGACATGTCAAGAGAGTCCGAGTCATTGATCCACATCCTGAGCCACAACCTCAATTGATTGAGTTTGTTCGAGAAACTGCTGTGAAATTTCCAGAGTTTGTGGTCATCTTAAAACCAAATTTTTTTGTTCTAAGAACTGCTATGTAGGTTCCAGAATTAGTGTTGGTTGAGACATTGAGTTCTCCCATTTTTAGTTTATGGTCATCCTTGAAAACCATTTCTGAGAGACATTCAACTCTTGACTGAGATGCATTTCTACATTTTAGGCTCTCATTCTTAGACTTTGGTATATCCCTTCGGCTTGATGGGGGAATGTTAGGAAACTAATCCTTGGGTTAGTGTGTGTTAGGTAATCAGTTATTAGAGTCCAATATACTTGGGGAACTGATTCAAAAGTTTCTTTATGTATTTATATGTGTACACATCGTACATCATTCCTTGAGACATTCATTTTAATATATTGTGGAAGTTTGTTTCCAGTTTATGTCTTATGTGTCTTACAAAGATGCCTCATTTTGGGAAGACTCAAAGTAACATAATCCAAACATCCAAACATCCAAACATATTTGAATGAATAAATCTTTTTGATGTAGAAAATTGGACACAATCTACAAGATATATTCAATTAGCAGATTACTGGAGTCAAATGAATTCATATCCCGGATGGACATAGTGGAAAACAAAGAAAATTGGTAATACTTCAATAACTCTTTGGGTTCGGAAAAAATTCAACAATTCCTTGAAGCTATACATATACAAATATCTTTCAAAAATGATATATTGTGTTGGGGAAAAACGAAATCATGTACCTTTTCTTTAGAAGAAGCATATTCATTATTACTAGGATTAAAACCTTAAGCAGCTGATCAAATATGCAATATAGTCTGGAATAACCATGGATGGTCCACCGTGATGTTCATTATTTATACAGGAATAGGAGAATTCAAATGGTTTATTTACCTCTTACACTTATTCATGAACAATGTGGGAGCTTTACTTACCTCAATGGATATCAAGACTTTTCTGATAGAATGGTATTGGGAGACGTTTAAGCATATGTGGATTTGGTCGACATGGCATCTAATGGTCAATTTCTCTTGATATAATGTATGGAAGGATGGAAATTATGAGGGTGTTTAAAGGAAAATGTAGAACTTCTTATATCGTACAAGAAAAAATGTTAGAGAAACCCTGTTAACACATCCGCCACATTTGAGTGATGGGAAGACGAATGAAGAATATTAGCTTATTTTTCAAAAATAAAAATATAGAGGAGTGTACAAGGCAGAAATTGGAGTGTTTTTTTCTTCACTTCATAATACACATCGTACAAGGCAGAAATTAGAGTGCTTTTTTCAACCTCCTCCTAAATCCATTATTGTTTTGAGTTTTGATGGAGACTCTAGAGGAAACCCAGGTTTTTCTTATTTTAAAGCAAACTTGTGAGATAAAATTTTAAATCATATTCAAATTTATTCTTTTTTGTTTGGAGAAACCACCAACAATTTGGTAGAATTTTTAGCGCTAGAGAAAGGTCTTCAAATAATAGCAAGGAAAGGGATACTTTTTTTACAGTTCCATGGGGACTCTCAAATTGTGAATAACATGGTGCTAAAACGCGTTTTAGGTCAACCTCTTGAGAAATTCATGACTAGTTGTTACCTTTAAGAAGCTGCAAACAACACTGGGGAATTAATACAATCATTTTACTACGTTATCCCTACGCACACCAAGAGGGAAGGTAATCAGGAAGAAAACTGTTTAGCTAAATGGGGAAGTTGTGAACATGAGGTAGCTTTGGAAGAGGACCAGCTGAGATGGTTATAACATGACCCTATTATAGAAATGAAGTAGTAGGTTAAATATAGGAAATGAGTTGACAAGAGGATCCCTGATGGGGGTGAATTATGGATAATGTTTCATCGGACAACCAACAAGAATTCTATTTGGAGAATAAAGGTCATGGATGGATCTATGAAACATAAAACAAAGGAAATTCAGGCTGAAGAACTTAATTATTTCTCTGACTTTTATAAAGTCAATCCTGAAATTGATCATCAATGCAAATCCTGGGTCCTTCAGCATATGCCCTGCATGTTCAACCAAGATGCAAATAATGTCATGGAGGTGGAGGTGATTAAAAAGGATATAGAGTCTACTTTAAAATCATTTGCACATGACAAAATTCTTGGGCTAGATGGATGGATGGCCAAATTTTATCTTCACTTCTATGATATGCTGGAGGATGAGTTGCTTTTGGTTGTGGAACATATTCGAATTCTGGGATTTGCCATTGGTGATATGAATTCCACTTTCTTCAAAATTATTCAAAATTCTACGGATCCTTCTTGTTTCTCATATTTTAGGCCTATTGCTCTATGCAATTTCATGTACACAATCACCTAAAACATTATAGCAAATAGAATTTGGGGATCCTATATTCATGCATTTCTAAGGAAAAATTTGGGTTTTTAAGAGGAAGGTCAATACATTATGTCGTTGCTATTGCACAGGAGTCTTTACACTCCATACATGATAACAAAATAGAGGCTCTAATTATGAAGATTGACATCTATAAGGCTTATGATTCTGCTAGCTAGTCTTTTATTAGGCTAATTCTCCTGAAGATAGGACTATCTATTCAGTCAATTATATGGATAATGGCTTGTATAAATTCAGTACGATATATAGCTTTGATAAATGGATTATCGACAGACTTTTTCTTGGCCGAAAGAGGGCTTCGATAGGGTTGTGCTTTATCCCCGCTTATTTTCATTCTTATTATGGATGGCTTCGGAAACCTTATGAAGATGGAAAATAACAAGAGTTACTTTGATGGATTCGCTTTCTCTCCTTCGGTATGTATCACTCACTCTTTATTTCTAGATGATTTGCTGGTATTTAGTAAACTTAATAGAAATCAATGGTTCTATCCACACTTCATTCTCACACATTTTGGAGTAGCTACTGTGTTATGAATTAATAAATGCAAATCCTTCTTACTTTATGATTCAGGATATGAGGAGGAAATCAAGTTTATTTCAGAGTTTATGGGGACTGACAGAAGTCATATAATGCTTGGCATTACATAACTGGGATTTAGACTCAAACCTTGTTCATACAAAAATAGAGTCTGGATCTTGCTGATCGACAAATTTAAAAATAAGATGTACAAATAGAGAAGTAGGTTCCTATCGCTGGGTGGTAGATACATCTTGATACAAGATATATTATCTCAATTTGTGGTCTATTTGTCTCATCTGTATTTTCTCCCGGTCAACACGGTTAACAAAATAAATTCTATTATTTCAAAATTTATTTGGGAAGGTTCCTCAGACCATAGAAATATCCATCACTGCAAACTCGAGGCAATCTCCATTCCGAAAAGATCTGGTGGATGGGGACTCTTAAATCTTAGATTATTCTCAAATACGCTGCTGATTAAATCCTTATGGAGAGCTCTGAAGGGCGATGGAGTATGGTCCAAAATCATATTTCATAAATATATTGAGGGTGATCCTATTCGCTCTCTTTACTTGGGAAGTGTATGGACTGTGCATAAGGCATCCACCATCTGGCGCAGTTTCCAAAGAGTGATGCTCATATTGGGACAAAGACTGGTATGAGATTTCGGCAACGGGAAAAATATTCTGTTAGGTGTCGAAAGAATTTTGGGTTTTGAAAACGCCTTTCACATTGATTCTCTCGCCTATTGCACAGACTACAGCATAATGGTATTTTTTTCTCTCTTTGATCTTATATCTTGCTAGAACCTTGGGGCTCCCATATGAAAATCTGCTCTGATGTTGGGGCTACATGGCAGTGATATTATAAGCTGGGAGAGTCTTAAAATTCATTTACAGTCGATGGCATTATTCTTCAAAGGTGAAGGTGACGTTCTGGTTTGGAATGGGAAGCACAAGGGTGCAGGATTACAGGTAAAGGACGTATATGAGCATAAAATTGCAAAAATGACTCCTGACCTTATGCTGTCTCTTTTCTATATTGCATGGAAAATTAAAATCCCTACAAAGATGGTATTATTTGCATGGCTACTGTGGAAAAAAAAAAGTTCTTACTTGAGAGGTACTCTGCAAATAGGGATTTTGTGGTCCTGGAAGATGTATTTTTTGCCATCAACATGATGAGATTGATTCCCATCTCTTTTTTACTTGTACTTTCTCTCTTTCTATATGGCAGTATTTTGTTGGGTTATTGGGTGACCTTTCTTGGAGGCCTATTGACTGTATACAAACCATAAAATCTTGGGTTGCTGCAAATTTCTCTTTCAAATCCTTACCCTTTTATGTATTTTGGGAAATCTAGTGCACCCGGAATCGTAGGATTTTTGAAGATATTCCCCCACATCAATTCAATATTATTGGGAATATTTTCTTATGGATTAATGACTAGCCTTTTATCCCACCTGCCATTATGGACCTCTCTAAGAGGAATGGCCCTCACCATATAGATCTCCTGGCGTTATATTTTGATGGTGCAAATAAAGATGGGTTATGTGGTTGTGGCGTCTGGATAAAGCTTGCAAACAATGACTGATATCACATTTTTTGGAATGGAGGAGCTGGCTCAAACAATAAAGCAGAAATTATGGCCTTATGGAGTGGGCTCTTGATTACTTATCATCTAAAACTCCCTTCTATTCACATATATGGAGACTCGAAATACACCATTAATGGGATCCATGGCAGAAGTAGAATGTTATGCAGTTTTAGCATTGGTTGGGTACAATAAATAAAGTATCTTCTAGAAAATTTTCAATCCTAAACCATACAGCACATTTATAGGGAGAATAACAGGCGAGCTAACCTTTTATCCAAAAGGGGTATGTTGTCGACTTATGGAGCCATTCAGATATTTCATTGCAAGGCTTCCACCCTATTAGATGCTCAATCTTTTCCTCTACCATAATCTAGCATCAAGCGAGCCCGGCATTTTCAAGCAAGCCCAGTCTTTTCAAGCGAGCCTATTTAAATCTACAAGCGAGCGGGATATCCTTTTTACATATGTAGCTTCTTTCTAGGTTATATTATCTTTGTATATATCACATCCTACTTTCTATATTAGCTTTATCTTCATAATCTTCCTTATGTTATTTTTTATCAGATGACTTGATCTCACTGGCCCTCATCATTTTCTGGGCTCCGTGGATGTTCTAATTAGTATACATGTATGGCTACATTTACGTTTATTGGCATGGCATGCGAGTTTCTGTTTTGCCTATATGGCCCGTTTTGTACTGTTCATGAGATGGATTGGAACGACTCTTGATGGGTTTTTTTATATAAAGACTTCTATATGGAATATGCAAGAATGTAATTATTAATCTATCGCAACATGATCCTTTTTATTTGATGAATATGAACTGTTAGTACATAACAACGTTTTTTTCTTCCTGAAAAAAAAAAACCAACGATTGTCGTTTTTCAGAATGAAGGAGATCATATGATATAGGTATAGGTATTTTTTGGAAAAGCTTGAGGTGACCATTGGAGAGCATGAAATGACCATAACTTGGCTCACATCCTCATATGTGTGGCCTCGTAGTGTGTTACGTGACACAGTCGTATGGCTGATGCTTTATCACATTTGTTTCACTGTTGGAATTAATGGAGAAATCTATAGTTAGGTTGTTGTTATCATAGAGATAGGATTGAGATTCTAATCATAGATCTCATATCCTGATGTTAAGGGAGTGGTTGAAACCATCCCATTAGTGTGAGAGCCTATATAATTAAGGCTCATCTCATTCAATGACATAGAGATTGTGTGAGTGTGTTTGTACACTCTCCAGGTTCTCACCTGGAGAGCCATTTTCATTAATTTTATCATGGTATCAGAGCTTTGATCCAGCAGCCATGCCGTCGTCTCCAATCTCCGGGGATCAGAACTTGACACGAATCCAGTACAAAATGTCCCCTAATTTCATGGTGTTTTCCAGCATGTTGAGAGGTCGTTTATTGCTCGTCGCTAGAGCCAAGGGCACTGAGCCCTGCATGACATAGAAGCTAAAGTCTACAAGGTTCTACTGTTGAAGAGATGTCAAAGGGAGGATTCCTACCTACGTGGAAACGGGGTTGTTGGAGCTCGTAAGAGGACCGAGTGTAGTCAAAATCTGGAAGTAAGACAAAACCAGATAAGCTGGACATTTTTTAACAACATGTCTATTTTTTTAGATATTTTTTCTGATGATGATGATGATGATGATATTCTCATGTTGGCATTTGGAGGTTTTAGCATGAGAAGTATTTTTAGGTCTAGAATTTTTTCAGAAAAACAATGTGGTTCTATTGATGACCACGAGAAACAAGAAACACGATCCATTGTGCAAGATTCTAATATTGAAGAGTCACAAGTTGATCTTCAGGAGGGATGTAAAAATGAACAAAGTGTTGAAGATCAATTCGACGAGCCACATGAAGCTAATGGCGAAGACATGGTAGAAGAAGACAGAGCTGGAAAGAATTTAAAATGTGATAATCTCATCAATATTTATGTGTGTGCAGATGACAACATTGCTGACACCAGAAATGGTGAGAGAAAACCGTTTTCTATTAAGCTTGTCATAATTTTCAAAAGGGTGAGGATAAGCGTTCAAGCTTTCCATCGCTGGGGAAGAAATGAGGGAAGGATATATCACTATCTCATGGCAAAGAAAGTGAAGATGAAGCCTCATCCACAAATGAACAAACATGGATCTCACGCAAAGAAGACTAAGATGAAAACTCTGTTACCAAGTTTTTTATATGTTTTTTTTTCATTGTAAGCCTAGCTGAGACTAGACCAGCAGGCGTATGTTATCATATGTTATTGTTCAGTACCCTTTCTCCATTAAGGGGGAGTGTTGGAATTAATGGAGAAATCTATAGTTAGGTTGTTGTTATCATAGAGATAGGATTGAGATTCTAATCATAGATCTCATATCCTGATGTTAAGGGAGTGGTTGAAACCATCCCATTAGTGTGAGAGCCTATATAATTAAGGCTCATCTCATTCAATGACATAGAGATTGTGTGAGTGTGTTTGTACACTCTCCAGGTTCTCACCTGGAGAGCCATTTTCATTAATTTTATCATTCACGAGGTGGGTAGTTGTGCAGTTGGGTCTGATTATACCAGACAACATTCTCTTGGTGCTCTTGACACCACCATGGAGGTGCAAGAATACAGGGGATCATATGTTGGGGTGATGTGCCTTGATAAGAGATCCCACTTCATTAACGATCACCATATCATGCGATCTCTTGGGATGGAAGAACCCAGCCAAAAGTACTATACTTGACATCTGGTGAGAGTATGATCTTGGTCACATTATGGGGCTGGGAAATGCCAATTTTTTTATAAAATTTTGGTTGTTGCACCAGGGTGGAAAATATCTGTAGTATGTTCAATGTGGCTCCTCCCACTTTTACACCTCTCAGGGTATGCTCTAGATTTTATCTTCTCCATTTGTAGTTATTTTCTACAAGATAGATTCAATTTCTTTAACGTAATAGGTGCATTGGTACTTTCTTGTTTAAGCACCTGAGGTCCAAGGAAGTTTAAGTCTCAGTTTTGGTTCTCATTCCCCATTTTCTAGGACCTGGTTTGTCGAAAGTTTCTTTGTATTCATTTTATTACTCTATTTTTTGGGAATTGTTATCGGTGGGCGGCATATTTGGTGGCTACTTCCCCTTTGTATTTCTCAAACTCGCATCACTACAGGGTGTGTCTTGGGGTCAAGTGCATGACACCGATGTTTTTCATGTGTCAAGTGCAAGATACCTGAAAATAAAAATCTCTATGTGAGCTTACCAATCACTATAGATAGCTTATTGAGAAAGGAAGGTTTGGAAAAAACCAATTCTAACACTTAATAAACACATACAAGAAAGACAAAATAATTCACTAAATAAAAAAGGCATGGTGGCCCATTAGATATATTATAGTCTTATATGCTTTTATAAAAAAACATAAGAAACGATGAACAATTTATGTGGTTTACAATTCGTAATAGTTACTACATACTCATATTAATAATGAGAAAGTTTAATTATTTTTTCTCATTTCAATTTTCCATACAATTATTTAATAAAAAATAAAGTAGATAAAAAAATTTATTTAAAAAAAATTGTTTAAAAAAAATATTACACTAAAATAATGATTCCTTTTGCTTATATATTTATTTATGATTCAATATTTATTTATTTAATAATTTATTATTACTTGATTTTACTTTTAATCCAAATATTTATTTTATAATCATGCATAAAATATATTCTATCTCTCTCTCCTACTTCAACTTAAATCACATGGTTAGTGTTCTTGTTTGACAAGAAAGCAAGCTAAACTTTTGAAAATAAAATTAGGTATTAATCTAGACATACTACAAATTTGAAAATTGTATATGCATATAGTTAATTGTAAGCATATTATATATAAGAATGGTGGTAATTTTACTGTGTATGGTATAATTTAAAAAAACACACATATATACTCAAAAATAATAAATAATAATAAAATTTAAGCATTAAAATATTTTTTAATATAAAAATATTTCTTTATATTTAAATCTTATAATTTATTAAAATAGTACACTTCTAATTTATATATACTATTTGAATCTTAAAATAGATTATTTAATTTAGATATGTTTATTTTATATATTTAATTGAAATATTATATTTCTAATATATATATATATATATATATATATATATATATATATTATACTATAGTTCTTTTATTTAATTGAAGTTTTACACTTTTATTATAATTGTCTTTTAATATATAAAATTATATAGTTAATATATTAAAATTGTGAAGATAAAGAGAGACAAATAGAAATGATAACTATTATTAAAATAAAAATGAAAAATGTTATTAAAAGAAAATTAGTGTTATGCAATGTAAAGCAACAACAAGACTCCCAACATCCTCCAAAAGCTAGCTTAATGTACTGGTCCTTTCCTTGTTATCATGTTTGACATTTAGAGAGAACTTAGCGTAATCAACCTCAAATTTTTTTAAAGCGAAAAAGGTCTATCCTTTAAGGTTTTATTGCTATTTTATAACCTCTTTGAATTAAGTGTTATTTCATAATGAACTATAAAATAATTTCAATATAATCTTGAACTAATTTTGTGAAAATATTCATCTTTCTGTTTGGTATGCTTGAGATTGTATACCTCATCAAATAAATTTCCCAACTAATGAAATTTTGTGAACTTCTAATTTAATCAATTTTGTTCACAAAACCTAGTGACTTAGGTTACACATATAAATTAACACTATTTAAATTTATTTAATGTGATAGGGATATTGTAATTTTTTGCTAGAATTTTTTTTTTGTAATTTTATTAATAGAAACAAAACTACAATATAAAAAATGAAATTAAATTGATTTATTATTTTTACTTCTTTTTAATTTTTATTACATTCTTAATTGATCCTGATCAAAGTTTTTTTTTTTCACAATCATGATTAATATCCACTAAGATCAATATGCTGTGTTATTTGATCTAATACTTCATTTTGAGGAAACTCCAACACTTCTTTGATATCGATCTAACATACAAAATGTTTACGACCATTTACAACCGCTACAACATCTTACTCATATGATTGAGATCAAAATGTTTCTAACATTAGAGGGAGGAGTTGAGAGGATCTCTCAACAACCACCTATAAATCTCAAACAAACTCCAAACTTACCATGGAATCATTATCATCCAACTCCCATGCTTCAAGGTTACGTGCAAAACACATATTACAATTCAAGTATAAGTCACTTGTGTTCCCACTCTGAAATGTCACTAACCATGCTCTTTCTTCACAACAATGTTCTAGCTTCCCACTTTACTCGTTTAATGTACAATTGTGTTCGACCATAGTTGATGAACTTGTAAAATCAAACAAGAATCATTCTGCCAAATTACATAGCTCACTGTAACTGTGAGAAAAAATAAGCAAGTAAATGAACCATTCTATGGAAATGGTACCATATGTGAGATAACATAGCTTGTTTTATCTCAATTTATCTAGGATAATTATCTTGGTACTAAATGTGTTCAAAAATTTAATCATATATCTTGACCTATATTACACACAAGAAACATATAAGAATAACTTGTATCTAGATTTTATTGCTTTACATGACCCATTAGCTTTATAATAGTATACAACCAGAACCACTGATTTGAGTTATATTAATCTTTTCTATGGTTGGTTCATAATAAGGTAAAATAGTACAAACCCAAAATAAATATAAAGTACAAAAATAGTAATTAATAATTACAAAAAAGGTAATATGGATCCTATAGGATGTCGATGGGGCTGAGTCAGTGGTATTGCAACTAGATTTGGTGGTATGCATGCTCTATGAAGAATTGAAACAACACACAAGGAAACTTTATGTCTCAATAACTCATACTGAAGAATTTTGGGTATTTGGTGGGAGTTGTTTCTCTACTTTCTCAAAAATTAGAATTGTATATAGTGTGTTTATTGTTTTCAAGAATAAGGTTTTTCCAATAAATGAAATCTAAGGTGGCCCCTCCTTCCAAAATATTCTTACAGTAAAATCGATTGAAGAGGTAAAAAAAAAATGGGAGTTGACTATGGTTCTTCATGAATTTAGAATCCTCTTGTAATGGGTGATCTATGGAAAAACGGGTTGCAGGGACAATGTGTACCCAAAGCCCCACATACCAAAAAATTACAATTGCCACTAAATTTCTAGAAGATGGGAAAATAATGACAGATCACGCTTTTATTTGTAATTTTATTGGAATCTGGCCGCAAAAAAGGAGATCGAAGTTTGGATACAAGAAAATTAGAAACCAAAGGGAGAGGTATACAAGAAAAATTGAAACCAAAGGGAAATGTATATTTGTGACTTGGCCTCAAAGTTTTTTTCACAATCATTTTTTTGAATCTAGAAGAAAAAGATGTCATTTTTGGAGGGCCTTATTTTCTAAATAATGCATGAATCTATATAAGTAACTTTGAAGTTTTTTTTAACCCATACAAGGAGGAATTTATATTGACATCACTATGGGTTAGGTTATATTCCAGTTGAATTTTAATTAACATATATTTTTGAAGGCATAGGTGAATTCTTGGGTCATTTTCTGAAGGTATCATAGGTTACCAAAAGGGGGAGGAATAAATCACATGCTAAATTATGTGTCTATATGAATATCTCACAACCGCTTCCAGATTCCATAGAATTAGACTAACAGGGAGATATTTGGAAACAACCTTAGGATTATGAGCATGTGTCGTTCCTCTGTAGACTTTTTCATGAATATGACCACCTCATTCAAGAGTTTCCCTTGAATAATAAAGAAAAAATTCCAGGTGGTTTAATGATGAATAATGGTTTTACAAGAGTTCCCAATCAACATCATAATCAAAGTAATCAAACCCTTATTAACACAAAGGCCTTTTAGGAAACACATTCTTTCTCTTTTCTTGAAGCTATGGAGGAGGAAAACCAAGATATTCATGTGGCCTAAATGGAAATTGTTCTATCTGAGAAAATATTGGAAAAGATGACCTTGAAACGTAAAATGGGTACTAAATATGAGAATATACAAGCTAGGTCTAATCTCCTATAAATGTAGTGTTTTGAGGAGGTGGTTCCTCTCTTAGATCATAACATATCAGAACTAACAAAAGAGGAAAAAGTATTAGTCACCGTCGTAAAAGAATGGGCTATCAAGGACCTTGTCGATCTTGCCAAAGAGGAGAAAGAAAGGTATTCCAAAGCTTATCCTCATCTGAAATCAAAGAAATGGACTGCTCTACGAGATAAAATAGCTCAAGCCTCCCAAACATTCAAAGATAAAGGTAAATAAATTGTATCAAAAAAATTACATACGGAGTAGAAGAAGAAGAAGAAGATAACTAAACCAAAGAGAGAATCAAGGTAGCACATAGGGACAACCGATATCATATCAAAATAGACAGTAGCACACTGAGAGAAAGGTTTGCAAAGCCCAAATAATTTATTAATTAAAATCCTCTCTTGGAATATAAGGAGTCTCAGTACTATAGGTAAAAAAAGATACCTTAGATATCAAATCAGAAAGGAAAGTGCAACAATTATAATTTTACAAGAAAGGAAATTGGCAGAGATGAGAATGAAAAACATAGTTGTTTTTTATTTTAAAGGATGTGGCATAGTTAGTTTTTGTTTTAAAGGATTTGAGCATATGTATGTAATACCTACAAGGAATGCAAGTGGGATATCAATATGGTGGAATCCCCAGTTTGTTTTATTTCATGAATGGTCTACATATTATAATATGTTAACACATATATTTCAATATGCGGGAACAAAATAATATGTCTTCCTTTCTGTGGTTTAAGGCTCCTCCATCCTCTTTTTTTTTGTTTTTTCAAATCACTTGTAGGCGACCAAAATATTTATAGGAAATTCATTATGCATTATGGGTGGTGATTTTAATATCAAAATATCTATCTAGGAAACAAAGGGTGGTAATTGTAGGTTGGATCCTATATCAATGTAATTCGATAAATTTATTGAATCCCTCATTTTGGTTGACAATCTGAAAATTAATGGTTGTTACACTTGGAAAAATCGTAAGGGTGGTACAAATCAGATTGCTTGTCGATTAGATCATTTTTTTTCTAAAAATGTTATACAAAAATATTTTTTCATATAATCCTTTTTTTTTGTGTATGGGTTCTAATCATTGGATAGTTTAGTTGGAATTTTATCTAAAGGATGTAGAAATTTCTTAATACTGATGTATTACTGGATTCTCCTAATCTAACAATATTTATGTTCTTGCTAAATACAAAATCCTTCCACTGTTAAACTTGCGGAAATTTAAAACTCAATTGCAAACACATATGAATAAATTCAAATGCACATAACACAGTTGTTTAACGGGAAAGCTTAAAGCTATAAACCCCAACTATCATATATTATGTATATCAATGGAATCATGTAATAATCTCATACAAAGCTTAGTACATCAAGCTCTCAGTACAATATAGATTCATTACACCAATTTCTTGCCTCTTGACAGCCTGCCTCCACTGCGCAATCCCTGCTGAAGAAGACCCTTGAATGAATTCAAATTGGCCTTGCCTTGACTACGCAATCCTCATTGGCAACTCCAATGTGTGTCAGATGCATTCAATGCATCACTATAGTCACAATGGATAGTCCATCTCACCCTTTCACCTATCTCTCCACTGGGTCTCCACTGGAACTGACATGCAAGTAGTTAACTATTGTATTTGTTCAGTTGTTAGTGAGTTGTTAGTTGTGAATTAATTCACTTAATTCTCACTAGTGTATCTTTCAGTTAGACTAGATACAACTAGCTCAACTGAGTTTAACTCACTTAACTGAGTTAAACTAAATAACAAATCCATAAACTACTCTTCCAACTCTGTCATAACTTTTCCACTTTAGTTCTAACTGAGTCCTCCATGCATGAGCCACCAATAAACCCTAGGAATTGCATAATTCCTTCAGCCCACTGATTTTCCAAATCTGTTCACTGAAATAAAGTGCTCCAAGAGAATAAGTTGATGTTTATTGTCACATTATTATTAAGAGCTAATAATAATCGACATGCATCTATTTTTAGATCAACGATCTATAAATAGACTTCGCCGAATATTCTAAAAATATAATTTCATCTATTTTTCACATTCGAACAACCATCTACAAATATCATCCTACAACTTATCGAATATGCTCACCATGTCTAAAACTAGACATACACCTAAAAATAGTCTGCGGGCCCCACATAGTGAAGGTGCTTACTTTTCACTAAGCTCATCATCTTGTTGAATCTCAACACTCCCTCTCAACATGATAGGGATTACCTTTCACCTTGATCCTGCCTCTATGGTATTCAAATTTGCTCCTGCCGAGTGCCTTTGTTAGAATATCTGCATCCTAATCTTTCGTAGGAATGTACTGAAGCAACATGATCTTCCGCTGCACACAATCTTTGATATGATGATACCAGATATCAATATGTTTAGATCTATCATGAAACATGGGATTAATAGAGAGTTTAATGCAACTCTCATTATCGCAATGTATCACTGTAGGATCTAAATGTGAACTGAACAAACCGACCAGGATCTTCCTCATCCATATAGCCTCACATGTAGCTTGACTTGCTCCCATGTATTGTGCTTCCGCTGAACTGAGTGACATGGATATTTTTTTCCTTTTGTACCAAGAAAATGTTGTAGATCCGATACTAAAACCCCCTCCTGATGTGATATTTCTGTCCGTTGGGCTGCCTGCCCAATCTGCATCCATGAAGCCATGCAAATTCACCCCATCCATTTGTCTGTACCATAAGCCATAACTCAGATGTGCCCCTGAGATATCTCAGGACATGCTTGCCTGCCTTCCAAAAGATCTTGGTAGGCTTAACCATCGCTTGTGAAATATGGTTCATCACATAGCATATGTTCGGTCTTGTATTATAACTAAATACATGAGCGAACCCACCAACTATCGATAAACAGTGGCATCCACTACCTCTGCCGATGTAGCTTCCTCTTTCCTCCAATTTCCTAGAAGAGGAGTATCCATGGGCTTGCAGTCCTCCATGTGAAACTTACCAAGTATCTCCTGAGCATACTTTCCTTGAGACACAAACAGTTCACCTTCTCACTGCCATATTTCCAATCTAAGGAAATAATGAAGGAGGCCCAAATCCTTCATCTCTAACTCCTTTGCAAGATCTTCCTTGTATGAGTGTATCAACTGCTCATCACCCATTAGTATTAAATCATCAACATAAAGAACAATGATTAAAAGCTTACCATCCACCACAATTTGGTATAGGTTTTCATCCGCCTCACTCTTGGTGAAGCCAAGTCTAGTGAAATAGTTGTCGATCAGTGTGTACTAAGAACATGGTGCTTGCTTCAGCCCATACAATTCTCTTTTGAGTCTGCACACATGCTACTTGCTGTTGAATATCTCAAATCCTCCAAGCTGCTCAGCGTACACCTCTTCCTCAATGATCCCATTAAGGAATGCAGTCTTCACATCCACCTGATGAATGTGCCAAACCATTTGCGCTGAGAGAGCAAGGATGGTCCTTATGGAAGAATACCGTGCGACGGGTGAAAAGGTTTCTTCATAATCAATCCCCTTGATCTGTGAGAAGCCTCGAGCAACAAATATTTCCTTATAATTATCGGTGTTCCCATCAGTAGTGTACTTTACCTTGTAGATCCATTTCGAATCTACCATTGATTTACCCACCGGCCTTGGAACAATCTCCCAAGCACTTTTTCTAACAGTGGAGTCATACTCCTCCACTATGGCATCTACCCATGTGGGTTCCTACGCTGCTTCTTCAAAATAAGATGGCTCTGTTACGATACACTTGCTCATAAGAGCCATGTATCTAGTAAATCAGTTAGGTGACTGTCTCTGTCTACGCTATGACGTACAAACTCCTACATTCTCTGCCGCATCAAGCTTCAGTCTCTCAGCTTCTATGGTACGCTTTCTGCCTGTTCTTATGTTTGGTTCTGCATGAGTGGACTCCTCCACTCCATGAATCTCCTCCCGTGGCTGATCCACATCTAGAGGCTCATCTTTGGTGTAATATTCCAAAATTTGCACATAAGCAAATTGGAATATTAGATTTTGCTACTTTCACCTAGGAGAGGAATAAATGGGTAAGGAGGCCCATGAACAATAAAATATGAATAAATTCCACCTTATTAAGGGAAGAGATCACCTTAGGAGCTGGTTTTACACTTCCAAGTGTGAACAAGGACATTTTAGATGGAGACAGTCAATTTTGACTAAGTCAACAACCATTCTTGAGGAGGAAGAAATACTCAAGTAAACTAGCTCAATGTGAACAAGGATCAGCCTAGACACACATATGAGAATCGGGTTGAAGATCCCTTGGTGTGAATAGAGGCATTGCAGGTGGATTGGTTCTAGTTGACCAAGTCAGCAGCGCTGTCACAAAGTGGAGGGAAGATAACTAAGGCAGCACAGTTTTGAAAGAGGAAGCTTCATGAAGAAGTCACCTCAAATTTGTGTGGGGTCCGGGGTGAGGAGGCTCACCAAAGATAAAAGGAAGGCATAGCATCAAAGGATATTCATTCATGTATTTATATTTCTTGGTCTAGAGACCAATTGCATACTTCATTTTTTTAGTCGGAGTTGCTGCGCTACTTAGTGCAAGGATTCCTATGCAGGAATTCCATCCTCCCTTTGGATCAGCTTGCTTAAGGGATCAAGAGAGAAGGATTTGAGCTTCATTTCAGTATTTGGCTTGGGGCCATTCATTCATATTCAGTTGCAACATAGTCTCCTTCAGAAAACTACATCCTTCATGTAGAGGCAGGAACAACAGTGTTGCATCCTTTGATTTTATGCTATTTCTTGAGGGGGAGGTGCCTATTTCCCTCCGGGAGTTTGGTTAGAGAGGCCTTTGGCCCTATTTCTATATTATTCAGCCATTATATGATTTATTCAGCCAATATTAATACATATTTGCAGCAACTGCGTTATTTTCTGCAGTATTGCTTATTTCATGCATTTTGCCGGAAATCTTGCCAGGAGCCTTGTCTATATTGTATAATTGTTTAAACTTCTATTTCTTGCTGTGTGGTTAATATATCAGACTTATTTCATTATTTTCTGCATAAACCATCTGAAAAATAAATTTTTCAAGCTTCAGCAAAGTCTGCATTAGCTAATTCATGGGGTTTGGGCCCTTTTGAGCTGCACCAGGACCGGGAGATCTGTTTAACTTAGTAAAACAAATTTTTTTAGGATTATTTTCTAGGTGGGAGTCCCACATAGCATAAGCTAAAGTATCCAACCATTATTATCCCTTAAAATTATGTTTTCTATTGGGAATAACGTTTTTGGGGCTGAAATAGCTGATTTTCCCCACTATTTTGATCATAAACTGAAATCTAAATTTTTGTTGTAGCTCTCATTGATGTATATGTGATTCTCATACATATTTTAAGCTTATTCATCATTTTATGACTGCAATGAAATTTATTTATTGTTGAATCTTTGAATTGGGATATTACAGTGGTATCAAAGCAAGAACTTTGGCTCAACCTGTGGCTTTAAGCCAAAGTGTTGAATCCCTGAAGGAGGAATACTTCAATATCTATATAAAAATTCTACATCTGGCTAGGTAGCCTCTGTATCTCATCATTTTTTCAAAGGTGACATATCCAGTAAATGCCCCTGTAGTCAATCTCTGGAATAGAATTTTGATATTACTAAAAAGGGGACTCAAGCTATTAGAGGAGAAAAGAGGAAAATCATAGATAAAAATGATGGAGAGGATGAGCTTACTCTAATCCATTTTCAGATCCAAGAATAAAGAAGAAGAGAAATGCATTGAAACTCCAAAAGGGTTTCAAGGAGGAGAGAGTTGCAGTGAAACCTCAAGTTTTCAAGAGGCAGAAAAATATGCATGCACTTCCTGTTCTCATAGAGGAGGTGAAGAGCAAGGAGACCACTTAGAGCATGAGATCTTAAGTGGATATTTGCCAGAATACAAGTGCCAACCTAGGGCTTTCAAAGAAACCCTAGATTTCCCTCAATTTATTCAACTAAGAGAAGAAAGAAGACCATGCAGTAAAATAATGATGAGAGGCAATAGGTTCCTGTTTTCTACATTTTATGGGTCAACTACAGCTAGAGATTGGGCAAGAAATCTTGAGGCATTCTTCCTACTTCACCCAATGGTAGAGAAGGAAGCAGTAGAAGTTACAACGCTACACCTGGAAGGTGAAGCCAATGCTTGGTGGTTCAGTCACTCAAGCCATACAAGAGTGATTTATTTTCTTGAGTTTACTCAAGGGCTGATTAGAACCTTTGATGAAGAAATATCAGAAGAGAGGAGGCCCACACCACCAGGGGGAGATACAAGTACCAGCGATGTCACAGCCTTGGAGGAGAAACCTTCTACATCAGCAGTGAAGGCAGCCATTACATTGGAAGGAGGATCTTTTGTAGCTCTAAAAAAGGTTCCCACATCTCACCAAGGTATGGGAAGATTTCCACTTTTACTTATTTCAGAAAATCTTTCTAAAGGTTGTGGAAATATGTACTCATATGGCCCAGGATCAAACATTGTTGCTGGGACAGAGCAGTAATATTGCATTGCATTGTGCAAGCCTGAAGGGTTCAAGGGAGATTTGAACCATCAACCTCATGTATCACTTATGAGTTGCACACAACCCTTGAGGTTGAAGTGTGATCTTTTGGAGGGAGTCATGAACCTTGAGATGGAATATGAGGCAGCAACTATGTCATTGGAAGGACTATCAGCGCTATCAAACAATAACAAGGGAAAGGCCTTGCCTTTTTCACCTTTGGATCTTGATGGATTCAAGATAGCCATGGACATGAGATATTCTCTAAGAGATCTCCAAGGAAGTGCATTACAGCATTTTATGGCATGTAGAAGAGAGGAATTGATTGTGGAGGATGATAACCCACATGGGGAAAATGCTAGGGTGAACAATGACAGAAGGCATCCACATGGTTTTGAGTGGATGTGGGAGGAGAGCAAGAGGTTGGTGAGCCACTTGCAAATTTATGATACCAAGCAGCAAGAGGCCAAACTGCATTGGCTACTCTTGAGAGAGTTTTTCCATCATGAGGCATATCCTTTTTCCAAGGGTATGTGGGAGAATAAAACTTGGTAGGGTACTTGCATCATATTGCAAGGAGTGTGGGAGCATTATGATGATGTGATATTTTCACCACATGGGTTATATGATGGATGTATGATGAGGCAGAAAAGGCATTTGTTGCTTTGAAGGGTTGAGAGAGAGCAAGGGCAGAGATGCTCTCACATTTTGCATGATTTTGCAATGGGAGGAGATGGCAACATTATGGGAGGAGTCTTTGACATTGGACATGTTAGAGAATGGATTTATGAGTTGGCAGGAGCCTATTTGCATAGGCTAGCAACGTTGTCACTATGGAGTAGCAACTTGTTGATGAAGTGTTCCCACGATCACTTCATATTTGATGCACATAATGGGATTAGAGGAGGTAAGATTGGTAGAGGAGTGAATGGACTCATTTTTCATTATGTTATGATCTCCTTGACTTGGGTTTCCAGGCATGAGGGGGAGGATCTTCATGCAGCATATGATTTATTCCTCTTCATAGGAATATGTTCTATCACTATGGAGAGCTCATCTATGGATCTTGTCACCTTCTTACTTCCCTTACATGGTAAGAATTATGTTTATGCATTTATTTATTGTTCCATACAATATTTGCATGCTCTTACCTTTCCATTGCAGTGCATTGCTCTACAAAGGGGCAAGCTCTTCTTTAGGCTCCATGGTCTATTTTTGGCGAAATACTATGATGGAGACAACCATCTAATGTATGATCCAGGGCAAGTATATGGTTGCTTCTTGTGTGCTCAATTGACATACTCAGCCATCTACTATTTACTAGTGGGTGTGATGACTTATACAGCAAGCCATTTGTCAGGAGACAACTTGCCATGCTATTTTCTGAAGCTGCAGTGGGGAAGACTGCGCTGTGACCACTTGAGAGGCTGTTGGTACACTCCAACACTACATATAACCTTTAGTCTTTCTATCATTATGATGCTGATCATGATCCTATTTGTTGATATTTTTCTTACCTATATGAGGAGCATGATTGGAGGAGGAACACATGGAGTGGGTGTGTTCTTGGGGGAGGAGCATCTCCACACTTTTTGCATTGCATGCTCTAAGGGCAGCATGGGAAGAAACATGGCCTCTACAGAAAATCATTTGTTTCTTTATGAGGAGGACCATGAGATGGATGGGATATCATATGATGGTGATTTCTTATCCATCATGTATAATATGGTTTGGGCCAGCTTGATTCACAGCGCTGGGAGAGAGACCTTTGGAGGTCTAGTTTCCTTCTTGCCATTGGAGGGCAACATTGTGGCAGCCAAAGATTAGCAAAATATATACACTTATCTTAAGTGGAGAGGAAGCCAGTGTGGGGTAGGCTACTATGTCTACCATGTCCAAAATTTCAGCCCACCTACTTTGTCAGAGCTTCAAGCAGAGGATGGTTTGCATGAGTTACCATTCTAGAGGGTGACTCATTCTGTTTGGTTGATAGCTTGGGGAGGAGAGATTCAAATGGGGATGATGAATCCCAATATATCAGCCCTCCTGCTTCAAAAGGACCTACAAACAACCCATTTTTGCTTCCGTGGATGTTTCATTGTCACATAGCGTTAGCTATTTGGGATGCTTCCCAAAGGATGGCTTGCACACTTTGGAGGGGCAACCTGGAGATGTATTGATGATGCAGCACCTTGATCCTTGGAGTATTTCATCTTATGAGGTTGTTGTAGGGGAGAAGAGGGTGCTCTTCAGTCCTATCCTTGCAGTTGCTTGAGGACAAGCAACATTTTGGAGGGGAGGACTGTAATATTCCAAAATTTGCACATAAGCAAATTGGAATATTAGATTTTGCTACTTTCACCTAGGAGAGGAATAAATGGGTAAGGAGGCCCATGAACAATAAAATATGAATAAATTCAACCTTATTAAGGGAAGAGATCACCTTAGGAGGTTTTATTACACTTCCAAGTGTGAACAAGGACATTTTATATGGAGACATAGTCAATTTTGACTAAGTCAACAACCATTCTTGAGGAGGAAGAAATACTCAAGTAAACTAGCTCAATGTGAACAAGGATTAGCCTAGACACACATATGAGAATCGGGTTGAAGATCCCTTGGTGTGAACAGAGGCATTGCAGGTGGATTGGTTCCAGTTGACCAAGTCAACAACACTGTCACAAAGAGGAGGGAAGCTAACAAGGGCAGCGCAGTTTTGAAAGAGGAAGCTTCATGAAGAAGTCACCTCAACTTTGTGTGGGGTCCGGGGTGAGAAGGCTCACCAAAGATAAAAGGAAGGCATAGAATCAAAGGAGATTCATTCATGTATTCATATTTCTTGGTCTAGAGACTAATTGCATACTTCAGCTGTTTAGTCAGAGTTGTTGCATTGCTTAGTGCAAGGATTCCTGTGCAGGAATTCCATCCTCTCTTTGGATCAGATTGCTTAATGGATCAAGAGAGAAGGATTTTATCTTAATTTCAGTATTTGGATTGGTTCCATTCCTTCATATTCAGCTACAACATAGTCTCCTTCAGAAAACTATGTCCTTCATGCAGAGACAGCAACAGCAGTGTTGCATCCTTTGATTTTATGTTATTTCTTGAGTGGGAGGTCCCTATTTCCCTCCGGGAGTTTGGTTAGAGAGGCCTTTGGACCTATTTATGTATTATTCAGCCATTATATAATTTATTTAGCTAATATTAATACATATTTGTAGCAACTGCGTTATTTTCTGCAGTATTTCTTATTTCATGCATTTTGCCGGAAATCTTGCTGGGAGCCTTGTCTCTACTGTATAAGTGTTTAGACTTCCATTTATTGCTGTGTGGTTAATATATAAGACTTATTTCATTATTTTCTACATAAACCATCTTAAAAATACATTGTGCAAGCTTCAGCAAAGTCTGCACTAGCTAAGTCATGGGGTTGGGGCCCTTTTGAGCTGCACCGGGACCGGGAGATCTGTTTAACTTAGTAAAACAGATTTTTTTTGGATTATTTTCTGGGTGGGAGTCCTAAATAGCATAATCTAAAGTATCCAACCGTTATTCTCCCTTAATATTACGTTGGATATTGGGAATAACGTTTTTGGGGCTGAAATAGCTGATTTTCCCCACTATTTTGATCATAGACTGAAATATAAATTGTTTTTGTAGCTCTCATTGATGTATATGTGCTTATCATATATATTTTAAATATTCATCATTCAGGAGCGCAATACGGTTTATATGTTACGAATCCCTGGATTGGGATATTACATTATTAAACAAAAATGAATGTTGTTATACATTAAAGTAATTTCATTTAAAGTAGTAGAAGTAAAAAAAACTTGAGAGTAATATATTTAAATCTTATTATTATTATTATTATTATTATTATTATTATTATTATTATTACTCTAATCCAGTCGGAGGAGGTTGTGTAAGTATGTCCATGCTCAAATTGGAGTTGGCACATGTCTCTCTTAAAATAAAAATAAAATACACTCTAAATAGAAAAATAATGTTCACTATAATAAAAAATGAATATATGTTATGCATTTAAAGTAATTTCATGTAAACTAATTAGAATTAAAAAAAAAAGTGCGAGTAAGATGTTTAAACCATTTTAATTTTTGTCCATAAAATGTTGGAATGTACATTTTATATAAAATATTTTAATTTCAAGTATGCATATATTATATAATGTTCAAAAAACATTGTGTATGTATGATGTAAAAAATAAGTATTATGGTTAAAACCTTTGAAGTGGTCTCAATATTTTATAGTTTGGTCCTCTGTATACTCTATATAGCATTAAAAAATGCAATTTAAAAAACAAAAAGTACACATTGTGTTTTTCACTCTAAACAATTTTGCAAGTGAAGAAATTTGGACTCAGAGAGATATTTCTGATGATATATTGTATGTGCCAAATGGATATAACATGACCAAGTTACAATCCTGGGAAGTTGGCTACTTAACTAACCCTAATGAAGCCCAAAAACCTTTAGTGTTCCATCTCTTGGGGTTAGGGTTTTGGTTGTTTAGGGTTTTCCCATGTTGTTCAATAATAAAAAAATGCCCTCTAGCCTCATTGTAATGAAATTCAAAGGTGTGTAGCCACCACATCTCTTCTCAAAGATAAGTTACCATCACCTGAGCTAGTTTATTTTCCATTTTGTCTGTAAGGATTTTTCAGTATTTGATATTAGTTAAATGAAGTGTTGTTCCTATTGCATATTTGTGTTTATGTTTATTTTTGTAGTTTATTTCGCTCCTTCACAAGTCTAGATCAGTGCTATCAGAGCGGCTTACTCTCTATCGATACTTCTTTGCATGTACCCAACGAGGTCAGGATATAAGGAGTTAGGCTCGATCTAGTTGAACCTTTGCAAAATCATCCTCGCAAACCTCGATGACCTCCCATGGCGGAAGAAAAGAAAGATGAGGGAGGAGGAGATCATGTCAAAATATTGCTCAAGGAGGCCCTTGAGAAACAAAGGAACATGATGATGGATAAATTTTCCCAAATCCTTCAACGGCTACCCACCGGCCACGCATATTCATTCAACAGCCACTCTGGAGGCACCACTCCTTTTAAGGTACAAGTAAACTTTGGCATACCAATATTTGAGGGCCAAATAGATGCAGATGTTGTATATAAATGGTTGAATCTATTAGAAGTATATTTCTTGGTTTATGACCTTTCCAATCGATAAAATATTACCTTTTCACTCCTCAAAGTCGCCCCCCATGTCAAGGACTGGTGGGAAACCTATTGTGAGCAAAAGGATGAGAGGGAACCTTCCTTGTTCTCGGTCGCACCCACTTGGAATTATTTCCAAGACGCCATCAAGGAACAATATTATCCCATGGGGAGCTATGAGGAAAACTACATACAATAAACTACATTGTGACAACAAAGTGATCAAGTTGTGCATGAGGTGAAGAATGTATTCCATACCCGGTGCAAAAATTTGGGTATCAAAGGTTCAGAGAAACATTTGGTGTTGAACTACGAAAATTATCTACATAGATACATTCAGGAGGAAATGGAGTTCCTTCACATGTCCTCACTTTGTGTAGCATATCGGTATGTTGCCATGATTGAGCAGAAATTCAAACAGAAGAAGTGAGACTTTGGATCTGTGAATGAGAAGCAAGGGAAATCCGCCCCCAAACCGCAAAACAAAGGACAAAGCTAAGGTGGGGCGGCCTGCGACAACTCGCCAAAGCCATAAGCAAAGAAAAACATGGTGAAGTCAAAGAAGGACACGGGGAAGTGGTGTGAGTTCCATAAGAGCTCCACTCACAACACAAGTGAGTGTTGGGGCAAGCAGTCACTAGTGGATGAGCTGAAGGCTTTCGAATCAGATCCATGTTTTGAATCTGAGTCAGAACCTGACAAGGGGAATGAAAAAGGGAAGTAGATTATCCATGTGGATCCCAACACCACCATTGTCACCACCAATATCCAAAAGGAGGAACTCGAAGATCTAGAGGATGGGGAGTGCGTCTTCCATTCTTAGATGTGGGTGAAGGGTTCCCCGCTACAGTTCATTATTGACAATGGGAGCCAAAAGAACCTCATTTAAGTATAGGTCATAAAGAAATTGGGCATTCCGACCACAACACACCCACAACTGTATAACATCGAGTAGCTTCACCAAGGACAGGATCTCTGCGTCAGCAAGAAGTGTTGCCTTCCCTACAACATCAAGCCCTTTGTGGATGAGGTATTATGTGATATTTATCCTCTTGATGTTTTTTATGTATTGTTAGGTTAACCATACTTGTGTAAGCAGAACTGTTCGTATGAGTATAGGCCTCACATTGTTATTGTTACTTTGGGAAAAAAGTTTTATAGGATACCAGTGGTAACACTGTTTATCGCCATCTCTTTCATCACTGCAAAACAATGCATTAAGATCATTTCCAAAACCAAGAATTTTTTTTCTTGATGATCCGCCATTAGGGAAAGAAGAATACTATGGCCATGATCTCCAGACAAGGATCCTTCACACGAAAAAAAAATATGGATAAGGTCGTAGAGGACTGTCAGGGACATATTCACCTCACCCGTAGGGGTACCTCTGCATTGTCAGGTCAAGCACTCCATCAATCTGACCCCATGTGTGTCGCTACCTAATAGACCAATCTATTGGCACTATGTTCCAGAGAATGAATAGATCAAGATGCATATTTAGGTGTTGCTGCATAAAGGTCACATTTGGTTGAGTTCATCTCACTATGAGAGCTCGAACGTGTTGGTGTAGAAAAAGGATGGGACTTGGAGACTCTGTATTGACTATCGAGTGTTAAACAAGATCATTGTTTGGAATAGGTATCTAATCCCATGGATTGATGAGCTTCTGGACCAACTCAAGGGGGAAAAATATTTCAGCAAGATTGACTTGAAGTCTGGGTATCACCAAGTACCAATCGAACCATCCGATGTGTGGAAGACTTCCTTCAAATCCAAGGAGGGCATTTTTGAGTGACTATTCATGGCTTTCAGGTTGACCAATTCCCACGTAACCTTCATGAGGCTAATGGAAGACATCTTGCAACCATTTAACAACTCATTCATGCTGGTTTATTTATATGACATCCTTATCTTCATCCAGAGCTGGGTAGAGCACCTCCACCACATTCAACAAGTCCTCCAAACACTGTAGCAACACAAGTTGTGTGCCAATTTGGAGAAATGAAATTTTGGCATGACCTAAGTTCAATATCTAGGATACGTCATTGATGAGCAGGGGATGCATGTGGACCCCGCCAAGATACAAGCCATTTGGGATTGGCCAGCCCCAACCATTTTCACAGAGCTTCATAGATTTTTGGGTCTTGCCAATTTCGTTTGTAGGTTCGTGCTGTGGTTCTCTCATATCACTTGGCTATTGATTCAAGTCACCAAAGGGGGAGAAAAAGCCAAATTATTTTGGTATGAATTTCAACATAAGTCATTTGCAGATTCGAAGCATCCCCTATTTTCTGCACCATTTCTCACATTACCAGATTTGTAGGAACCATTTGAGATTGAGACAGATGCCTCTGACTATACTATTGGGGCAATTATTACTCAATAGGTGCATCCAATGGCCTACTTAGTGAGACACTTTGAGACACAGTCCGTAAGTATCCCACCTATGACAAAGAGATGTAATCCATTATGCATACTTTCTGATAATGGAAGTATTACATTTTGGGGAAGGAAACGATCATCCACACATATTAATGACCCTTTTAGTTCATACAGATACAAGTGAATTTTCATAATGATCGCCATCATAAATGGTCCACATATCTGCAATAGTTCCATTTGAACAACAAGTACAAGAAGGGAAACACCAATACTATTTCAGACAGACTCAGCCAGCTGCCGATCATGGCGCATACCACTGTGCTCAACTCTTGTGGGCATGAGACTTTAGGTTGGCCACCTCTCTACAAAATCAATCCAAAATTCCATAGTACATACCAAATGCTCTTCAAAGGTAAGAAAGTTCCAAACTTTCACCTCCAAGATGCAATTTTGTGCCACCTGGGACACCTTGTTATTCCTTCAAGTGAGTGTGCCAGGATCATTTAGGAAGTGCGCTATAGTTGGGTCATTGGAAATTTTAGGGTCGAGAAAATAGTGGAAATACTACAGAAGTATTTCTATTGGTTGAACCTTTGACAGATGTTAGGAAGTAGATCAGAGATTGCACTTCCTGTGCCATCACCAAACCGACCATCAAGAAGAAATTCCTATATACTCCACTACCTACCTCTAATCGACCTTGGGAATTCATCTCCATGGACTTCATGTTCTTCTACCAAGCACGGAAATGAGTTTTTTTTGTGGTCGTCAATAGATTCTCCAAGATGGCCATTCTGGCAGCCCACAAGAATAATATCACATTAGAAGCCACTGCTAAACTTTTCTTTGATCGACTGTGGATATACTTTGGGGTCCCACAATCCATTATCTCATATCAGGACAGCATATTCCTCATCACATTTTGACCAATTCTCTGGTCAATGCTAGAAACCAAACTCACTAAGTCCACATATTTCCACCCCCAAACTGATGGCCAAACAAAGGTTGTGAATCCGATGATCGTACACATTTTGTGAATGTATAAATAAAATCATCCACACACATGGGATGAAATCCTTCCCCATGTTTAACACAGTTATAATTGGTATATCCACAACTCAACTGGACACAACCCATTTCAGGTGGGTTTGGGATTCTAGCCATTATTTCCCATTGATGTGGCCATACCATTTGCAGATACTCAGGCAGATTTAGCTCATGTCCAGTATGAAACTGGCAAGGCAAAAAGTTTCATTAAGTGCATCCAACACATCCTCCAACAGGTCCATGACATATTGGATAGATTCAATGCTGAGTACAAGTAGCGACATGATAAGCATTAGGTGCCATACAACTTCCAGGTGGGCGACAAAGTTTGGCTACATTTTCAGAAGTAGCACCTCGTTAAACCCCACTGCAAACTTCACCCGCTCTGATACGGTCCATACACCATCACCAAGGTTGTAGGGGAAAATAATTCAAGCTCGGTATTCCTCCATTCCTTGGTCTGTACCTAGTGTTTAATGTGGACCGCCTTCGACCCTACTTTCCACCATTACTTAACACATATGACATTGCAGAACAACTTGCACCGACAAATTTAAAGCCAGACTAGATAGAAAAAGCCAAAATTGATTAGATCATGGAAACAAATATCAAGAACAACAGCCAACATAGTATCCAACTATATTGAGTTTTCAAAGTAGGCCAAATCCTTCACTAAGGAAAGTGGTTCACTAGGGACTAAGTTCAACAAAAATTTCCTCACCTCATGGAAGGATTGCACGCAATGGGGCCCATTGCTTCATAAGGGGGGAGGAATGATCTAGGTGGATATTGGTAGCCACCCACCTATTCCACTTAGACACCCATTGATTTTCATCAGTTTCCTTGTTTATAGCAGCAATTTCTATTTTTAGCAGCTTTTCGGGTCCTTAACTTCTGGAGAAATTTTGAGCCCCTAAATGGTTTTTTTAGGTTCATTTCAGGCCCATAGCCATATCAAAGGGCCTATCAAAAATATTGTAGTACTAAAAGAGATATTTCTGATAATATATTTTACATGCCAAATGGAGATAATATGCCAAGTTACGACCACGGGAAGTTGGCTGCCCAACTAACCCCAACGGGGCCCCTAAACTCTTGGTGTTCCATCTCCTAGGGTTAGGGTTTTGGTTGTTTAAGGTTTTCCCATGTTTTTCAATAATTAAAAATTCCCTTGAGCCTCATTTTAATGCAGTTCAAAGGTGTGTAGTCACCACATCTCTTCTTAGAGATAAGATACCATCACCTGAGCTAGTTTATTTTCCATTCTCTCTGTACGCATTCTTTAGTGTTTGATATTAATGAAATGAAGTTTTATTCCTATTGCATCTCTACTTTTATGTTTATTTATGTAGTTTACTTCATTCCTGCATAAGTCTGTATCATATCTGCTACTATTCCATGTAACATGTGTTTACAATTCTCTAGTGGAATCAATTGGCCACATGAGTCGCATAGATCTATTAGTCCTTTTTGGCACAAAGCATTAAACATTTTATGAAATTTTCTACTTGGCCACATGTTAGGTCCCTATATTACTAGTATAGTCCCTTATTGTTATTAGTGTAACCCCCTTATTATTATTATTGTATCCTTGTAACCCCCATTTTGTTATTATTGTGCCCTTAAATTATTATTGTTAGGTCGGCTAGGATTACATTGTGGCCCACTAGGATTACATTATGGCCACATGGACTTCTATATATAGAAAGGAGGTTTTGTAAATTGTATCATCCAAGAATTGTTCATTTATGTAATGTATTGGAGGTTGCCCCCTCGAAGTGGCTTATTTCTAAGGCATTGATATTTCTTTTTTTCTATTTTTGGAGCTGGTTTCACAACATTTGGTATCAGAGCTTTGGATTATAGGGTTTCGCTGCTCCAAACAGGTCATCGTGGAATTTTTTCTATAACTTTTTTTCTACGAAGGTTCTGAAGCTTAAATTTTTAGAACGCGAAGAAAAACTCCTGAGGAAAATGGACACAAAATTTCAGAGCTTGTTTCACAATATTTTCGGAGATATGATCTGTGGAAGTTAGGGATTTTTGCAGGATCCTGAATTTAACCTAAATAGGTCATCATGGAATTTTCACTATACTATTTTTTCCCGCAAAGGTTCAGAAGCTTAAATTTTTAGAGAGCAAAGCCGAAATCTTGAGGAACATCTTCACAAAATTTCAGAGCTTGGTTCACAATATTTCGGAGATATGATTTGCGGAATGTAGTGTTGTTTTGAGGCTCCTAGATTTCATCTCAAGAGGTGATCGTGGGAAAATATTCTTAACTCTCTCTGAGCATCGGATTGAGTCTTTGAAAAAATCAGTTTAAGTACATGGAATTTAGTTTCTTGGCTATAAATTTTAGAGATGAAGGATGAAACAGTGACACGTGGCAAGTCGTATAAGTTCGCTCTACTAAACCAGTCCATAATTAGGTCATTGTGGGATATTGGACACAACTTTGTCTTGGAGAATCCAAATCAGGTCAGACCTGTGTCATTCGAAAGATAATTCAGAGGGCTACGTTGATACTGAAAATCAAATATTAAATTGCCGCAATCACAAATATAATCCAATTTCAATATCGAGCTCCTCGAAAGCAAGAAAAAGGTGTGTATTTTTTTTTCCAAATTGCATAAGTCTTGTTTGAAGAATCAATTTGAATTGATTCCAAGGGCATATTGTAGAATAGATATGAGTATTGGGTTCTAAAAGATGCCCCGTAAAAATAATTCAACACCCATTAAGCCTTCAGAAGGCTCTACTATGACTCATGAAGATGAAGAATTGCAACATGATCTATCGAAATTACAAGAGCAAGTGCAACAAATTTCACTCTCGCAAAGAGCAACAAAAAATGAAATGGAAGTTTTGAAGAAAGGCGTGGAAGCTAAGATGGATGGCATGGAAGCTGGCATGGAAGCTAAGATGGATGACATGAAAGACAACATGGAAAACATGAAGAATGATTTAAAAGCAGACATCGAAGGTTTGACAAAGTTGATACAAGAAATGTTTCCTAATGGTGAAAAGATAGTAGAAGAACCTCATGATGAGAACAAAATAAATGTTAATCGTGATTTCATAAACTCTAATGTTGGCGGGAAGAACCACCATATTCCAAAAATGGATATGAGGGAGTTTGATGGAAAGGATCCTGTAACATGGATACTACAGATGGAGCAATATTTTGATCTCCATAACGTGCAAAACACACAAAAGGTACGCATTGCAACTTTACATTTAGAACAAAATACATTTGTATGGTATCGATGGCTTTTCTCCCATAAAAAAAATTGTCACTTGGTCAATTTTTACGGAGGAAATTATAGCACATTATGAGGATACAAAGAGCAACACCTTCTTAGCCAATTGATAAATCTCAAACAAAAGGGTTTAGTGGGGCAGCACATTGAGGACTTCCAAAAATTGAATATAAGGGTAACTGATATTCCAGAGGAACACAGGATTGATCTCTTCATAGGCACTTTAAAGGATAACATCCAACATGAAGTTCGCGTTTTGGAACCTGATTCATTGGAGAAGGCATTCAGGTTGGCAATAAAAGTTGAATGTAAAATTATGGCGACAAGGAAGCCTACCACTCAATTCTATAAAGAAGGAAGTGTTGCTACGCCTAGATTTCCACAACCTACAAGGTTGACACCACAACAATTGGAAGAAAAAAGATAAAAAGGGCTTTTCTATAGTTGTGATAGCAAATACACTAAAGGTCATAAGTGTGCTGAGAAGAAATTATTTTACATAGATTGTGAAGAGGAAGAAGAAAATGAACAAGAAGAGGATATACACCAGGAACCAGCCCTAGAAGAGGAAGAAATGAATCCGACTATATCGTGTAATGCACTGGCAGGAATTACCACTCCTCAAACTCTCAAGATAGAAGGACATATCAAGAAGAAAAAGGTAATAGTGTTGATTGATTTAGGTAGCACCCATAATTTTATTCATTGTAAGGTAGCCAAAGAATTAAATTGTTTCCTATACCCAGCACCAGAATGCCAAGTGATGGTTGCAAATGGAGGAACTATAAATTGCTCTGGGAAATGCCATAATATCAAGCTAACCATGGGGGAATATGTATTTACTAGTCCAATGCTTTCCATTCCTATGGGAGGTGCTGATGTTGTACTAGGAGTACAATGGTTACAATCTTTGGAGACGGTAGCTTTTAATTTTCAAGAACTTTTCTTGAAATTTTTTTCAGAAGGAAAGGAAGTCGAATTACGGGGTATTGAAGGGAAGCCAGGAAGGATAATAAGCTCTAATGTCATGAAAAAGCTTCTAAAGAAAGAACAACGAGGCGCAATTGCACAATTATGCTCACTAGAAGTTCTGACATCAAAATCATCTATTTCTGCAGATCTCCAACAAGTCTTAGACAATCATTCCAAGGTGTTTGAAACTCCCAAAGGACTCCCACCTATTCGTGATCATGATCATGCTATTCATTTGATTCCAGGAAGTGTTCCTCCAAACATCAGACCTTATAGATATCCTTACTTCCAAAAGAGCGAAATTTAACGTATGATTGTAGAAATGTTAGAGGCGGGTATAATTCAACCTAGTCAAAGTTCTTTCTCTGCTCCTGTAGTATTGGTACACAAGAAGGATGGATCATGGCGAATGTGTCCGGATTATAGGGAGCTCAATAAGCTCACCATTAAAGACAAATTTCCCATTCCTGCGATTGATGAATTATTGGATGAATTACATGGAGCAATTTATTTTACCAAGTTGGATCTTCGTTCAGGATATCATCAAATTAGAATGAAGACTGAAGATATTCCAAAAACAGCATTTCGAACTCATGAGGTCATTATGAATTTTTGGTCATGCCTTTTGGCCTTACCAATGCACCTTCTACATTTCAAGGGTTGATGAATTCCATTTTCAAACCCTTCCTTAGAAAATTTGTGCTAGTATTTTTTGATGATATACTAATTTATAGCAGGTCTTGGAAGGATCATGTTGAACATGTTGACAGGGTGCTCAAACTATTGTAGGAGAAACAATTATATGCAAAAACATCCAAATGCTTCTTTGGAGTACAAGAGGTGGAATATCTGGGTCATATTGTATCTCATGAGGGTGTTAAAGTAGACCCTAACAAAATTAAAGCCATTAAGGAATGGAAAGTCCCCACAACCATAAATAAGTTGCGAGGATTTCTCGGGTTAACAGGGTATTATCGCAAGTTTGTTAAGAATTATGGGAGAATAGCAGCACCTCTAACAACATTATTGAAGAAAGATGTATTTTCATGGACTCCTGAAGCAACTAAGGCCTTTGAACATCTTAAAGAGGCAATGTGCCTAGCACCGGTCTTAGCTACGCCAGACTTCACAAAAACATTTATTGTGGAATGTGATGCCTCAGGAAATGGAATTGGTGTAGTTTTAATGTAGGAAGGAAGACCCATTTCTTTCGAAATTCGTCCAATCAAAGGAAAGTATTTACGTAAACCTATTTATGAGAAGGAAATGTTAGCAATACTGCATGCACTAAAGAAATGGTGAACTTACCTAATGGGAAGACACTTCAAGGTAAAAACTGATCATGATAGTCTTAAACACTTTTTGGAACAAAGACTATCTTCCGAAGAGCAGCAAAAATGGGTCACAAAGATGTTGGGTTATGACTTTGAAATAATCTACAAAAAGGAAAGCTTAATGTTGTTGTAGATGCACTCTCAAGAAAGAATGAAGAGGTGGAAGCATTGCTTTGTGCCATTTCTATTATCCAACCAGATTGGATAACCAAAGCAAGAGATGAATGGAAGAAGGACAAATATGTATGGACACTCATTCAAAAGTTGCAGCAAGATCTTAGTACATCTGATACATTTAGTTGGAAAAATGATTCCTTATGGTACAAAGATCACTTATATCTTTGTAAGAATTCCCAACTAAAACAAAAGATTCTTCTGGAATTGCACACTTCTCCTTTAGGAGGACACTCAGGATTTTTAAAAACTTACCACCGGGTGAAGAAATATTTTTTTTGGGATGGCCTTAAATCTGATATTCAAAAGTTTGTGGTAGAATGTTTGGTTTGCCAGCAGAATAAAGTGGAGACAATTAAGACCCCGGGACTTCTACAACCTTTATCCATTCCAAGTCAACGTTGGGAGGAGATTTCAATGGATTTTATCACAGGTTTACCGAAGTCCGAAGGCAAGAATGTCATCATGGTGGTAGTTGATAGATTTACCAAGTATGCACACTTTTGTGCATTATCTCATCCATTTAAAGCAAGTACAGTTGCTACTACATTTATGGACAGAATTCAAAAGCTACATGGAAGCCCAAGGGTTATTGTGAGCGACAGAGATCCCATTTTTACTGGAAATTTTTGGACGGAATTATTTTCTTGTTTGGGTACTCAATTAGCTCATAGCTCATCTTATCATCCTCAATCTGATGGTCAAACTGAGATAGTAAATAAATTTTTGGAAGGATATCTTCGTTGTTTTGTATCTGATAAACAAACACAATGGGTCAAGTGGTTACCTCTCGCCGAATGGTGGTATAACACTTCCTTCCATACTGCAGCAAAAATGACCCCATTTATGGCACTTTATGGATATCATCCACCATCCATCACATCATCTTTAAGGGAAAATTCGAAGGTTCAAGCAGTGGAAGATCACATCGAGCATCAGCAAGAAGTTCTCCAACTCTTAAAGGATAACCCGAATTTGGCACAAAATCGAATGAAACAACAGGCAGATCAGCATCGTAGCGAGAGAAGTTTTGATGTAGGAGATTGGGTATTTTTACGGCTACAACCATACAAACAAATGTCCCTCAAGCAAGCAAAGAAGGATAATAAATAATCGCCAAAGTACTATGGTCCTTACAAGGTGTTGCAAAAGATTGGTACTATGGCATACAAATTGGAGCTTCCTACTTCTTCGCGAGTACATCCAGTTTTCCATGTTTCATGCTTAAAGAAGGTTATAGGAGAAAATCTTCCAGTTCAAACAATATTGCCAGAACTTGATGAGGAAGGAAAATTCATATTGGAACCAGAAGCGGTCATGGAAACAAGAACTCGACAACTACGGAATCGATCAATTTCAGAGTATCTCATCAAGTGGAAGAACTTACCCACCGAAGATTCTACATGGGAGGATGAGAATTTTATACAGAAGCACCCAGAGCTACTCAAGCGTTGAGGACAACACTTTTTTGAAGGAGAGGGGCATGTTAGGTCCCTATATTACTAGTATAGTCCCTTATTGTTGTTAGTGTAACCCCCTTATTGTTATTATTGTATCCTTGTAACCCCCATTTTGTTATTATTGTGCCCTTAAATTATTATTGTTAGGTCGGCTAGGATTACATTGTGGCCCACTAGGATTACATTATGGCCACATGGACTTCTATATATAGAAAGGAGGTTTTGTAAATTGTATCATCCAAGAATTGTTCATTTATGTAATGTATTGGAGGTTTCCCCCTCGAAGTGGCTTATTTCTAAGGCGTTGATATTTCTTTTCTTCTATTTTTGGAGTTGGTTACACAACAATGTTATCTCTATTGC